>CM074718.1:29171316-29843816 GCA_037306005.1 Rhinophrynus dorsalis
TTTCATTGTGAGTTAAAATGTCTGTGTCTGGAATGTCTTACAGCATATTTAAAGGAGCAGTAAACTTTTTTTTATGAAAAAATATATATTGTAGGGATTTTTCTATTGAGTAAAATAAGGGTACTCCCACTGCTGAGAGATTTATACTTCCAGAGTTATTACAGTTTAAACCCATGTTTTTTTACATCAGCAGTTCCCTCTAGTGGTCAAATTCTAATTGTTAGATTCTAATGGAGAGGAAAGTCAGAGACATACAGTTCTCCATAGAATGTGATAGAAACTGCCTGTCACTTCCTGTCAGTTAGAACTATCAGGAAGTAAACACAGTAAATTCACTTCCTGATTATTTGAACTGATATAATTTTTGAATAAAACATCTGATAGCGATGGGAGTGACCTTGTTTTATTCAGCAGGAAAAGCTCTATAAAATGTGTTTTCATAAAAAAAGTTTACTGCTCCTTTAAGAGATTAGACACTGCTTACTCAAAATTCTTATAATTTTTCAATAGCCAACTAGTGTCAATCTTCACATTTGCTGACAATCATTTTCTCTCTCTTTCTTTCTTGCAGTCATACTTGAAAATGAGAGAAATCTCAATGTGTTCTTCCTGGTAAAACATTTTCTAAATAAATACAATTTTTGCTTTCACTAAATGACGGCCATTTTTCAACATTAAAACAATTTAAGACTCAGCAGTCAGTGAATATCGTTTTATTGTCTGCAAGTATGAAGTCAATTTCACTTGTAGTACCATTAGGGCTTTTTCCTGTCGATTTTGTTTGGGCCTTTTCCCTGAATTTCATGAATTCATGATGTTCTGCAAATGCAATAAGATGGTTGCCTCAATCGTCTCTTTTCATAGTTCCAGATGGTCTGATTTCTGGCAATTTTTGATCCTACCAATTCTCACATTGAAATCTCCCATTATAAATTTGTAGCGGTAATTATATTGTTTGGGAGTTGTAATAAATCATCATAAAATTCTTCAACTTCACTGTGGCTACTTGTAGGGGCATAAACTTGAATGATGTGAAGAACATAGAGACTGTTTGGTTTGATAGCACAGGAAGCAATTTTTTCAGAAATAGTTTCTACTTTACGACTGAGTCTGTCAGTCTTTTGTTAATTATGAATCTGTTTCCTCCACATTGTCCATCATTATTTACTTTATAGTATAGCCAGTGTCCATCTTCAAATTTGACTAAATCTTCATCCTTTTTAGGAGTCTCTCATAAGCACATAATGTCCCAACTGATGTTATTTAGTTCTTGTACTAGCTCCTCTAAGTATAAAACCATACTCGTAGATGGAATGTTAAACGTTCCAATGTCTAAAAACCAAAAGGCAGCCTGATAGCACCCTCTGCCACTGAGCTGGTCTTTCAGCTGCCATAGGTAGTAGCTCACAAGCCTCAGGGTAATGAGGTCCATTGTTTTTGTTGTGAAAACATGTTGAGGAAATGGACCATAATCTGCCATGTTGGTCCAGTGCGGGTTGACAGATTTAGGACTGATTTAGTCTGGTGTCTTAGCTTTGATCTGTCCACCTTGGTGACCCTGCCAGGAGTATATGCCCCCGATGGCACACTTCTGGTCTTTACTGATACACGCAAACTCTTCCACCACAAAAAGGCATCAACCCATGGGAGTGATATAATAATTTTTTTTATTATTATTTAGCTTCAGTTGTGTTTTTATATTCTAGATCAGTGCATACATTTGTGGGCAGTAGCTGTGGGCTATATGCACAGTTTATTCCTTCAGGAGTGACAATTAGCATCTCATCTAAATACAGAATCAACATTCCATAGATCTACCGCTGAACACTGAAATTGCAGCACCAGGAAGTCTACACCGGATTGGCATGACATTTCTTACAGCAGGAGAAGCCAGTGGTTAATGTTTAACCCTCTGAGTGCCTGAGAGATGTTGCAATGCATTGGATACCTCTCTGGCACTCAAAAGGTTATAACAGACTTAAAAAATGTATAAACACAACATTTTATTCATTGGCCCTTACGAATCTTGCATGTTCAGTAGATAACATCCTCAGTCACTACTGAATGTCATCTCCATGGAGTTGCTGGAAGGATCACTTAACCTCAGATGCTAGAGCAGAGCTTTCCAAACTTTTCATGTTGGTGACGCACTTTTTAGACATGCATCATTTCATGACACAGTAATTCAGTTTTTCTAGCAAACCGGAGGTTAAACTAATAATCTCTTATAAGAGATACAGACACATACATACATTGTAATAACAAGGTGTATGGGGACACAACATATCTCATGAAAACCTTTCTTTCATACTGCTGAGGCATTAAGTATGTCATGTGGTTTTTAAAAGGGTGACATGAGAATGTTGAGCTACATATAAGCGCAAGATTCTCATGTCACATTATTAAATAGATAGCGCATAACTGATTTTAGAAGTACTGTCCGTCTTTCCTGTCTCATGGGCACCACAAACAGAAGCAACAGCCATGTGACAGGCAGCCCCAGCACACAGGGACACTCCAGCCTGGCAGCCCAAAGAGCGGGCAGAGGTATAGAGGAGGTGGCATCTCAAAAAATTTTAACAGCTGAACGGCCAAAAGATTTGTAACAGCTGGAGTGCCTCCTTGTGCTGCATACATATTATGTATGCAGCACACAGATACACTCCAGCTGTCACAAATCTTTTGTGGCGCTCCAGCTGTATGCAGCACACAGAGGCAATCTCCCGCTGTGTAAATGCGACCATTAAGTAGTAGTGTTTTATCTCGGCTCCCAGTGTAGCTCGTGCTTGGGTTGAATGACAATCTCGCGCTGTGTAAACGGCACCTTTGCCTGTGACACACCTACACACTGCATCCGACACACTAATGTGTCGCGACACACAGTTTGGAAAGCACTGGTCTAGACACTGCACATGATCATCTTAACTCTGTAATACCGATTCATAATGCTTTGGCCACTCCTCTAGCCTTGAAATGGTTAGGGATAGTAATGTTTAATTTTAAGTTGATTTAATATTGTAGGCATTAAAAAAATAATGACATCAATGTAAGTCTTATCTCTCAAACCTCTATGGTTTGAAAGAGATACTATGCTAAGGTTCCTCCCTCCAGGCTGTTTCAGAGAAGTCAGCACTCTAGCTGACAGCTGCAGAATCTGGTCATTTGACCGGATGGTGGCTCTTCAGCAGAGCCAAAATCACGCTATTTAGAAATAAATACTTCATTCAAACAGTCTACAAAATATGCTTGCAAACCAGGCACACTTTGTATGCAATTTCAATGAAGTATTTATTTCTAAATAGCGCAATTTCGGCTCTGCTGAAGAGCTGCCGGCCAGTCCCGGGACCGGAATCTGCTGCTGTCAGCTAGAGGGCAGACTTCTCTGAAACAGCCTGGAGAGGGAACTTTAGCAAGTTATATCTCTCAAACCATAAAGGTTTAAGAGACAAGACTTACATTGATGTCATTATTTTTTTTAATGCCTACAATATTAAAGAAACGTAATATTAAACATTACAATCCCTTTAAACTGGCCCATGCACTTTGCCTACGTGATTTGGAATATAATGTCAGCAATTATCATGTCCCCCTCCAGGAGCATGTCATGTCGGACTTACTGAACATATTATCTATTGAACAAAGGCAAAAGGGCAATATTAAAGGGATAGTAATACTTCGTTTTAACTTTATTTTATTTTGTAGGCATTAAAAAAACACGAAGAATGATATAAGTCTTATCTCTCAAACCTTTATGGTTTATGAGATATTCACAAGCAAAGTTTCCCCCTCCCACCCCTTTTACCTAGTGTAATCCATCTCTTCTCAGATGTGGAATGCAGTCCATAGACTGGACAGATAACAGCAGGGGACAATCTTCTTCCTATGAGAACAATGAAATCCCTGCCCCCCTTGACAAGCTTTTCAGGTTTTTCTGTTATCTTAATTGAAGATTGTCCCTCTCTGCAGTCTACCTGGGCAGCTCCCTTCTGATCTGGCTGAGCAGTGTTACATCAGTAAAAGGGGCGGGAGGGGGACACTTTGCTTGTGAATATCTCTTAAACCATAAAGGTTTGGGAGATAAGACTTATATCATTATTCATGTTTTTTTAATGCCTACAAAATAAAATAAAGTTAAAATGACGTATTACTATGCCTTTAAAGGGATACTAGCAGTTGATATATGAAATTATTTATATTGCAGTGTTTATCCTCCTGATACAAGGGAACTCCCACTGCTGAGAGAGATGTTTTAGTCAAAAGTTATTCCAGCTCAGACTTGAATCTTTTAGTTGCACTATCTCATTGGCCTGAAGTAGTACAGTGGCGTTGTGGCTACACCATCCTATGGCGGTTCATGGTTAATTGACCAGAGCTGTCCATAGAACAGTGTAGGAACAGCGCCACTGTACAGTTTCAAGCCAATGAGATAGTGCACCTGAAGATTCAAGTTTGAATTGCAATTACTATTGAATAAAACGTCTCTCAGTAGTGGGAGAGGATAAAAAGTACAGAGGCGCTTCGTTGTGCATTATATTTGGTGTAATTGGGTAATCACCACACCGTCACCAGTGAAAAGGTACTCATAAACAAAATTGCTGGAAAAGCATGCCTATGCAGACCAGCAAAAAGACTCAGGGTATTTTTGAGCTGTTCCCTGTCAGCTTCTTTAAGAACGCCATTAGGTAAAGTCGCCCTGCAATACTTAGGCAAGTGGCGACTAGCTTAATAATAGTAATATTACCTCTCAAAAGCAGCCGCTTGTAAAGTAATCCTCAAGCTTCTGAGACCGGAAGCCAGGCATCAGCGCAGCAGCTTGTCTGTGCGCCTGTGCTGTCAGTCCCGGTCTCCCTTCAGAAGCATTGTACTGGCCCAAACGGCACCGGAAGGGACTGACGGCGCAGGCGCGCAGACTGCAATAACCTTGCCTTCAGTCTTGGAAAATTAATGATTACTTTACAAGCGGCTACTTTTGAGAGGTAAAATAACTATTATTAAAGGGATAGTAAACCCCCCAAAAAACTGTAAGCCAAATGATAGAAATAATAAAAACATACTTACTGCCCTCATTCCCATCTCTCAAACCATTATGGTTTGGTTTGAGAGATATAAGAAAATAAAGTCCTCCACTCCCTCTCCTTTCTGCTTGATGAGCTGTAAAGCTGTCAGAGGCAGAATCCGGTCTCCCGACTGTAGGCGGCTCTTCAGGAGTGCTGACATCGGAATATCTAACTATAAATACTTCATCTGTATGGTCTACAACGTGTGCCTGGCTTGCAAGCACACGTTGTAGACCATTCCGATGAAGTAATTATAGTTAGATATCTCTATGACAGCGCTCCTGAAGAGCCGACATCTGGTCCCGGAAGCAGGATCTCATGACGTCCGTTATACAGAGGACACATGAGAAGGGGGAGGGAGCGGAGGTCTTTATTTTATTACATCTCTCAAACCATAACGGTTTGAGAGATGGGAATGAAGCCGTTAAGTATGTTTTTATTATTCCTATCATTTGGCTTACAGTTTTTTGGGGGGTTTACTAGCCCTTTAAGCTAGTCGCCACCTGCCTAAGTATTGCAGGGCAACTTTACCTAACATGGTAGTTCCGCTTTAACCAGGGTACCGTGACAATTTGGTGCCTTGGACATCCACTTAGTGTGCCCCTAATTTTCTGTAAAGACATTGACAAAATGTGAATGTTGAGTTTTAAATGTATATTTATGGAAATGTTTATGCGAAATATGTTTGTCTCTGTTATTCTGATTATAAGACACAACTCTGACTACTGTATAAATTACTTATTTCTACCCTTCATAACGCCCTTGACAAATGGCATATAAAATGTCAGGGTTTCCCAGAAGAATCCAAATTATATATTAAGGGTTCCCTGAACAAAAAAGGTTGAGAACCACTGCCTCAGACGCTCCACTCATGAAGCCGTACATGAAACACAACATAACAAAATGGGGTGCCAATAGTGCCTTATCACATTGAGAGAGAACAACATCCTATATAATAATTAGCTAAGTTGCGTGTAACGCCCGACATGCACAGTAGACACTGCTGCGCGTGCGGCAGTCATGCGCAGTACAGACTGCCCATGCCGCGGCTGATACAGAGCTGGGCGCTCCGAAGGAGCGTCCAGCTCTGTATCAGCAGTGGCGCGGCCAGTCTCTGCTGCGCGTGACTGCCCCGCGACCAGCTGCCAGAGGCACTGTGGCCCGTGTAACGGGCTGTTCAACTAGTATAATATATAGCAGTCAAATAAGGTAATTTGGCAATGAATTGTGGGTTTTTAAACATACACAATGTAATATCAATTTATTTTTTTTATTTTAATAAATGTATATTTTTCAAGAAAACTGGATAACGAATCTGGAGCGGTTCCTGTTTGTTTCCTTTGGCGTGGACAAGAGCATCCCACCGTAAGCATCCAGCACAGACATAGAAATTTCACTGCAAGCCTGTTTTATTGTATGTGCTTACATACACAATAATAAAGAAGATGGATTGCTACTGTTGCTAGAAGTGATAAAATAATCCACATTGAAACATGAACTAACCTCAAAGGCCCACGTGGACCCAGTGCAGCCCCCAACAGACCCGGCATGGGCTTCAACAAACGGGAAGACACAGGATGGGAGCACTCCACCGATCCACTGCTCGATGTGCCAATAATAAAGCCATTAAAAAAGTATAAACTTTATTGTAGAAAAAATAAATAAAATAATGACTCCACCAGGAACAGACACAGGTATAGGTGAAACACATACAACCTGACCTAACGCGTTTCGGGCTCTAGTACCGAAAAGCGTTAGGGCAGGTCGTATGTGTTTCATCTGTACATGTGTCTGTTAGTGTTGGAAACTTTATTTTATTTATTTTTTCTACAATAAAGTTGATACTTTTTTTTATAACGACTGTATTATTGGCACATCGAGCAGTGGATCTGTGTAGCGCTCCCATCCTGTGTCTTCCCCTATGTATATACATATAGACAGCCATTACATTATGTGAGTGCTATATATTATATGTTGTTATTTTCTCTCAGTGTGATAAGGCACTATTGTTACCCCTTTTTGTTTTGTTGTGTCTCACTAGCAGGAATTCCTAAGATAAATCCTACGATATATAGTTTTTAAAGGGATAGTAATACTTCATTTCTTCTTTATTTTATTTTGTAGGCATTAAAAAAACATGAAGAACGATACAAGTCTTATCTCTCAAACCTTTATGGTTTGAGAGATATTCACAAGCAAAGTTTCCCCTCCCGCCCCTTTTACCTAGTGTAAGCCATCTCTTCTCAGATGTGGAATCCAGTCCATAGACCAGACAGATAACAGAAGGGGACACTCTTCTTACTGTGAGAACAATGAAAGCCCTGCCCCCTTGACCAGCTTTTCAGGTTTTTCCCTTATCTTAATTGAAGATTGTCCCTCTCTGCAGTCTACCCGGGCACCTACCTTCTGATCTGGCTGAGCAGTGTTACATCAGTAAAAGGGGCGGCAGGGGGACACTTTGTCATTGAATTACTCTTGAACTACAACTCTGACAGAATTGAATTAACACTCTCCAAAGTCCAAATACTATGATGATTAATTAGAGCTGCTTTTATTATGAAACATTACTATCCCTTTAAGCACTACTATCCCTTGAACAGGAGCCATTAGCATTTTTGGTTATTGTACAGTAAGTGGGTGTTGGTTCTCTTTTAGACAGGAAAAAGAGCTTTCCTAAAGTTTGTCTCCACTGTCCTGGAGATAATGACAGTCTTAGCTTCTGCAAAACACAAAATGGCATCACACCAATGGGAATAATTAAGGGAAATGTTTGTCTGGTTTATGCGCCTTGTAAAACATTAATATTACATCAGATGCAAACTCTGTTACTTAGACATGTAATGAGCATTGGTCTCCTTCAAAAACATAAATGATAATTGGACTTATTTTTGCAAACTTTTCTACCGGGGGGATTCAGATCACTTCACAAACATGCATATGACAGAACGAGATCAAATTAACCTTTGGAGTGCCAGAAAGGCATCTTACGCATTGCTTTGCACGTTGGATACCTTTTTGGCCCTCAAAGGATTTTAAAACGAAAGAAAAAAAAAAATAAAAAACTGGATTTCTCTTTTTGTATTAATCAGCCACCTGGGAAAACAGTAGTAAAGTAATTAGACTTAAACGTTCAGTGTTTCACATTGTGTAACATTTCAGCAAAGTTGGAATTACAGTGCTGAATGTTTTTAACAGGGGGAGCTGGGAAATAGGGAATCATTAGTGAGAATGGACAAAGCTGCATACTCGGCTCCACTGATCGAAATCGTGGGTCCTAAAGCAGCCCTCAGAGACTTCTATTGTGGCCCTTAGTCTGTTCTTTGCTACAGTGGGATTATTTCCCTGTACTATGGGGGATGGGTAACCTAAGGCCCCCCAGCTGTCCAGACCTACAATTTCTATCCCGTTAGCTGGCTGGAGACGATGGGAATTGTAAGTCTGAACAGCTGGGTGGTCTCATGTTCTCCATACATTCTCTATTACATCTTAGGTGCCCTAGGGAAGGCACAGCAGGCACCCTTATGGTCGCACCCACAGTCCAGAATGTGTTTGGGATCAGCACAGTTGTGGGTAGTAGGAGCTTTAAGCAGTTGCCTACTATGTCTGTTGGGAAAATCTGGCAGCACACACACTATTTTCATTCTAAAAAAACTTGCTTTCTTTTAAAGGGTTAGTAATGTCTAAAAAAAACTATTCTTCATTTTGAAGAGGTTAAAAAGTTGGCTTGAGTGCAAAAAAAGTATCTCTCAAACTGCTATGGTTTGACAGATATATGCATTTAAAGTTCATGATTTTCTGCTGTCGGCTGTAAAGCAGTCAGTAGGAGATCCATGTGGGCCGACACGGAGGCTCTGCAGCAGAACCACATTTGCATTATTGACAATGAATGACTTTATTGGAATGGTCTAAAACGTGTGTTTAGTTTGCAGGCACACGTTTTAGACCATTCCAATGAAGTCATTCGTTGTCAATAACGCGATTGCGGTTCTGCTGCAGAGCCTCCATGTCAGCCAACACGGATCTCCTACTGACTGCTTTACAGCTGACAGCAGAAAATCATGAACTTTAAATGCATATATCTCTCAAACCATAGTGGTTTGAGAGATACTTTTTTTTGCATTCAAGCCAACTTTTCAACCTCTTCAAAATGAAGAATATTTTTTTTTTTAGTCATTACTAACCCTTTAATTTTTCTACGTAATATCTCTCCCTTTACAGTTATATTGTCCACCTTAATTCCTTTGGTGCTAGAGGGATCTCCACTGCCTAGTGACAAAAGCAACTAAATGATATGTTCTCCAACAGGAGTTATACAAGGTAATTTATCTTGATGGTCTCTGGTCCGGGATGTTGAAATGGACCTCAGATATATAGAAGGGAGAGAAGCGAGCTCTCTGTAGTGTAGTGTAAATGCAAAAACAGACACAGATGTCTACTGAAAAGCAGATAGGCCAGTGATTCTCAACCAGGGTGCCGTGGCATTTTGGTGTGCCACGGACATGAACTTAGGGTGCCCCATCTATGAAGACTAACAAAAATGGACTTTAACGATTTATAGAAATTGTTATGAACAATGTGTTTAGTTTTGTTGTTATGATTATAAGACCTGATAATAACAGTATATTTATGTATTGTACCCTTCATTATGCCCTTGATAAAAGTACATTAATTATGTTAGGGGTGCCCCGAATGTTCTAGGTTATGTGTTAGGGGTGCCCTGAACAAAAAGAGATTGAGAACCACTGAGATAGGCAAACCCCACACAGCTAGTTTGTAAATCCCTTCCAGACGGTCTCTGAGTGCTATAGTTCACAGCACAAACAGACCCAGTGTTAAAGGGATAGTAATGTTTCATATTAAAAGCAGCTCTAATTAATCATTATAGTATTTGGACTTTGGAGAGTGTTATTTCAATTCTGTCAGAGTTGTAGTTCCAGAGTAATTCAATGACAAAGTATCCCCCTCCCGCCCCTTTTACTGATGTCACACTGTTCAGCCAGAGTAGAAGGGAGGAGACCAGGTAGATTGCAGAGAGGGACAATCTTCAATTAAGATAAGGGAAAAACCTGAAAAACTTGTCAAGGGGGGCAGGGCTTTCATTGTTCTCATAGGAAGAAGATTGTCCCCTTCTGTTATCTGTCTGGTCTATGGACTGGATTCCACATCTGAGAAGAGATGGCTTACACTAGGTAAAAGGGGCGGGAGGGGAAACTTTGCTTGTGAATATCTCTTAAACCATAAAGGTTTGAGAGATAAGACTTATATCATTCTTCATGTTTTTTTAATGCCTACAAAATAAAATAAAGTTAAAACGAAGTATTACTATCCCTTTAACAATTATCTCCACACTGTATAAGCCGATCGTTTGTTGTACTGGCCGGCAATCATGTTAGGCAAACCACAGGTAACTAGCGTCCACCACCGCACATAATCTTAGGACTTATTCATAGAGATCATAGTCTATCTTCACTTTGATTCCATCCGGAAAGGCATTTCGTCAATGTACTAAGCAAGGAGTAAATAAAATGGTGTAGTTTAATACCATTTCAAGGAACGTGATATGGGAGTGGGCATGCAGGCATTAAAGTCCTATGCTGTATGTCGTTCGGTATGCGCTACACACTCCGTAGTGCATGCCCTTTAGTGCAGCCAATGCCATTAACCCTTTGAGTGCCGGAGGGGTACACAACGCATTGCTCTGCATTGAGTTGTGTACCCATCTGGCACTCAAAAGGTTAAGCACTCATGACAGTGGGGCTGCACTAACGAATTAGTCCCACTGTGCAAGTAAGTATAATTTGAATTTAATGAAAATGCATTTTAAATAGCTGTTACTTCTCCTTTAAAGGGATAGTAATACTTCGTTTTATCTTTATTTTATTTTGCAGGCATTAAAAAAACATGAAGAACGATATAAGTCTTATCTCTCAAACCTTTATGGTTTAAGAGATATTCACAAGCAAAGTTTCCCCTCCCGTCCCTTTTACCTAGTGTAAGCCATCTCTTCTCAGATGTGGAATGCAGTCCATAGACCAGACAGATAACAGAAGGGGACAATCTTCTTCCTATGAGAACAATGAAAGCTCTGCCCCCCTTGAAAAGGTTTTCAGCTTTTTCCCTTGTCTTAATTGAAGATTGTCCCTCTCTGCAGTCTACCTGGGCACCTCCCTTCTGCTCTGGCTGAGCAGTGTTACATCAGTAAAAGGGGCGGGAGGGGGATACTTTGTCATTGAATTACTCTTGAACTTCAACTCTGACAGAATTGAAATAACACTCTCCAAAGTCCAAATACTATGATTATTAATTAGAGTTGTTTTTATTATGAAACATTACTATCCCTTTAAGTTACCACTACAAACTAGCATTCAAGTATATAGATTTTAAAATAAGTAAATCATAGACCTCTTTAGCGTCCCCTGGTTTAACCCCTTAGCGACCAATGCTATGCTAGGACTGTCACACCAGGATGGACATTAAGGACCAGAATCATGGAATTCTGGGATGGCAGCGCGGCTACACACTGCTCCTCCATCTCAGAATTATCGGGCAGTCGTTAAGGGGTTAAAGAATGTGGTTGTTACTGTTCCACCAAGATTTTATGTGAAAATAGAGGATTCCATCACCACAAACACTTGAGAACTTCTGATGTAGGATAATGGAGTTAAAACCACCTTTAGAGTTAGGAAAATTACGATTAGTTTAAATGTCAACTAAGCATAAAAAACAATTTAATTGGCTCGCTGACACAATGTAGCAAGTGATCTCATGCCAGTTATTTTCAGCAGAAAAAAAGAAATGTTGTTTCCAACTGATCTGTTTCGCTTTTTAAAACCATTGCTTAAAAGTGACGCTTCAATAATACAACTGTCAGTAGTTCCCTTTGATGATTAAATGAAGACTTCAGGTTGAATTCATATAACGAAGAGAAAAACGTTCTTGCTAAAAGGACGATTGCTACCATGTACCCTGATAAATAAGGTGGTCCCATATCTCTTTACACACATGTACGTCTTGTGTGGCTGTCACTTAGTGACAGAGGACGTACATGTACGTCCCGGAAATCCGGCTCCCCGCGCGGCTGCACGCCGTTCGGGGACTCCGGATTCTTTTACAAAAAAAAAAAAAATTGTTAGACGGGCGTTAAGTGACGGCCGCGTCTGCACGCGGCCGTCACTAAGGGGTTAAAGCAGGGGTGATTATAAGAAACACTCATTACAGGGCTGCACTGATTCCTGTGAAGTTCTTGCAGAATGAACTTTTCATAAGTTTCCCTGATTTATCCCTTAACCCTTTGAGTGCCAGAGGGGTACGCAACACATTGCCAGGACCGTCATATGCGTCCGTGCCTTAAAGACCAGTGATGGTCCTGGCATGTCATGGGTTTTGTGATTAAAGCTCTCCTGTAATCACTAGGGGAGTCTGAAAATGACTCTGCCAAGACCGGAGAGGTCCATTTCAGCCTCTCTAGCCAGTACACGTGATCGGTCACTTATACCTGCTCTCCGAATGAAGTCTATGTGATCCTTAAGGGTAATCCTACCCCAGGATTGCGGGACGCGAATGGTTTACAGGAAAAGTAATATCAGGATAGACTAAAGGATCTGAACATGTATAGCTTGGAGGAGAGAAGAGAGAGAGGGGATATGATAGAAACATTCAACTACATGAAGGCATTCAACAAAGTGCAGGAGGGAAGTATATCTCAATGGAGTAAAAATGTTAGGACAAGAGGCCATAGTCTAAAACTAGAGGGACACAGGTTTAGATGTAATGTAAGAAAGTTTTACTTCACTGAGAGGGGAGTAGATAAGTGGAATAGCCTACCAACAGAAGTGGTAGAGGTTAATACAGTAAAGGAATGTAAGCATTAATGGGGTAGGCATAAGGCTGTCCTGAACATAAGACAAGATCAAGGACCAAGTAAAGTTTAAAGATTTTACAGTAGGAAAATGGGAAAACTAGATGGGCTGAATGGTTCTTATCTGTCATCAAATTCTATGTTTCTATGTTTAGGGGTTAATGGGACATGGGGTCATCAGACTGATAAATAACCAAACTGCAAGGGCCAAGGAGCCTTTATCACCCCAATTTTCAGACCCTACTTCTTCTATGACCCCAACTACAGACTAATTCACTATTACCTGGAAATGACATCTCACAGATATACACAAGAATCTGCTAAACCCTTGGGTGTCACAAAGGTTATATCTCTAGTATCTAAGGGCTTAAATAATGTTCGGTTAAGGAGTCTGTAATCAGGTAAATAAAGTGGCCAGCACAAACTAGCAAAGCTGTGTATGGAACAGAACCACAGAGATTGTGTCTGCCAGACACCCCAATTCGGAATGTGGGTGTGGCCAGCACAGCTGTGGGATCCTTCCAAATGTGGCACTTCAGGCAATTGCCTACTCTGCCTAATGGAAATCCAGTCCTGCAAACTGCAAACACACAGGGTATTTAAAAATAAAAATAAACCCATCTATGTACATTGGGGCTGATATATTAAGTAAAGTGGTGCAAATCAACTGTACCATCGTGAACAAAATCTATGTCGATTTAAATAACTTCTGACTAAAGCATCTGCCAGCAGGCAGAGTGCAGCTGAACTCATCAGGATGTTTTTGTAACTTTATAGATCCTGTAAAACACTGATGGGCAACCTGAGGCCTCTCACTGTTCAGGACTACTATTGCCATGATCCAGTGGCTGGCTGGGGGTGATGGGAATTGTAGACCTGAACAGCCAGAGAGCCTCAGGTTGCCTATACATGCTTTAACCCCTTAAGGACTACGTGACGTACTATGACCGTCACGGTCCTTATGCCCTTAAGGACCAGTGACAGTCAAAGCACGTCACGTACTTTTTACTTACATTGCTCTACCGGGAGCGCTGTAAGTAAAAACGGGACCTAAAATTAACCGCTTCAAGACCAGAGCGATCTCTCTTAGGCCTCAAAGTGGCGCACCGGTACACGTAACAGGTCACGTGTACCAGTGCGTTGGCAAGGATCAAAGCGGTTCATAAGGGAAGGTATCTTCCCTGGACTGCTGGTCCTTAAGGGGTTAAAAACCCCATTTAAATTGTAATTATTTGTTTCTTATTGTTTGCTTGGCTTACGCTAGAACAGCGGTAGGCAACCTTTTGGCTCCCTAGCTGTTGGAAACTTTAACTACCATCATCCACAAGCAACAAGTAGTTGAAGTCTCCAACAGCTGGAGAGCCACGTGTTTCCTATGCCCACGCTAGAATGTAAGATTGTCCCTTTAAAACTGAACACACTCTCTACAGGGCTGCATTACACACTCTACAGGGCTGCATTACACACTCTGCAGGGCTGCATTACTCACTGTGCAGGGCTGCAGAGTCCATTACAAACCTGTAGTAATACTAGCGGCCCTGCAGGGTGTTTTTCTTATGTGTTTGGTTTTAAAGGGATGAGACACCAACCTTACTGGAATTTCTTTTCTTTCTTTATACATCTTCTATTAACAGTTATTATATCTGTACCTGTGCACGTTGGTTATAATAAAAAATCCTTCACTTATGGGAACCTCGTATCCGGTAGAAACACCAGCAATATTTTTATTGCCTCGGGCGCCACATCCATTTTTATCCATTTCTAATACTTTGTGAAAGTTAATATCCAACTTTTTAAACAGAAAGGCTCTTGCAGAGACAGCCTGGCATCATTACCAATGCTTTTGTATGCAGTAATTCAGCGCAAAAAGACATAACAGCCCAAAAACTCATTATAGCTCCTTTCTATGCCTCATAATAAAAACACACAAATAAAACGGAACAATTTTCAAATGACGTGCGGTCTGTGCCTTGCTTGGCACGCCACCCATAATAGGATACACAGTGAAATATGGTAACGGAATCGTTTAACACATTTGTACTCGATCCATTGTGTCTCTTTCCTTTCATCTAGGCACTGAACATTGTCTTGATTGATACATTCATACAATCAAAGTGAACTTGTCACCCAAAGACAAGTTTAGTTTATGTTAAAGAGAATTAAAGCGGTAGTAATGTTTCATAATAAAAGCAGCTCTAATTAATCATCATAGTATTTGGACTTTGGAGAGTGTTATTTCAATTCTGTCAGAGTTGTAGTTCAAGAGTAATTGAATCATAAAGTATCCCCCTCCTGCCCCTTTTATTGATGTAACACTGCTCAGCCAGATCAGAAGGGAGGTGCCCAGGTAGACTGCAGAGAGGGACAATCTTCAATTAAGATAAGGGAAAAACCTGAAAAGTTTGTCAAGGGGGGCAGGGCTTTCATTGTTCTCATAGGAAGAAGATTGTCCCCTTCTGTTATCTGTCTGGTCTATGGACTGGATTCCACATCTGAGAAGAGATGACTTACACTAGGTAAAAGGGGAGGGAGGGGAAACTTTGCTTGTGAATATCTCTCAAACTATCAAACTATCATTTTTCATGTTTTTTTAATGCCTACAAATAAAATAAAGTTACAATTAAGTATTACTATCCCTTTAAAACCTGCTTTGAATTGTAGTAGCCATTTTTTTCCTGTAAAATAAATAGTTTGGGAGAAATGAACCATCGTGTTTTGGTGGCACAGCTAATTCCCTTGATGAGCTGTCAGAAATATCACCAGCGTGACGGCTCTGTCTAGGTTTACTAATACCAGTGTGTGATAATCTTGGCCCGAGTACAGACGATAACCCTTTGAGTGCCAGAGAGGTACGCAACACATTCGGGGATGCGTTGCGCATCCCCTCTGGCACTCAAAGGGTTAACTTGGGTAAAGTTCCACACTGTGCCACGAGCAAATAAAAGATAATTTCTCAACAACTGTTTACAATTATAAATGGCCAGTGCAATCTATATGTGGTTTTTAATGGTACCATGTTAGCCATGGAAAAAGCAGGCAACAAAGAGATTCCTTTATTTGCTGAGTAGCTTTTGAATGCAAGCTTTCAAGACAACTTACACACTTCCATTACGTGCCAGGAAAGTCACGTCCCATAAAAAAATGTTATAGTTTTGTAGATCTTAAAAAAATAAGCTATTTACCACAAACCCTATCTCTGAAACCGCTATGAGAGATATTCGCTTTCAAAGTTCCAGCCTCCCTCCCCTTCTCCTGATTTCAGCTGTAAAGCTGACAGCAGGAGATTCAAGTAGTGCGACTCGAGGAGGCTCTTCAGCAGAGCCGAAATCGAGTGATTTAAAATGAATTACTTCATTGGAATGGTCTACAAAGTGAGCTTGCAAACCAGACACACTTTGTAGACCTTTCCAATGAAGTAATTATTTTCCTATAATGTGACTTCGAGTCTGCTGCAGAGCCACCGGCTGGTCCCCGGACCGGGATTCTCCTGCTGTCAGCACAGAGCTGACTTCAGGAGAAGGGGAGAGAGGGGGGAACTTTGAAAGAGAATATCTCTCAAACCATAGCGGTTTGAGAGATAGGATTTGTGGCAAACAGTTTATTTTTTTAAGGTCTACAAAACTATAAGATTTTTTTATGGGACATTACTGACCCTTTAATGCATAGACAGCCGTGGTGGTCCGGGCACGTCATGTGTCATTAATGGGTTTAGGAACAGCGCTGGCTAGCCATGGTCTAGATGCAGATATTTAGCTTTATTGATAAGCAATTCCAGAGCAAACCAGCTGCACCATAGGGGAAACATACTCATTTTTATAAGCTCTCACGGGCAGGGCCCTCTAATCCTTCCGTTCTCCACATCTGATTGTACTATTTAATATCTATGTATGTCTATTCTCAATTGTACTGCGCTGCGGAATTAGTTGGCGCTATATAAATAAAGAATAATAATAATAATAATTGTGTTTTACTGGGATTTTAAAGGAGAATTAAACTTTGTTTTTAATGAAAAAAATGTTATAGGGATTTTCCTAGTTAATAAAATAATAAAATAATAAAAACGTTCATTGTTTTTTACTAATGATAGGAAAAGAGCATGCTCTTTCCCATTTGAGAGGTCAAAAACTCGGTTTAACCCTTTGAGTGCCAGAGGGGTGCATAGCACGTTGCTTTCCACACAGAGGGTTAAATCAAGAACTTGTATTTCTCTCCCATATGGAGCAGTTGGGCTGATCCAGCTATTCAAAACATATGGATTTTTTTTTTGACAGTTGAATCAACTTTATTTGTACAAAAGTGCCATTATGGACCTAGTGCTAGTCCTATAACTATTCACAATCTGTACAGTAGCACCAGGCAGACAGGTAGGCCTTACTTGCCTGCTAGTTCATCTAGACAGGCTAATTGGGTAATAAAAAATGTTTTTGTTAAAACATCTCAGTCAGGCCACACCTTGGGATTAAGAGGGCCACATTTGATCCGTGGGCCACATGTTAGAAGCCCATGTACTAAGGGCATGGAACAATACTGGGTTGACCCAAATGCTCAATAGTAACATAGTTGATAAGGCTGAAAAAAAAAGACTTGCGTCCATCAAGTTAAGCCCATGTGATATCACCCCTTGTTTATCCAGAGGGAAAAAAATACAACATTAAAGGGATAGTAATACTTAATTTTAATAAAGTTAAAGGGATAGTAATACTTAAGTATTACTAATCCCTATAGCACAGTACTACTAAAAAAAAGTATTGCCCCCAGTGTCATCTCTCAAACCTTTATGGTTTGAGAGATGATCGCTTCTACTTAAGTATTACTATCCCTTTAAATTTTGTTCATATTAATAAAGTAAATTAAATTATGGAAGTCCCGTTGCTTTATGTTGTCTAGTTTTGTAGATATAAGTTTATAAAGTTCCCCCCTCCCGCCCCTTTTACTCCCATCAGCTCTCTAGCTGACAGATCGAGATTCTGGTCATTTGACCGGACAGCTCTTCAGCAGAGCCGAAATAGCATTGTCTGCAAAGAAATACTTTCATTAGAATGGTCTACAAAGTGTGCCTGGGAGGTAGGCACACTTTGTAGACTGTTCTAATGGAGTATTTCTTTGTAGACAATGATATTTTGGCTCTGCTGAAGAGCCGTCCTGTCGCATGACCAGAATCTCGATCTGTCAGCTAGAGCGCTGACGTTTGGGGAGGGGGGACTTTATAAGCTTAAATCTATAAAACCAGGCAACTTTAAGCAACGGGACTTACATTGTTTAATTTACTTTTTTAATATGAACAAAATTAAACTTTATGAAAATTAAGTATTACTAGCCCTTTAAAGCCATTTTCAATTAAACTCGAAGTGAGTAAAAAAAGAAAAAAATCCTTCCTGACTCCAAATAGCAGTCAGATATTTCCCTGGATCCACATTCTCTCTGCTTTGAAGCCAACTGTCATAATTTTGTGTTAGGTATCCATTACTTTTTGAAAGCAGTTACAGTATCTGCAAGCACAGCATCCTGAGTCAAATCATTCCATATCTTTACTGCCCTTACTGTGAAAAAATCCATACCCTTTTTTTAATGCATGACGTCTTGTTCTTCGCTCAGCTCTTTGAATCACTCCTTGGAGAGTTCAGTTCTTTGTATTTATCTTGAATATATGAGTAAATGGTAATCATATCACCCCTTAGACATTTCTTCTCTAAACCCAGTTTGGCTAGTCTCTCTTTATAACTCAAATCCTCCAATCCCTGTATCAATTTTGTTGCACGTCTCTACACTTTGTGGGAGAAATTACTTTGCAATGCACTAGAGACTTCTCTCTCTCATTCAAGGGGTAAAACGCTAGTGGAAAATTAGGGTATAATTATTTGTCTCCTCTGGTTTAGCTGGTCTGTCCCAGAATCTCGTCTGTTCTCATAGTACATCAGCATCGGTGAGGACACCAGTATGGATTTTATTGGATTCTGGAAGGAAAAGGTACAAACTTTCTGTAACTAAGGAGACGGGTTCTACAAAGGAGAATGTATTAAAGCAGATCTAGATAAAGGAAGGCAGCAGGCAAGGCTACAGATCTGCCCTGACTGTATATAATGTGGAATATTCCTAACAATAAACAAAGCAGGGTGTTTTATTACACCTCACCAGCCAGTGGAGAGACCATACCTCATGTGAAGAAAAGACTAAACTGAGTTATGAAGCGTGTACCCTCATGAATGAGCACTTACAATGAATATATGTCTCATTTATCACTTTTATGTATATTGTTTATACCGGAGGCTTGGAGGGGACAGAATGTTTCTCATTTATATGTCCTACAATCAGCACTTGGAAGGAGAATTGTGTGTGAGAGAGAGAGAAAGGGAGAGAGACAGCATGTAAATTGGTGTGAGTATGTGGATGTGTGTGTGTGTGTGCAACAGAGAGAAAGCATTGTTGTATGAGAGAAGTAAAAAGAACATTTGTGTGTATATGTGGGATAGAGAGAGAGAGAGCTTGTGTGAGGGAATTATAGGGCACATGTGTGTGTGTAAGAGAGAGTCTGTGTGTTTGTGGGAGAGAGAGGGAGATATTGTGTGTTTATGTATGTGCGTGTGTGAGAGAGAGAGAGAGAGAAAGCAAGAGTTTGTGCATGTGTTTGAGTGAGAGCTAGGGAGAGAGAGAGTGTATATTAGTGTACAAGAGAGTGTGAGAGAGGGACACAAAAAGAGGAAGTGCGTGTATATGAGAGAAAAAGAGTGTGTATGTGTGTATGAGAGAGAAAGATAGTGTGTGTGTGTATGAGAGAGAGAGAGAGAAAAAGAGTGTATTTGTGTGTATGAGAGAGAAAGATAGTGCGTGTGTATGAGAGAGAGAGAGAGAGAAAAAGAGTGTATTTGTGTGTATGAGAGAGAAAGATAGTGCGTGTGTATGAGAGAGAGAGAGAGAGAAAAAGAGTGTATTTGTGTGTATGAGAGAGAAAGATAGTGCGTGTGTATGAGAGAGAGAGAGAGAAAAAGAGTGTATTTGTGTGTATGAGAGAGAAAGATAGTGCGTGTGTGCATGAGAGAGACAGAAAAAGAGTGTGTATGTGTGAGAGAGAAAGATAGTGTGTGTGTGCATGAGAGAGAGTATATATTGGTGTGTGTGAGAATGAAAAGGAGGGAGTGTGTGTATGTGAGAGCGAGAGAGAGTATATTTGTATGTGAGAGAAACAAAAGGAGGGAGTGTGTGTGTGTTCATGTGTGTGAAAGAGAGTGTTTGTATTTATGTGTGCGAGAGACAAAAGGAGGGAGTGTATGTGCGTGTGAGAGAGAGAGGAGTGTGTGTGAGAAAGATAGCATGTGTGTGTATGTGTGTGTGTTTTGAAAGAGAGATTGTATGTGTAAGAGAGATTTTTGTGTACATGAATGCGAGAGAGAGATAGAGAGGGAGTGAGTGTGACAGAGACAGAGAAAAAGACTGTGTGAGTGTGAGAGAGAAAGATAGCATATGTGTGTGTGAGAGAGCTAGAAAGGAGGAGCAAGAGAGAAGAAAAAAGCCTGTGTGTATGTGTGTGTGTGTGTGTGTGTGAGAGAGAGAGAGATAGAGAGAGAAAGAAAGTGTGTGAGAGGGAGTTTTATGTGTATGATAGAGAGAAAGACAGTACTAGAGAGAGCATGTGTTTATATGCATGGGAGTGAGATGGCGTGTGTGTGTGTGTGTGTGTGTGTGTGTGTGTGTGTGTGTGTGAAAGTGTGTGTATTTTGAGTTTTGATAGTGAGTGTGTATGTGTGATAGCAGGTTTAACAGTAGGTGTGCATGTCTGAGTGTGTGAATATGATGTTTGTGGGTATGTGTGACAGTTTTAGAGTGTTTGTTAATTTGTGTATGTATATGTATTGTGACAGTGTGTATATGTATGTATCTGTGATAGTCAGTCAATGTGTGTGCATGTGTACATATGTGTATATTTTTGTGTGTATGCATGTGTATTTCTGTAATTGTGTGTGTGCACATGTGTGTAGATCTTTGTGTCTGTGTGTGCGTTGTCACCGCTTCCTCCCCGCCCACTTCTCGCTCACGGCGGGTTGTTCTTTTCCGGGTTGCAGTGGTTGGCCGGTCATGCATTTGTAGGACACCGCGGTCCTCCTTCTGGCGTCTGCGCATGCACCCGGTCTTTCGCTAGCCTCTGCCTATCACGTAGGGTTCCTTGGTGAGCAACTCTCCTCACCCTCTCCTATTGGCTACATCTAGTATTTGAACGGGCTACTCCAAGCATAGAGTGCCCATTCCACGAACTCTGTTAGCGTCTATTGAGAATTATGCAGTTGCTTGTCTTTCTGGTTCTGACTACAGCTTGCTCCTGACCATCCTGAAATATCCAGCCCCTGGTTCTGACTACAGCTTGCTCCTGACCATTCTGAAATATCCAGCCCCTGGTTCTGACTACAGCTTGCTCCTGACCATCCTGAAATATCCAGCCCCTGGTTCTGACTACAGCTTGCTCCTGACCATCCTGAAATATCCAGCCCCTGGTTCTGACTACGGCTTGCTCCTGACCGTTCTGAATATCCAGCCCCTGGTTGTGACTACAGCCTGCTCCGTTCTGTATGCTCCTGTCCTTGGCATTAAAGACCCCCCTGTCTGTTTCCTGCCTGACCCGCTGGCCTGGTTTTGAACGGTTCCCAGTGTACTCATATCCTGGTTGCACCCCAGCTCAACTGGGGTGGAACAATCTGGTTTCGCGACCAGCACCTCTAACTCAGCCTTGGCTGCAGCACAGGAGTACCTGGCACGCCGTCACCGATCTCTAGCTTCGCTCTCTAGCTTCTGTACCAGTGTCGGCATCACTCGGGCCATTACCCACCGGGTGGTGACATGCGTATATCTAAGTGTGTGTGTTTGTGTGCATGTGTGTGTTTGTATTTGTGTGCGTATGTGTATATCTGTATGTGTGTGTGTAGGTTTTTGTGTGCATATATCTAAGTGTGTGTATTTGTATGTATGTGTGTGTGTGTTTGTGTGCTGCACACCCCTTTGTTTCTCAAGGAGTTCATATAATGTTGTATATGTAGACCTTGGTTCACACAATAGTAAACACTTAGCCCTAGGGTACCTTGACAAAATACTGAGTTTTCACACTTATCAGAATACACTACTGAGATTATGCTTCGGGCTTCATGAGTTTAGCAGACTGTATCATGTGCCCCAAATCATTAGGGAGAAGAGGGGCCATAGGGTTTGTAACTGTATAAGAGTTTCACCACTGACTTTTAGAGGCCACTTCTAATAGTGTATCTTGGACAGCTGACCACTTTTGCTAAAATGGCCATGACTGTGCGTGTTTACACTGTATATAGATGTGTGTTATTGAGTACTTTGTTGCAGTGGGAATATAACTATCGATTTAGCATGATTTGGTTCTGCAAAATAAGAACAGAATTCCTGCATCTCTCCATGGGCGCAGAAAGAGCTACTTAGTCCTCTCTGTATCAGGATTTTAAAGATGACTGGAATAGAAACAATTGATTGCTTGGGACTAGACTAACGCATTTCTCAAAAGTAAAATGTGACTCAGAAATAAACAGTATATACACTAGCAAAGCTATTAAAGGCACAGTACATGTTGGAGGAGCATGTACTAGATCAATTAAGGGGATAGTATTGTCACATTTGTACAATCATTAATCTTGTAGGCATTAAAAAATAAAAATAAATGCCCCCATTCCCATCTCTCAAACCTTTATGGTGTGAGAGATATTCAGGACCAAAGTTCCCCCCTCGCTCTCCTTTCCCTGACGTCAGTGTTCTAGCTGACTACAGGGGAATCCAGTCCCTGAACAAGTGGAGGCTCTTCAGCAGAGCCGAGATCGCATTATGGAAAAAGAAATCCTTGACTGGAACGGTCTACAAAGTGTGCTTGGTTTGCAACCACACTTTGTAGACCGTTCCGGTGAAGGATTTCTTTTTCAATAATGCGATCTCAGCTCTGCTGAAGAGCCTCCACTTGTTCAGGGACTGGATTCCCCCGCAGTCAGCTAGAACACTGATGTCAGGGAAAGGAGAGCGAGGGGGGAACTTTGGTCCCAAATATCTATCAAACCATAAAGGTCTGAGAAATGGGTCTGGGGGCATTTAGTTTTATTTTTTAACCCCTTAACGACCGGCCAATCGGCGCATCGAGGTCATTTAAGGACCACGGAGCGTTTTTTTTTTTTTGCTGTTTCCGGTTCCGGACTCCCCGAACGGCGTGCAGCCGCGGGGGGACCCCGGAATTCCATGACGGTCATAGTACGTCATGGGTCGTTAACTCAGATCGACCCATGACGTAATAAGACCGTTAAGGGTCATTAAGGGGTTAATGCCTACAAGATTAATGATTGTACAAATGTGACAATACTATCCCTTTAACCTTTATATCAGGAGACTAATATAATAAGAGATAGCTACATTTTTTTTTATTTTCTAATTGAAAGAAAAAGTTATGTATTTGCTGAATTTAGCAGATTGAAATAAATAAAACAAAAATGTGGCGTGTGCAAAAGTTTGGCCACTCTCTCAGTCACTACATGGTAACATCCCCTTCGACATATATCACAGCCTCCAAATGTTCCTTGTATCCAGCTAACAGTCTTTTTTCCCTTTCTTCCGTGCAGAATGCTTCTAGTTCAGATATATTGTTAGGTCATCTTTTATGCACTGCATGTTTGAGATCCACTCACAGCTTTTCAATAATATTCAAGCCGGGGATTGTGAAGGCCATTCCAAAACACAAGCTTTTGCTCTTGAAGTAGCTCATAGTTGATTTTGAGGTAGCTCAGTGGTAAATGCCCTGATATAGAGCCTGTTCAAACCTCAAGGTTGCAGGGTCAACTCAGCCCTTCATCCTTCCGAGGTCGATAAATGAGTAGCACTGATTGGGTAATAATAACACCTATTATTTCTGCTGCCGATTTGGTTAATTCCGAGAGCGTGTGCTGAAAGTGCTATGAGTCCCACTGCGAGAAAGGCGCTATATAAATACTAGCTATTATTATTATTATTTTGGATCACTGTCTTGTTGTGACATCCAGCTCTTTTTACCTTCAGTTTCTTCACTAACTAGCTGCCGGAATTTTCTAATACTTAGTAGAATCCATTTTTCCTTCCACCTGCACAATATTTCCTGTGCCGCTGGCTGCCACACGACCCCAAAGGATAATAGTTCTACTCCCCATGCTTAACAGTTGACAACGTGTTCTTTTCTTCAAATTCTTCTCCTGTTTTTCTTCAGATGTACATCTGGTGATTGTAGCCAAAGATTTCAATTTTATCATCATCAGACCACAGCATTTAAAGGAGCAGTAAACTTTTTTTTTATGAAAACACGTTTTATAGAGCGTTTCCTGCTAAATAAAACAAGGTCACTCCCATCACTGTCACATGTTCTATTCAAAATTTATAGCAGTTCAAATAATCAGGAAGTGAATTTACTGTGTTTACTTCCTGATAGTTCTAACTGACAGGAAGTGAATTTACTGTGTTTACTTCCTGATACTTCTTACTGACAGGAAGTGATGGGCAGTTTCTATCACATTCTATGGAGAACTGTATGTCTCTGACTTTCCTAACTTTCCTCTCCATTAGAATTTAACAGAAAAACTAACTTGAATTTGACCACTAGAGGGCACTGCTAATGTAAAAAAAACATGGGTTTAAACTGTAATAACTCTGGAAATATAAATCTCTCCGCAGTGGGAGTACCCTTATTTTACTCAATAGGAAAATCCCTACAATTGATAGGCTGTGCTGCATATTTCATACACTTAGTTTTGTGATAAAACCAGTGAGGTTTCTTTCTGATGACTCTTCCATGCAACGCTGCACAGTGGACTGGTGTACCACTAATCCCGTGCCAGCTAAACTTTCCTATTGGTCCTAAGCAGTGATATGGGGATTTTGCTTTGCATTCATGACCAGTCTACAAGCAGTTTTGTCTGAGATTTCTCTTGGTCTTCTACTCCTTATCTTGACTTCAGCAGTTCCCCTTAACTTCCATTTCTTAATGACATTTTGAACAGTGGAAATTGAAAGCAGGAAGTGTTTTAATAGTTTTCCCCTGCTTTTACAAGCCAATTCTCTTTATTTTCTGATCCTCAGTCAGCTCTATAGAGGGACCAATGGTCACTGAGGGATAATCCGAACACCCTAAGAGGTTCAAAGCTCTGGAATTGTCATCACGTAACTTAGATTAAGGTCTAAAAAGTCAATTAAGTTCTGAGACCTTACAAAAAAGAACACTAGGGGATCAACTGGAAGGGTGCTCAAACTTTGGTACATGCCACATTCCCTATTATTTTTTTTAAATCTGTTTGAACTCAGAAAATAAATAGTAATGGTGCATTACAGTCTGCAGAAATACATCATATTTAAGCTTAGGGAATCTATTACCTAGCCCTACATCTGCCTATTGCCAGTTTACTAAGCAACTTACATGAAAGATTCTTCTCTTAACATTGATTGTATTAGCGGGATGGAAATAGGACAATGTATTGTTATTCCAGGGTGTTCATTCCTCTGTCCCTTTCCTAAAGCAATTAGCTACTTATTAATCAAGTCACTGTGGAAACCAGCATAACTTCATTTTCCAGCACATGGGCTAGTAGAAGTGTTAGGGACTTGCAAAGCAATGTGTCGCGCATGCCTCTGGTACTGGTGGTGGAGGATACTTAGGAGGTACGGACCCCTAATATCTCTTAAAGAGGGACTCTAGGGAGGTACGGACCCCTAATATCACTTAAAGAGGAATTCTAGGGAGGTATGGACCCCTAATATCTCTTAAAGAGGGATTCTAGGGAGGTACGGACCCCTAATATCTCTTAAAGAGGAATTCTAGGGAGGTATGGACCCCTAATATCTCTTAAAGAGGAATTCTAGGGAGGTACAGACCCCTGATATCTCTTAAAGAGGAATTCTAGGGAGGTATGGACCCCTAATATCTCTTAAAGAGGGATTCTAGGGAGGTATGCATCCAGATCGGAGATGGAACCCAGGAGGAGGTGAGTTCAGAACACATGCAAAAAATCTGGATCCCATTTAAAGAAGCCCTAAGACGAAAGTTGAGTGATTCTGGAGGTAGACAATTGATCTAGATTTGTAAAATTAAACGATTGGATGCTAAAAATGCATAGGAAACCATTCTAGCACTCAAGCGGTTAAAATTCCCTTGAAATCAATGGGGGATTGTACTGTTGACTTTACACTTACTCCACAATACATTATAGCTTCTCTCTGTGGGTGCAGAAATTGCTGCTTACTCATTTGTGCATCCAGGTTTTAGAAATGATAAGAACAGAAACAATTGATTGCTTGGGAGTAGGGACTATACTAACAGACATTTCTTAAGAACAAAAGTGAGTCACATTATATACAGCAACAAGGCTTTTAAGGCACAGCACCTGCTGGCGGAACAGGCTGCAAAACCGTTTTGACTTATTGATTTTCTCTGCGTAGGGGCTAGCTACCGACTCTGCGAAGCTGGAAAAGGCTTTACAGTGGGCCATATTCCCTAAGTTAAAGAGGAACAATTCTAGACCAGACCAACTGCACAAGAGAAGATAAATAACATTTCCCCAAAAACACATTGATTTGAATTAAGCTTTTAAATGGATAGTACTGGATTATTTTAACAACATTTAATCTTTAGATATTAAAAAAATAAATCAAATGATGGCAGTCCAATCTCTCAAACCTAAAGCTAAACTTCCCCCCTCCCCTTGCACTGACGTCAGTGCTCAAGTTGACATCAGGACATTCTGGTCCTGGGACTCGTCTGCGGCTCTTCAGCAAAGTCGAAATAGTTCTATTTAAAGTGGAACTTTCATGTTGTATAAAGTCGCCCTACAATAATTAAGTATATGGCGACTAGCTTAAGAATAGTTCTATTACATCTCAGAAGTACCAGATGCAAAAGTTATCCTTAAAGGAGCAGTAAACTTTTTTTTTAATGAAAAAAATATATATTGTAGGGATTTTCCTATTGAGTAAAATAAGGGTACTCCCACTGTGGAGAGATTTATATTTCCAGAGTTATTACAGTTTAAACCCATGTTTTTTTACATTAGCAGTGCCCTCTAGTGGTCAAATTCTAATTCGTTTTCCTGTTAGATTCTAGTGGAGAAGAAAGTCAGGGACATACATTTCTCCATAGAATGTGATAAAAACTGCTGAGTCACTTCCTGTCAGAACAATCAGGAAGTAAACACAGTAAATTCACTTCCTGTCAGTTACCTGTCAGTTAGAACTATCAGGAAGTAAACACAGTAAATTTACTTCCTGGTTATTTGAACCGCTATACATTTTGAATAAAATATCTGACAGCGATGGGAGTGACCTTGCTTTATTCAGGAGGAAATGATCTGTAAAATATGTGTTTTCATAAAAAAAAGTTTACTGCTCCTTTACACTTCGAAGACTGAGGGCCAGGTTAGTGCCGTCTGCGCGCCTGCACCGTCAGTCCCTTCCGGTTACCTTGTGGCACACTGAAATGCTTTTTAGATTAGACCAGGACCGACAGCGCAGGTGCACAGACAAGATGTCTGCACTGATGCCTGGCTTCCGGTCTCTGAAGATTAAGGATAACTTTTGAATCGGGTACCTCTGAGATGTAATGTAACTATTCTGAAGCAAGTCGCCATCGACCCCTAGTGGTGAACTTCAAAGCTTACCGAGCCTTAAGAAAGAGACTGAACTGTCAGTCTGTTACTGGCAGACCAGTGAGGGAGCCGTAAAGTTTCCTTTCCAACCCCTTCATTGGTCCACCGGAACTCACAATACAGCCCCACCTTCACTGCAAGGTTAGCTCATTGGCGAATAGATCTGTGATAGAGCATTGTCCATATGGTGCTTACCCGTTAAATTTTTGGGAATATGGTGAAATTGTATTTGTAGGTGATTTCCCCCATCTTGCACATGCCACTGGTACGCAAAGGGTCACGCTTTTTCTCTGCAGAAGAGAACACATTTCTATATATCCTTCCTTTTTACCCGGATAGG
This sequence comes from Rhinophrynus dorsalis, assembly GCA_037306005.1. Classification (NCBI taxonomy): domain Eukaryota; kingdom Metazoa; phylum Chordata; class Amphibia; order Anura; family Rhinophrynidae; genus Rhinophrynus; species Rhinophrynus dorsalis. Next base: position 29,199,214 of record CM074718.1, read on the forward strand.
ATTGAAATACTGCTCCATTTATTTCCACCTTCCCTCGGTGACTCCCCAGATGTCCATAAAACCTTCAGTTACCTGTCGGCTTTAGTAAAATATTTTCTGCGCGTCCTGATGCCATTTAATCAAATCGTTTATCAATCTTACATGATATTCTGTTGCGAAAACCTTTCAAGACAGCAGTGATCTTTCTACCAAATGTTGGGATAGTCTTCTATCAAGCTCTTAAGCACCAGAGAAGTGTATAATTTAACCCTTTGAGTGCCAGAGGGGTACGCAACGCATTGCAGAGCAATTGGATTTGTATTTATTTTTGGTGTCCAAGTTGAATATCTATAATTATAGATGTAAAATAACAAACAAAATTAATATCTTGTAATACCTTTTTTATTGGACTAAGAATTATGGATTGACAAGCTATCAATCCATAATTTTGTTAGTCCAATAAAAGAGGTATTACAAGATATTAATTTTGTTTGTTATTTACATCTACACCACTGGACTAATACGGCTACAATCTTAACTCTATAATTATAGAAGTACTAGTTTAACCCCTTCGCGTCCTGTGACGTACCCGGACCGTCACGCTGGTCCGGCACTTAAGGACCAGTGACGGTCCTGGTACGTCACGTACTTTTACTCACCGCGCTCCTGCGGTGACTAATACCGGGGACTGAAGTTGATCACTCCAAGACCGGATCGATCTCTTTCAGTCCTTCGTTCGACGTGCCGCCCCACGTGATCAGTCACGTGGGACGGCACGTCGAACTCGCAGATCTGGTTCTTAAAGGACCAGACACCACGGGACCGCTGGTCATTAAGGGGTTAAGAGCCCGTTACACAGGCCACAGTGCCACTGCCAGCCGGTCGTGGGGTAGTCATGCGCAGTAGAGACTGCCCGCGCCGCAGCTGATACAGAGCTGGACGCTCTGACCGTGGCGCGGGCAGTCTCTACTGCGCGTGACTGCATCATTACACACGTTTTAGCGAATTATTATTTAGGATTTGAGGACGCAATACTATTGTGGAACTCAAGGAAACTTTTTTCATACCACATTATCTAACATATTTGCACGGCTCAAAATTTCCACTCACCACTAGCCAATGGCGAGTGGAAATTCAGCCCTGGTGGGTATGTTTTGGGTTGCAGTGGCAAGTAACTTTTCAGGTCTGGCTAGTAGCAAAGGACTTCACATTTTAAGCCGATATTTGTCTAATTAGGGGTTTTCTGTGTAGTAGTGATTGTGAATTTTTATCACATTGGTGTTATTAATTTTACGAGTGTCGGGTTTATTAGACCTGGTATTTTAAATAGAATGGGATTGATCATAAGGCACTTACATATATTCCTTTGCATATATAGTGTTTGTTTTTCATAACCCATAAAGTGGTTGTGTTAACATATATCCTGAAGCTGGCTGTTTTTGCTGGTCAATTAACTATTCTTCAGTATTTTTGCAGCACATCATTAGACACCTTATTGAGATATTTGTAGAATTTTGCCTATAATAAACCGATGGCCATATTCAGAATGCTAAAGAGGAGTAATTCTGGAGATTTTCCAATTGAAAGTGTCAACAATTGCAAATTCCCAATTATTTAAATAGGACGGTTAACCCACTGAATGCTGGATAGGTCTCGGATGCTTTGTGAAGAAATGCATCCAAGACTTCTCCGGCATTGTACGGAATAGAAGGCTCTTTTACATCAGTGGGAATTTGGGGAATTTTATTTGCCCACTATGATCCAGATGGTTTACCACAGAATCATCATTCATCATCAATCCATCACGCTTCACCCATCTCATCATCCATAACCCACCAATGCATTAGACATGACAGAAAAAAGCAAAAAAAACTTGCTCTCCTCCATACAAATTTTCTAAAATGCACCCTGTATAGAGCATTTATCATATCAGTATGTTAGGATTGATGGGTTATGGAGGATACAAAATGAACTCCCTCAGCACCAACATAACAATTAAGTCATAAAGTTTGCAGGTTGCAAACATATAGCCTGCATCGACCCCTAGTGGTGAACTTCAAAGCTTACCGAGCATTAAGAAAGAGACTGAACTGTCAGGTTTGCTTTTTTCTGTCACTTTTTTCTTCAGGCCTTTTGGGGACTAGGAGAACCCTCTCATTCCATGTTGCTATCGATACTTTATTCACTTTAGTTTTCATTAACACTTGTAAATAATACAGTGAGTTAGCTCTGTGTAACAATGCCCTTTAAGGTCAAGAGGGATGAGCAACGCATTGCAGAGCAATGCATTGCCAATCTCTCTGGTCCTTACATGGTTAAGATTAGTCTGTATAGTGGGATTAATTTGTGTCTTGTGGTCTTGCTAGCAACATCCATGTCCTCCAGGACTGATTATAGAGCAAAAAACAAACAGCGACATCACTCTCAGACATAATGGAACATAAAACTCACCAACATTATTATAGCTTAAAGACAGAGTGTTAGGCGGATAAAAATAAGCCGATATCTTGAATGAACAAGGGAAAGAATCTGTCGCACTCAGATCTGCTTCAGATAAAATCACTTCCTTAATTCACAAGTTTGCAGAACAATGGAAGAACCAACTCACGCGTTTCTCACAGATGTGCGAAATGCGTGTGACGGTTCTTCCAGTGTCCAGCAAACTTGTGAATAAAGAAACTTATTTTATCTGAAGAAGTTCTGAGTGCGACAGATTCTTTCTTTGCCTTCCCCAGGACTGACAATGTTACATCTTGAATTAACCCTTTGAGCGCACTGCAATGCGTTGCAACCCCTCTGGCACTCAAAGAGTTAAAGAGCAAAAAAAAAATTCATAGAGGCCATTAGGAGATTCAGTCCATAGTTAGGTAAGTGGGGGCATGATTTTTAGGATGTATTACTTCTCCTTTAGTTAATAGCAAATCAAGTCATTTTGGAATCTTTAAATTTATAGAGGCTGTTGTATCAAGAAGGAATGGAGAAATTCTGGAGAAAACTAACTGCATGATAGGGGACAATAAACCCTCCTTCCATTGGTTTAACCCTTTGAGTGCCAAAGGGGTACGCAACTGATTGCGAATCAATGCGTTGCACACCCCTCTGGCAATCAAAGTGTTAAAAGGGATTTTAGCACTTTGAATTCAGCACATTTAAAGATATCGCAATTCTCTCCTGAAGTGCAGTGGATTTGTCCTACAATTGCTCCAATTCTACTTAGTATATCAGTCTATGTTTATCCACATTTTGGATATTGGTTTTCAAAGTCTATTCAGAGAAAAATTGCAGGAGCACCTAGACAAGGCAAATAAGGCTCCCTTAGACTCACTCATTGTATTGACTTCACCCCCAGCCTCACTTGACTCCACCCCCATCATTATCCACTGTTTCCTATCAGAGGACCTCTCTAGCATAAAAAACGTTAAATAATTGTCAGCGAAATTGTATGAAAACTGATAAATACAACTGCTACTATAAGCACCGTGCAGATGGGATTACTTTGGCCACACCCACAACTCAGAATGTGGGTGTGGCCAGCACAGCCAAAACTCTAATCAAATTGTGATTCACTAGGCAGTTGCCTAATGTAACTAATGTAAAATCCATCACTGAGAGGAACTTGCTATGGAGATTGTTAAACAATGTTTCCCCTATTACATAGTGACATAGTTACATAGTAGTTTAGGTTAAAAAACAACTTTCATCCATCAAGTTCAACCCTTTTTCTATTCTTGTTTACCATCATTCATCCAAAAGAAAGCAAAAAACACTTTATTCAGCAATTTCAAATTCTGCTTTCTTTGGTGGGAAAAATTCCTTCTTGATTTCTCCTTGGATTAACAAGCACTAAATAAATATTAATCCCAATATTAACATACATAGACCTCTATGTTCTGCTCTTTTAAGTAAGTATCCAGACCCTTTTTAAAGGCATATAATGTATTCAATAGAACCACCTCTTCAGGCAGTAAATTCCATACCTTTATTGTCCTTACCGTAAAGAATCCTGTTATAGACGAACTCTCCTTTCCTCAAGTCTAAGCGGGTGGCCCCTTGTCCTTTCTACTGTTCTGTCAATGAACAGGTCTTTGGAGAGCCCTTTGTATGGGCCCTGAACGTATTAATATAATGTTATCATATCCCCTCTAAGATGTAGTTTCTCTAATAAGTACAAATGTAACTTTTCTAGCCTTTCTTCATAATTAACACTTTCCATTCCCCTTATTAGTTTTGTAACCCTCCTCTGCACTTTCTCCAGTTTCATAATGTCCTTTTTCAGATAATGCACCCAGAACTGAACTGCATATTCATGGTGGGTTTTTACCATGGACCTGTAAAGAGGCATAATAATATCTTCCTCCCATGAGTCAATACCCCTTTTAATACATAACAATATCGTATTGGTCTTTGCAGCCGCCAGCTGGCACTGAGCACTACTGCTAAGTCCATGTCTACCAATACTCCCAAATCCTTTTCATTAGTAGATTTCCCCAGAGAAACACCATTTAAACTATATGTTGCATTTTTATTATTATACCCAAAATGCATAACTTTACACTTGTCTATATTGAATCTCATTTGCAATTTGCCTGCCCAGTTACTCAATTTGTCCAAATCCTCATGTAATGAAGACACAACCTGTTCAGACTGTATTGCCATATTCCATTTTATGTCATTGGCAGTGATACATGGCTAACTATGCCCACTGTGAGATCATTAATAAACAAATTAAAAAGAAGAGGACCATGGACAGATCCCTGAGGTACTTCACTTATCACGTTTATCCAACTGGAGAACTTCCCATTTAGCACCACTCTTTGCATTCTTGCAGCCAATTTCTAATCTACGCACAAACGTTGCCCCTAAACCTATTTCAGTCAATTGGTACAGTAACCTTTTGTGTGGAACTGTATCAAATGCCTTAGCAAAGTCTAAATACATCACCTCAACCGCTGCACCCAAATTTATATTTTACTCACTTTTTTCATAAAATGCAATTAAGTTTGTTTGACAAGACCTGTCTTTCACAAAACCATGTTGGCTCCTGCCAATGCTAATGATATTCCTGTTCAAGATGAAATCTCGAATTTATTTCCTTAGCAACCCTTCAAACAGTTTCCCCACCACCGATGTCAAGCTTACAGGTCTGTAATTGCCAGGCTGGGATTTTAATCCCCTTTTAAATATGGACACGACATCTGCTTTATGCCAATCAATAGGCACTATACTTGTAATAAAAGAATCCCTGAAAATCAAAAATAATGGTCTGGCCAGCACTGGGCTTAGCTCTTTAAGTATCCATGGGTGTATACCATCTGGCCCTGGGGCTTTGTCTACCTTAACACCATTTAATTGTTTTAACACTTTTTCCTGTGTCAGCCAATCACATGCTTGCTGTCACTGTTTTGTAAAAGTAGCTTACAGTTTCTTGTCCATCGAGTCTTCCTTGGTAAAAACAGAAGAAAAGAAATTGTTTAAGAGGTCTGCTTTCTCTGTCTCCTCGACCATCTCACCCATTTCAGATAACATTATCAGGCTTTAAAGGGATAGTAATACTTAATAATTACTAATCCCTATATTAAAGTCATGTTAAAAAGAAATGTATTGCCCCCAGTGTCATCTCTCAAACCTTTATATTTTGAGAGATAATCGATTCTAAAGTTCCCCTCTCCCTCCCCCATCCCCGAAGTCAGCGTTGTAGCTGACTGAAAGGAAATCCGGTCTTACGATCATCAGGTGGCTCTGCAGCAGAGCCGAGATCACGTTAATAAAAAATAAATCTTTCACTAAAACGGTCTTCTACGTGTGCTTGCAAACCAAGCACACGTAGAAGACCATTTCAGTGAAAGATTTATTTTTTATTAACGCGATCTTGGCTGTGCTGCAGAGTCGCCTGACGGTCGTATGACAGGCTTCCCTGCAGTCAGCTAAAACTCTTTGAGTAAGGGGGAGGGAGAGGGGAACATTAGGATCGATTATCTCTCAAACCATAAAAGTTTGAGAGATGACACTGGGGGCAATACATTTCTTTTTAATATGACTTTACTATAGGGGTTAGTAATTATTAAGTATTACTATCCCTTTAATTTTTTGCCATTAATCTATTTAAAGATTTTTTGGGGATTGCTCTTGCTCTCCTTAGCAATTGTTTTTTCATTCTCCAATTTAGCTAATTTAATCACCTTTTTACAGGCTTTGCTGGTATCTTTGTGTTTTTCAAATGCCTTTGCTGATCCCTCAGCTTTATAATGTTTGAATGCTAATTTCTTCTTATTTATTTCATGAATTACTTTACTGGTTATTAAAGGGGAACTAAGTGGATATTAATTTATTTAACAGAAGGACTTACCTGAGAAAGTGTGCTTCAGAATGTATTCAAGGCTCTTGAAAATCATGGGCGGGGCTGCTCAGAACAAATTAGAGAGACTAGTCTTTTTAACCCCTCAGTGACACATGACATGCCAGAATCGCCACACTGGTTTAGCCACTTAAAGGGATAGTAATACTTCATTTTAACTTTATTTTATTTTGTAGGCATTAAAAAAAACAAGAAGAATGATATGTCTTATCTCTCAAACCTTTATGGTTTAAGAGATATTCACAAGCAAAGTTTCCCCCTCCCGCCCCTTTTACCTAGTGTAAGCCATCTCTTCTCAGATGTGGATCAGGTTGTATGACCAGACAGATAACAGAAGGGGACAATCTTCTTTGTATGAAAACAATGAAATCCCTGCCCCCCTTGACAAGTTTTTCAGGTTTTTCCCTTACCTTAATTGAAGATTGTCCCTCTCTGCAGTCTACCTGGGCACCTCCCTTCTGATCTGGTTGAACGGGGGGGGGGGGGTACTTTGCTTGTGAATATCTCTTAAACCATAAAGGTTTGAGAGATAAGACTTATATCGTTCTTCATGTTTTTTTAATGCCTATAAGATAAAGATAAAACGAAGTATTAGTGATGTTGGTCCTAGCACATCATAGAATTCTGGGATGGCAGCGAGGCTATACGCCACTCTTTCACCCAGAATTCATTGAGAAAATAAAAAGCTCTGTGGACCGTAACATCTGCCCTTACTGCGGATCTGGTGGTCGTTAAGGGGTTAAATTGTGGATGGGGTTGGCTAGAGAGACAGATATAGACCCACCCTGTAGAATCATGGTTGGGCTAGCTAAGCCATAGAGAGAGGAACACACTGGCTGAAGCCATAGACAGAGATCCGCCCTTTAGAATTTGGGGTTCTCTTGAGCCATGGAGAAAGAGAGTGGTCCTTCATGATTTTAACCCTTTGAGTGCCAGAGAGGTATGGATACCTCTCTGACAATCAAACGGTTCAAAAGGGCTTTAGTAACATGTCCCCACTCAGTTATAGTATACAGCAGAGTTGAAATGCAAAAAACAAACAATAAGATATAAATCCGACTGCTGTATCAGTGACACCGACTAGATAACTTATTTCATTCATCAAATTAAGAGCCAGTTATCCCAAAGGTTTGGTTCCCCTTTAAACCGAACTTCTATGAACTCGTTCAGTCATCTTTTCTTATAAAGATATATAGAGATATTATATTTTGTGTGCACATTTAACCTCCTTCTCTTAACGCCACAAGTGGAATTTATAACTTCTCGCCAGGATGAAATCTCTCCCCCCCCACCTCGCTTCCTGACTCTGTCATCTTTGATAAATGCCGGGGATTGAAGCATTAGAAATATTATATCCAAAGGCAGTACTAAATAACAGAAAGCACTTCAATCTCGCTTGCAATGGATTTCCTTTAAGCAAAATGAAAACTCAAAGTCATGCAGAGAAACATTTCAGTGTTCGTTTCCAGGGAAGAAAAAAAAAAATGTCCCCAAAAATTACATGACTCGTTGTCTGAACACTGAGGCTGATGTACTATGCATTAATGGAGTAATTCAGGTGTACACCAGAGAAACCATAGGAGGATAAAACACGTGCATTGATTTCATTTACACTTTTAGCCCCTTGAATTCTAGACAAGCAGAGCCGGATTTCTGAATAGACGACTGTCCAATCTTTGATGGGTGGAAGCTCAGTTGTGTTGGCCACACCCACATAGTGGTGTGGGCGTGGCCACAGCAATCTTATTGTCCCTGCTTCTGTTTATATACACTTTTTACTGGCTATTATTTAACCACTTGGATGCTAGAGAGATCATAGGGGTATAGGGTTCTTTTGAATGGAACACAGGGGTAGAGGGTTCTTTTGAATGGAACACAGGGGTATAGAGTTCTTTTGAATGGAACACAGGGGTATAGAGTTCTTTTGAATGGAACACAGGGGTAGAGGGTTCTTTTGAATGGAACACAGGGGTATAGAGTTCTTTTGAATGGAACACAGGGGTATAGAGTTATTTTGAATGGAACACAGGGGTAGAGGGTTCTTTTGAATGGAACACAGGGGTATAGAGTTATTTTGAATGGAACACAGGGGTATAGAGTTCTTTTGAATGGAACACAGGGGTAGAGGGTTCTTTTGAATGGAACACAGGGGTTTAGAGTTCTTTGAATGGAACACAGGGGTATAGAGTTATTTTGAATGGAACACAGGGGTATAGAGTTATTTTGAATGGAACACAGGGGTTTAGAGTTCTTTGAATGGAACACAGGGGTATAGAGTTATTTTGAATGGAAAACAGGGGTATAGAGTTATTTTGAATGGAACACAGGGGTATAGAGTTCTTTTGAATGGAACACAGGGTTATAGAGTTATTTTGAATAGAACACAGGGGTATAGAGTTATTTTGAATGGAACACAGGGGTATAGAGTTCTTTTGAATGGAACACAGGGTTATAGAGTTATTTTGAATGGAACACAGGGGTTTAGAGTTCTTTGAATGGAACACAGGGGTATAGAGTTATTTTGAATGGAACACAGGGGTATAGAGTTATTTTGAATGGAACACAGGGGTAGAGGGTTCTTTTGAATGGAACACAGGGGTTTAGAGTTCTTTTGAATGGAACACAGGGGTTTAGAGTTATTTTGAATGGAACACAGGGGTATAGAGTTATTTTGAATGGAACACGGGTTTAGAGTTCTTTGAATGGAACACAGGGGTATAGAGTTCTTTTGAATGGAACACAGGGGTTTAGAGTTCTTTTGAATGGAACACAGGGGTTTAGAGTTATTTTGAATGTAACACAGGGGTATAGAGTTATTTTGAATGGAACACAGGGGTTTAGAGTTCTTTGAATGGAACACAGGGGTATAGAGTTATTTTGAATGTAACACAGGGGTATAGAGTTATTTTGAATGGAACACAGGGGTTTAGAGTTCTTTGAATGGAACACAGGGGTTTAGAGTTATTTTGAATGGAACACAGGGGTATAGAGTTATTTTGAATGGAACACAGGGGTTTAGAGTTCTTTGAATGGAACACAGGGGTTTAGAGTTAGAGTTACCATCTGTGATTAAAGGGATAGTAATGTTTCATAATAAAATCAGCTCTAATTAATCAACATAGTGTTTGGGCCGTGGAGAGTGTTATTTCAATTCTGTCAGAGTTGTAGTTCAAGAGTAATTGAATGATAAAGTATCCCCCTCCCGCCCCTTTTACTGATATAACACTGCTCAGCTCAGAGCAGTAGGGAGGTGCCCAGGTAGACTGCAGGCAGGGACAATCTTCAGTTAAAATAAGGGAAAAAGCTGAAAAACCTGTCAATGGGGACAGGGTTTTCATTATTCTCAGAGTAAGAAGATTGTCCCCTTCTGTTATCTGTCTGGTCAAGCAACCAGATACCACATCTGAGGTGAGCAGTGTTATACTAGGTAAAAGGGGCAGGAGGGGAAACTTTATCATTCAGTTACTCTTGTACTACAACTCTGACAGTATTGAAATAACACTCTCCAAAGTCCAAATACTATGAAGATTAATTGGAGCTGCTGTTTTTGTGAAACATTACTATCCCTATAATCAGGGAAATCCTTAAATCCTGGACTGTTGGTAGCCCTACAGGACAGAACTTTAGACACCCCTGCAGTACTTCTTCATCTAGGAGTGAGCAACCTTTGACTTTGCGGCCATTGTGAACTACAGTTCCCATCATCCCCAACCAGACAATAATGAGTTGTAGCTCCAAATCTGGAGAGCCAAAGATTTCCTACTTCTGTTTTATTCCAAACTCCTCGGGGTGTACAACACTAGCATCCAAGGGGTTAAATAATTTACTGTAGTACGGTCAGCAGTTCTGTTCTCTATCAGAAAAGGCCGTGTCTGGAAGCATTTCATTGTCTATACTGACAAACATTCTGCATTTCCACGTTACACATTCCATCATGAAAATGCATTCATTATCCTTGCCGGATATACAGAGATGCAGCGGGGCTGAGTTTTTCTTTCAATAATTGAGTGGCAGCGGTTTTCTCTCATAAATAATTTATCCAGCTGAAACGTTCTTTTTTTAACCCTATATTAACCCCCTTGATGACTGGAGAGGTATGATACACATTTCTTCCCAAGGTGTGGCACCCCTTCCCCCCTCAGGAAGAACCGGCGACAAATGACAATTCCCATTGCTGTAAATATGTGATCTTTTAACCTCTTCAGTGATAGAGAGGTCTCCAGGACAATACTAATCAATTCTTTGGAGATCTCTCTACCATTCAGAGAGTTTAACTCTTTGAGTGCCAGAGAGGTACTGCGTTCCATACCCCTCTGGCACTCAAAGTGTTACTTTCCTTTTAAATCAGTGAGAAGTTGTACAACTGTGGTTCTAGGTGCCTCCCTCATCTGCTTGTGCACTTGTGAGTTAAATAAAGTGACTGAGCATCTGATTAAGTCACCTGTGCTCATGCAGGAAAATCCTAATGTCATGGCTTGTTACTGGTACTTCAGAGCAGGTTCAGGAAACCCTGTCCAGTGGAGCAGTTCATTTAACACATCATTTTTCAGACCAGTATCTTTAGGGAGATGCAAAGGTCCTGGTCTACACTTACTCCTATTTTAACCCCAGTGACGAGATCATTTCTCCAGTCCCTATATTATTTTATGCTAACGTCTCACCAGCGTCACAGATCTTTGCACTTTAGCTGCATAGAATAGAAATTAGAGCGTTATTCACATTGAGAAGGTATGTCTTCTTTATCTTAGTACTTCACAAAACCCTAACAGTACCAGGATCTAGAGCAGGGGAGCGCAAACCTGTCCACAGCCTCCACTCCTAAAGGTGCAGGTTTTCAGGATCTCCTTACACAAACACAGGAGAATTGGTCAGTGGTTCAGTTTGTCACCTGCTTGAGTTAAGGACATGCACTTGTGTTTAATTGAGGATATTCTGAAAACAGGCTGAGGACAGGTTTGAGCACACCTGGTTTGGAGTGGCAGTTCTTAGCTCCAGGACCGGATCAGTCGGGTTCAGCTATTTTCCAGTGAGCTGGTACGTGGGATCACTGCTACAGCGACCACATGCGCTGGTTGAGCCAATCTCAGAGGCAATGTATACAATTCATTGCCTTTGTCAGTGTTCTCTGTCTCTCTCTTCATCACTGTGATCATGAGGAAGAGAGAAGCAGAGATCAGAGCTCCCAGTACCTCAAATGGCCCAAAAGTAGGCACTTTTGAGGTACTGGGAGCTGGACTGGGGGCGGGATAGTTACAATACAGCAAAAAAAACAAAAAAACATCAATATCACTTTGTGTCAGTACATAAATGATTTAGAGCAAGCACAAAGTATTTTATTTCCACAGACACAGACATTAATGTGAGTTTTATTGCTGTGGAGCAAAGTGATACACTTATATACACACCACACAGTCTGATCTCCTAAACACAGGGACAACAGGGTGATACACTTATATACACACCACACAGTCTGATCTCCTAAACACAGGGACACCAGGGTGATACACTTATATACACCACACAGTCTGATCTACACACAGGAACACCAGGGTGATACACTTATATATGCACCACACAGTCTGATCTCATAAACACAGGGACACCAGGGTGATACACTTATATACACACCACACAGTCTGATCTCCTAAACACAGGGACACCAGGGCGATACACTTATATACACACCACACAGTCTGATCTCCTAAACACAGGGACACCAGGGTGATACACTTCTATACACACCACACAGTGTGATCTCCTAAACACAGGAACACCGGGGTGATACACTTATATACACACCACACAGTCTGATCTCCTAAACACAGGAACACCATGGTGATACACTTATATACACACCACACAGTCTGATCTCCTACACACAGGGACACCAGGGTGATACACTTCTATACACACCGCACAGTCTGATCTCCTAAACACAGGGACACCAGGGTGATACACTTCTATACACACCACACAGTGTGATCTCCTAAACACAGGGACACCAGGGTGATACACTTATATACACATCACACAGTCTGATCTCCTAAACACAGGAACACCATGGTGATACACTTATATACACATCACACAGTCTGATCTCCTAAACACAGGGACACCAGGGTGATACACTTCTATACACACCACACAGTCTGATCTCCTAAACACAGGGACACCAGGGTGATACACTTCTATACACACCGCACAGTCTGATCTCCTAAACACAGGGACACCAGGGTGATACACTTCTATACACACCGCACAGTCTGATCTCCTAAACACAGGGACACCAGGGTGATACACTTATATACACACCACACAGTCTGATCTCCTAAACACAGGGACACCAGGGTGATACACTTCTATACACATCACACAGTCTGATCTCCTAAACACAGGGACACCAGGGTGATACACTTATATACACACCTCACAGTCTGATCTCCTAAACACAGGGACACCAGGGTGGCAAAGAGGGACAGAGGGATTTTTGACCTAAGAGAGACATCTAAAAAGCGACACCTGGGAGGTATCTGGGAGGTATGAACATCCACTCATACCTATTATCAAGTCCCTATTAATAATTTACTTACTGAGCACAAATTATGACAGAAAAACCTATAAAAAGTTGTGGTTTTTTTAATCTACTGAAATGGTGATATAAATGTGGTATCACAATAAAGGGCGGCTTATGCTTAAAAAGTGATAAATTGTTTGTGTGAGTGAAGTAAAGGAATTTGAGTTAAAATATGGTTGAACAAAAGGAGTACTAAAAAAGGCCAAAAGGCCTGGCCCTTAAAGGGATAGTAAAGTATCAATACGCAGAAAGCTACAGTGCTTCCTCATGGTACAGGCAACAGATCTGTTATTTTTGTAATGCTATATTCCGTATATATTGTGTGAAATATTGCGTGAAATAATATTAACCCTTTGAGTGCCAGAGAGGTACGCAACGCATTGCTTTGCAATGCGTTGCGTACCTCTCTGGCACTCAAAGGGTTAAGAATTCTCCTTCCCCCCCATGCCCCTTTTGCGTCATCCTTCGGTTCTTGAAGCTGAAAACGGATGTCGACGTGGGACAATTTTCCTTCAGTATACAGAAAAAGAAGGGCAGGGTTTTCTGTATACTGTAAAGAGGCCATTTTGTGTCTCATTGCTCTCTGCCCGGTCAAGTGACCAGACTTCAGATTTATGGGGAGGTGGCCTGGATTCCTGAAAAGGGCCGTGAGGGGGATCATGCAGCATTACTGAAATAACAGATCTGTTGTACATACCTCCCAAGTGTCCCACTTTAGGAGGGATAGTCCCTCTTTTAGACCCAAATCCCACTGTCCTGCTTTCCCACCCTGATGTCCCTCTTTTTAGGAGATCATATTGAGTGGTGTGTATATAAGTGTATCACAGTGCACCACAGCAATAAAACTCACATTAATGTTTGTATAAACATCAGTATATGTGTTTATAAATTAGTCTGTGTAAATAAAATATGTTTGTCTTGTTATAAGGCATTTATTAGGTAACTCAAGGAGGTGTCAATAGATCATGAAACAGCCTAAAAATTCTTGTTAATACCCCGCCCACCGGTCACACCCCAGCAACACCTCCTAAAACACAATTGTCCCTCTTTGATAATTTAAAATGTTGGGAGGTATGGTTGTATGCACCATAAGGAAGCATTGCAGTGTTCTGCATGTTGATACATTACTATCCCTGAAAGGAGTTAAATATCATCAAGTATAGAAGACAACCGATAGAGGAGTTAAATTGTGTGCGCATTGCCTTTGAGTTCACCTTGATTGTGTCATGACATCAGCTGTCAGCAGTGATCAAATCATTCTTCTACCTGCAAAATATTCGCAGGATTAAGTACTTGATTCTCCCCAGAGGATTTTCATACACTTGTGAATTCTCATGAATTAACTACCAAGGTAAACATGACATGAAATCTCCTGAAATCTGTTAGCAGCAGTTGACAAGGACAATATCAAACCAGTCCCACATGGGATACAATATTTCTTAACCCCTTAAGGACCATTGCCGTGCCAGGACCGTCACAGCGGTCCGGCACTTAAGGACCAGTGACGATCCTGGCACGGCATGGCACGCCACTCCGGAAGCCTTGAACCGGAAGCGATTAAAAAAAAAAATGCCCAGTGGTCCTCAAGTGCCGGCCACGCGTACTGGTCCTTAAGGGGTTAAGTTCTATCCAGGAGCTGTTGCATTGGTATAGCATTGCTCTAATCCTACTTAGTATATCAGCCTTGATGAGCAAACCAATTGCACGACAGGTAACAACTACAAATTCCTACTGATTTAAATGGAATTTTAACTCCTTGAATGCTTGCGTGTCTCTAATGTATTGGTTTGGGGAGAATTTGTAGTCAAAAGTTATTGCAGCTGAAACTTTTTTCAATTTTTGTTCTCATCATTAAGAGTTACATTCTTGAATGCTAGAAAGGTCTCCAAAGCAGAACTCTTGTAGTGCCAGTGGAGTCCAAAGAGCTTTCAAAACCACTTATATTCATGGAAGCCATTGTTTATTTAAAACTGTTTAAAGGGATAATAATACTTATATTGTAAAAAAAAAAAAATGTTTAGGGTTTATCCCCCAGCGTAAAACGAGGTCATTCCCAGTGCTGAGACATGCTTTATTCAAAAGTTATTATTGATCAAACTTGAATTTTGTTAAGTGCAACATCTCTATGGCCTGAAATTGTACAGTGGCGCTGTTGCTACCCCATCCCATGGAGATTTATGGTCATTTGACAAGAGTTGTCCACAGGGTGGTGAAGCAACAGCGCCGCTGTTCAACTGCAGGCCACTGTGATACTGCACCTAAAAAAGTAAAGTTTTATCTGTAATAACTTTTGAATAAAACACCTTTAAGCTGTGGGAGTTCCCTTGTTTTACATTATTTGTCAGTTTACAAAATTTAGGCAGTACTAACAGGCATAACCAGATACTAACGTTCCACTCTCCCTGCCCACTGCCATTTCCTACCAGGGATTCATGGCTAATTTGCATAAACTGACAAATAAATGGATCTAAATATCTTGTAAACTGTAGCTTTAAATAAAGAATGGATCACATTTGTGTAGATGATTTTAAAAACTGTTTCAAAATCACCCAAGTGATTAAAGAGTTGTAATTCTACTTTAACTCATAGAGTGCTGACATTCAAAGGTTAAAGACAAATTTAAAGCGGGACTTTCATGCATATTAACGTAAACCCCAAATAATTTTTAACATAGCGTTAAGCATACCAATACTTTTAGTATCCTCAGTAAGTCCGACATTATTTAGAAATCTAACTTTTTCGGAGACTCACTGCAGACGACAGCACTGACATCTTGCTGAAGAGACATCTGTGTACCTGCTCTGTTTGCCCCTGTCTCCTCTATGATTGGCTATTGGCTATGGGGAGTTGCATTGTACCCTAAAGGAATAGTAATACTTTGTTTTATCTTTATTTATTTTGTAGGCATTAAAAAAAAACATGAAGAATGATATAAGTCTTATCTCTCAAACCTTTATGATTTGAGAGATATTCACAAGCAAAGTTTCCCCCTCCCGCCCCATTTTACCTAGTGTAAGCCATCTCTTTTCAGATGTGGAATCCAGTCCATAGACCAGACAGATAACAGCAGGGGACAATCTTCTTCCTATGAGAACAATGAAAGCCCTGCCCCCCTTGACAAGTTTTTCAGGTTTTTCCCTTATCTTAATTGAAGACTGTCCCTCTCTGCAGTCTACCTGGGCACCTCCCTTCTGATCTGGCTGAGCAGTGTTACATCAGTAAAAGGGGCAGGAGGGGGATACTTTGTCATTGAATTACTCTTGAACTACAACTTGGACAGAATTGAAATAACACTCTCCAAAGTCCAAATACTATGATGATTAATTAGAGCTGCTTTTATTATGAAACATTACTATCCCTTTAAGGTACAGACAGGGACGGACAGGTCAGACGCACAGATGCCTCTAGTTAAGATCCTTGCCGGCTGAGTCTCAGAGGAAGTTACATTTCTAAATAATGTCAGACTTAATAAGGATAATAAAACCCCCTTTGGGCTAAATTGGAAATGGCTTCAGGGTTTGTTTGTTTTTTTCCTTCCTCTGAATCAACAGAAGGTGTGTTGGCATGAGCTGGGCTTGATGGACACATGCTGTTTTTCAGCCTCATCAACTATAATATGCGTAATACTATGTTAACAATTATTTGGGGGCACTTTAATATGCCTGATAGTTCCGCTTTGTTATTATGAATGTTTATTTGTCACCCATGGTTTGCCCCAGAATTGATCACATTTGCTTTTATATACGTACGACTCCATGGGGGAGATGCACTAATGTGTGATAAAGAGGAGATACCTTCTCTAGTGTGATAATCTCTCCAGTTCCTATGTCATTCAATGGAGTCTGTGCACTAAGATCCATAATGCCTGAGAGATCGTAGTGCATAGGCTCCATAGAATAACATGGGAATCAGAGAAGTGATATCACTTAAAGGGACAGTAATGGTTAATTTTATGCTCGCTTAATATTGTAGATATTAAAAAAAGAAATCAATTGAAATAAGTTGGGTCTCTCAAACCTTTATAGTTGGAGAGATATAACCTGCTAAAGCTCCCCCTCCCGGCCGTTTCACAGACGTCAGCATCTAGATGACAGCAGGAGAGTCTGGTCATTTGACCGGCTGGCGGCTCTTTAGCAGAGCCGAAATAGCACTATCTAAAAATAAATACTTCATTGGAACGGTCTACAAACTGTGCCTGGTTTACAAGCACACATTGTAGACCGTTCAAATGAAGTATTTATTTCTAGAACATGCCCGGACTGGGACAAAAAAATAGGCCCGGGCATTTAAGGCTGAGCAGCCCATTTTTGTTGGCGGAGCTTATAATCACGTGCGGTGCGCCGCACGGCCGCACGTTAATTGCACGCTCACCAGGAAACTTGTAACAAGGTGGCCATCTTTCAGAAAGTGAAAGATGGCCCAAACTCGTTTAATGATTAATTTTTTTTTAAATGCCCGGACCGGCCCACCGGGCAAATGCCCGATGGCCAGTCCAGGCCTAGTCCAGAATCTCCTGCTGTCAGCTAGAGGCTGATGTCTGTGAAAGGACCGAGAGGGTGCAACTTTAGCAGGTTATATCTCTCAAACTATAAATGTTTGAAAGACCAGACTTACATCAATTTATTTCTTTTTTTAATATCTACAATATTAAATGAGCTTAAAATCAACCATTACTATAACTTTAAGAAGTCATCGCCACTGTATCACTTCTTTATCACACCTTAGTGCATCTCTCCCCATAACTTCAGAAACATGCTTACAGAGATGCCTCTAGTCAGTGACTGTCGATGTAAATGTCTACGAACATTTTTATGTCAAAAGAAGCCTCTTATCATCATATTATCTATCTACAGTTAAAGAAATCATTTTAGAATATGCATACAATTTAAATTCATAATCCTGTACAGCAGCAACCGGTGAAAACGTATCCTGTAGTTTAACCGTTTGAGTGCCAGAAAGGTATCCGATGCATTAAGAATTGCTCTGCAGTGCATAAAGGGTTAAGAGGGCAATGAATGTAAATGAACGTAAAGGAATTACACACTTGTCAGTTCTGTTCTGATGACACCGCTGGAAACGCTGCTGTTCTTGTGACCAAAACTAATTTTCCGCTTGGCTGGTAATGCATATGTAAAACATAAGTATAATATCACTAAATAGCATTAAAGATGAAGGTATACTTGTGATCAAATCCAGAATGTGCAAATGTAAGGTGTAATCCTCACAGATATAAATGTAGATGTTTCCATTCTTTGATGGAACTTAAAGGGATAGTAATGCCTGCTGTTTATAAACATTAAAAATATAAATTCAATGATGTATGTGTTGTGTCTCAAACTTAGATAGAGCTATCTTGCCTCTGCTGAAGAGCCGCCAGCCGGTATCGGGACCAGGATCTCGTTCTGTCAGCTAGAGCGCTGACGTCTGTGAAAGGGGGGAACTTTATCATCGTATATCTCTCAAACTATACAAGTTTAATCCCTTAAGGACCCTTGAAGCTCCTGGTACGTCATGGCTGGATTTGCGTTAAGGACCAATGACGTACCAGGACTGTCATGGCTTAAATGATAGCAGCGTGCCTCCGTGCACGCTGCTATTATTAATGCCAGGCTGAGACTGAGTGCTCAGAGACCGTGGCATTCAGTCTCAGCCCTTCTTACTTGTGCCAGTTCATGTGATCGCCTTAGCAGCGATCACATGTACCGGCATAGTGACAGACAGAGGCAGCAGAGAAAGCATGCTGTCTGTGCCTGTCTCATCTGCCTCTGTCTCCCTTGCTATCAAAGTAAGGGAGACAGAAGTAGACAGGAGACACCTAGTGGCAAACGAAAATACAGCAGCTGGGGGTATTAACCCCTTCACTGCTGGTGGCAGAGGCTTGCTAAATGCAGGTCAATTTCTGACCTGCAATGATACTTTCTTTTTTTTTTCTTTTTTTTTTTTTTTTTTTAAAAACAACACAACACACTTACAAAAATATTTTATTTAAGAAAAAAACATCTCAGTAAACAATTTTGGAAGTGTGATTGTAGTGGAGCCATGTAATACACTTACACACACCGCCAAATGTCAGGGATAAAAAAGTGTCAAAATAGGGTGGGAAAAAGGGACATGGGGATTTTCACCCAAGGGGGGGGACAGTGGACACTTTAAACTGCACATTTTGTAGGTATGACTGACCGGTCATACCTTTCATGCAGTCGCCATAAAAATTTAACCCTTTGTGCCCAACTGATCCCAAGGGAAAAAAACAAAAATGGTGGGTTTTTTTACATTTTTTTTTTAATTTTAATAAAGTAAATGGTGGGTTATCCATATAAGTAGGATATCAAATGAAAGCCCTATTTGTGCTTAAAAAAACAGTATATAATTTATGGGGGTGGAATAAAAGACTTAGAGGGAAAACTCTGTTGAACAAAGACATAGTCAAAAAGGTCAGGATTGCTCCGGTCCTTAAGTGAAATCCACCTCAGATTTTCCCGGTCCTTAAGGGGTTAAGAGACAACGCATACATCATTGATTTTATATTTTTAATATCTACAGTATTAAAGTTTATTAACAGCAGGTATTACTATCCCTTTAACCACTTGAATGACAGAGGTGTGGACGACGCAGAACACTTTTTTAACCCCTTACAGGGATAGTAGTACTTCGTTTTATCTTTATTTTATTTTGTAGGCATTAAAAAAAAACATGAAGAATGATATAAGTCTTATCTTTCAAACCTTTATGGTTTGACAGACAAATAACAGCAGGGGACAATCTTCTTCATTTGAGAACAATGGAATCCCTGCCCCCTTGACAAGATTTTCAGGTTTTTCCCTTATCTTAATTGAAGATTGTCCCTCTCTGCAATCTACCTGGGCACCTCCCTTCTGATCTGGCTGAACAGTGTTACATCAGTAAAAGGGGCGGGAGGGGGACACTTGTCATTGAATTACTCTTGAACTACAACTCTGACAGAATTGAAATAACACTCTACAAAGTCCAAATACTATGATGATTAATTGGAGCTGCTTTTATTATGTGTTTCTTAACTGCTGGTCCTTAAGGGGTTAATTAAAAAAAATATATATATATATATATATTCTAGAGTTTTCCCTAATGAGAAAAACAGGGGTACTCTGACTGTTATGATTTTTTTTACAAGCAAAATTTATGAACCCATTTAAATTTTTTTTTAAACTTCAAGCTCCACTTAGGTAGCCAACATATTGCAAGCACAACGTGTCAAAAAGGCTTTTTTTTTCTAATTATAATGCTCTCTAGAGGAGAGCTTGAGTCGTTGACTATGACCCCCCATAATAAGCGACAGGAACGGCACCACCTGGTGACCAAAGTTGATAAATGCAATTTAATAGAAAACAAATCTCCGGGAGTGACAGTACCCTTGTATTATTTAGAATGAAAATAATGACAATGTATATTTTTTTCATAAAAAAAGTTTACTCCATCTTTAGAGGGGAATTTTGCCACAGGAATAAGCTACTTTGCAAGTTTCTAGCATTCGTGGGTTTAAAAGCCCCAATCAATGACATTGTTTATTTCCTCACTACGATGCAGTTGGTGTTCCCTGCGATTGCTCCATTTGTGCTCATTACGTGTGTGTGCTCATTTGTGTAGCTGTTTACTCATCTGCTGTTTTTCCAGCAGAATCTGCTCTATTTGTAACGAGGTTCTAGACGTATTAAGGTCAGCAGATTTTCTCTGGTGCTCGCTGCTGTTGGCTCAGCAAGTCTCTCTGCTAGAAGGATTACTTCATATTGCACAGAAAAGGCCTCGGCAGCAAACCGTGGATGAATCAATTCTGTTTTTATGGGAGTTAAATTTACATTTCTTCTCAGTCAGATTTAAGCCCTGAGGGACTGAGGGAACCCACGTGTGTTACTGACCAGCAACTTTATAGCAAACCAATAGTCGGCTTTTTATTGTTTAGTTTGCCTGTGAAATTTACAGGATGGAGAAATAAGTCTGCCCATACAAAAAAATATATATATATATCTATATATATATTTAGCAAAATTTCCACGCAGTGCACTCTCCTTGTTGAAATAACAATATGCCTGGGTGACAATTCGTGAAAGTTAATATGTATCCTCTTATGTCCAAAAAAGAATGCACTCACAGGACTTCTTGTTGGTATTGAATTCTATTGAAGTTTATTCCATCAACGTTTCGGCCCTGCAGGGCCAAAACGTTGATGGAATAAACTTCAATAGAATTCAATACCAACAAGAAGTCCTGTGAGTGCATTCTTTTTTGGACATAAGAGGATATATATATATATTTATATAAAAAAGTAAACAAAAACGCACTCACGGATTTTCTTGTATCAAAAACAATATATTATAAAATTACACCATTTTCAAAAAAATAGCAGCAACGTTTCGGTCCTCTACACGGAACCTTCATCGCTTGATCCCGTGGAAATGGTGTGATTTTATAATTTATTGTTTTTGATACAAGAAAATCCTTGAATGCGTTTTTGCTTACTTTTGTATTGGAGAAATGTGTTAAACAGCACCCGGATGGAAGAGGGTTATGAGGGTTATGTGAGTGCTGGTTTTGTACACATACATATATATATTGCTTCCCAAGATCGGCACTCACATCTCCATAATACAACCACCCGGGTGCTTGTGATCTTGATAAAGGTTTGTGTAGGACCGAAACGTCAAACAACTTTTCATGTGAAAGTCCCGGGAATGCTGGCCTTTTGTGGAAGATATATATATATATATATATATATATATATATATATATATATATATATATATGTTAAATAACAAGCAAAATGAATATCTTGTAATACCTTTTTTATTGGACTAACAGAATTATGGACTGACAAGCTTTCGGGATAAACTCCCTTTCTTAAGTCTAAAGCATTTCTGAGCACAAGGACACAAAATTCACAGTTAACCCAGTTAATATATTAATACATTGAATTCAAAGCTGTGTTATTTGCTGGGGTTAACACAGCGGGACTGCTGATAAGACAGGGACCAAGAGAAAATCCACACTCTTCTTGCAGAGGGTCGTAAATACCCTGTGCAAAGCAAAGTGTGGGGGGAGAGAAAGAGAAG
Source organism: Rhinophrynus dorsalis (assembly GCA_037306005.1). Lineage (NCBI taxonomy): Eukaryota > Metazoa > Chordata > Amphibia > Anura > Rhinophrynidae > Rhinophrynus > Rhinophrynus dorsalis. The sequence continues at coordinate 29,221,205 of CM074718.1, forward strand.
AAAAATACAGGAGATGGTATGGGAGGGAGAGTTAAAAAAAAGATTGCACGTATTAAGAATGCTACAATTACAACAATCCAGTATGGGCATGCAGGCCTATATACAACTTGTGCCCATATAGGTAGAAATATACATACATATACATGTAAATGGAAGGAAGGCATAGGACTAGAAAACTGATGAAATGTCCTGATTTAACCCTTTGAGTACCAGAGAGGTACCCAACACATTGCAATGGATTAGTCCATTAAAGCAGGATTGTTGTAGTCATCCACTCTGCTGGGACTGTTGTATTAAGAAGAATTGGAGCATTTCTGGAACAATCTATCTGCGCCATAGGGGGCACCCCCAAATTCCTATTGATTTAAATGAATCTTGTTATCCCTTGAATGCTGGAGATGTTAAAGGAGAACTGTCACAAAAAAAGAAAAGACAAGGTTGATGCAACTTTAAATATTACTTACTTTAAGCTAGCATATATAAAAAATAATGATTCATATGCTGTAACCCTAATATTTAATCATAAAATTGATTTGTAAAGCATGATCCTGTTCAGAGGTCATTTACTTAACGGGATAATAATACTTAAAATGTAAAAAAAATATATGTTGTAGGGTTTATCCCACTGAGTAAAACAAGGGTACTCCCACTGCTGAGAGATATTTTATTAAAAATTATAACAGCTGAAACTTGAATTTTTAAGTGCAATATCACAGTGGCGTGAAAATGTATAGTGGCGCTGTTGCTACACCATCCTATGGACTGCTTTGGTCTGTAGACCATAAATCTCCATAGGATGGTGTAGCAACAGCGCCACTGGAAATTTTCAGGCCACTGTGATATTGCACCTAAAAAAATTCAACTTTGAGCTGTTATAATTTTTTAATAAAATATTTATCAGCAGTGGGAGTACCCTGCTGTCACTTAAAGGGTTAAAGTGGAACTTTCATGCTAATAACATTGTCCCCAATATATTTCTAACCTAGCGATAAGCACAGTCTTACTGTCTTTAAGTTGAAGAAATCCAGGATATTGTTGAATTAAGACTTCATTCGCAGGCATCGGGCTGCACACAGCTTACAAGAGAAGCTCTATGCAGACTGCATGATCAGTCCCTTCTGGTGCCTTAAGGCATCAAGAAACATCACCACCAATGCAGACAGTGAGCGGAACAGACAGCACAGACTCAGCGGTACATTTCCTCCAAGATGTCTGCACTGTCTGCCCTCTGATTCCTGCAGAAGAAGTCTTTTTTCAGCAATGACCTGGATTTATTGAGCCTACAGACAGTAAGATTTTGCCTATCGCAAGATTAGAAAAATATTGGGGGGCAATGTTATTAACATGAAAGTTCCGCTTTAATGTTGGAAAAATGTGTATGCTTTTTAATTAATATTGTGTCTTTCTTTCCACGACAACCACTTTTCGCAGTGTCAGGAAAATATGATAAATACAGTATTCTGAACGGATTTCACAGTAGGCATCTTGATCCATTAGCAGTATGCAAAGATGAACTGAAATGGCACATATGCACAGCTATGTGGATCTGATCTGCAGGAACGGGTGTAGGAGATGTTATTACATCTAATGCCGAGCACTAACAAGAGAAACAATGATTCCTAAAATTGCTATTGATCAGCCCTAGACTGTCTCATTGCTTCTCTAGGCACAAGCATCTCTAACCCTTTGAGTGCCAGAGGAGTACACAGTGCATTGCTCTGCAATGCGTTGCGTACCCCTCTGGAACTGAAAGGGTTAAGTGGAGACTGGTCAGCTTAAAAAAAAACGTTATTACACCTGCATTAGGCAGGATCAGCACTAGTAAATTGATTTTGGAGTATTAGCTCAGAATTCTACATCTCCCCCAACCAGAACATCGCCCCTATTGTCCCAATCATCTCTACATCTGTATAGACATTCTAAAGACTTAATGACATTCTGAAGTGTATGTTAAAAAAAAAAAAATAAAAACTGTTGATAAAGTTTTCAGCTTCAATAGTCTTCCAAGTCTCAAGAATATTTGCTGGGTCCTTATGCAGGGAATTAGACTTGCAATTGTATGGAGAAAAGTAACTGCAGCGGCGGTGACAAATAATTCACAAAATCCCACTGATTAAAATGAGACTTTTAATCCTTTAAATGCTTGAGTAGTCACCAAGGCATTGCTTGTATGTCCTTGACAATCATCTACTTGGATCTGTTTGCTGAGAGCTTTCTGTCAAGGAACATAAAAGCAGGTCTACTGACATATTGTCAAAAATCTTCACTGGAACATTGTTTTTTATCACACAGATCATTCAGTGCTCCAGGGAGACAATAACATTGCATTACATCTCACAGAATGTTTGTTGCTGCAGAGAGGCTGCAACATTGTATTACATCACACAACATTCAGTACTGCAGGGAGAGTGTAACATTGTATTATATCACACAGAGCATTCAGTGCTGCAAAGAGACTGTACAATTATATTACATCACAAAGAGCATTTAGTGCTACAGGGAATCTATCAAATTGTATTACATCACACAGATCATTCAGAGCTTCAGGGAGACTGTAACATTGTATTACATCACACAGGTCATTCAGTTCTGAAGGCTGAGTGTATCATATTACATCACACAGAGCATTCAGTGCTGCAGAGTGTAACATTGTATTACATCACAAAGAGCATTCAGTGCTGCAGGGAGAGTGTAACACTGTGTATTACATCATGCAGAGCATTCAGTGCTGCAGGGAGACTGTAACATTGTATTACATCACACAGTGCATTCAGTGCTGAAGGCCGAGTATATCATATTACATCATAGAGCATTTAGTGCTGCAGAGTGTAACATTGTATTACACCACACGGGTCATTCAGTGCTGCAGGGAGACTGTAACATTGTATTACATCACACAGATGTCTCAGTGCTGCAGGGATAGTGTAACACTGTATTACATCACACAGAACATCCAGTGCTGCAGGGAGACTGTAACATTGTATTACATCATACAGAGCATTCAGTGCTGCAGGGAGAGTGTAACATTGTATTACATCACACAGAACATTCATTACTGCAGGGAGACTGTAACATTGTATTACATCACACAGAGCAGTCAGTGCTGCAGGGAGACTGTAACATTGTATTACATCACACAGAGCATTCAGTGCTGCAGGGAGAGTGTAACATTGTATTACATCAAACAGAACATTCAGTGCTGCAGGGAGAGTGTAACATTGTATTACATCACACAGAGCACTCAGTGCTGCAGGCCGAGTGTATCATATTACATCACACAGAGCATTCAGTGCTACAGACTGTAACATTGTATTACATCACACAGAGCATTCAGTGCTGCAGGCCGAGTGTATCATATTACATCACACAGAGCATTCAGTGCTACAGACTGTTACATTGTATTACATCACACAGATCATTCAGTGCTGCACAGAGTACCACTGTGTTACATCCTGCTTTGATGGTCTATTGAACAGGAAACTCTATGAAAACTGAGATCCAGTGAGCTCACTGTCAGTGACATAAAAGTGCATAAAAAATGGTGACACTGAAAAATAATAAAAAAAATGAGTAAAAACATTTTTTAAAAGCATAGGCAATGTGCTTGTAAATATCAGGTATTTGCTGAATATCTAAATTCAAAATAAAGGGTTACTATTCCTTTAATAAATAGGAAACCTAGTTTATAATACATAAAATGAATATCTCTCACTTAACTATAACAGAATGAAAAGCAACCTTTCTGCCTTCAGTCTTCAGCTGTCATTTCATGGCTTCTGCCTCTCACTGTCATCTTAGCTTTTTGTTATTGCCTATCTCAGTCTTCACTTCAGGGCTTCGTGGCATTTTGACAATTAGGAGCGACGCTGGAAAATGCTTCAGTAGTTACAGTTGGTGTCAGAGCCTGACATGAACATTAGCACAGACAGGGACGAGTGTTCTGTGCTGTTAAGCATTACACCAAAGCATGCAAAGCAGTGGATGTTGGGGGAAGAGAGAGATGGTTCATGAGATAAGACAAAAATCAACTCAGGTTAACCCTTTGAGTGCAAGAGAGGTATCCAACGCATTGCAACGCAATGCGTTGGATACCACTCTGGCACTCAAAGGGTTAAAAGTAGTATGCCTTAGTTTGACTTTTCTTGCTTAATGGGATAGTAATACTAAAGTATTACTAATCCCTATATTAAAGGGATAGTAATACTTAAAATGTAAAAAAAAAAATATGTTGTAGGGTTTATCCTCCTGAGTAAAACAAGAGCACTCCCACTGCTGAGAGGTGTTTCATTCAAAAGTTATTAATTTTCAAAGTTGAATTTTTTTAGGTGCAATATCACAGTGGCCTGAAATTGTACAGTGGCGCTGTTGCTACACCATCCTATGGAGGTTTATGGTCCCGGGACCAGAGCTGTTCATAGGATCGTGTAGCAACAGCGCCACTGTACAATTTCAGGCCACTGTGATATTGCACCTAAAAAATTCAACTTTGAAAATTAATAACTTTTGAATGAAACACCTTTCAGCAGTGGGAGTACTCTTGTTTTACTCAGGGGGATAAACCCTACAACATATTTTTTTTTTTACATTTTAAGTATTACTATCCCTTTAAAGTCATATTGAAAATAAATGTATTGCCCCCAGTGTCATCTTTATGGTTTGAGAGATGATCGCTCCTAAAGTTGCCCTCTCCCTCCCCTGAAGTTAACGTTGTAGCTGACTGCAGGGAAGCCAGTGGTATGACTTTCAGGCGGCTCTGCACCACAGCCACGATCGCGTTAATAAAAAATAAATCTTTCACTGAAATGGTCTTCTACGTGTGCTTGCAAACCAAGCACACGTAGAAGACCATTTCAGTGAAAGATTTATTTTTTATTAACGTGATCAGGCTGTGCTGGAGAGCCGCCTGACGGTCGTACGACTGGCTTTTCTGCAGTCAGCTACAACGCTAACTTCGGGGAAAGGGGAAGGAGAGGGCAACTTTAGGAGCGTTCATCTCTCAAACCATAAAGGTTTGAGAGATGACACTGGGGGCAATACGTTTAATTTTAATATGACTTTAATATAGGGATTAGTAATAATTAGAAACATAGAATTTGACGGCAGATAAGAACCATTCGGCCCATCTAGTCTGCCCATTTTCCTACTGTAAGGCTGCACGCTGGTCGGTGAGCCCTGAACGAGAATGCAAAAAATAAATAAAAAATGGTGCGCTGTCCTTTAGTGCCGCTGTGTGCGCACACGTACGGTCCTTAAGGAGTTAAAGTACAATGCAACTCCCCCTCACCAGTCCTGGAGGAGACCGGGACGGACAGAGCAGGCGCACAGATGTCTCTAAGGCAAGATGTCTGCGCTGATGCCTGTCTGTTCGTCTCGGATCAAGTAGGATTTCTTAATGAGGTGACGTCATGCGGTAACATTTTAGAAGCTTATTTCTCCATAGAATTAATGATTAAAAAAAAAAAAAAATGATTCAACCTGTTTTGGGTACAAAGAATGAAATATGTATTACTTTGTAGGAGGTAACATTTCCCCTTTAAGGGAGCAGGAACATTTCATATATTACAGGGCTCAAATAGCCAAATAAAACATGCATTCTTCCACTTTTAGGGGATGCCTCATTTAAAAGCTGTTGCAGCTCATACTTATCACAGTCCCAGCTTCATCAACCTGAAGTTGGTGAAGTTGGGGTCATTCCAGAGACGTAACTAGAAACCTCTAGACCCTGGTGCAAGAAGTGCCATGGGCCCCACCACCACATTGGCCCCCCTTGACCACACTGACCCCCTCCACAATGCCCCTCAATCTTCACAATGCCCCCATCTCTTACCACCCGCGCGGTCCTCTTAGTAATGCAGAGCGCTGGGAGATGATGTCATCTCCCAGTGCTCTGCATTACTAGTGCGCCGGAGGGAGGTGGAGGGCGCCAGGTGGAGGGGTCGCAGGGGGTGGTCGGGCCCCTGGAGTGACGGGCCCGTTCGCAGGTGCGACCCCTATAGTTACGCCACTGGATCATTCTATAGTTCCCTGTGTAGCTAGAGGACAGTTTGCTGCCTCCCTGAAGAGAAGAGACAGCCCCTGTTTTCCTTTAACCCTTTCGTTTCTTTAGGAATGTGTATTATATACCCCTGTGGGACTAAAAGGGTTCCAACATGAGCACACAGTGGCAGCAATGATTTATTGTTGTGAGAACTGCAGGAGGGTATAACATATCACAGCTTCTCTAGCCGCCTATCAGCTGATTCATGTAAACAAAGGGTACACAAGGCACTCTGTTGTTAGTTTTTTTGTTTACATGACAACCTGAATGATCCAGACAACCTAATACAACTGGTTTTCCAAAATCACTATGGCACTATCTTGTCCCACAAAAGGTATGGTGATAGGTACATCATGACTGGTTTCTCTCAGGGATTCTTTGTTGTGATCTCCAAACAGATGCATGAGATTGGTCAAGTGTTTCTCCTACCAACTGGCCAAATTATAGGGATGAAATCTTCACCTATGATGACAGCGTTTACACCTATGTCTTTCATGAGTACACAATACAAGGAATCAAACGAATTCTGGCGATAGGTACCATACTTCCTCTGTGTACACGAATCAGCTGATAGGCGGCTAGCTCACTTAACAGCTGATTCTGTGGGTAGAGAATGGCAGAGAAGCTGTTATATGTTACATCTGTTCTGCAGTTCCCTCTGACAAATCAGTGCTGCCAATGTATGTTCATATTGGAACCCATTCAGTGCCACAGAGAAGTGTAATGCACATCTCTATGGCACTAAAATTGATAGGGAATGATACTGGCATTTGTGGTGTTGAAGTCTGAGTGTATTATCTCCGCTCTCCAGCACATCACCAGCATTACACTCTTACCTCACATGCTAATGATCAATTTGTCTTCCCTTTCCCTTGCACAGTTAATTCTTAGTGCAATATGTAGAAGTGTTTCAATGTTCTCCATGATGATCTCCATACATCTCCAGACACACTTCCCCATAGATAGTGTAAGAGCATCTGTCTAGTGGGAGGGTTGAGGAGCAAAACTATCGAAACAGGTTCTGGAGTGTTTGGGTTCAGGCTGGTGAGGCTCCCAAAAGGAATGATGTTGTGGTTATCTTCTCGGTGGTGAGGAGATCCACAGCTGGAGAGCATCCTACTTTCCAGCCCCACTCTCCTTCGATCTTGATGGGCTGTATTTGTCACGGCCAGCTCTTTGTCCTTGATGGATTAAGAGAGTTATTGACAGAGCTAGAATTTAGAAGATTAACCCTTTGAGTGCCAGAGATGTATCCAAAGCATTGCAACTCAATGTGTTGGATACCTCTCTGGCACTCAAAAGGTTTAAAGCGATAGTAATACTTTCATGACAGAGAAGCTATTTTTGGTTGTTGATGTCTATCTCGAAGCGCTGTGCTATTGCATTCTCATTGAAAGCTATAACTTACGAGATTTTCAAATTTAATGTTTGTTTTTTTTGGTTATCGGTCGGCCATCTTTGAAAATCCCTTGTAGGCGCACGTTCCCGTCTGTAGCTGTCCTTTGTGCGCGCTCCAGACACTGCTGCACTAGGGAGTAGCTCCTTTCGTCAGCATTGACATAGTAAAGAGCCTCCCCTCCCGTCAAGCTATTTTCTAATTGGCTGACAGTAGGGATCAATGCGCGGTAGTTAGTCTTCAACTATTGGATGCTCGATGTAGTGTACAACATTACACATTACATTTTCACGTGACCACAAAAAGATCCGTCTGAAGGGGAGTGAATTACAGAGTCTTCTAGGTGACGACAGTGGACACAGAGGGCATGGCTTACAGCTATAAGGCTGATGACGTTTGTCCCTCTAGGCAATCTGTCCGGCCCCGGGACCAGAATCCAGATCTCAGAGACAGAGCGGTGACGTATTTAAAATGGGCGGAGAGAGACATGGATGGTTAGATTTCTCTTTTTTAAGGACAACAATATCAGCTGAGGTCAAAATGAAGTATTACTATCCCTTTAACTCCAGTGTCACAGACCAGCGGCCTAATGGGAATTCACAATGCATTGTCCAACCCTTGCTTCCTTAAAGGGTTAAGATCATCTTATGCAGTGAACAGAATCTGTGGTCCTTTGATCCTGCTAGCGACTGTCATGCCTGCCCATAGCATCCAAACGCAAGGAGCAACAGAAAATTAAAGGGATAGTAATGTTTCACAAAAACAGGAGCTCCAATTAATCTTCATAGTATTTGGGCCATGGAGAGTGTTATTTCAATACTGTCAGAGTTGTAGTTCAAGAGTAATTGAATGACAAAGTATCCCCCTCCCACCCCTTTTACCTAGTGTAAGACACCTCCCCTCAGATGTGGAATTTGGTCTCTTGATCAGACAGGTCACAGCAAGGGACAATCTTCTTACTGTGATCATGAGGAAAACCCTGCCCCCCTTGACAGGTTTTTCAGGTTTTTCCTTATGTTCATTGAAGATTGTCCCTGTGATCCATCCGGTCAGTCTTGCTGCTCTGAGGTGAGCAGTGTTACATCAGTAAAAGGGGCGGGAGGGGGATACTTTATCATTGAATTACTCTTGAACTACAACTCTGACAGTAGTGAAATAACACTCTCCATGGCCCAAATACTATGAAGATTAATCAAAGCTGTTTTTTTTGTGATACATTACTATCCCTGTAATAAGGATCATTAGAATTTTCTGTCCATAATAATGTAGGTATAGGATATTATTAGGAGGCGTTAGTTGTGCTATAAGGACTAGACGTGTTTCCAGCGCAATTGTTTCACAGTTCAATGCAAACCCCTTTGATCCTTAAACAGTTAATTATTTCCTGAGCAGATTTTGCCAGTTTTTGAGACTCAACATTTATTATTTTCACTACTTGTCATGAAAAGTTTGGCCATCTCCTGGAAAAATTGGTGGTTTATAAATAAAAATGTAATTGTCTTCAGGAAACAGCAAAGAAAAATAGTGTCGAATATTTCTATACATCTAAGCAACTCACTCTTCTTTTTTTTTTTTTGGTTGTTTGTTTCTTGAAAACATGTTCTAGGCTGAAAATTAGTTATGACAAATGACAAACGTCTTCCTGGGGAGAAATGAATCATTTGTACCAGGGTTGTTGTGGAATTTTTATGAAGTACCTGCTCAGGATATAGTCTGGCTGAGTGGCTCAACTTATCCTTTAGTAATATCCAGGAGTATTTGCACCAGTGAATTGAGAATGATGACAGTTGGCTTCAAAGCAGATAGGTTGTTGATACAGGGAAATAGGTGACTGCTATTTGGAGAATTATTTTAGCCACTTTGAGTTTAAAGGGATAGTAATACTTAAAATGTAAAAAAAAATATGTTGTAGGGTTTATCCCCCTGAGTAAAACAAGAGTACTCCCACTGCTGAGAGGTGTTTCATTCAAAAGTTATTAATTTTCAAAGTTTAATTTTTTAGGTGCAATATCACAGTGGCCTGAAATTGTACAGTGGCGCTGTTGCTACACCATCCTATGGAGATTTATGGTCAACTGACCAGAATTGTCCATAGGATCGTGTAGCAACAGCGCCACTGTACAATTTTAGGCCACTGTGATATTGCACCTAAAAAATTCGACTTTGAAAATTAATAACTTTTGAATAAAACACCTCTCAGCAGTGGGAGTACTCTTGTTTTACTCAGGGGGATAAATCCAACAACATATTTTTTTTTACATTTTAAGTATTACTATCCCTTTAAAGGGATAGTAATACTTAAAGGAGCAGTAAACTTTTTTTATGAAAATACTTATTTTATAGTGTATTTCCTGCTGAATAAAACAAGGTCACTCCCACTGCTGTCAGATGTTTTATTCAAAAATTATAGCAGTTTAAATAAACAGGAAGTGAATTTACTGTGTTTACTTCCTGATAGATATAACTGACAGGAAGTGACTCGGCAGTTTCTATCACATTCTATGGAGAACTGTATGTCACTGACTTTTCTGACTTTCCTCTCCATTAGAATCTAACAGGAAATCTAATTGTAATTTGACCACTAGAGGGCACTGCTAATGTAAAAACACATGGGTTTAAACTCTGGAAATATAAATCTGTGGGCAGTGGGAGTACCCTTATTTTACTCAATAGGAAAATCCCTACAATATGTATTTTTTCATATATAAAGTTTACTGCTCCTTTAATATGTAAAAAGATACATAGTGTAGTGTTCATACCCCTGATTAAAACAAGGTTACTGTCACTGCTGAAAGGTAGTTTAGTCAAATTTTATTAGAGCTCAAACATTAATTTTTTAGGTGCAGTACCACAATGACCTGAAATTGTACAGCGGTGCTGTTGCTACACCATCCTATGGAGATTTATGGTCAACTGACCAGAGCTGTCCATAGGATGGTGTAGCAACAACTACACTGTACAATTTCAGGCCACTGTGATTCTGCACCTAAAAAGTTCATTTTTTGGGCTGTAATAACTTTTGGATAAAGCACCTTTCAGCAGTGGGAGTTCCCTTGTTTTACTCAGAGGGATAAACCCTATCACATATTTTTTTTTACATTTTAAGTATTACTGTCACTTTAAGTGGAAATGGCTTCAATGGGTTTATTTTCCTTTCCTCTGGATCAACAGGAGTAATTTGGCATGGGCTGAACTTGATGACTCATGTCTTTTTTTCAGCCTCATCAACTATGTTTCTATGTTTCTATGAACTGTATAACTGCACCATTATTTCACCATGTGTTAGAGATGTCTCTAGAGGGTAGTAGATAAGTAGAATAGCCTACCAGCAGAAGTGGTAGAAGTTAATACAGTAACAAAATTTAAGCATGCATGGGATGGCATAAGGCTGTCTTGAACATAACACAATACCGAGGACCAAAAAGGGTTTGAGGTTTTTACAGCAGGAAAATGGGCAGACTAGATGGGCCGAATGGCTCTTATCTACTGTCAAATTCTATGTTTCTAGCAGTCAACAGTTAAAAGCCACATTTGAATTAATACCAATTCTGGGATTTTTTCCTTGCTTTTTTTGTTTGCTGTGGTGCAGTTTTTTTGTTTCAGAATTACTCCAGGGTGGAGAGGCATTAAAGTTTGAGGTAATGGAGAAGGGTGTCTAGTGATGTGTGGTGGTCAGTTTGCCATGGAGAACATTACACATTTTGGGGAAGATAATTTGATCAATAGCAGGTGAGGTGAGTGTAATGCTGATGATGGCAAGTGGGGGAGCAAGAAGATTTATTCAGACTTCAGCACCAAGAACAGCAGAATATTTCTCTTAGACCTCATGTTACTTTCTGGCTGGCCATGACATTGATCTAACCATCCATGTGACTATTCAAAGGGATGTGCAACATAAACAGTGAGTCTCCAGAGTGTAAGCTGCCTATCAGCTGTTATAGATAGGACTGACGACTGATCATCTGATTGATGTCAACATAAGACTCAGCCACAGTCCTCGAGTAGCACTGCTTGCCTTATGGAATGCGGCTGAGTCGTGTGTTTACATCAGTCAGCTGATTGGTGGCCAGTCCTATGTTAACCTGTAACAGCTTGAGCCCTTGGGACCCACTAGTACTGACATGTCACTATGCTGATGCTGTCTCCGCTCTCCAGTAGAATGTAGAGTACTGTGACATGGCACACTGCCTCTGAAGACGCTCATATGTTGGGCGAAACGCGTTAGGCGTGAGCCCCTCACTGTGTGAACAAATGATATATGAAAGAATAAATAATTTAGTTTAAGTTGTTTCTTAGCATGGGTGATACCCCCAGTGAGTATGGGGATTAATAGAAGCTTAGGAAATAATATCTGACTTCGATACCGTTGACAATTCAGCCGTGCACTGAATACTATGAGGCTTTGTCGGTTATCGATTGATTTATTATAATTTATGGCACCCTTTAGATCCAGGTGTAGTGTTAGCATTGTTTGTAGATAGGAACCTTAGGTACTTTATGGGGATATAAAATAACAAGTTATTACTATTTATATATTATCAAAATACTGTGACACAAAATCTTCCATGATAGCAGTCATATATGTCTGTCCTCGTGGACCTGTGTACTTAAAGTAATATACACACACTTATATTTTGTGTGGTATATCAATGGTGTGTAGTCTCTACATCAATTATGTATCTGAAGGCCTGCTTAAGCTATAGTAGCTATTTATTGACAGAATAATTTATCAGTTTATTATCTTGAGTTCACTCAGTGAGGGGGCTAATAACATTATTGGGTATGTGTGGAACGTCCTAGAATATTGTTATACAAGAATTTTAATCGACGATTAATTTTTAATTTTATGTGCTCTATATGCTGTCTTATATGACTAATAAAAGTTACGTTTTACTGTATGTCTTGAGGTTATAATTTACTTATAGGATTCAGAGTGCCAATATGATACTTCTTTCTTCTTCTTTGTGTTTATAATGTAATAATTTGTATCAGAGCACATTCTTTCTCGTTGCTTATATAACAACGGAAAGAATTGATCCTAATACGGTTATAGGAAGGTGCGGAAAAACATATTTGTATCTAAAACTGTTCTCGGTGTCTGCACAGAAAGATATTTTGAAAATCCCAAATTTGCTATCCTCAGTAAGGCGAATTTGTTTCTGTGAGATCCAGCAACATTGACAGCAGTTGGAACTTAGCCACATTAACATATGTCTGCCCTCAGGATTACAAAAATGGCTCAATAAGCTAAATTTTGATACACTAATAAACCATTGGCAAAGGAGACACCGCAACATCAGAAACCTGGTGAAGGCATGGAGAAGGCATGACGATATAGGTGTATTTGAGATTTCATTTCAGGGATGAGATGTCCAAGACACCTTCATGCATACCACAAGAGAGACTGGGGTGCAGATTGCCACTATATCACCAAACTGGACCCTTGTTGAATCTTCATATCATCCCACTTCTTCTGCGTACATTGGTCTCGATACAATACCAACCTTTATAGTAGTGAAACACAAATTGGGGGGGCATGCAACCAACGGGAGACGTGAGACTGTTCAAGGGTGGGGGTGTGCAACTTTGCTTCAGCACCAGCAACTGCTTTGTTATGCAGCATATCAGTTTGCAGTTTGTTGAAAAAAGTGACTGTGGTCATAAATTTGTGAAAGATTGGTTTAAAGAATGGATGTGAATAGCGCAGTCTGCTGTGTTTGTACTTGTAATACGCATATATTGGTCAAGATAGTCCAGAGTTGAAACAGCACTCACAATTTACAAGACACAGCCTGGAGGCAGTCCAAAAATTTTTATAGTACTTAGTGGGGTCATAGATGCTCTCACAGAACTTGAAATGATGGTGATAAAACCGCAACATTATTTCTTATTTCTCCATAGAATTAACGATTAAAAAAAAAATGATTCAACCTGTATTGGGTATAAAGAATGAAATATGTATTACTTTGTAGGAGGTGACAGTTCCCCTTTTAAAGGAGCTGGAACATTTCATATATTACAGGGCTCAAATGGCCAAAACAAGCATTCTTCCACTATTAGGGGATGCCTCATTTAAAAGTTGTTGCAGCTCATACTTATCACAGTCCCAGCTTCACCAACCTGAAGTTGATGAAGTTGGGATCATTCTATAGGGGAGGGCTGTCCTGGGGGGGCAATTGCCCCCTGGGCTGGTCATATGTCTGAGCTGGTAGGCCACTGCACCTCACTAAATCTCCCAATGAGATAACACAGAGCTTACAATTGAAATGGAGCTAAACTAGTAGCATAAACCATTTCCCTTGTAAGCTCTATAGTATCAGTAGGTAAGCTTTACTTACATTGTAAGCTTTGCAGTAGCGCACTAGTGTAGCGCCATTTCAACTGTAAGCTCTATAGTATCACTAGACTTTACTTAAATTGTAAGCTTTGTAGTGGTGCACTAGTGTAGCCCCATTTCAACTGTAAGCTCTGTGGTATCACTTGACTTGAATGTATTTGCCCCCTGGTCCACAAGTTGCCAGCCCTCCCCTGGTAGGTAGAGGACAGTTTGCTGCCTCCCTGAAGAGAAGAGACAGCCCCTGTTGTCCTTTAACCCTTTCGTTTGTTTACGAATGTGTACTATATACCCCTGTGGCACTAAAAGGGTTCCAACACGACCAGACAGTGACAGCAATGATTTATTATTGTGAGAACTGCAGAATATAACATATCACAGCTTCTCTAGCCGCCTATCAGCTGATTCATGTAAATAAAGGGTACGCAAGGCACTCTGTTGTTAGTTTTTTGTTTACATAACAATCTGAATGATCCAGACAACTTAACCCCTTAACGTCTGGCGGTCCTGGGACGTTTCTGTCCCATAAGGACCGCATTGAACCATGTGGACGCGCCGGTACACGTGACCTGTTGCGTGTATTGGCGCGTCACTATGGGGCCTGATAGAGATTGCTCCAATCTTGGAGCGGTCAATTTCAGGTCCTATTTTTACTTACAGCGCTCCCGGTAGAGCGCTGTAAGTAAAAAGTACGTGACGTACTATGACCGTCATCGGTCCTTGAGAATTTCAAGGACCGTGGTGGTCATAGTACGGCACAAGTCGTTAAGGGGTTTATACAACTCAGTTTCCAAAACATGGGCCATTCTCAAGTCTGAAGAATGACCTGAATTGTCTGAGACACTGACCAAGTAAAGCTTTCACTGTAATCCCCATGGTTTTAATATATATTTATTCATTTTTTGGAAGAAGAGGAAATGCCCGTGGTGGAGAAAAAGATGTAGTAGAACATACTGGTTTCTTCAAAATACATTCCAAAATAAATAAATGCAATTTAATAATATTACTATTGATACAGTCTAGATCATTGTGACACCCAAAAGGGGCTTATCATGTTAAAAGGTTTGGGAACTACTACTCTATAGCTTCCAATTAATTATATTATCTGACCAGTAAAGGGGTGTGTGTATTGATAAATAACCTGACGGAGTTAATTAAATTGGCATAAGGGCATTATTCAGGGGAGCCATTCAAAGGGTTAAGAGAGACTCAGCAGAATGCACGAGCATGAGCAGGACAACTGAAGATTACACTGAGGTCAAGATCAAGGGGTTAAACAAGGCACGAAAGGGGTTAATATGTTCCTGGAGCAAATGTCGCATTGACAGTGCCACATATATCACAGTGCCCACTAATGTCACTGCATCTTTAAGATGTTGTCCTTTTGAAGCGGACGACCTTCTGATGACGCCCTTTTGAGGGTTACCAGGTAGGCAACATATTTCAATAGGATACCTATATATAGTATTTGTGTACTTATACACATAACCCCCTCCCCATTAGTAATCCCACTTCCTAACTGAAATGTGAGTCAAGTTAATAGAGGGTTAAGTCTGGCTGTTCCTTGTGCCTCTCTGACCACACAGCAGCACATACAATGTATCAGTAGTATCTCTTTCTGCACTGTTAGAGTGATACATTGTATATAACGTAGCGTTGTGGCATAACGTATCATTCTAACCTTTGCAGAGGAAGCCTGAAGTTATAGTTGGTCAGTGTAGCTGAATCTCTGTACAGCCCAATGGTTCTCAATGTGTTTTTTTGTTGTTGTTTTTTTTGTTTATTTTTGCTTAAGGCACCTCTAACATGCACTGTTGACTTTTCAAGATACCCCTAAAATGTAATATTTCATTTATCATGGGCATAATAAGGGTAGAAATAAATAATTCTCACAAGTAGAATAAAAAAGACATTTTATGTGTAAGTTTCCATTAAAGGGATAGTAATACTTTGTTTTATCTTTATTTTATTTTGTAGGCATTGGAAAAACACGAAGAAAGATATAAGTCTTATCGCTCAAACCTTTATGGTTTGAGAGATATTCACAAGCAAAGTTTCCCCTCCCGCCCCTTTTACCTAGTGTAAGCCACCTCTTCTCAGATGTGGAATGCAGTCCATAGACCAGACAGATAACAGCAGGGGACAATCTTCTTCCTATGAGAGCAATGAAAGCCCTGCCCCCCCTTGACAAGTTTTTCAGCCAATCTGTGTGGATTAAAATATTATTTGTATATTATTATTTTGGATAAGCAGAGAAGGTGAGATAGAGCTGGGGCAGCGCTCAGCAAGACTGGATGTGAAGGTCTTTTAGTATTTTTCTTTTCTCTTTCCTCTCCTCTTACAGCGAATAGCTTTTATTTTCTTTTATATATTTACTAGTTGAAGAGCCCGTTACACAGGCTACAGTGCCACTGCCGCCCGGTCGCAGGGCAGTCATGCGGCGCGGGCAGTCTTTACTGCGCATGACTGCAGCATGCGCAGCAGCATCTACTGCGCATGGCGCGGCGTTACACACGTTTTAGCAAATTATTATATAGGATTTTCTCTACACGGGGAAAAGTTTGAATGACCTGCTATGTCTTGCACCTTAAAAATATTGATGCGGCCTTTGAGTACTCAACATGAGAATCTCACGTTGTCATGCAATGTGAGATTCTCATGTCTCCATTTTTATTATGTCGACATGGTTACAGTGTCATGTGGTTGCACGCTCATGCAACCTTTTAAAAGTAAACCCAGAAATAAGTGCACAGGCTTTATTTCGCCCATCCCTGCTGTGTCAGGTACAACTTTTCCCAGTGAGATCACTCTCACATACCAGAAGCTATTGACAGTGATTTGCATCTCAATGTAATCTTCCTGGTAAACCACTTTCTATGTAAATTATGAAATACAATTCTTGTCAGAAGAGATAATCCTTTAACTTAAAAAAGATTTCTAAAGACTCCTAATAAAAAATTCTAATTTCTTCTAAAACAATAACATTGCTGATAAAAATGTCTAAGGGCATCTAAATCTGCATATATTTCAGTGCAATTTGCTTCGGATTCAATAAGTATATATTTGTAATCCTTTGAGTGCCAGAGGCTAACGTTGCATACCCCTCTGGCATTCAAAGGGTTAAGACACAATGCTACTTGTTTAGCTCCTTAGCAAAAATGCAACTGTCATTATATGCATTAATAAATTAAAGGGACAGTAATGTCTATATTAAAGTGCAGCTCCTGGTCTTCTATATTTTTTATAACACGTAGCACTATGTATAGTTACTTCCCATTCCATAGTTCAAAAGCTATTCAAGCTGAAAGGATTCCCGTCCCACCCCTTTCCCTGCGTCACACTTCCTCTAAGCGTGGTCCAAATGGAGAGCACGCGTGGGACAATCTTCAGTAAGCATAAGGAAAATCCTGCCCTCCTTTGTCAAGGTGACAGGGTTTTCCTTAAAGGCATAGTAATACTTGAAAATAATTTTATTTTATATTGTAGCCCTTAAAAAAACATTAAAAATGATATTGTCTTATTTCCCAGACCTTTATGGTTTGGGAGATATTCACAAGCAAAGTTTCCCCCTGAGTGACGTCACCGTTCTACCTCTCAGATTTGGAATCCGGTCCCTTGACCGGCCGCGGCTCTCCAGAAGTGCCGAGATCACTATCTTTAAAAATAATTTCTTCATTGGAATGGTCTACAAAGTGTGCTTGCAAGCCAGGCACACTTTGTAGACAGTTCCAGTGAAGTAGTTCTTTTTAAAGATCGTGATCTCGGCACTGCTAAAGAGCTGCCGGTTGCTCTGTGGACCGAATTCCAAATCTGTCCACTAGATGGCAGACTTGGCTGAAACAGCCAGGAAAGGGGGAATTAACTTTATTTTACTTGTGAATATCTCCCAAACCATAAAGGTTTTGGAGATAAGACTTATATAATTTTAATGTTTTTTTAATGGCTACAATATAAAATAAATTTCAAGTATTACTATCCCTTTAAACTTACTGAGTGAAGATTGTCCCTCTCTGCATCCGTCCGGTCCTACGAACGGATTGCAGCTTTAAGGGGAGGCAGTCACAAGGGGTTGGGGGGATCCTACTACAGAACTGTAAGTAATTAAACATAGTGCTAATTGTTATTAAAAAAAAAATAGAACACTAGGAGATGCACTTTAATATAGACATGTCTATCCCTTTAAGTTCATTACCTATCTGTCCTGTGATTTTCAGGGACAATTTTATTAAACCGGGCCCTACGTGTGCAAACCTAGCAAATCTTGTATCAGACCAGCCAGAATCAAGGTATAGTTCTCATACAACGCTGTGACAGGTTCAATTCCCTAGAACCTATTAGGAACAGTAATTAGTTTTTCAGCATCCAGGCAAAGCATTTAACTTGTGCCACATGTCCTATATTTAACCTGCACAGGAATCTGCTGATTAGTCTGGTACCTTACCATCCAGTCTCTAGAGAGAGAGAGAACTGTGGGAGTTCTGATCAGCTGACAGAGATTCAGTGTGAAGCATCAGATTTAGTCATCCCCTGCCAAGCATTCTCCCAAACAATGTCATTTAAAACAGGGGTGTCCTACTATGATTCTACAGCAGGACTAGCCAGCGAGACCTGCAGGGGTAGAGATGCAATAGTATTCATTATAATGACGGATTTGTTTTAGCTGATGAAAACACCTCACTTTTTGAATAAGACACATCACCATATGCACTAAGATCTTGGTATGGCAGGGAAGTGTGAGAGACTTTGATCTTTAGTGTATTAACCCTTTGAGTGCCACTCAAAGGTTTAACCCTCTGAGTGCCAGAAGGGTACGGAATGCATTGCACAGCAATGCATTCCGTACCCCCTGGCACTCAGAGGGTTAAGGGACAGTAATACTTAATATGTAAAACAAAATATGTTATCAGGTTTATCCCCCTGAGTAAAACAAGGTACTTCCACTGCTGAAGGTTGTTTTATTCAAACATTATTGCAGCTCAAACTTGAACTTTTTAGGTGCAGTATCACAGTGGTCTGAAATTGTACAGTGGCGCTGTTGCTACACTATCCTATGCACAGCAATGAATTCCGTACCCTCTGGCACTCAAAGGGTTAAGGGACAGTAATATGTAATATGTAAAACAAAATACGTTGTCAGGGTTTATCCCCCTGAGTAAAACAAGGTACTTCCACTGCTGAAGGTTGTTTTATTCAAAAATTATTGCAGCTCACATTTGAACTTTTTAGGTGCAGTATCACAGTGGCCTGAAATTGTACAGTGGCGCTGTTGCTACACCATCCTATGGAGATTTAAAGTCAGCGCCACTGCTCAGTTTCAGGCCACTGAGATATAGCACCTTAAAAATTCATGTTTGAGCTGTAACAAACTTTGAATAAAAACACATTTCAGTAGCAGGAGTACCCTTGTTTTAGTCAGGGAGATAAAACCTACAACATATATCTTTTAACATATTAAGGATTACTAACGCTTTAAAGGAGCAGTGCACTTTTTTGTGAAAAAATATGTTGTAGAGTTTTTCCTGTTGAGTAAAACAAGGTCACCCCCACTTCTGTCAGTTTTTCTATTTAAATGTTATAACCGTTCATATAATCAGGAAGTGAATTTACTGTGTTTACTTCCTGTTAGTTCTAACTGACAGGAAGGGAATTTACTGTGTTTACTTCCTGTTAGTTCTAACTGACAGGAAGTGAATTTACTGTGTTTACTTCCTGTTAGTTCTAACTGACAGGAAGTGTATTTGCAGTTTCTATCACATTCTACTGAGAATGGTATGTCACTGACTTTCCTCTCCATTAGAATGTAACAGAATAACTAATTGGAATTTGACCACTCTTATTTTACTCAACAGGAAAAGCCCTATAATATATATTTTTTTCATACAAAAAATGTACTGCTCATTTAAGGTTGTTGATCTATTGTAATAGTATGGCTGCAATTAGACTGAAAACCAAGCTAGTGGCAAACTACTGAATAATAGTGAATTCTAAAGTTCCTCATAGATGTCTATTGTTAATCCTTTGAGTGACAGAGAGGTATGTAATGCAATACACATGGTTCCACAGCAATAAAACTTGCATTATTGTTTCTTTAAACATTAGTATATGTGTTTATAAATTAGTCTGTTTAAATAAAATGCTTTGGTCTTGTTGTAAGTCATTTATTAGGTAACACAAAGAGGTGTCAATAGGTCATGAAACAGCCTAAAAATGCTTGTTAATGCCCCGCCCACCGGCCACACCCCCAGCAACACCCCCTAAAATACAATTGTCCTTCTTTGGCAATTTGAAATGTTGGGAGGTATGTACTTCTGTCTGGAGAACTGTGAAATATGGAGAACTGTGACATGTAAGAAAACTGAAAGATATCGAAACCTTCAGGTATGATAAACTTTACACCAATATGCTAAAGTTACACATTTGAGTACTGCATAGAAAGCAATGGTAAAATTGCACATTTTGCTAGACTCAGGGAGACAAATTTGTTTCTGTCAGCATTCTGTCAGCATTGGCAGCTATCGAACCTTAGTGCATATGGAGAATAGACACATTAATATATCAAAGAGTATTGGGGGAATATAAAAGAGGCTAAGTAAGTTACATTTCAATATGCAAATGAGCCACAGAAAAAGGAGACACTAAAACACTGTATGTGAGATAAAGGCATGGCAGGGTAAGTTTATCTGAAGGGTAATGACAGTGAAAAGATAGAGAAGACACCTTAGTGAATACAAATTTATTACAATACCAGGCACCTTATCAAACCTTAGTAAATGTCTCCCCAGATGTTGGAGATTTTACCTCCAATCGGATTTCCAATAAATACTGGAAAGTCACACGTTTAATACTCACAATTTTGTCAGATTTCACCTTATGTGACGTGGGGGGTGCATATTATACTCACACCACCCTCCTCCGGAGGCATCTGGGATATCTGCGCAGTGGGTGGCATGCTTGTATTTGCCACCCGATTCCCACATCCCCCTGTGCAGACCTGTGTTAACTGAAGATAATAGTAGTGCCCTTTGAGGACGTGAAGGTCCTTGAACATTATCACTGTAGTTTCAGTGCACAGAGGTCTATGCATTACATCTACACTAGTGTCCTGCGAGGATTGGGTCCTCAAAGGGCACTACCATATCTTGAATTAACACATGTCCTCACCGGGGGATGCATGACTTGAATGGCATTGTAAGCATGCTGGCCACTGTGCAGATGTCCCAGATGCCTCTGGAGGGGGTGAGTAGAGGGGGGGAGCATATTAAGGTGGGTGAAGCGAGGGAAGCAGACAAGAAACTCATTTTTTTGGTGGGTAGAGGGAGTGAAAACAAGGATGCATAGTATACATAGGCACTTTTGTTTTCCCCTAAAATCCTATAACATAAAGTCCTAGAATGCGTCGCTCACTGTGTGTGTAACCGCACATACGCAGTGGGGACACGCAGAACGGGCTGATCCAGAGCAGAGAGCTCCGGAAGTCTGACAAACTGTCACCCAGCGCCTCCGCTGCTGCCCCGGAGCTGGGAGCAGAGACAGGCTGTGAGCCATACGGAGCTCCCCTCTCTGGATCAGCCCGTGTATATGGGCTTTGTAACTAGTGTGGGTATAATTTACACCTGCGTATTATACACAGGTGCGCTTTATACCTGAGCAGTACTGTATTGGGTAGGACTTTCCTCCACAATCCCAAGCAGGTAGATGAAAATGACTATGGTACTGTTTAGAGTGAACCTGTCACTTTTAGATACTCTTAGTTCAGATAAACAGCCATACGCTGCACTAGCCATTTTCTTTGCAACATACACATTAACCCCTTAACGACCCTTGACGGTCATAGTACGTCATGGGTCGATCTGAGTTAAAGACCCATCAGGTACTATCACCGTCATGGAATTCCGGGCTCCCCCCGTGGCTGCATGACGTTCAGGGAGTCCGGAACCGGAATTAAAAAAAATAAATAAAAAAACGCTCTGTGGTTGTTAAGTGACCGCCACGTGCCGATCGGCCGGTCGTTAAGGGGTTAATTTGTAAATAATGTTTTATTTGCTGATGACTTGTTATACTAACTCGTTTCTGTGCTGGGCCACAACGGAAGCATTTCTAATGTCACAGTGAGCTGTAAGTTTACCCTTAGCATACTAATTAGCATACTGTGTCTGGAATTAGCATAATATGCCCCGTTGTAACTTCAAAAACATAAAAGGTCAATTTTGGAAAAATTTGGAATATTTAAATTTCCTGTAACACAAACTAAACTTGCCTTAGGATGACAGATTCACTTAACCCTTTCACTGCCAGAGAGGTGGATCAATTGTGGATCAATGCATTGCTCACCCCTCTGGCAATCAAAGGGTTAAAGGGGAAGGAGTGCCTCCTAGGACACAACTGGGATAAAGTACCGGCAGTATGTTAAAAGAATGTAGTAAATAAGATCTTGATTTTATTTTTTTTCCTTGCAGTTCCTATGCAAAGTCTATTAAAAAAAAAAAAAGTTTTCCCATTGTCATGGCAACAAAAGAAATTTGGTAAATCCCTCACCCTCGATTTTTTTTTTGTCTTCCTTGATGATTTCTTCTTCACTGAAATATCAGGCAACTGCCTCCGCTCATTCTGCTCCTATAGTTCACTTTCAGTGGAATTTGTAGCATCAGTAGGATGATACACACCTAACAATAATAACCGTCCACTTGCTTTATTCCGGCCTGAAAATCTTAATGGCTTCTATGAATCTTGCCCTTGTGTCTTTGTTTAAGAGATGACATCTTCAGTCATTTCTGAATGTCAGGGCCGTGGAGGCCGACATGACAGTTTTTCAGAAGCCAGCATGAGCCTATTTAGCGATGCATTCTCTGGTCCTTAACCCCTTCCCTTCCCTTAAAGGGATGGTAATACTTGCAAATTACTAATCCCCAAATTGTAGCTTTGTTAAAAAGAATCTTATTGCCCCCAGTGTCACCTCTCAAACCCTTATGGTGTGAGAGATGATAGCGCTCAAAGTTCCCCCTCCCTCCCTTTTCCTTGACTGAACGCTGACTGCAGGGGAAGCTGTCGTACGACAGACTTATGTTCATCAATTGGCTCTGCAGCTGAGCCGAGATCACTTTTATGAAAAATAATTCTTTCACTGAAACGGTCTTCTACGTGTGCTTGGTTTGCAAGCACACGTACAAGACCATTTTAGTGAAAGATTTCTTTTTTATAAACTCGATCTTGGCAATGCTGCAGAGCCACCTGATGCAAGTAATACCGGATATCCCTGCAGTCAGTGTTCAGTCAGGGAAGGGGTACGGAGGGGGGAAGAGATGACACCGGGGGCAATAAGTTTCTTTTTAACTCTTTGAGTGCCAGAGGAGTACGGAACGCATTGCTTTGCAATGCGTTCTGTACCCCTGTGGCACTCAAAGGGTTAACAAAGCTACAATATGGGGATTAGTAATTTGCAAGTATTACTATCTCTTTAAGGACTGCTTTGATCCTTGCTGATGTGCAGCTACACGCGACCTGTAACGTGTATCTGCTCGATGAGTGGGTGTCTGAGAGAGAGACTTTTTCGGTCTTGGAGCGGTGAATTTCAGACCCCGTTTTTATCTACAGAGCTCCCTCAGGTACGTAATGTGCCAGGACCATCACCGGTCCTTAAAGGAGACTAAACTTTTTTTAATGAAAAAATATATATTATAGGATACTTCCTGTTGAGTAAAATAAGTTATTACTGTTTAAACCTGCATTTTTTTGACATTATCAGTGCCTTCTAGTGGTCCAATTAGTTTTCCTCTTACATTCGAATGGAGAGGAAAGTCAGTGACTTACAGGTCCCCATAGAATGTGATAGAAACTGCCGAGTCACTTCCTGTTATTTAGAAGTTTCAGGAAGTAAATTCAATTCCTGATTATTTGAAGTGTTATAAAGTTTGAATAAAACAGCTGACAGTGGTGGGACTGACCTTGTTTTACTCAGCAGGAAAAGCTTTATAACATACTAGTGTAAAAGCCCGTGTACATGGGCCAAGTCCAGGTAATGTTAACCCTTTGAGTGCCAGAGGGGTACGCAACGCATTGCTTTGCAATGCGTTGCGTACCCCTCTGGCACTCAAAGGGTTAAGAGTCCGCTACCTCTCTGCTCCACGTGATGCAGTCTTGCGCAGTAGAGACGACCCGAACGTGTGAAGTCTCTACTGCGCGTGATGGCTTCTGACAAACATCCTAGTGAATTATTATATAGGATTTTTTTCATAAAACAAAGTTTACTGCTGTTTTAAGGGAAACAATGGTGACTGTCCTGTAATGTCACATGGTCAAGTGGTTAACCCTTTGAGTGCCAGTAAGTTATCCAATGCATCGTGTTGCAAAATATTAAAAGGATTAAAAGGTTATTAGTATCTGGAGTGAGTAGAGGCGGGCATCTGGGCCTGCCATCAGCTACCACGTCCTCGTCTGTGGAGGTGTCATCCACTACTGACTGAAGAGGTTATCTCTCGAACCATAGAAGCCGTTTTACTGGCCATAGTAAGATAATTCCCTTTAAAGCCGGTTTGTCCAGCTCTTTTTTTTCCCTCATTGGCCAGACTGACAGAAGGACATTGACCCGTGGGCCATATACCACTAAATAATACAGTGGAATTGAAGGCAAGAATGCATAAAATGAGAGTTTATCCTATTATGTTCAGCACAGATAGGCTAATAAACTGCCTTCCATTTTCCTACAATAACTTACATACTCTGCTTTAACGCTTTGAATGCCAGAAGTGTATGCAATGCTTTTTCATACCCCTCTGCCACTCAAAGGGTTTGATGCCATCCTCTGCTAATGCAGAGACGGCATCCCTGAGTCTGCGCTGTTCGTCCCCTTCTCCTCTATGATTGGTGAGTTGAATGCCTGGTGTAAGTCATCTCTTCTCAGATGTGGAATCCAGTCTATAGACCAGACAGATAACAGAAGGGGACAATCTTCTTCCTATGAGAACAATGAAAGCCCTGCCCCCCTTGACAAGTTTTTCATGTTTTTCCCTTATCTTAATTGAAGATTGTCCCTCTCTGCAGTCTACCTGGGCACCTCCCTTCTGATCTGGCTGAGCACTGTTACATCAGTAAAAGGGTGGGAGGTGGATACTTTGTCACTGAATTACTTTTGAACTACAACTCTGACAGAATTGAAATAACACTCTCCAAAGTCCAAATACAATGATGATTAATTAGAGCCGCTTTTATTATGAAACATTACTATCCCTTTAAGGACCATGTGATTTTCTATGAATGCAGAGTCACTCAGCTGCAGCAAGAACAAACTGGGTACTAGCCTACAGTATCCTTTTAAAAGGTCGCACTCAAAAGAGTGTGTGACCAAATGACACAGTTACCATATTGCCATAATAAAAATAGAAACATGAGAATCTCACACTGCATGACAGAGCAAGATTCTCATGTTGAGTACTGAAAGGTTGCATCCCAGTTCAGACCGCCTTTGTCCCATCATGCTGCCCTGGCTCTATCTCTATTTGCTATGCTATTTTTACAAGGGATAAGTTAAAGGAAATTGCAGTCCAAGATTATTCCTTGTTACTCCATACACACAATGCAGCAGAGGCTTACCTAGTTGTTGGACTGCAGATCCCATCATGCTGCCCCGGATGTCTAGTTACAGAAGGAGAGTGAACAGCTAGGTGAGGCACTGCTGCATTGTGTGGGGCAGCATGATGGTATAGAGCCAGGGCAGCATAATGGGATAGAGCTGGGGCAGCATGATGTTACAAAGTCATACAGATGCACTGTGGTACTTGTTGGACTGGGCTGTGACCTTTCAGTAACTATATGAGAATCTTGCTCTGTCATGCAGTGAAAGATTATCATGTTTCCATTTTTATTATGGCAACATGGTAACTGTCGTTTGGTTGCACTCACTTTTAAAAATAAACCCCTATCCTGCATAAAAGAGGTGTAGATACACAGGATGCTAATATTATCATGTATAAATCCTTGGTAAGACTTCATCTAGACTATGGAGTACATTTTTGGGTACCAGTTCTTAAAAAAAGACATTGTTGAACTGGAAAAAGTGTAGAGACGTGCAACAAAACTGATAATGGGTTTGGATGATCTGAGTTATAAAGAGAAACTAGCCAAACTGGGTTTGTTTACATTAGAGAAGAGATGTCTAAGGGGTGATATGATTACCATTTACACATACATTCAAGGTCAATACAAAGAACTATCCAATTAATTATTTATGCAAAGAGCTGAGCTAAGAACAAGGGGTCATCCATTAAGACTAGAGGAAAGCCGCTTTCGACTAAAACAAAGGAAGGGATTTTTTTACAGTAAGGGCGGTAAAGATATGGAATTCTTTGCCTCGAGATGTTGTACTTGCAGATAATGTAACTGCTTTCAAAAAAGCAATGGATGCCTATCTAACACAGAACAATATCGAAAAATATGACAAATGGCTTCAGTGCAGATAGGTTGTTGATCCAGGAAACTATCTCACTACCATTTGGTGTCAGGGAGGAATTTTTTTAACCACTTGGGGCTAAATTGGAAATTGCTTCATGTTTTCATTTTTTTTTTTGGATCAACAGGGGCGTTTTGGTATGGGCTATACTTGATGCAAGCATGTCTTTTTTTCAGCCTCGTCGACTGTTATAAAGATGTATGACCGTCACCTGGTTTTTGCCTTAAGGACTGGTGACGATCTTGGCACGTCACATGCTTTTTATTTACAGCACTTCTGTAAAAAAAAAAAAAAAAAACTGGTAAAGATCACGTGTACCTGCAAGTCGGCATGGATTGAAGCGGTCATTAAGGGAAGGTAGCTGTTAGCTGACCTGTTTAGTGTGCCCTAATTACTAATATTGACAATACTACACTGATCAAAATTTTTTTATAAGATACACTGTTCCTTTAATTACAATTTTCTGAAGTGAGAGCCAAATCATTAATGCTGTGGTGAGAAAACAAATGACAAAAATTCCTACACTATACAGAGAAGAGTACCGTATATACAGAACAGTACAGAATACTGTTCTGTGCACGTTTACATGTCTGGAACAGAAAACCTGTTTCCTGCAAATAATTCCTAGCTCACGATATTTCTTTTATGTTCCCAGAATTCCATGCAGCAGTATGCAAATGTTGGCACTCTGAATTCCATACTTATGTACTGTTGTATGCAAAGGTTTGGGAACCTCTGGCTAAATTACATGTTTTACTGATTCTCTAAGTAAAAAGACGTCGACACAGCCTCTGCAGTGAACAAACTTATATTTAGTTGTTGATACCTTTATTGGCTAATTAAGCAGATTTAGGATGCAAGATTTCAAGACCTCTTAGGTTTCTTCCTCAGGCATGTTATGCCTGAGGAAGACACCTAAGAGGTCTTGAAAACATGCCTACGGAAGAGACCTATAGTCTTGAAAGCTTGCATCCTAAATCTGCTTAGTTAGCCAATAAAGGTATCAACAACTATATTTGCCTCCTGTATTTCTACTGCTAACACTGTACCAACTCTCATCTGTTATCATACGTAAACTTTACATATTTCTGCAAATTGTAATGCACAGTTACTATTTATTTACTGAATTTAACAGCTTGTGGAAAAAAAAATCAGAAAATGCAGCATATGCAAAAGTGTGGGCACCCTTCCAATTTATCCATTAGTGCTATTTTTTTTGTAAGATCTCACAACTTAATTGACTCGTTAGGCCTTCATCTAAGTGAGGTGCTGACAATTCCAGAGCTTAATAAATTCCCGACTCCTCAAACCTTTCAGTGTGCTGTGATTACACTCAACAACCAATGGATCCTCTATGTATCTGACGGAAGATCAGAAAGTACAGATAATTGACTTTTATAATTGTAATTTCCACTGTCCAAAATGTCATTAAGAAACGGAAGTTAATGGGAACTAGATTTGTACATAGCAAAAAAAAAAAAAATTAGTTTTGTCCGAAACTCCCAGCCAATCAGCATCTAGCTGGAGGGGTCACTGATAGACGTCACCCCACCAGCTAGCCAGCTTTTAGTACGTGTCACGGTAATCATGAAATGAAGGACAGACAAAAGTATAATGAATAAAACCACCTTTACTGATAATACACAGAGTACTGATAATAATGCCCACACAACCCCAGACCACTGGACAGCTGTCCACAGTCTACTGCCCGGAGCTGCACACTGTGCCAAGCACTGCACTACTAACATCATACCGGAGGATACTGGGAAATGCCTACGATTCTAGCGCCGATAGAACCAGGCTATTGAGGTAGCTCAAGTCTCCAACCAAGGTATAGATAACCGGAGGCAACAGGGAGCGAGAGCAAGCCAGAGCCACGAGTACACAGATGCGAAGGTCAGGCAAGCTGGGTAAAGCATGGAGAGAGTAGTCAGCCAGAGTCACAGGTCAGAACTGATGTGGGTAGTCAGATAAGCCGCGGTCATACACAGAGCGAGTAGTCAGACAGAACCACAGGTCAGAACCAATGTGGGTAGTCAGACAAGCCGCAGTCATACACGGAGTGAGTAGTCAGCCAGAGCCACAGGTCAGAAATGATGTGGATAGTCGGACAAGCCGGGGTCATACACAGAGCGGATTCGGAGGTCAGACACGGGTCACAACGAGAACACAAGAGCTACTAGCAGGACCACCATGTAAGGGCAATGACTCCGAGGCCCAGGGAAGTTTAAACAGGAGCTAACCAAGGCAGGAACCAATTAGGCAAATCAGCACTTGCTCATAAATAAGCGCACATAACTGAGCCCGCTCTAGTGAATGTCAGCAATGTGGAAGTAGCTGGCGCCCATGCCGGCCGATTGCACAACAGAGGAACGAAGCACAGGAGCCGTAGGCTGCCTAGGGATACCGTGATAGTATGCATATGAATGACATTAATGAATGTGCACTAAAGTGTTGAGTGTTTCTGATATTACATGTTCCTTGTCATTTGGTACTTGATCAGATTCTAATTGCATGAGGTGTGCAATATTCCTTAAATTTTAGTTCCCAAACTAATGCCCAAGTCTAAAGGGAACTGTTGAAATCAGTCAAGATGCACTAAAGTTTAGTTAGGGTTCCGGATGGCGATGTTATGTCAGATCAGCTTTGAAGGCACATCACCAGTATGTGGATGAGTGGCTACCCTTCTCTGCTGTGCAGATGACAAAGGGAGAGGAAGGGAGGGAAGGTGGTGAAAGGAAGGGAGGAGGGGTTGCAGTCACAGAGTGGAGAATGGGAGGAAGAGAGTTGGCCTAGTGAATAAGTCATTGCACTACTGGTTAAGGGAGTGATGCTGTTTGTCGTGCTGGAGCCTGAGAGGATCATCTCTGCTCTCCCACTGCACAAGTGGGGAAGCAGAGAGGATGTTCTTATACTACGTGGTTATCAAATTACTAACGATATGTGAGGGAGGGCATCCCTTCCACATCCCCAGGAGTTCGACAACTCTGTATGCTAACTGGGAACTTCGCCTCCCCTCCCCTTGCATACTTAATTCTTAATACATATGGCTATGTGTGATAACAGATGAGGTTTGGTACCGTGTTAGATGCAGAAATGCATGAGGTAAGTATAGTCAAGCTGATACCTTTATTGGCTAACTAAGCCGATTTAAGATGCAAGCTTTCAAGACCTCTCAGGTCTCTTCCACAGGCATGAAGACATCCCCATGAATGGATGGGGCTTAATCGGGTGGACAGAGCTTATCATCCTTTTGACATAAAGTGGGCAGAAAGTGAGTGAGAAGTGGCCAGAACAGGGTGAAAAGTAGAAGTGGGAGTAACAGGGTGGGAAAGAAGGGTAGATGCTGGGAAGTATGCAGAACAAGGTAGAAAGGAGGAGAAGTGGGTGGGAAGAACAGGTTGGGAAGGAGTAGAAGTGGGAGGGAAGTGGGCAGAACAGGGTGGGAAGAGTAGAAGTGGGAGGGAAGTGGGAGGAACAGGGTGGGAAGGAGGAGACGTGAGAGGGAATGGGCAGAACAGGGTGGGAAGGAGTAGAAGTGGGAGGGAAGTGGACAGAACAGGATGGGAAGGAGTAGAAGTGGGAGGGAAGTGGGCAGAACAGGGTGGGAAGGAAGAGAAGTGAGTGGGAAGTGGGAGGAACAGGGTGGGAAGGAGTAGAAGTGGGAGAGAAGTGGGAAGAACAGGGTGGGAAGGAGTAGAAGTGGGAGGAAAGTGGGCAGAACAGGATGGGAAGGAGTAGAAGTGGGAGGAAAGTGGGCAGAACAGGATGGGAAGGAGTAGAAGTGTGAGAGAAGTGGGCAGAACAGGGTGGGAAGGAGTAGAAGTGTGAGAGAAGTGGGCAGAACAGGGTGGTAAGGAGTAGAAGTGTGAGAGAAGTGGGCAGAACAGGGTGGGAAGATGTAGAAGTCAGAGGGAAGTGGGCAGAACAGGGTGGAAAGGAGTAGAAGTGGGAGAGAAGTGGGAAGAACAGGGTGGGAAGGAGTAGAAGTGGGAGGAAAGTGGGCAGAACAGGGTGGGAAGGAGTAGAAGTGAGAGAGAAGTGGGCAGAACAGGGTGGGAAGGAGTAGAAGTGAGAGAGAAGTGGGCACAACAGGGTGGGAAGATGTAGAAGTGAGAGGGAAGTGGGCAGAACAGGGTGGGAAGGAGTATAAGTGGGAGGGAAGTGGAAAGAACAGGGTGGGAAGGAATAGAAGTGAGAGGGAAAGGGGAAGAACAGGGTGGGAAGGAGTAAACGTGAGAGGGAAAGGGGAAGAACAGGGTGGGAAGGAGGAGAAATGAGAGGGAAAGGGGAAGAACAGGGTGGGAAGGAGGAGAAGTGGGAGGGAAAAGGGAAGAACAGGGTGGGAAGGAGGAGAAGTGAGAGGGAAAGGGGAAGAACAGGGTGGGAAGGAGTAGAAGTGGGAGGGAAGTGGGAAGAACTGTGTGGGAAGGAGTAGAAGTGAGAGGGAAGTGGGAAGAACAGGGTAGGAAGGAGTAGAAGTGGGAGGGAAGTGGGAGGAACAGGGTGGGAAGGAGGAGAAGTGAGAGGGAAGTGGGAGGAACAAGGTGGGAAGGAGTAGAAGTGAGAGGGAAGTGGGAAGAACAGGGTAGGAAGGAGTAGAAGTGGGAGGGAAGTGGGAGGAACAGGGTGGGAAGGAGGAGAAGTGAGAGGGAAGTGGGAAGAACAGGGTGGGAAGGAGGAGAAGTGAGAGGGAAGTGGGAAGAACAGGGTGGGAAGGAGGAGAAGTGAGAGGGAAGTGGGAAGAACAGGGTGGGAAGGAGTAGAAGTGAGAGGGAAGTGGGAAGAACAGGGTGGGAAGGAGTAGAAGTGAGAGGGAAGTGGGAAGAACAGGGTGGAAAGGAGGAGAAGTGAGAGGGAAAGGGGAATAACAGGGTGGGAAGGAGGAGACATGGGCAGGGTTTCATAGGAAATTCACCACCAGCGGACAATCTGCCTCTGTCCCTGGAGACCCGGTAATTAAATAGGCGTCTCTGTGGCAGATATAGCGAGTTCCCAGGTATGGAAATATATATCAAGTTTAAGGTTTTTTCCTGCAGAGGTTATGTACACTTCTTTTCAGTTAAGAAATCAACAAAATGTGTAATTTGGCCAGGGATGCGTTTCATTCATCTGTAAATATTGGCCTGTTTGCTTATGGCTGCTTTCTCCCATCTTATTCCTGCACTGTGATCAGAGGCGTAACTATAACGGTCCGGGCCCTGGTGCAAGAAGTGCCATGGGCCCCCCCAACCCCCGAACACATTGGCCCCCGGGCCCTCCACAATGTCTCCATTTCCTACCTCCCAATCCCTTATGGTCCAGTGGAGTGTCAGGAGAGACGGGCTGGAGCGACGTGCTCCCGCGCTATCCTCTTCTGTAATGCAGTGCGCTGGGAGATGATGTCATCTCCCAGCGCTCTGCATTACTAGAGCGCCGGAGGGAGATTGCGGCGTCAGGAGGAGGGGGTCGAAGGGGGCAGCCGGGCCCCTGAAGTGACGGGCCCTGTCGCGGTTGCGACCCCTATAGTTACGCCACTGACTGTGATCTATCATTTGTGTATGTCAGCACGGAATTCTGGGAATGCTAAGGAAACGTATGTGTTTGATTCTTACTGGGACACAGGTTTTCTGATCTATTTCAGAAAAAGTTAATGTACACACAAGTGTGTTCTGTAGGTACTGCATTAAGAGCCTAATCCTTAAATTGTATAACTTATGACCCACTTAACTGCTGTTGGACTACAACACCCAGATCCTCAGCCAGAATCTGGCTGAGGATGCTGGAAGTTATAGACCAACAACAATGTCATGGATATAAAGTAACCACCACCCTTGGTTTTGCCCAACAGAATGGAAACTATTAACCGATTTTTTTCTCAGATACAAGCAAGTTACTCAGAGAAACATATCACCAAGGAAACTTAATTTTAGAAAACATTTGTCAACATGAATTAGATATAAATATGCATACAGGACGCTGCTGTATGTAAAAAAAATATGATATGGTTTATTATTTCGAATGCTGTGTTTAATAAGTATTCATATGACCTGATTTTGTCTTCTTTTGTTTTCCCTGTTTTTTTTTTTACATTTTGATATTTATGGTTACATGATTTCAGCTATCCCCCATTCCGAGTTAACTCTTTCAACATCATAGGGGCACGCAACACATTGCAAAGCCGAGGACAACATGAAGCCCTCCTTCTGCTAGATCACAGCTCCCACCATCCCCTCTAGCCACCAGGTGGCAGGAGACGATAGGCATTGTAGTGTGGCAGCAGATGAAGGGCCTCATGTTACCTACTCCTGATTGGTGCCTGATCTTCAGCTGAGTAATCTTTAGAGGTCACGGAAACTGTGATGTGACCCTTCATGGCGGCTTTAATGCATATACTTTCTAAAGCTTTGCTGCTAATGCTTGATCTGGTTTCCTTAGCTACTAAAGTGCAGATACCTTAGCATTAATTCAGGCGTTTCAGGAAAATGCACTTAAAGAGATAGTAATACTTCATTTTATCTTTAGTTTATTTTGTACGCATTAAAAAAACATGAAGAACGATATAAGTCTTATCTCTCAAACCTTTATGGTCTGAGAGATATTCACAAGCAAAGTTTCCCCTCCCGTCCCTTTTACCTAGTGTAAGCCATCTCTTCTCAGATGTGGAATGCAGTCCATAGACCAGACAGATAAAAGCAGGGGACAGTCTTCTTCCTATGAGAACAATGAAACCCTGCCCCCCTTGACAAGTTTTTCAGCTTTTTCCCTTATCTTAATTGAAGATTGTCCCTCTCTGCAGTCTACCTTTCATTGTTCTCATAAGAAGAAGATTGTCCTCTCCTGTTATCTGTCTGGTCTATGGACTGGATTCCACATCTGAGAAGAGATGGCTTACACTAGGTAAAAGGGGCAACTTTGCTTGTGAATATCTCTCAAACCATAAAAGTTTGAGAGATAAGACTTATATCGTTCTTCATGTTTTTTTTAATGCCTACAAAATAAAATAAAGATAAAACAAAGTATTACTATCCCTTTAAACTCTTTTTTTTTTCATTAACAATTCTCTCTAATGGACAGATTCCAATTAGCTGTATTGTGGCATCATATGGGAGACGGGTTACTGACAAACAGTTCTCCACAGACTGTGATAGACACCGCTGAGTCTCTTCCTGTCAGAACTATCAAGAAATAATCACACTTACACTGACATTTTGAACTGTTATAACATTTGAATAAAACAACTGAGTGGTGGCAGTGCTCTTGTTTTACACATCAGGAAAACTCTATAATATATAGGTTTTTCTTTAAAAAAAAGTTTACTGCTCCTTTAACCTTTTGACTTCCAGGATATCCAATGCACAAAGCTATGCATTGGATACCTCTCTGGAACTCAAAGGGTTAAACGAGCAACAACGTTTTTTAATGGAAAACTATACGTTATAGGGCTTTTCCTGCTGAGTAAAACAACCACACTGCTGGCCAAAGTTTATTTGAAAAGTCATTACAGGTCAAACCTGATTTTTTTTTTAATCATACTGTTAGCACAGCGCCAATTAGTGTCCAAAAGAAATATTTGTGTCATAACGCACTCTGCTGGAGATTTAGACTGTGATTCTTTATGGCAATTGATAGAAACCACCTAGTGACCACAAAGGAGAACTGCAATTTAATAAAAAAATGAACACATTTGTACCATAAAAATGTTCGTATGAAGTATCTCCCAGAAATGTAAGTGCCCTGTTTTAGTCACCAGGAAAACCCCTATACCATATTTTGTTTCCATAAGGAAATGTACTGCTCTTTTTAATAGTAACAGAAGTCGATGAAAATAAAGACAGTTTTAGTGGTTGAATAGTAATTCCAGCTATAGCTTACTTCCTAACCATTTGCATTCCAGAGAGGTATGGAATACATT
Source organism: Rhinophrynus dorsalis (assembly GCA_037306005.1). Lineage (NCBI taxonomy): Eukaryota > Metazoa > Chordata > Amphibia > Anura > Rhinophrynidae > Rhinophrynus > Rhinophrynus dorsalis. Next base: position 29,255,308 of record CM074718.1, read on the forward strand.
GCGTATATAGGGTGGTAAGTGATAAAGGACGAGATGTTTAAACGTAACGCAAACATACAGTATATCTGTTGCTATTTTCACATACAAATTGGCTGCACTTTTGTACAAGAGTGTTTACATCTAAAAAAAAACCCTTTTTGTGTCGTGTACACCAAAACAATTTTATGGCACAATTTGTCGAAGTGGCTATAGAAAGAATTTTGTTACATACAATGTATAAAAATGTCACATTTTGCAACAGTTTAAGACTACTTTTGCCTCTAATTTTTCCTCTACCATCTTGGGGGCATAATCACAGTATTGTCAGCCTTCATAAAAGATAGGAAGAAAATAGTAAAATGTTGGAAAAAATACACAAAAATGTTGCTGAAACATTAAAATGTAAGACTTTTCCAAGCTTATTTGGCATGTATAAAACACATTCAAACATATTTATATATGATTTAGTGCCAACAGCACACTGAACCATTATCGCTGCCACGTCCGTGACTTGCTTCTCTTTTGTGTCTCCATCCCTGAATCCTCTGATTGGCCGGTTCACATTTATCTACTTGGCTTCCAAGCAGGTAGATGCGTGTTGTTCGAGCTACTTCTTCTGGTTTTCTGTCTGTTACTGATATTGTTGCCGAGTTTTTTTTACCTTGGGCCGTGTCCGACCTAGCTTTGTCTTGACGCTCTGTCTATCTACTATGTCTCTCTGGTACCCAACCTTGGATAACCTCCAACCATTCAGTTACTTCGAATTCTTGGCACCAGACCTCGGCCTTGCTCCCACTATCCAGTTACTGCAAATTCCCAGTACCAGACCTCGGCTTTGCTCTGACTATCCAGTTACTATGAATTCCCTGGCATCAGACCTCGACCTTGCCCTGACTATCCAGTTACCCCAAATTCTCTGTACCAGACTTTGGCTTTTCTATGACTATCCAGTTAGTACAAATTCCCATTACCAGACCTCGGCCTTGCTCTGACTATCCAGTTACTACAAATTCCCATTACCAGACCTCGGCCTTGCTCTGACTATCCAGTTACTACAAATTCCCGGTACCAGACCTCGGCCTTGCTCTGACTATCCAGTTACTACAAATTCCCGGTACCAGACCTCGGCCTTGCTCTGACTATCCAGTTACTACAAATTCCCGGTACCAGACCTCGGCCTTGCTCTGACTATCCAGTTACTACAAATTCCCGGTACCTGACCTCGGCCTTGCTCTGACTATCCAGTTACTACAAATTCCCGGTACCAGACCTCGGCCTTGCTCTGACTATCCAGTTACTACAAATTCCCGGTACCAGACCTCGGCCTTGCTCTGACTATCCAGTTACTACAAATTCCCGGTACCAGACCTCGGCCTTGCTCTGACTATCCAGTTACTACAAATTCCCGGTACCAGACCTTGGCCTTGCTCCGACTATACAGTTACTACAAATTCCCGGTACCAGACCTCGGCCTTGCTCTGACTATACAGTTACTACAAATTCCCATTACCAGACCTCGGCCTTGCTCTGACTATCCAGTTACTACAAATTCCCAGTACCAGACCTTGGTCTTGCTCCGACTATACAGTTACTACAAATTCCTGGTACCAGACCTTGGCCTTGCTCCGGCTATACAGTTACTACAAATTCCCGGTACCAGATCTCGGTCTTGGTTCGACTCTCCAGTTACTGAAAATTCCCAGTACCAGACCTCGGCCTTGCTCTGACTATCCAGCTTCTACGATTTCCTGGTACCTTGACCTGTGCTTTCTTACCACTATTCTTTCTCGACCGACCGGTACTCGACCCCAGCCTGCACTACAACCAACCCTATTCTCTGACACTCTGGTAAACAACTTAGGCCTGTTCATCGCCTAATCCTGTCTCTTTGACGTCCCGGTCACCGACATCAGCTTGACTATGACAAACCCTGTATTGCGACTCACTGGCATCCAACCTCAGCCTGTCTATGACTGCAGCTCTTCTCATCCGACCACAGCTCACATCTGCGCCAGATCCTCTTTGTCTTTATAGCCTATTATAGACTTTCTTGTACGACTCGCAGACCCTGTATAACAACTCCTACAGGGCCTCTGCTGGCTGTTCATTCTCCTGTATATTGAGTGGTTTGCCTCCACTGGTGACTGTGTTAACCCATCCAGCTATCAGGCTTCGCGGCCTGCATCTTTAATACTACAGCAAGGGTTAATACAGCTCTACCACCTCTCCCAGGCCACACTCCCCAACCAGCACACCCTAGCTACTGGTAGAAAACTCTGTACCTACTCCAGTTTCTTCCTGGTCAAGCCTTACAACTGCATTTGCCTTAGATTATTTTATATATTGTATCTCCAACAGTGGATAAGCTATGTATGTGAAAAAAGATCCTCATTAGTGAATGTTCTCAGAGAGACCGATTAATAAACCTGACTTTTCTTCTTTAGAATATTGACCCGATGTTACAAATTTTAATGACAATTGTTAAACATACCACTAAGAATGACTTTTATACCCCCCCCCATCCCAATGTTCCTTCTTCTTTTGATTTTAAAAAAACTTTCATAATGATCATTCGGAAGAGAACCTCTTCATGTTATGCAGACAGAGAGAGAATCAGAAAGCCACACATAGTAATTTGCCAGGAACGTCAAATCAGCAGCGACAAGTTCATCCCAAGCCTGTTACACAGACGTCCAGATGCTATACCATCATAATTGCTTTATGACTTGCTCAGCAAATTTACTTCACCTTGCGTTTAAAGGCCTGAGAGTTGTGCGCTTGTTGAACAGCAATTATAAAGTTATGCTTAATAAACAAAAAATAAAATTCATTATTCCAATTAAAATTTTAATGAACTCAAAATTTACTAGTGCGTTAAATATCATACGCTTCCAAATGCTCCCAGAACATGTTCGTATTGGATGTAAGCTGACTCTTTGCTTTACCTTTCATAATATCTCCAGTTAGACAGTACACATATGACAATGTGCGAAATTAGAAGGGAAAATCATTAATTTTCTTTAACTGTTTGAGTGTTTAAGTGCAAGAGGGATGCACAATGAATTGCAGAGCAATGCACTACATAAACCTTTTGCACCTGACATGTTAAAATCATTATTTTATTTAATTGAGAAGGACATTTTGTTAATGAAAAAAATACATATTTAATTGGTTACTCGAGTAAAACAAGTTTACCCTGTTTTTTTTTGTTAAGCTGCACTTGTATATCGTGGCCACCAGGTGGCACAATTCACATCACTTACTTTGGAGAGCTGTAGACAATTACTCAAGGAGGGCGATGAACTAAGAGACGATGTTTTTGTGATATATGTCTGGCGATGTGTGGCGAGCATATTGTCTTGTCGATATAGACACACATCGACATATGTACAAGGAGATCGGGAGGAGAATTTATTCATTAACATGTAGGGCTGTCATAGTGATGATGGTGTGTGATGAATGCCCTCCTTTACACCAACAGCAGTACAACAACCCTGTATTCTGAGCACATTCTATTTTCTCCCCTACTTGCCCAGATTCAGCACCACAAACAACATCACTCCTTAATCCTTTCAGTGGCCTAGGGGTATGCATGACACACCACTATGGCAGCAAAAGGGGTTATAACATTAAACTCTGCCACTGACTCTCACAAAACACTACATTATCCATTGGGAAATTAAGGAAATCATATTCAGTTTAATGCTAAATTGAATGCTTGAACTGCCTATAGTAAAATGATATAGTTTAAACTAATATACATATATATCGAAATCTACTGCATCTGCTCCCAAGCTCTCCTGAAAACAAATTGTCTTTAGGTACCAGTTGACATTACTTATAACAGTTTGATTTCAAAGAAATAAGATTGTGCCATAATAATTTTTTAAATAAAAATCTCGCAATAACGGACATACCTTTATTTTATTCAATTAGACAAATTCTATAACTTTTTCTTATGTTAGTGACCTCCAAGTAGTTAAACAACATAGATTACTTTTTTATGTGACCGATGTAAAGTCCTATGTTTTAATAACTTTATTGTTTTTCTTATCTGAATGTATGTGTGTTCTTATCCTCCTACTTTGATTAGTAAACTTTTTCAGAGTTTATCTTACTACATTGATGTAAACAATAGAAGGTCTGAGTATAGGTTTGTCTGTTCAAGGGATAGTAATACTTAAGATGTAAAAAAATATATGTTGTAGGGTTTATGTCCCCAAATAAAACAAGGGTACTCCCACTGCTGAGAGATATTTTATTAAAAAATTATAATAGCCCAAACGTGAATTTTTTATGTGCGATATCACAGTGGCCTACAAATTTACCGTGGCGCTGTTGCTACACCATCCTATGGAGATTTATGGTCTACAGACCAGGGCAGTCCATAGGATGGTGTAGCAACAGCGCCATTGTAAATTTTCAGGCCACTGTGGTATTGCACATAAAAAATTCAAGTTTGAGCTGTTATAATGTTTTAATAAAATATATTTCAGCAGTGGGAGTACCCTTGTTTTACTCAGGGGAATAAACCCTAAAAAACCTAGTTGTCTTGAAAGCTTGCATCCTAGAGTCACTCAGCCAATAAAGGTTTCATTCTTTTTACTTTAGGCTCCTGTATTTTCTTTGGCTAACATGGTACCATGCTTTACCCATATTACAATGTATGTAAGGACTGTGGCTACTAGTGGAACCAAACTGGGGGTTGGCAGGCAGAAAATGTATATGGAGGCAGACTGATAGTGTGTGTAATTACTGTGACTACCAGTGAAATCAGGCTGGGGGCAGACAGACAGTGTATGTAATTACTGTGACTAACAGTGGAACCAGGCTGGGGGCAGACAGACAGTGTATGTAATTACTGTGACTAACAGTGGAACCAGGCTGGGGGCAGACAGACAGTTTATGTAATTACTGTGACTACCAGGGGACCAGGCTGGGGGCAGACAGACAGTGTATGTAATTACTATGACTATCAGTGGGACCAGGCTGGGGACAGATAGATGATGTATGTAATTACTGTGACTACCAGTGGAACCAGGCTGGTGGCAGACAGACAGTGTATGTGATTACTGTGACTACTAGTGGGATCAGGCTGGGGGACAGACAGACAGTGTATGTAATTACTGTGACTATCAGAGGAACCAGGCTGGGGGTCAGACAGGCGATGCATGCAATTACTGTGAATACCAGTGGAACCAGGCTGGGGGACAGACAGACGATGTATGTAAGGACTGTGACTTCCAGTGGAACCAGGCTGGGAGGCAGTCAGACAATGGGGGTTATGTAATACGAATATGCTATGGAGCCTATGCATTTCCAAAGCTGGAGAAATATCAGTGCATTGCTTCTATAGAATAACATGGGAACTGGAGAAGTGATATCACTGGAGATGTTACCTCCCAGTTACCACCTCTTTATCACACCTTAGTGCATAATTCCCCATGTATACATGAGACTAATAAAGTAAAAATGATGAACCTTTATTAGCTGAGTGGCTCTAGGATGCAACATTCAAGACAACTAGGTTTAATAATAAGCCTGAAGAAAAACCTAGTTGTCTTGAAAGCTTGCATCCTAGAGCCACTTAGTTAGCCAATAAAAAGGACTGTGGCTACTAGTGGAACCAAGCTGGGGGGCAGGCAGACAATGTGTGTGGGGGCTGTGACTACCAGTGGAACCAAACCGGGGGTTAGGCAGATAATGTATGTGGGGGCTGTGACTACCAGTGGAGCAAAGCTGGGGCCAGATAGACAATGTACCAGTGGAACCAAGCTGGGGGGAAGGCAGACAATGTACATGGGGGCTGTGACTACCAGTGGAACCAAGCTGGGGTGGAGTCAGACAATGAATGTGGGGGATGTGGCTACCAGTGGAACCAGGCTGGGGTGGAGTCAGACGATGTATGTGGGGGCTGTGACTACCAGTGGAACCAAGCTTGGAGGAATCAGACAATATGTGTGGGCTGTGATTTCCAGTGGCACCAAGCTGGGGGGCAGGCAGACTATGTATGTGGGGGCTGTGACTACCAGTGGAACCAGGCTGGGGTGGAGTCAGACAATATATGTGGGGGCTGTGACTACCAGTGGAACCAGGCTTGGAGGAATCAGACAATATGTGGGGGCTGTGATTTCCAGTGGCACCAAGCTGGGGGGCAGGCAGACTATGTATGTGGGGGCTGTGACTACCAGTGGAACCAGGCTGGGGTGGAGTCAGACGATGTATGTGGGGGCTGTGACTACCAGTGGAACCAGGCTGGGGTGGAGTCAGACGATGTATGTGGGGGCTGTGACTACCAGTGGGACCTAGCTTGGAGGAATCAGACAATATATGTGGGGGTTGTGACTACCAGTGGAACCAAGCTGGGGGGCAGGCAGACTATGTATGTGGGGGCTGTGACTACCATTGGAACCAGGCTGGGGTGGAGTCAGACGATGTATGTGGGGGCTGTGACTACCATTGGAACCAGGCTGGGGTGGAGTCAGACGATGTATGTGGGGGCTGTGACTACCAGTGGGACCTAGCTTGGAGGAATCAGACAATATATGTGGGGGCTGTGACTACCAGTGGAACCAAGCTTGGAGGAATCAGACAATATGGGGGGGCTGTGACTACCAGTGGAACCAAGCTGGGGGGCAGGCAGACTATGTATGTGGGGGCTGTGACTACGATTGGAACCAGGCTGGGGTGGAGTCAGACGATGTATGTGGGGGCTGTGACTACCAGTGGAACCAAGCTTGGAGGAATCAGACAATATGTGTGGGCTGTGATTTCCAGTGGAACCAAGCTGGGGGGCAGGCAGACAATGTATGTGGGGGCTGTGATGACCAGTGGAACTAGGCTGTAGTAGTGCATAACTGGAAATAAACAGGTTCATCGATAGTAGTAAGCCAACATTCAAATGCAGATAATGAATTGATCTGAACATTTGTGCTTTCCCTCATTATGTCCTGGTGATGGTATACTTGGTCTCAATGAGTTGTTGATCCAATTAAATAATTTCTTCTACACTAAAGACCGGTTTGTGTGATAGATATCTCTACATTTCCTTCCCCAATCATTCCAAATAACAGGCTGTTTACTTGTGTTAGTCATGAATAAATAGTCTGAAATACAGAGGAGAACTGGAGTCATTTTGGAGCTTTTAACCTCTTGAATGCTAGAGAAGTCTTCAACACATTGCACTGAAGACTTATCATGCATGTAAAGGTTTAAATTGGTATTGACATTTTGTAACAAAAACATTCTGAATGACCTTAAAAATACATATATTTGTGTTAGCCATTTTTTATTTCAAACAATAGTTTATGAAATATTTAGCTTTATTTATTTGTTAATTTATGCAAACTATGCCTGCAGCGAGTGGAGGGTGGAAGAGAGATCAGTGTAGAATGTTAATATCTGGCTGGCAGGGAGTGGAGGGTGTGAGGGAGATCAGTGTAGGATGTTAATATCTGGATGTCAGGGAGTGGAGGGTGTGAAGGAGATCAGTGTAGGGTGTTAGTATCTGCCAGGCAGGGAGTGGAGGGTGTGAGGGAGATCAATGCAGAATGCTAATACCTGGCTGTCAGGGAGTGGAGGGTGGGAGGGAGAGCAGTGTGGAATGTTAGAATCTAGCTGGCAGGGAGTGCAGTTTAGAATGTTAATATATGGCTGGCAGGGAGTGGAGAGTGGGAGATAGATCAGTGTAGAATGTTAATATCTGGCTGGCAGTGAGTGGAGGGTGGAAGGGAGATCAGTGTAGAATGTTAATATCTGGCTGGCAGTGAGTGGAGGGTGGGAGGAAGATCAGTATAGAATGTTAATATCTGGCTGGCAGGGAGTGGAGGGTGGGAGGGAGGGAGATCAGTGTAGAATGTTAATTTCTGGCTGGCAGTGAGTGGAGGGTGGAAGGGAGATCTGTGTAGAATGTTAATATCTGGCTGGCAGTGAGTGGAGGGTGGAAGGGAGATCAGTGTGTAATGTTAGAATCTAGCTGGCAGGGAGTGCAGTGTAGAATGTTAATATCTGGCTGGCAGTGAGTGGAGGGTGGAAGGGAGATCAGTGTAAAATGTTAATATCTGGCTGGCAGGGAGTGGAGGGTGGGAGGGAGATCAGTGTAGAATGTTAATATCTGGCTGGCAGGGAGTGGAGGGTGGGAGGGAGGGAGATCAGTGTAGAATGTTAATTTCTGGCTGGCAGTGAGTGGAGGGTTGGAGGGAGAGTAGATTAGAATGTTAGTATCTGCCTGGCAGGGAGTGGTGTGCGGGAGGGAGATCAATGCAGAATGTTACTATCTGACTCTCAGGGATTGGAGGGTGGGAGGGAGAGCAGTGTGGAATGTTAGAATCTAGCTGGCAGGGAGTGCAGTATAGAATGTTAATATATGGCTGTCAGGGAGTGGAGGGTGGCGGGAGATCAGTGTAGAATGTTGGTATCTGCCTGGCAGGGAGTGGAGGGTGGGAGAGAGAGCACTGTGGAATGTTAGTATCTTCCTGGCAGGGAGTGGCGGGTGGGAGGGAGATTAGTGTAGAAATGTTAGTATCTGGCTGGTAGGGACTGCAGTGTGGAATGTTAGTATCTGGCTGGTAGGGAATGACATATGTAATGTAAGTATCTGGTGGTAGGGAATGACGTATGTAATGTTAGTATCTGGCTGGTAGAGAGTGAAGTATGTAATGTTAGTATCTGGCTGGTAGAGAATAACTTATGTAATGTTAGTATCTGGCTGGTAGGGAGTGCAGTGTGGAATGTTAGTATCTGGCTGGTAGGGAGTGAAGTATGTAATGTTAGTATCTGGCTGGTAGGGAATGACGTATGTAATGTTAGTATCTGGCTGGTAGGGAGTGCAGTGTGGAATGTTAGTATCTGGCTGGTAGGGAATGACGTATGTAATGTTAGTATCTGGCTGGTAGGGAGTGCAGTGTGGAATGTTAGTATCTGGCTGGTAGGGAGTGAAGTATGTAATGTTAGTATCTGGCTGGTAGGGAATGACGTATGTAATGTTAGTATCTGGCTGGTAGGGAATGGCGTATGTAATGTTAGTATCTGGCTGGTAGGGAGTGCAGTGTGGAATGTTAGTATCTGGCTGGTAGGGAATGACATATGTAATGTTAGTATCTGGCTGGTAGGGAGAGCAGTGTGGAATGTTAGTATCTGGCTGGTAGGGAGAGCAGTGTGGAATGTTAGTATCTGGCTGGTAGGGAGTGCAGTGTGGAATGTTAGTATCTGGCTGGTAGGGAATGACGTATGTAATGTTAGTATCTGGCTGGTAGGGAGTGCAGTGTGGAATGTTAGTATCTGGCTGGTAGGGAATGACGTATGTAATGTTAGTATCTGGCTGGTAGGGAGTGCAGTGTGGAATGTTAGTATCTGGCTGGTAGGGAATGACGTATGTAATGTTAGTATCTGGCTGGTAGGGAGTGCAGTGTGGAATGTTAGTGTCTGGCAGGTAGGGAGTGAAGTATGTATTGTTAGTTTATGACAGACATGTCAGCTAGTGTGTAATTTGCATAAACTGACAAATAATTAAAACTAGACATCAAACTATTGTTCTAACTAAAAAAATGGGTCACAAATATAGGTGAATATTGAACGCTCTTTCAAAATCACCTAAAATGGATACTTGCACTTTAAATCAACGGGGCTTTTGGGAATTGTTATTTCTCCCCTGTTGTGCAGTTGGTTTGCTCCAGAATGACTCCAGTTATGGGGTAAACCATCTGCACTATAGGCTAAAAATTCCAAAAATCCACATTGATTTAAATGGGGATTTTAACCCATTTTAATGCATTGGACACACCTCTAGCATTCAAGTGGTTAAAATTACCATTTAAATCAATGGGGATGTTTAGTTTTTCCCTACAGCATAAATGGATTACCCCAAAACTCCTCCTCATTTCTTGTGAACATACGGCCCTTAGTGTAATCAACCTCACAGTGTATAATTACAGTTTGAACATTTGCTTTGCTAATAAAACACTTTCAGTACCATGGATAGCTCACTGCTCTATACTAAGAGAATCTGAATGCAAACCAAGGCTTATTCACAACTGAAATCAAACATTAAATAAAAAGTTCTCTCCCTTTACAACTGAAATTATTGCTATTGGGGTTACCATGACAGCACAAAATACAGCATTTAATCAATTAACCATACCTCGCTAGACACATAACAGTTTAGAAATTGGTTTCATAGGTCACTGAGAGTCGTAAATAATCAAAGAATACTTTGAATTCCACTTTAAACAAGCTCAGATATTTTAGTCAGAAGTCTGCATAAATATTCATTATGTTGCAAAATGCTTTTGCCCTTAGCAGCCAACTAGATTCAAGTTAATATAAAGGGTTTATTAAAATATGAACTATTACATTTTGGTGTGGAGAAATAGCATTGACACAAAATGGATTAAGGAGGCAATAACCTTTTAGTAACCCCCCCAAAATATATGAATTATAGGAATTGTTCTGCTGTGAGATATTTTATTCAAACATTATTACAGCTAAAACTTTTCTTTTTTTTTTTTTTTTTTTTTTTTTTTTTTTTTTTTAAATCAGCTGTTAACAACAGTGTCACTTGCTGTCCAAAAGACATTTTGATAATGTGATCTTCAGGAGTTTGAGTCATATGGCGAGATGTTCAGTAAATGGTCGTAACTGAAATGATCTGTAATCAGAATAAAATGGTTCTTACACCATGATCCGTCAATTCTCAGACTTGTTTCCGTCATTTTTTGTATCCAATTCCACCATCTCCGTCAAAGGGAAAAAGCAGTCTTAAAAGTGGGCGTAATTTAATCTTCAGTCATAATGTAAGGTATTTTCAGAAAGAATATTCGTTTGAACATCATTTTTTTGTCTGATTGACGTCAATTGTTCCCGACAAAATAAAAATGGTCAAAATTTGGAGAAGAAAACTTAAAGTACTGAGAAGCAATTTTTAGTTTCAAAGACAAAAAAAGTCTTTGTTTCTTTGAAAATTTTCGTTTCAAAGACAAAATCAAAGACAAAATCAAAGACAAGTTTTAAGATCAGAATTTTAACTGCAATGATCAATGAGATCTTGTTAGAAGAATTTTCAAACATGACAGATTTACTTCTGAAAATATTGTCCTTCTTTTACCATGAGCTCATGATCCAACACGTTTTTCATAATGATGACTTTTTGAACATCTCACCCATAGAGTAGAGGTATCTGTTATGTAGTGATTCCCATACTGGGGGCATGCCTCTTTGGGAGGATGACACTTCGGAGGGGTGGAGGGGCGCTAAACATCTATTCTGTTTGTAACCGGTGTGGATTACAGTCATACATTTGGGAAAGATTGGTTCAAAATTATGAACAACAAAGTCTTCCATGTTTGTGCTCATAATATGTATGTGTACATATATATATATATATATATATATATATATATATATAGGCTTATAATTTTAAGTCCTTTGCTACTAGCCAGACCTGAAAAGTTACTCGCCACTGCAAGACATAACATACCCACCAGGGCTGAATTTCTACTCGCCAGGGCTGAATTTTCACTCGCCATTGACTAGTGGCGAGTGGAAATTTTGAGCCCTGTATATATATATATATATATAAAAATACTAGTTGAAGAGCCCGTTAAACGGGCCACAGTGCCATTGCCAACCGGTCGCGGGGCAGTAATGCACAGTAGAGACTGCTCCTCTCTGTATCAGCCTCTTCACGGGCAGTCTCTACTGCGCATGACTGCGTCGTTACACATGTTTTAGCGAATTATTATATAGGACATAGTTCTATTTGAGTGCCAGAGGGGTGCTCAATACAGTCAAAGGGTTAATATATATATATATATATATATATATATATATATATATATATATATATATGTATATATATATATATATATATATATATATACATACATACATCCTATATAATAATTCGCTAGGATGTTTGTCAGAAGCTGTCATGCGCAGTAGAGACTTTCCGAACGCACAGAATGCTGAGAGCATGGGATGTTGGGAGCACAGAATGCTGGGAGTTCTGTGCTGGGAGCATTCTGTGCTTTCGGGCTGTCTGTACAGTGCATGACTGAGTTGGCTGCAGGACGCAGAGCAGGACCGACCTCTTAACATCACCTGGACCTTGGCCCGTCTACATGGGCTTTTACACTAGTACAAAGATAATGTGAGGTGGCCTCATATCACTCTAAATCAAAGATACTTATAAAAAACATACACATCAGGGTAACACTGATTCCTGTGCAGTCCTGCAGAAAAACGTTTTCATAAGCATCCCTGATTTAACCCCTTAAGGACCCAAGACATTCCAGGACCGTCATGCCGGTTCTGGCATGTTGTGGAATTCTGGAATGGTAGCACGGTTGCACGCCGCTCTGCCATCCCTGTATTCAGCTCGCAAAGAAAAAAAAAGAACAAAAAAGGTCCGTTGTCCTTAACGGACAGATCGGGAGGCCGCTAAAAGGTTAAAGGTAAATGTGTTGACCTTAGACATTTTCTTTTTAGAATGTTTCATATGCTATTCAGCATTTGTCATTTATGTTACTGATGCTAATTGATACAATCTTCCCAAAAATCCGTGTGAGTAATCCATAGTAGAATTAAGGTAACCACATATCACTTTAACCCTTTGCGTGCCAGAGGGGTACAGAGCACATTTCAAAGCAATGCGTTCCATACCCCTCTGGCACTCAAAGGGTTAAATCAGGGGCACTTATAAAACCCACACCACAGGGTTACACTGATTCCTGTACAGTACTGCAAAATGAAGTTTCCATAAGTGTCCCAGATTTAAAGGGATATGTGCTCTCCTTAGACAGAACACTGTAAGGACAATAAGATATACCGACGCTGTACCTGATATGTATTCTTTCCATCTTGTGTTTAATTAAACATGTATCTAATAGTATAAAGCAGTGATTATCAGCTTTCTTACTGGGGCCACTCCAATGGATCATTTTCAGGATCTCCCTACTTAAACAAGAGGAGATCCATCACCATGGCTAAGATATTGACTTCCCACATGTGATTAACCCCTTGAATGCCAGCGGGGTACACAACTTATTGCAAAGCAATGCATTGCGTGCACCTCTGGCACTCAAAGGGTTAAGCAAGCATAGACTAAAAAGCTGATCTCTTGGCCTGTCCCAAGGACTAAGGTTAAGAAACGCTGGTGTAGGGGTTTTAATGAACATTTCCTCAGGGACCATGAATAGGCCTGGATTTAACCCGCCGAGTGCCAGAGGTGTTTCCATCGCATTGTCGTGCAATGCATTGGACAACCCACCAGCATTCACAGGGTTAAGGATTTCCCTTGGTGAGCTCAGGTGAGTGAATCGAAAAGACAGAGCCTCTGATTAACTCACCTGTGCGCTCAGTAAAGGAAATCATTAACCCTTTAAAGAACAGACGGGAGGGAGATATAGAACACTTTCACTGCAATGAGTTGCCATCCCCTCTGGCCCACAAATGGTTAAAGGTACACACCTAATAATAAGCCTGCACTTAAATAAAATACTAATAAAGTACAAAGGGTGCATTAACCCTTTTAGTGCCAGACAGGTATCCAATCTATTGCTCTCAATGGGTTAATCACAGCATTGATCCTTACCCCTGGAAACTCTGGATCTGACCTGGGACCATATTAAACTGGGACAAACCAACTGCATCCTACACAGGGAGACAAATAGATCCCCCCTTGATTTAAATGCAACAATTAACTCAGTGAATGCAACACAATGCACTGGAGACCACGCTAGCATTCAGTGGGTTAAATACACATATAAATCAGTGGGAATTTGTCATTTTTTTTTGTGATCTATGGTAGGGGGACCAGACCTCACCTTTAACCGGGGACACATAGGAAATAGGCATATTTCAGGACTGCACTGAAACAGGGGCGGACTGACAGGACCCAGGGCCCCTGGTCCAAAACGAGGTCTGGGCCCCCTGCCCTATTACATCATTGATCCCACCCCATGTCATCCTTGGCCTGGGGAGGTAATGGATGGCCTGGGGGGTACTGAATGGCCACCCATTACCACCCCCAGACCATTCAGTACCCCCCATGACATCCATTACCCCCCAGGCCATCCAGTACTTCTCCAGTAACCCGCGCCCCCCCCCCCCCAGGCCATCCAGTACTACTGGCTTACTGTACTGGCTTTCCTGTGCTGTGTGCGCTGCGTGGTGGGTCTTCTGTTCTGTGGCTGTACTGCTGTCGCTCACTCAGTGTCACTGCTACGCTGGTCCTCCAGCTCCTGGCGAATCACTGAGTCCCCAGTAGTCCTTATCCTGTGTGTCCTTCTTGGCAGGCTAGGTGTCATGAGATGTCCGGTCCCCTGTGGTGGGCTGGCTTTGCTGAGTCTCACACTCCCTCCCCCCACATCATCACGCGCCCCTGCGGGCAGTGATGACATCAATGCACGTGCTACTACGCATGTGCAGAAGCAGAGGAAGAGGCACACAGTAGCGCTTGCTGCCAGCCAGACATTAACAAGTGAGTCTGGACTCTGGCAGCAAGCGGTGGATCTTGCTGTGTGGGTGGCAATGTGGCATCCTCTTGCAGGTTATAATGTGAGGCCTGATGGAGCAACAGGCAGCACATTTTTAAATCAGCGCGGCCGCGGGCCCCTAAATGGCAGACAGCCAAGCAGATGGGACTGTAAAATTATACTTGCTGGTGGTGGCGGCGGGCCCCCCTCGGTCGCGGGCCCTCGGTCCGCGACCGAATGCCCGAATGGTCAGTCCGCCCCGGCGTGACTGAAATCAACTCAGCCCTGCAGCATGTATTTTTCATATGTGTCCCCGGTTAAAGGTGCGGATTGGTCACCCTAACCTATGGTGCAGTTTGGCCCAGAATTATTCCATCTTGGAGAATGGGTTAGAGAAAAAAATTTATTACTAGTCAGGAGGTGAAACGTTACTAGTCCACCCTGTGTTAAAGTGACAGACCACCTCCTTATTGCTTTGCAATGCATTGCATACTCCTCTGGCACTCAAAGGGTTCATCTCCGACATCTTATTTTTTAGATGCACTTTTATATCCTGACCGAGAGCTCTCCGCATAAAAATGTAAAACAAAAAACACTATAAAAATTAAAACTGTAAAAAGTGACTACCTATTTTGCACTTGCAGAACAGTGAAGTCAAAAAGGTTGTGTCACTTTAAACATAGAAAAGAGTATCATTTTTTACTTGTCTGATGTCTTATTCATTTTTTTTCCTACTAGTCACAGACTAGTGGAAATTGCCGGCCCTGCCACGAACTGTCCACCTCTGTCCAACCCATTCTCCACCCACATATTCAAATCTCCTCCCCCTTATGGATCAGGAACGGCCCCACCCATAATCAATGTGTTTTCAATGCTTCTAAGTAAGTTGTTCCTGCTGTTAATGAGATCTGAGGTTCTAGGATAGAACACTGAGTATCTAAAATACTAATGTGACTTTTCTACTGCAGGAAGATGACTTCTGCCACATCCCCAATTATCCTGAAATGGGACCCGAAAAGCTTAGAAATCAGGACTCTGACCGTGGAGAGTCTCTTAGAGCCGCTTGTGACCCAGGTAAGATAAATTATCAGTATACTGAGCGCACCAAGTAAATGGCTGGAATAGAAATACTGGCTGGCATACTCTTGTGTATTTTTTGGGGGGGGCAAATCATCTATAGTATAATAAGGAAAAAAAAAAACCTCGATTTAAATGGTGATATTAACCCTTTGAATTCCAACATGGCTTCTTATGTATTGCTCTGCGTCGGATACCTCTGGCATTCAAAGGGTTAAAATCACCAATTCAATAAATGGTGGATTTATAGAAGTTTCATCCCCCCCTGCCCTCACATGCTTCAGTTTATGTGCCGCAGAACTGCACCTGTATACCTTAACCCTTTGAGTGCCAGAGGGGTACGCAATGCATTGCAAAGCAATGTGTTGCGTACCCCTCTGGCACTCAAAGGGTTCATGAATATGGCCAAAGGTCACTTGTTTAGTATTATAATTTCTTCTCTTAAGCTTTGTATTGATTTTGTTATGGACAAACACCTTGATCTTTTAACCCTTTGAGTGCCAGAGGGGTACGGAATACATTGCAAAGCAATGTGTTCCTTACCACTCTGCCACTCAAAGGGTTAACCCCTTAGTGCTAGAAATGTCTCAGTGCAGTGAGAAGTAGCCGATGGGTTAATACTCCTCCTGAACAAAATATATAGAATGATTAAGTGAACGTAGAGTTAACCTTTTTGGTGGCAGAGGGTTGTGCAAATCATTGCTGTGCAATGCTCTGCACATCCCTTGGCATTCAAAGGATTAATCATGTAAGCTCTGCAATGTGTTGCATACCCCTCTGGCACTCCAAGGGTTAATATGGCAAGGTGGGGGGCATACATTGCATCTTTTATCCTGCTGATTATACTTCGGTCGCTGAGATGCTCAAAGGATATTTTTAGCTCAGACTTTCATATGTCTTCTAATGTACTTTCATGGCTAGAAAACCTAGGCTCTGTTGCTGTAGCAGCATACGAAGGGTTATTGTGAACTGACCATAGGTACTCATAGACCATTGAAAGAACAACAACACAATAATATGTCAGGCCATACTGCACCCAAACAAAATAAAAAAATAAATATTCCGTTGGAGTCACTTTTGAATAACACATTTCTCATTAATGCATACCTCCCTAGTGTCCCTCTTTAAGACCCAAATCCCTCTGTCCCTCTTTCCCACCCTGATGTCCCTCTTTTTAGGAAATCAGGTTGTTGGGTGTGTATATAAATGTATCACATTGCTCTACAGCAATAAAACTCTCATTATTGTTTGTTTTAAACGTCAGTATATGTGTATATAAATTAGTCTGTGTAAATAAAATACTTTGGTCTTGTTATAAGTTATTTATTAGGTTACACAGAGGTATCAATAGGTCATGAAATAGCCTAAAATTCCCAGTAATGCCACACCCCCAGCAAGTGTCCTTCTTTGGCAAACTGAAATGTTGGGATGTATGTTAATGATAGTTCCCCCTTTTTTTTTCTCTCAACAGGGTAAACCTTACATTTTATATTTTTCCATAATAAGCTGTACTATCCCTTTAAATCTTAACAGTGGTATGCAATTCCAATTTCAGGAAATCTGCCTGAGATGGACCAGTTATTGGCTCAGTCATTATGAATACTTGTAATCAAATATCTTTGAAACGTGCACTGTTAAGGGCTCTTGAGCCAATATTTGCTACCCAAGTTGTACAAAGTGGTTGTTACACATTACTTAACCTTGCACACTTTACCTACTACAAGTGTGTACAAAGCATTGATTTGCAATGTGTTGCACACAACTCAGGCACTCAGAGGGTTAACTTATCTTCCAAGTGTATTCAGAATGCTACATTTCAATGCATTCAAGTGCAATGTCGTTTTAACTTTTACTATGAGGCAAAAGTGCAGCAGTTCAACAATTCACATTTCACAATGAACTTGAAGTCTTCTCATTTGAAGCTGAATGTATTTACACTGCATCTCCTGTAAAGTGAATTCATATGTGATCTCGTCTGTTGGTTAAATTCATAGCATTAACACGTCACTGTAGTAATTTTATTCGAGTAAGTAACTACATTGGGTGAAATTACACATTTCACCTATACAAACCTACTAATTGTCCCTCTTTAGTCAGGACAATCCATCTGTCCCTCTTTCCCACCCTGCTGTCCCTGTGTTTAGGAGATCAGACTGTGTGGTGTGTATAGAAGTGTATCACCCTGGTGTCCCTGTGTTTAGGAGATCAGACTGTGTGATGTGTATATAAGTGTATCACCCTGGTGTCCCTGTGTTTAGGAGATCAGACTGTGTGGTGTGTATAGAAGTGTATCACCCTGGCGTCCCTGTGTTTAGGAGATCAGACTGTGTGGTGTGTATAGAAGTGTATCACCCTGGCGTCCCTGTGTTTAGGAGATCAGACTGTGTGGTGTGTATAGAAGTGTATCACCCTGGCGTCCCTGTGTTTAGGAGATCAGACTGTGTGGTGTGTATAGAAGTGTATCACCCTGGCGTCCCTGTGTTTAGGAGATCAGACTGTGTGGTGTGTACAGAAGTGTATCACCCTGGTGTCCCTGTGTTTAGGAGATCAGACTGTGTGATGTGTATAGAAGTGTATCACCCTGGTGTTCCTGTGTGTAGGAGATCAGGCTGTGTGGTGTGTATATAAGTGTATCACCCTGGTTTCCCTATGTGTAGGAGATCACACTGTGTGGTGTGTATATAAGGGTATCACATTGCTCCATAGAAACAAAACTCGCATAAATGTTTTGTTTAAAATTCGCAATAGGAGTTTGTAAATTAAAAAAAAAAAATCATTGCTCTAAATCATTCAGTTGCACAAAGCGGTGTCAGCCACCTAAACTAAGTGTACCTCTTTGGTATGCTGACCAAACCTCACCTTTAACCGGGGACACAGAAAATAGGCATATTTCAGGACTGCACTGGAATCAAAGCAGCACCACAGTATGTATATTTCATATGTGTCCCCGGTTAAAGGTGAGGTCTGGTCACCCTGCTCTTTGGCAATCTGAAATGTTGGACGGTATGCCTTTTATCAATATAGTTGATGGATTTGGGCCTTATAAAAGCGGAAGGTGTCAAACCAGCTGCAACATATGGAAGAAATAAAAATTACCATAGATTTTAAATGTTAGTTATATGCCTTTGAGTGCCAGAGCAATGCATTGCGTACCTGTCTGGCATTCAGAGGTTTTATCCTTTGAATATTACATTTGACTCCAACGCACTGCTTTGCTAAATCAATGGGATGTTTTGTCCTCTCACCCCTATAGCTTGGTTAGTTTCCTCAAGAACTGTTCATCTGATTCCTTTTGTGTATGCCAATTACATACACATAATCATATTGTTAACCCTTTGGATACTAAAAACACCTCCATTGCATTGATTCACCATGCACTGGAGGTCTGTTCAACAATCGGGATATGAACTTGTAATGACCTTGACAGTGTGCGTCCTGTGAGATGCAGCATAGCATGGGTTAAAAGAGAGCTCTTCATATTTTATTAACCCTTTTGAGTGCCAGAGGGGCACGCAACGCTTTGCTCTGCAATGTGTTGCTTACCCCTCTTGCACTTAAAGGGTTAAAATGTATTCCTAAAAGGCAATATGGAGAAATGTAGAAAGAGGACCAAAAAATAAATAAATAAATCCCCATCTGATTTTAAAAGGAATGTTTAACTCATCGAATTCTAGAAAGGTCTAACATTGGAGACTTGTTTAGCATTCCAGGGGTTAATTCCCCATTTAAATTAATAGGAATTTTGGAAATGGCTATTTTCCTCTACATTATGCTAAGACCTCACCTTTAGCTTGGTGACACAGGAAAACTCATACTGCACAGCTGCTTTGATTTCAGTGAAACCCCGAATTATACATATTTCCCATGTCATAAGTTAAAGGCGAGGCCTGGTCTACCCTACAGGGCAGTTGGTTCGTCCTGGAATTGCTCCACGTTACCTTAATACACAAGTCCCATTATTCTATATAGATATTTTCACCCACTTCTTACTATCAAACTATATAACCCTTTGAGTGCCAGAGGGTACGCAACGCATTGCTTTGCAATGCGTTGTGTACCCCTCTGGCACTCAAAGGGTTAACCTCTTAAGGATCCATGACGTGCCAGGACCGTCCTAGGTAAACTTTTCGTTAAGGACGTTGCTGGCACTTCATAGAATTCAGGGGTCCCTGCATGACTGCACGCCGCTCGGGGGCCACTGAATCCATTTTGCAAAAAAAAAAGCCCTGTGGTCCTTAACTGCTGCATGGCCGGTCGTTAAGGGGTTAATCTCCTGACACACAGGTGAGGGAAAATTGGTGCGAAACATCACGAGCTGTGAAACATCGGGGAAGATGTATAAAACTGTGTTTATAAAGTGTCTGAAAACTGTCCCAGAGCGGCAAACAGATATTTATAAACATTTAAGACATTTTTGCTAACTTTTTTTTTTGTTTGTTAATATAAACCCTTTGAGTGCCAGAGGGCTGTGCAACACATTGCATTGCAATACATTGCGTAGCCTATGGCATTCAAAAGGTTGAAGTGGAGTACAAATGGTCTTGTTTAAATATGAGTTGTGTCACAATGTATTTATAAAGAAATTCTCTAATTGTGCCAAAAATAAAGGCAGTTTTAGAAATGTTAAATCTTAACGGCAAGTATATCCTGTTCTTAAAGTGATAGTAATTTTACAAGATGTAATATTGTAGATATTAAAAATAAATCTATGGATTCCAGTCCAATCTCTCAAACATGTATAGTTTGAGAAATATAGACGTCAGACTCTAGTTGACAGAAGCAGATCCTGGTCCCGAAATAGCCGAAATAGTGTGATCTAAAAATAAATACTTCATTGGAACGGTCTACAAAGTGTGCTTGCAAACTAGGAACACTTTGTAGACTGTTCCAATGAAGAAGTTCTTTCTATTTAATTCTATTTCGGCTCTGCTAAAGACATACCTCCCAACATTTAAAATTGCCAAAGAGGGACACTTTTGTTTTAGGGGGTGTTGCTGTGGGCGTGACTGGTGGGTGGGGCATTACCGAGAATTTATAGGCCATTTCATAACCTATTGACACCTCCTTGTGTAACCTATTAAATGACTTAAAACAAGACCAAAGTTTTTTATTTACACAATCTAATTTATAAACACATATACTGACGTATACAAACATTAATGTGAGTTTTATTGCTGTGGAGCGATTTGATACACATATACACATCACACAATCTGATCTCCTAAAAAGAGGGACATCAGGGTTAGAAAGAGGGACAGAGGGATTTGGGTGTAAAAGAGGGTCTGTCCCTCCTAAAAAGGGACACTTGGGAGGTATGCTAAAGAGTTGCCGGCCGGTCCTGGGACCAGGATCTGCTTCTGTCGGCTACAGGCTGACCTCTATGAAAGAGGGGGAGGGGAGAACTTTAGAACCTTATATTTCTCAAACTATACATGTTTGAGAGATTGGACTGGAATCCATAGATTTTTTTTTTTATTAATATCTACAATATTAAATCTTGTAAAAAAATTATCCATTACTATCCCTTTAAAGGAAGTATATAGTGACAGTTTTGTATGCTAACAAATATTCTCAGTTGTGAATTCTCTCCAAATGGTCTCATAGATATTTATAAACTTTACTTAATTATAGATTGGGGTACATTCTTAACCCTTTAATGACCATTAAGGCTCACAGTGCTTTTTTGATGTTTTTTGCGATGAACTGTGGGATAGAAGAGGCGTGCAGCCGCGCTTCCATCTCAGAATTCCATGATTGGCCAGAACCATCACAGGTCCTTAACGCAAATCCGCAGTGACTGTACTGGCACATCACAGGTCCTTAAAGAGTTAAACTTACATCAAGGCTTTTTATACCCCTCGTCCGTTGTGTCCTACTGGGCATTTTACTCCTCCAGCACATCCTGCAATTGTCAGACTCTGCATGCCGCAACTGTCCGCAGTGACGGTGAGGTGTTGCAGCTACAAATTTTTAATATTTATTTCACCTGAATTACATTAACCCTTTGAGTGCCAGAGCAATGCATTGCGTACCCCTCTGGCACTCAGAGGGTTAATATTACCATATGTATGAATATCTTTATTTATATAGTGCCTTACAACGTATACAGAGTTTGAGGTCAGCTAGCAACTGTCATGTCCACTTCCATGAACATGATGTCCAGGACTGATTAACTCTTTGCGTACCACTCAAAGGGTTAAAGATGTTCTCTCTTGGAGCAAGGGCAACATTCAGTGGGGCCCATTTAGGATTTTCCAACCACAGTAACATAAATGAGTAACATTTTTAAGAGTTGTTCTCATTTATCCCCTTGAGTGCCAGAGAGTTATCTAACTCCATGTGTTGGATATCTCTCTGTCACGCAAATGGATAATAATGTTTCACAATAAAAGCAGCTCCCATTAATCTTCATAGTATTGGGGCCATGGAGAGTGTTATTTCAGTACTGTCAGAGTTGTAGCTCAAGAGTAATTGAATGATAAAGTTTGCCCCTCCCGCCCCTTTTACCTAGTGTAAGTCACCTCCCCTCAGATGTGGAATCTGGTCCACAGAACAGGCAGGTCACAGCAAGGGACAGTCTTCTTATTGTGAGGACAATGAAAGCCCTGCCCCCATTTACAGGTTTTTCCCTTATGTTAGTTGAAGACTGTCCGGATGGATCGCAGAGATAGACAGTCTTGCTGCTCTGAGGTGAGCAGTGTTACATCAGTAAAAGGGGTGAGAGGGGGATACTTTATCATTCAATTACTCTCGCATTACAACTCTGACGGTACTGAAATAACACTCTCCATGGACCAAATACTATGTAGATCAATTGGAGCTGCTTTTATTTTGAAACCTTACTATCCCTTCATTGGGTTAAAATTGAGAAATTAATTGTTCCTTCTTTTATAAGCATATCTCTTACTTGGCCAAAGAGAAAAAATGCTAAATATATAATATATTCTATCAACTTTTCATAGACAAATCTACCGTAGGGTAAACTTTTACACTGTAGATTACTCAGTTCCTTGCGCAGACCAACATGCAGTCTCGGAAACGACTGAAATTGATTTTTTTTATTTTCGGAAAGACATCTGATCTGAGCTTCGCTCAGGTTTAGGCAACAGTGGCAAGCCAGTTGGTGAAAGTGCATCCGCTCAGCCAATTACTGTACTATTCTCATTCCCTGAACAGGCAACTGTAGATAAAATTGAATTGTGTGACTGGCAGCACAAGTCAACAATTTAGCCTTATGAAACAACAATGAAGAATATAAATATGCAAATGTCATAATTTAATATATATGTGGCCGTGTAAGGTGGAAAGCATGCGATGTTCCACCAGCTTGTTATATAGAATCCTTTGCATGCAATGTAGTTTAACACCATAATCTATATTGACAAGGTTGCCTAAATTAGGTAGCTGCTGTGCAGGGCTGATTCATAACAATAGCAAATGCAATTATTTTTTTAATGATTGCTCACAGCACAGGAATTAACTGCTTCATGGCAGGAAAAACTTTTGTGTGTCCTGCAATAGAAATCATGGATTTGGACAAACACCGAATATTAACTTTAAAGGAGCAGTAAACTTTTTTTTTTTTTTTTTATGAAAACACATTTTATAGATCTTTTCCTGCTAAATAAAACAAGATCACTCCCACTGTTGTCAGATGTTTTATTCAAAACAAGTTTAATGTTTTGACGGCCTTTTTTTAATGCTTCTTTATAAATAGTACAGGAGATAGGGCAACTCTGTGCCTTGAGGAAGGTCCTGTGTTGGACCAAAAATGTTTGACATTGCTATGATGAATCCATAAAGTATACTCTTCAATTTCCCATGTGTTTGATCCATGCTGTCTCTCCACTGGATACCCAGGCTGAGTACACGTGTAGATTATCTATGGGACATGCACTGTATTGTGGAAATATTGCTGTGTGCCCCTGCCTTGCTTTTGTTTTTTGTTTACATTTTATTAAGCTACTAGTTGAAAAGCCCGTTTTCGCGGGCCACAGTGCCACCGGTGCAGTCATGCGCAGTAGAGACTGCCCGTGCAACAGCTGATAGGGAGCGGGGCGCTCCAAGTTCAGAGTGCACAGAGAGGTCTGAATTCGGAAAGCCCCTCTCCGTGTCCACCGTGGCGCTGGCAGTCTCTACTGCGCATGACTGCAGCTCGCACAGGCGTCTCTATTGCACATGACGGCTTCTGACAAACATCCTTAGCAAATTATTATACAGGAACGATGTATAACCATTCAAATAATCAGGAAGTGAATTTACTGTGTTTACTTCCTGATAGTTCTGACAGGAAGTGACTCAGCAGTTTCTATCACATTCTATGGAGAACTGTATGTCTTGGGCAGTCTCTGACTGCATCGGACAAACATACATCTGGCCTTTTGTTATTAGTGATGCTTTCATTTTATGTCGGTCTATGGATGTTAGACCGAGCTTGTTGGGACACCCGTGTTCCAGATACTGACATGATGCATCCCAGATTGTTCTTCTTTCTTCTATCTTGGTTATCTTATTAACCAGAGAAAAGACGGTTCATAAGACACCTCTCTCTCTCTAAAGTAAAAAAAAAAACAACAAAAAAACCTTTAGGTACCGGAGTATGAGGGAGTGACAGTTGGGAAGGAGGGCAGAGTTGAATGTTAGTTTTTTGGTACACTGCTGCGCCAATCAGTGTAACTTTCTTAAACTGACACCGCTAAATATTTCATAAACTATTATTCTTAGCAAAAATGACTAACAAACTTGAGAAGAATTTGAAAGCTCTTTCAAACGAAGCAACATTCTCAGAAGATTATCTTTTCACTTTAAGATACACTTTTCATTTGAATACTGACTGATGTTTAAAGATAGAGAGAACTGCAGGAATAACAGGACTTTGACAATGAAGTCTGGCAGATCCTAATGATTAAGAACATTCACGCAGTTCTTCTTTGTTCAAAGCTTCACTTGGCTTTCCTCTAGCTGTGGGACTTTTTTATGTTCTACAAAAGTGAACATTTTGCAAATCCTGAAATAATGGCAAGTGAAATGGGGAATTGGAATAAAACCAGAAATTCTTGTTTTGCTTTTAGGGGACCTATTCTTCTTAAAGACTATATTTACCAGAGATTTCCTAAACCTGTATTTATCGGCGATCTTTACAGAAACATTCATGTGTCTAGCACAGTGAAAGGTGTCATCCCAACATGTTCAGGTTTTAAAGGGATTGTAATTCTTTAATCCAGTGAGACATTCTGAAACCATGAAGAACTGTCTTGTGCAAGTAAAAGTTCTACTATTTCATTTATTTCAGCATATTTTAAGTCTGTAGTATCTGAAATGCCACTGACTTTAATTTTATACTTTAAGCTAGAAATGTTCCTATTTGGCAGTGGCATCACTTGATGAAAATGGAAATTTTTTACTTTCTTATGGAAATAAGTGCAACCACCTTGATATGAATTCCGTTTTGAAAACTGATCAATAACATATCAGCCTAAAAGTTACCTTGCTCTACTGAAGCTAACAGGCAAGTCCCACACTGAGTTAAAACTAAGAATGAATGCGTAACATGAATTTTCAGCAAAGATGCTAAAGAGGCCAAGTTTTTGTTAAAAAGTTTACTATACTTATAAAAATGTCTATTTAAAAGTTATAGATGTCTTTCTGCTGAGTAAAATACTGAAATATACTTCTGGGATATTCTTTTATAAATTCTCTCACATGTTGTGATGTGTTTGCGCGTGTGTGCACACTCAATCTATATTTATAAATGTATGTATTAAAAAAAAAATAAAAATAAAACTGTTAGTAATTTGCTAAATCAAGATCACACCACAAACATGCTATGTTCCTTAGCTTCACAGTCCAGCGGCATCAGGTCCTGCTGTGTACCTCATTGTCTGATCTCCTTTGTGTGGCACCAGATGAAAAGTACCACAGTCCCTGTGTCCCCATTGGACACCAGAGAAATGGATGATAAAACATTCATAGGTCTTGCAAAATCACTAGCGTTGTGCTCTTGAGGATCGAACTATGCAGGTGTTTAAGTAGAAGACCAGTGTCCCAGCACAGAATGAGCCAGTGGATTTGTACATTCCTCTCCCAGCATCTGTAAGGGAATTACAAGATAAGACCAAATGCCAGAGGGGTGTCCAACCCATTGGAAAGGTTTAATCCTCATGGCCCTTCTGTATAATAGTGAAGCAATTCTGGGGCACACTAAATCCACATTGGGGACTAAAATCACTTCTGAAAACTCATGTTTGCTTAAATGAGGCGTTCAGCCCTTGTAAGTTAGAAATAAATTTATCTGTACATCTGCTCCTGTCTAAGATACCAGACAAGTCTCTTATGCACAAAGGTGCTAGTAAATCAGAGACTTTTCTCCTTCTGCCTGCATCAACAGGTGGTGGTGGTCTCCCTAAAGATAGAGATGAAAGGTTCTGTCTCTGGTGTGTACTTTACCCTTATCAGTAGGGGAGCGTGTAGACAGACAAAGGATGATAATGCTGGACTTACCTGTACTTCAATAGAAGAAAGTGAACACCTCAACTGAGGGCTGAAGATATCGAAAAGAACTGCCACCTTCCTGCAGGAGATGGAAGATTATGGTTTCTACCAAATTTATTCCCCCAGTGAACACTTCTGCCTATACCTACTTGACAGGACATTTCAGCATTTTAAACGAGAGAACCAAAAAGGTAGGAGATGTTAACAATGTACAAATGCTTAACTACTTGTCTGGTATAATGCGCCTCTCTGTTTCATTGTAGCTCTCATGTCTATTACTGTAGATTCCTAGGTGACCACACATCCCATTACATCACAGACACAACACTGCAGGATTCTCCTGATTCCTGTGCAGTTTTACAGAATTACACTTTCATACACGGTCCTGATTTGAAGGGCTATGTGGGCACCTTTAATGTGAGCAACACATCTGAGATTCATTATGCAAGTCAATTTTGGCAATTGTGGCCAACCTTATGAACGGTTGGAGAGGGGGGACCAAATGATTGTGGATTGAAAAGGGGTGGAAGTGGGAGCACTGGAAAGGAGACCAGATGTTATGGTACCTGATGCGGAGGCTGCTCGAGCCGACCACTTTGCTCTTGCACCGGCTCCGGCCGCATTCTGTGCTGGCTCGCTGCCAGTTGTCTGCTTCGCGGCTCATCTGCAACCTGTGTCTCGGCGGCTTAGCCGCCTACTGTTTCCATACACGGCTCATGCTGTCGGCTTGGGCAGTGACATCATCAGGTGGGCGCACGTCCAGGGGCATGGATGTGTGCTCCATTTAAAGCTACAGGTCACTTGGTGATTCATCTCCTCTTCCTGTTTTTTCTACTACTTATACTGCATGGACACAGGGCTCAGGTGCCCTTTCATTGGTGTCCAGTGCAGTTCTGTAGTTTGGGCTATGTGTGTATCTGACTTGTCTGACTACCCGATCTGGTGCTGACCTGTGGCTCTGTCTGACTACCCACTCCGTGTATGACCCTTGGCTTTGGCAGACAACCATCCTGGTGCAGACCTGCAGCTCTGGCTGACTAACTGTACCGTGTGTGACTTCTGGCTGGTCTGACTACCCGTTCTGGTGTTGACCTGGGGCTCTGTCCACTGGGTATCCAGCATACCAATGCTTCAGTGGACATCCTATCTAGTGCAAACCTGTGGCTCTGTATGACTACCCGCTCCATGCATGACCTCTGGCTTGTCTGACCACCCAATCTTGCACTGATCTGTAGCTCTATCTAACTATCTCTCAAATGGCCTTCTGTTCTGTTAGATAATCAATCTGGTGCAGGCTTGTGGCTCTGGCAGACTATCTCCTGGTGCCTTCCCATTATCTGACTCTCTCAGGTGCGGACCTGTGGCTTTGCAGACTACTCCTAGTCCCATTACTGGGAGATATCTGTCAGGAGAATCACACGGTAGCAGTCTTCTATTTCTGATAGTTGTCACTTGCTCCATTGTGCGCTTCTCTCTAGTTTTATATATATGTATACATTGTATATCCTGTCATCGTAATATTCTGTTTGTGTTGGTGCATTAATAAAGTTGATGTTACCTTGAAGTACTTGTCCTGTGGTTCATTGCTGGGACCGTGGCACCAGAATACCTAGAGGGAGTGGGAGTGTGTGTGTGAGTGAGTTACAACCAGTAAAAGAGAGCAATGGAGGGTGTGAGAGAAGAGAGAGATGGATAGATGTCCTGCTTACTAACTTAAAAAAAAACAAAAAACAAAAAAAACAATGTATACAATCCATAGCGTTAAACTATATCACAATTGCTAGTGGAATTTCGGGTAATTACTCAATGTTCACATGTGACTGTGGTGCTAGATAATCACTGCCAGTCAGAAGATGTGTTAAAGCCACCACCAACCCACTTCCACTTGGGTGAACGGCTTCAGATGAAGGATCACCAGCAAAGACTAAAATAACTTTATTTATAAAATATGTGAACACAATGGACGTGTGTAGAAATGTCCCCCTTACAGCCGTATCACCTGGAGGAATGTATGAGCAAGGCATTGGAGATATTTCAAGCATCCAAGGAGTTAAGTGTGTGTGGGTTTGTTGTGTTTGTGTTTTTTTTTTTTTTTTTTTTTTTTTTTTGAAAAATTGTTTTTGGGTTATAAATAAAAGTGGCAAAAATCTCATAAAACTGGAATTTAATTTAACCCTCTGAGTTCCAGAGGGGTATGCAATGCATTTCAAGTTTCCCATACATACGGCTAAAGGTCTACTTTGCCTGGGGAGTCCGGGGATCATAGGAGACAGCTTACAGTCATGACTAAAAATAAACTGATTTATTGCTTACTGCATCCTAGCTAAACATTTTCTGTCCACTGGGACCTTCCTCCAGGCAAAAGGGCAAAGATTCTTCATAACATACTTACAGCTAGTATATGTAAAATTATTCATGTTGCCTCCATAAAATCCTAAACTTTATAACGTAATGTATACATTTTCCTATTTGGAGAGAATTTATTTACTGCTGTGTGCTGTTTGTATTGAGAGAGAACAAAAGTCAGATGATTGTGATTTAATGCCTACTTCTCTAATTTATAAAGGTTGTTACCTTCTCAGCCAATTCACTGATGATCCTGGACAATTTGTACAAGCCCTGGAAAAGGCAGCATGGGCTGCTTCCACGGGGCATATGCAAGACTAGGTTTTAGGCCTCATAAAATAGAGGATTTGTTTTTAACAGATAATTATCTGTATTTCCTTTTTAGTTGTTAGTGTTTATTTTAAGAGATTATGACTCTTTCCATTTAGACACATCCTACAGAAAAAGTCCAATACACTATTTGCTCTATCTGGTTCTTCCAGATTTTCAAAAGTAGTTCTGCTAGTATTTATGTGGTTCCACCATGGAACACACAAAATATTTCCCATCTAAAATCATAAAAGGACCCTTACAATATCTGAACCGTCCACTGGTGATGTCATAAACCATTTATTGCTGGAGATGCTGATGTTCTAAGAAGAATTGTAGGAAACCAACAGCACTGCTTGCAATAAATACACACCTCCAGTGACTGTAGAACCTCTGTATGTGTTGCAGACCTCTCTAACATTAAAGGGGGTAGGTCAGTGGGAATTTGGGGAATTTTTATTTGTCCCCTATTTTGTAATTGGATTTCATCAGACTTAAATTGTTAGTAATGTCTAAAAAAGTTTTTTGCATTTAGAAGAGCTTAAAAGCTGATCTAAATGAAAAAAACCTTATCTCTCAGACCGCTATGGTTTAAGAGATACGGGCGTTTAAAGTTCGCTGTTTCCTATTGACAGCTGTAAAGCTGTCAGCAGGAGATCCGTGTCGGTCGACGCGGTGGCGCTTGAAGTGCCGAGATCTCCTTACTTACAAGGAATCCCTTCATTGGAATGGTCTAAAACGTGTGCCTGGTGTTCAAGCAATTCCAGTTCTCTATTACACTGCCTACAGAATTTACTTTATAAAGGGAGCCTGTCAGGAAATCCTTCAGAAACACTGTGCGCCAGTCTGGTAATCTGGAAGCCCCTTTTGACACAGATCCTCCCTCCCCCACACGCACACATTACTAGGGCTGCAGGGGTCTTGGTGTATGATTCAGGAGGTGGAGCCCCTGCTTGGCTGGGCCCCATACATTGGTACTGCCTGTAAACCCCCTGATGGAAGCCCTGTGTTAAGAAAACATTTGAGTTTTTCCCATACTTAAAGGGATAGTAAACCTTTATTTTGGCTTTCCACATTGTCTACTTCCAGAATGTTATGCCCATATCATTATTATTATTATTATATTTTTTTTTTTCCTTACATCTCTGACTCTGAGCAACTTGGTAATTTATCAGAGAGCTTTTTGTTAGTAAAAAATAAATAAATAAAAGTGTGATACAATGTAACACCATCATGTATTGCGGGTCACTGGCGAGGGAACTTGGTATCAGGACAGAAGTGTGTGTGTGTGTGTGTGTCTTTTAAACTATTTTACTTTAGACTTTTTGCAGTGTATAGTACATAAAGTCAGAATAAAGTATAAAAATATGTAAAATCAAAATAAAGCAATGCATTTGATTATCCAACATCTAAGGGTTAAATCTTTTGTTGGAAATAGCTGAATATTGTTGTAGAATAATGAACAGATGCATTTCCACCTTATCAGTTAATCAAAAAAACTGCAGCGAAAAAGTCACACACATCCATCCTGTGACTAATTGATGGAACACATACTTAATGATAAAGGATTTGGGAAGACCAATTTAATTTTACTGACTACTGATTTTAAGAGAGAGTTCTGCTTTGGAAATGTTAACCATTGTCATATCTATTCATCACTAAATGTCAAGAGAAAAGCAGATTAAATGACAGAGCTTCAGTGCTGAAGTTTTTAAAACGTTCTGCAATTCCCCAAACTAAATTATGATTGTTTCTTTACATCTGGCAATTAAGGAAAGACTCCTACCCAGAACGGTTCAGTGCCGATTTAGTAAAACAATGGAAAAACTGGTAGTATACCTACTTTAACCCTTTGATTTCCAGAGGGGTACGCAACGCATTGCTGTTTGCAATACGGTGCATACCCCTCTTCCACTCAAAAGGTTAAAGGGAAACAAACACCCAACCGCAATAACTCCCATTTGTCTTAAAGGAGATCTATCGCCCCAGTACAAATGTTTGTTAAATGTTAGATTACCTAGGCATTATGTGGAATTTTTGAATATGTTGCCGAAAATTAACATTTAAAGTCTGCACTTCCATACAGACTGCGGGTACAGCGATATACCCGCAGTCTGTCACTCCTCCTCTGCTCCCCTCCCTCTACCCAGCCTTCTCCAATGAGAGGCTTCTGTCTGTAGGCTGGTGCGATCTCATTGGCTAGATATCGATCTCTGCTAATGAGACCGCTGCGGCATACAGACAGAAGCCTCCGTCATTGGAAGAGGATGGCTAGAGGGAGGGGAGAGGAGGAGGAGTGACAGACTGCGTGTATAGTGCTGTACCCGCAGTCTATAAGGAAGTGCAGACTTTAAATGTTAATTTTCTGCAAAATATTCAAGAATTCCACATAATGCCTAGGTAATCTAACGTTTAACAAACATTTGTACTGGGTAATCCCCTTTAATAGGACCAGTAAATCCTATTGGCCCGTATTTAAATATCCCCTGGTGCTTTTTGTTCAAGAGGAGGGAAAAATAAAATATCTTCATCCAGTCCTGGTTTTACATATACTTTGAGGCCGACATGATAGTTGCTAACAGGACCACAGTATTTTAACGTGTGCAGTGACTAGAGTTTAATGGGATAGTAATGTTTCATAATAAAAGCAGCTCTAATTAATCATCATAGTATTTGGACTTTGGAGAGTGTTATTTCAATTCTGTCAGAGTTGTAGTTCAAGAGTAATTCAATGACAAAGTATCTCCCTCCCACCCCTTTTACTGATGTAACACTGCTCAGCCAGATCAGAAGGGAGGTGCCCAGGTAGACTGCAGAGAGGGACCATCTTCAATTAAGGGAAAAACCTGAAAAGCTTGTCAAGGGGGCAGGGCTTTCATTGTTCTCATAGGAAGAAGATTGTCCCCTGCTGTTATCTGTCTGGTCTATGGACCGGATTCCACATCTGAGAAGAGATGGCTTACACTAGGTAATAGGGACGGGAGGGGAAACTTTGCTTGTGAATATTTCTCAAACCATAACGGTTTGAGAGATAAGACTTATATCATTCTTCATGTTTTTTTAATGCCTACAAAATAAAGTTAAAATGAAGTATTACTATCCCTTTAATCATAACTCTAGCATGACCAGAGTTGGTGCAATGAATTGTGCAACCTTCTGGACTTTTGAAAAACTGTCAGCAGCTGTCATGTTGTCCTCTGTGCACAACAGCCAGGGTTGCCTGAAGATGTTCTCTCTCGAACAATGGCACAAGGGCAAATTCATAAGGGCCATTAGGATTTCATACATATGGGGCAAGCACCCATCAAGAACGAACAAGATAGTCTTGCACTAAGGCATGGTGACCTCTCAATGGTGCTACAAGTCACGTTTTTCACTCCCATGTGTCATTGCAGAGGAAATTTCCATATCCATATCAAATTGGTCGTGCACACAGACAGTCCAGCTCCGAAATGTCAGGCAAATCCTCTCTGCATGAGACAGACCACAAAACCACAGACGTATGTTTCGGCCTATGTGGGCCTGGTCAGGGTGATGCAGCTGAATTCCTCAGGCATATGAAAGCAAGGGCTCATGCCTGGGATACCCTCGACTTAGGGAGATCTACAAAGGTGACAAGCACCCATCAATCACAAGCAAGATAAAGTGTCTTGTTCTTGGGCACGGTGGCCTCTCAGTGGTGCTAAGTAACAATTTTCACTCCCATGTTCCATTGCAGAGAGGAAATGTCCATATCAGACTGGTCCTGCCCACAGACAGTCCAGCTCATTAGTGTTTTCTGGCCTTTGTAAGTGGTGAGTTATTGGGAAGCATGTGTCTTTGTTTTAGGCCTGGCTAATGAAATTAACACACACTGAATCCCTTGGATTAAAGAGAAGCAGGAAGATCCCTAGAACTCGCGACATTAACAGCTCAAACAATGTAATAAAGTGAAACTAGGTTTTTATTTTACTTTATTCCTACTCTCCCGTGGTGAAGGAATCTTCAAAATGCTAAATTTATGAGCACTTAATTTCTTTCATGAGAACTACAGTTTTCTTCATTTATAATGCAGTTCTTTTGTTTTGTTTTCACAAAGCCTCTTGTTTTGAGGAGAAATGTGAAGGTTCCATTTGGATGCCAGAGGCTTCTAGAACATATTGTCATGTTACAGTGAAGACTTTTGTAGCTTCAGATGGATTGATGACATACAAATGATATTTAAATCCACACACAAATGATTTACTTACTTTTTATGCTATTTGGAATTGAATAGTGTTTTTGTTTGGGAAATGCAACAGCAGGTACTGTATAGTATGTATATGTATAGCACTGTAGATGGCGCCGTGCAGTTCAGAGTACTACGTAATATGCATGTGAACTTGTTGGTATATTTTGAAGTTCTGTTTGTTCACTTGCCCTTGCTCTCTTACTTTCTCTCTGCTGGTGTGTTCTAAATGTTTGCTGTTTAACTCCTTAAGGATCGGCCGATCACGCATCTGGCTGACACTTAAGGACCACTGACCATTTTTGTTTTCCGAATCTGATTCAGGGCTTCCTGAACGGCATGCAGCCGCGTAGAGAGCCCTGAATTCCATGACAGTTCTGGCACGTCGTGGGTCCTTAACGAAAGTCTACCCATGACGTGCCATGACCGTCAAGGGTCATTAAGGGGTAAATCCACACAAGTAAAGTTTAATATTGCATTTTCACAAAACTACCATTGTCTCTTCTTGATGCATAACCAATAGTTTTGTGTATGTTAGGCCAAGCGGCCATAGTCTAAAACTAGAGGGACACAGGTTTAGATGTAATGTAAGAGAGTTTTACTTCACTGAGAGGGTATTAGATAAGTGGAATAGCCTACCAGCAGAAGTGGTAGAAGTTAATACAGTGACAGAATTTAAGCATGCGTGTGATAGGCAAAAGGCGGTCCTGAACATAAGAAAAGACCAAGGACCAAAAAAGGTTTGAGCTTTTTACTGTAGGAAAATAGGCAGACTAGATGGGCTGAAATGGTTCTTATCTGCCGTCAAATTCTATCTTTCTATGTTTCAAATTCTATGTATTGTTGATGTTCTAGTTACAAATAGGGTTGCCACCCAGCCAGTATTTTACTGGCTTCTTTCCAATGTTAAGTCTATGGAGGGAATGCCTTGGCCGGTATTTTTTTGAAGAAAAGGTGGCAACCCTAGTTACAAAAGACCAGTGGGAACTCTTATTTGCCCCTGTGGTGCTGTTGTTGGAGACAATCTCCAACCAGTCAAACACTGATTTGGAAATAAATTACGTTTTAGTTTCCAAAAGCTGGAGAGCACAATTTTGTCTACACCCTGATCTTGGGGCTCAGTCTCCCATTACGAAAAGTTGTCGATAGCAGAAAATCATCGTGCTTTTCTGTGTATGAGAACCAGTCATTACAGGTGTTCTGTTTCCAGGGGAGAGCTGGCCAGGGGGGCAATTGCCCCCTGGGCCAGTCATATGTCTGGGCTGGTGGGCCACTCCCTCTTTCTGCTGTAAATGGAACTACACTAGTGATACCACTGAAATGGAGCTCCAATCCAAATGGAGCAACACTAGTAGCACAACACATTTCTCTTGTAACTTCTATGGTATTAGTGCATATTTACTTATATTGTAAGCTCTGTAGTAGCATCAGTGTAGCCCCATTTCAACTGTAAGCTTTGTGATATCACTTGCCTTTTTTCATAACATTAACCCTTTGAGTGTCAGAGGGTTACGCAGCAATGCGTGGCATACCCATCTGGCACTCAAAGGGTTAACGGCAATTTTAAACTTAACAAAAGAGGGTGGGCTGGGACAGAGGGCTGGAGCGATAGTAGAATTGGGCCACTTGATTGTAGCTGCCCTCCAGGCCACAAGTTGTCAGCCCTCCCCTGTCTGTTTCACATAGGGCGAGATGTTCAAAAAGTCTTTTATAATGAAATTGTCATATCATGAGTTGGTGGCAATAGGACAATATTTTCAGAAGTAAATCCATCACGTTTGAAAATGCATGTAAGGAAGTAAAAATGACGGTAATAAGGTCTTGATGATCATTGCCTTTAAAAATTCTGATGTTAAAATGTCTTTGATTTAATAAAGATTTTTTGTCTTTGAAATCACAAATGTCTTCTCTTCTGCTAACAGCACTTTAAAGGGATAGTAATACTTCATTGTATCTTTATTTTATTTTGTAGGCATTAAAAAAACATGAAGAACTATATAAGTCTCATCTCTCAAACCTTTATAGTTTGAGAGATATTCACAAGCAAAGTTTCCCCTCCCGCCCCTTTTACCTAGTGTAAGCCATCTCTTCTCAGATGTGGAACCCAGTCCATAGACCAGACAGATAACAGAAGGGGACAATCTTCTTCCTATGAGAACAATGAAAGCCCTGCCCCCCTTGACAAGTTTTGCAGCCTTTTCCTTTATCTTAATTGAAACTTGTCCCTCTCTGCAGTCTACCTGGGCTCCTCCCTTCTGCTCTGGCTGAGCAGTGTTACATCAGTAAAAGGGGCAGGAGGGGGATACTTTATCATTCAATTACTCTTGTACTACAACTCTGACATAATTGAAATAACACTCTCCAAAGTCCAAATACTATGATGATTAATTAGAGCTGCTTTTATTATGAAACATTACTATCCATTTAATTTGTCTTCTCCAAGTTTAGACCATTATTTTTTCAGGAAAAAATGACTTTAATCGGGCAAAAAAGTAACATTGAAATGTAATTTTTTTTTTTTTTTTTCTGAAAGTACCTTACAATATGATGGTAAATTAAACCAAACCCACTTTTAAAACTGCTTTTCCCCTGTGACGGAGATGGTGGAATTGGATAAAAGAAATATAGGAATCATGGAATCATGTCTGCGAATTGGCGGATCGTGGTGTAAGAACTTTTTTATTCTGATTACAGACAATTTCAGTTACCACCACTTTCTGATCATCTCGCCCCCAAGACATTCCTAGTCCTCCTGTTCGCGGTCAGGTGACACTCTCCGTTGGCCTTTGAGATTTGGTTCACAGACAGAAGAATTGGATTTTCAGAAAATCACAGTTGAGACTGAATACATATAGAATGAATTCAGCAGTCAGACCTTTTATCTCCGAGTAAGCAGTAGTAACCCACTAAGTGGATGGACCTTGTACAGGCAATGTCCCATAGAGTAACCTATTTATGACAGACACTGAGAGTATGCCAATTTGTATATTGTTAAAGGGATAGTAATGTTTCATAATAAAAGCCGCTCTAATTAATCATCATAGTATTTGGACTCTGGAGAGTGTTGTTTCAGTTCTGTCAGAGTTGTAGTTCAAGAGTAATTCAATGATAAAGTATCCCCCTCCCGCCCCTTTTACTGATGTAACACTGCTCAGCCAGAGCAGAAGGGAGGTGCCCAGGTAGACTGCAGAGAGGGACAATCTTCAATTAAGATAAGGGAAAAACCTGAAAAGCTTGTCAAGGGGGGCAGTGCTTTCATTGTTCTCATAGGAAGAAGATTGTCCCCTTCTGTTATCTGTCTGGTCTATGGACTGCATTCCACATCTGAGAAGAGATAGCTTACACTAGGTAAAAGGGGCGGGAGGGGAAACTTTGCTTGTGAATATCTCTCAAACCATAAAAGTTTGAGAGATAAGACTTCTATCATTCTTCATGTTTTTTTGATGCCTACAAAATAAAATAAAGATAAAACGAAGTATTACTATCCCTTTAAGCAAGAAAAAAGTACTTGATTTCTAATCTGTTTGTCTAAAAATGCTATTTGTGAATGTGAGGAAGCTTGTGTTTTCCGGTATCCTTTTGAAACATCTCCCACTATTGGGTAACAAAGAAAACTGTGCATTAAACATGTCACTGGCATAAAAAGAGCGCTAATAGAATCTCACCGACGTGGGACGGGCAAGATTCTGATATTGTGTGCTTTAAGCGTCACACATTTTAATAGTTAACCTTGAAAATGATCACCTACACATTGCACAGTTTAATCACAACTTCCCACACACAATAGAGAAATGCACTTAGTCTTCATCATACATAACACTGCGTCACACATTTTAATAGTTACCCTTCTAGATGGCCTTTTCGGTCTGTGCATTTCATTTAGCATCTCTTACACATACAGCGTGTAGGAATCATACATACAACCACTGATGGTGCTTACATCCATGTATGTTAACCCTTTGATGGTGAGAGGGGTACGCTTGCATTGGAGGTAAGCACTAGCAGTGGTTGTATGTGTGATTCCTCCATGCGCTGTGTGTAAAAGATGAAATGCACAGACCCGAAAAGACTACCTAGAAGGTTAACTATTAAAGTTTACAACACTTAAAGCGATAGTAATGTTAACCTAAAAAACTCCACATATGTGTAGTTTACATCCTATATAATAGTAATCCACCTTTATTTTACTGATTTTTGCCTTCCTGCACTTGCTAGACCTTATTGTAATGACATCGATCTTCCAGTCCGTGAGCCATCATTGAAAATCCTCCGTTTGTGCACGTCCTCGATTACCTCGGACAATAAAGCATGTTCCGATCAAAATACCCGATGGGAGGGGGAGATGCGCTCCTTGCTTTCTTATGCTACTGGAGGGAGGACTCCGTACACAGACGCTTACATTTCTGTCCCTCGGCGAGCTCCGTCTGGTCAAATGACCAGATTTCAGATCTGTCCCATAGACAAATGATGTCCTGAAAGGGGGCGTCAAGAGGAATCTTCAAAAGCTGATAAAATAAGATATAGATGACTGCGGACTATAAGAGGTACATAGATCTTAATATTTTTTTATGCTTAACAAATAACATTAGAGTAAAAACAAAATATTACTATCCCTTTAAGCCCCAAGGATTTCCACCACTGGATTTCCTCCAAAAAGGACCTTTATGTTGCCTGTACACAGAATTTCCTGTGAGAAGGTAATGCAGGCATAGCTTACCTTTGAAAGGAAGACCTGGAGATTTCTTCACACACTGAAGTACAAATACTTGTGTTACAATGCATGCATACATCATCAAGCATACCTTGAGTATGCAGTGCAGTTTTGGGCACCAGTTCTGAAAAAGGATATACTAGAACTAGAGAGGGTACAGAGATGGGCAACAAAATTAATTAAGGGAATGGAGGACTTGACATATGAGGAACGACTAGACAAACTTGGTTTATTTACTCTAGAGAAAAGAAGACTAAGAGGAGACCTTATCACATCGTACAAGTATATGAGAGGTCAATACAAGGATCTCTGTGGTGAGCTATTTATTCCAAGGCCTAATCAGATGACCAGGGGACACCCCTTGAGATTAGAGGAAAGGAGGTTTAGACTTCAGCAGAGGAAGGGGTTTTTTACAGTAAGGTCTGTTAAATTGTGGAATTCTTTGCCCAAGGAGGTGGCAATGGCAGATACAATGGAAACATTCAAGAGAAAATTAGATACGTTTCTTTCCAAAGGGAACATACAGAGTCATACTGTTTATTAGTAGGCAGATCAGGAAGGTCTGATAAAGACTAACTTATTTGGTAGCAGGAAAGCTATAAAATTACAGGGGTATGAGGAGAAGGTTGAACTTGAAGGACTTGTGTCTATATTCAACCTAATTTACTATGTTACTTGTCCCTTTCCAGCATATGGTTGTGGGGGGTGGGGATCTTTGAGAAAAGGTTAAAGGCTTCTGGTGTATTTCACTCTGCACACCCCTAATGCTTTAGAAAATGTGTTCTGGCTCTTTAAGAACAGCTGCATTTGTTCGTTTAAAGGGATAGTAGTACTTAATTTTAACTTTATTTTATTTTGTAGGCATTAAAAAAACATGAAGAATGATATAAGTCTTATCTCTGAAACCTTTATGGTTTAAGAGATATTCACAAACAAAGTATCCCCCCCCTGTTCAACCAAATCAGAAGGGAGATGCCCAGGTAGACTGCAGAGAGGGACAATCTTCAATTAAGATAAGGGAAAAAGCTGAAAAACTTGTCAAGGGGGGAAGGGCTTTCATTGTTTTCATACAAAGAAAATTGTCCCCTTCTGTTATCTGTCCTGTCATACAACCAGACTCACATCTGAGAAGATATGGCTTACACTAGGAAAAAGGGGCGGGGAGGGGAACTTTGCTTGTGAATATCTCATAAACCATAAAGGTTTGAGAGATAAGACTTATATCATTCTTCATGTTTTTTTAATGCCTACAAAATAAAATAAATATAAAACGAAGTATTACTATCCCTTTAAATCTTCCCATTATTTCTTCTTCATTTACTTATTTTCTACAACTAGGTTTTCAGGACAAACTCAATATGTACTTGTAACAGCCTACTGTTAATGATTAATAAAATAATACGCAATATGGGAAATGTTGATGTGAATCGAGTAATGAACAGATGTTCTTTTATTAATTACATTTGGTGATGAATAGGCTTTTTTTTTTTCTTGTTGGATACATTTTATGAATGTGCTTATGGCAATTGTAGAAATTTCAAGCCGTTACAGTAAAATAGCATGAATTTTCAGATCTTCTTACATAAACTTTCTCCTAAATTATTAATCCTACTGTTACTGTTTTGTAAAACCTTAATTAATTTGAAAACACAATGGCAACCAGCAATTGGCAACATTTTAATAGCTGGTTTTACTTGTATGTAAAATAAATCATTGTTATATGTAATGCAGATGACAGGAGTCCTTTCAGATATTCTGCAACATATTGCGTTTGATTTAATCACATATAATTGGGAATGTTTGTTTTTTTATTTTTGAGATGTTATCCAGTGTGCCCTGGCTTGCTGTTAACCAGAGGGGTACGCAATGCAACACATTGCAAAGCAAAGTATTGCGTACCCCTCTGACACTCAAAAATGTATATTAGTCAATTGCTGCTCCCTACCACCCACTATTTGCCAAGCCTCAACTCTCAACAACTTCAAATCC
Source organism: Rhinophrynus dorsalis (assembly GCA_037306005.1). Taxonomy (NCBI): domain Eukaryota; kingdom Metazoa; phylum Chordata; class Amphibia; order Anura; family Rhinophrynidae; genus Rhinophrynus; species Rhinophrynus dorsalis. The sequence continues at coordinate 29,294,888 of CM074718.1, forward strand.
AAGCTAAAAGCGCACCACTTAATTGGATAGTAATGTTTCATAATAAAAGAAACTCCAATTAATCATTATAGTATTTGGACTTTGGAGAGTGTTATTTCAATTCTGTCAGAGTTGTAGTACAAGAGTAATTCAATGACAAAGTGTCCCCCTCCCGCCCCTTTTACTGATGTAACACTGCTCAGCCAGATCAGAAGGGAGGTGCCCAGGTAGATTGCAGAGAGGGACAATCTTCAATTAAGATGAGGGAAAAACCTGAAAAACTTGTCAAGGGGGGCAGGGCTTTCATTGTTCTCATAGGAAGAAGATTGTCCCCTGCTGTTATCTGTCTGGTCTATGGACTGCATTCCACATCTGAGAAGAGATGGCTTACACTAGGTAAAAGGGGCGGGAGGGGGAAACTTTGCTTGTGAATATCTCTTAAACCATAAAGGTTTGAGAGATAAGACTTATATCGTTCTTCGTGTTTTTTTAATGCCTGCAAAATAAAATAAAGTTAAAACGAAATATTACTATCCCTTTAAAAAAAATAAATAAAAAAAAATTACAGATACATTTCTAGAAGTAACTGAGTGAAACACAAGGAAAGTAGCTGGCACTTCACTTTGGCAAAGCTGGATTCCATTGACACTGGTAAATATCATTGCTTTTTATCTGCAGTGTTTTCTGTAGCCTATAATAGGAATCTTTGAGAGTGTCAGTTGCAATGAGATATAGGCCATTGTTAATTTGAAGCAAGGATTGGCACATTTGCATAGTCCAGCTATTGGACTAGAAATCCCATCATCCCCAGCCAGCCGTTGGTTGATTTAAGGATGTTGGGAGTTAAATTCGACAAGAAATGGAGTACCCATAAGTTTCCTCCTCTGGGATAAGGTGCCATTTGTGATATTACCCTTTTCAGGAAAAGCTAATTGGCTTCATCCTCCATTTAACCAGTTTGTTGAAGATTTCAAATGTATTGTCTAGGAGACCTGACATCCAGTGTGTTAAAGGAACAGTAACTCTTTGTTGTAACTTCATGAATTCTGCAGGTGCATAATATTTGCAGTCACCGTGCCTATACTTCAGTTTCTACACTTGCCTCTGTAACAGCGAACTGCCTTGACCTATTTTGCAGAGAGAATTTCTGTTAGGCAACAAGTAGGAATAGTGATTAGTGTTGAGCGAGCATGCTCGGCCGATGCTCGGATCGGCTCGAGCATCGCTCTGCTCGGCACATGGCGGTACTCGTACGAGTACCGCATGTGCTCGCCCGCCATGTTCGGGTCTCCTCCCCGCACGTTTTGCGGCTGCTGCGCAGCCAATAAACGTGCAGGGAGGCTCTGACATCAGTGTAATGCCAGCAGCCATGTTGGCTGCTGGCATTACACTGATTGGCTGGCCAGAACCCGTGGTCTGGTGCTGTATAGCACCTGACCAGCGAGTTCGGCTCAGTCTTAGCCAGGGAGAGATGAGGATAGGAAGGGAAAGTCAGTGTAGGGAGAAGACAAGCAAATTTGTTAAAAAAAAGAACCAAAAGTCCTTTTTAGGACTACTGTGTGTGGGGGCAGCAGTTTATTTTGTGTGGGGGGAAAAAAACAAAAAAAAAAAAAAAATTCATATATTCTGTTTAGTGTGCAAAGTTGCAGATTAGAGCACATTCTGTTTAGTGTGCAAAGTTGCAGATTAGAGCACATTCTGTTTAGTGTGCAAAGTTGCAGATTAGAGCACATTCTGTTTAGTGTGCAAAGTTGCAGATTAGAGCACATTCTGTTTAGTGTGCAAAGTTGCAGATTAGAGCACATTCTGTTAAGTCTTCAAACTAAAATATCAAAGTCACATATTCCATTCAGTGTGCTTCGCCGCAGTTTAGCAGCATATTCTGTGTACTCTGCACAGTTGCAGAATAGGAAGAAATACTGTTAAGTCTTCAAACTAAAATATCAAAGTCACATATTCCGTGTAAGATGAAGAAGGCGGGTAAAAAGGGACGGGGAAGTGGACGTGATCCTGATAGTTCAGGGCGCGGGTCAGGACGCGGAGAAACTGTGCCTGGTGCCAGAGCACAAGAAAGAAAAACATCCACCATACCTAGCTTCATGTCTCATTTTACAGGGCGTCGCAGGACATCACTCTCGAGGTCCGACCACTGCGAACAGGTGGTCGGTTGGATGTCAGCTGATACTGCTTCCAGTCGGTTAAGCACCACCCTGTCTTCCACCAAGTCCACTCTCAGTAGCCAAGAGTCTGGTCAACATAATCCTCACTCTGATCATCCTTCCTCCCACCATACACGGTCTGGTCAAAGAAGTGATCCCACACTGGGATATAGTGAGGAGCTCGTCTCATCACCAATCCTTCATTTGACCCTCTCTCCAAGCACGCTTGCAGAGGAACATGACATCTTATGCCCTGATTCACAACCTCTAGAGGGTACCCAATCACAAGAAGATGACAGATGTGAACGGCATTTAAGGTCAAAGGAAGTAGTGGATGATGATGATGATGAGACACAGTTGCCATTAAATCAACCACTATTACTGTCTCAAGACCTTGTTGAGGAGGATGTTATACAGTTGTCAATGACTGAGTATGTGGTGGGATCAAGACTTGAGGAGGATGATCAGAGTGAGGAAGTGGAGGAGGACTTGGTGGACGATGAGGTGACTGACCCCACCTGGGAAGGTGTAGAGCCGAGCGATGACAGCAGTCCTGAGGGTGAGCCATCTGCAGCACCGCAACAGGCTGGAAGAGGCAGTGGTGTGGCTACAGAAAGAAGGCGGACCGCACCAAACCGGCCCGCAAATGTTCCACGGAGCACCCCCTTGCGTAAATCTACCTTGCCAAGGGGTAGGTGTTCCGCGGTATGGCGTTTTTTTAAGGAAAGTGCGGACGACAAAAGAATTGTAGTTTGCAACCTGTGCCACACCAGAATGAGCCGAGGCATGAACACTAGAAACCTCACCACCACCACCATGATCCGACACATGGCATCCAAGCACCGTAATAAGTGGGAGGAACGCCTGGATCGCCCATCTGTGTCTGCAGGCCACACCACTGCCTCCTCTTCCCCTGTTTTCGGTGCCGGCCAATCGCCTGTCGAAGGCGCAGGCCCACATACCTCCCGCCGTGCACCTGTACCATCTGAAGCACCATCAGCGACCACATCCACTTCCCTGTCCCAGCACAGCGTCCAAATGTCGTTACCCCAGGCATTTGAGCGCAAGCGAAAATACCCAGCCACCCACCCACAGGCCATAGCACTAACCTCACACCTTTCCAAATTACTGGCCATCGAAATGCTGCCATTTAGGCTTGTGGAGACTGAGTCCTTCCGCAGCCTGATGGCAGCAGCTGTCCCTCGGTACGCGGTCCCCAGCCGCCACTACTTTTCCCGGTGTGCCATCCCCGCATTACACCACCATGTGTCCCGTAACATCACCCGTGCCCTGACCAACGCAGTTACTGGGAAGGTCCACTTAACGACTGACACATGGACAAGTGCTTGTGGCCAGGGACGCTACATTTCCCTGACGGCACACTGGGTGAATGTCGTGGAGGCTGGGAGCGACTCGGACCCTGGGATGGCACGGGTGCTACCCACGCCGAGGATTGCGGGCCCTACCTCCATCAGGGTTTCCGCCAGCACCTACGTTATTGGCTCCTCCTCCTCCGTTTCCACCTCCGAATTCTCTGCACGCAGCGCCACTCCCCCATCAGCCGGTAGCTGGAAGCAGTGTAGCACTGCAGTGGGGAAGCGTCAACAGGCCGTGCTGAAGCTGATCTGCCTTGGGGACAAACAGCACACGGCCTCAGAGCTGTTGCAGGGGATTAGTCACCAGACCGAGCAGTGGCTCTCGCCACTCAACCTGCAACCAGGCATGGTTGTGTGTGATAATGGGCGTAACTTGGTGGCGGCTTTGGAGCTCGGCAAGCTCACACACGTACCATGCCTAGCGCATGTATTTAATTTAGTGGTTCAGCGATTTCTAAAAACCTACCCCAATGTGCATGATCTCTTGACCAAGGTGCGCCGCGTGTGTGCACATTTCTGTAAGTCATCTACAGCTTCAGCCGGCCTGTTGAAGCTGCAGCAGCGCTTACAATTGCCAGCTCACCGGCTGCTGTGTGACGTGAGCACGCGCTGGAACTCCACCTTCCACATGTTGGCCCGGCTTTGTGAGCAGCAGAGGGCAGTAGTGGAGTACCAGCTGTTACACGGTCGTCGCCTCTCCATTCAACTTCCTGTAATCAGAAGTGAGGAGTGGGAATGGATGTCAGACCTCTGTGAGGTTTTACGCAATTTTGAGGAATCGACACAGATGGTGAGCGGCGATAACGCTATTATCAGTGTAACCATCCCACTTCTGTGTCTACTGAAACGCTCGCTGCTCACAATTAAAACTGACGCTTTGCATGTGGAAGAGGTGGAAATGCGGGAGGAAGAGCTTACACAAGGTGATAGCCAGAGCACCCTCACTTCGTCTTCTCAGCGACAACTGGAGGAGGCGGAGGAGGAGGAGGAGGAGGAGGAAGACACGGTTGCCTCCGCTACAGAGGGTAGCCATGGAACTTTAGTTCCATCTCTTCAGCGTGGGTGGGCAGAAGAGGAGGAAGAGGATGAGGAGATTGAGAGTCATCCTCCTGGTGATGACAGCGAAATCTTGACTGTTGGTACTCTGGCACACATGGCTGACTTTATGTTAGGCTGCCTTTCCCGTGACCCACGCGTTGTACGCATTTTAGACAACACGGATTACTGGGTGTTCACCCTTCTGGACCCCCGCTACAAAGAGAATTTCTCATCTCTCATTCCTCCGGTGGAGAGGACAAGCAAAATGGTGCAATACCAGAAGGTTCTTGTCGAAAAATTGCTCCAAAATTTTCCATCTGACAACGCTGGCGGCAGAGTACGTGCTACCTTGGCCAACCAAGAAGGGGAGAAAAGGGGAGCACACAGCAGTTCCGACAAAGGCAGGGCAACACTCTCCAAGGCGTGGGACACCTTCATGACACCCCGCCAGCACCCTCACCCTGATGCGCAGCCTAGTGTCACAAGGAGGGAAAAGTTTTGGAAGATGGTGAAGGAGTACGTAGCAGACCGTGTCAGCGTCCTCAATGATCCCTCTGTGCCTTACAACTACTGGGTGTCCAAGCTGGACACGTGGTATGAACTGGCACTCTACGCCTTGGAGGTGCTGGCCTGCCCTGCCGCCAGCGTTCTGTCTGAGCGGGTATTTAGTGCTGCTGGTGGCATCATAACAGATAAGCGTATCCGCCTTTCCACCGACAATGCTGATAGGTTGACACTTATAAAAATGAACAAGGCCTGGATTTCCCCTGACTTCTCCACTCCACTGGAGGAAAGCCCCGGGGGAACATAAAGTCACTTTATATATGTTATTTACAATGATGGGAATACTCTGTATTCCCATTCACCCCTTCCACCCAAAAAACGGGTATATGGTTGACTCTTAATCTTCTCATCCTCCTCCTCCTCTTCCATATGCCCTGTGCTATAATTTTTATATAGGGCCAGCTCACCAGCGGGCCCTGTTTGACAATTTTTGTATAGGTCAGCTCACCAGCGGGCCTTCTCATATAATGTTTTATTGGGTCAGCTCTCTAGCGGGCCCTCTCATATAATGTTTTATAGCGTCAGCTCACTAGCGGGCCTTTGCATATAATGTTTAGGATGGTCAGCTCCGCAGCAGACCCTCACCCATAATGTTTTAGATGGTCGGCTCAGCGCACGTTTCCCTCTTAATCATGGCCCCAGTTCAGAAAAATCGAGGAAATTTTTGGGAGAATTTGCCTTTGCGCACGTTTCCCTCTTAATCATGGCCTCAGTTCAGAAAAATCTAGGAAATTTTTGGGAGAATTTGCCTCTGCGCACGTTTCCCTCTTAATCATGGCCTCAGTTCAGAAAAATTGAGGAAATTTTTGGGAGAATTTGCAGATGATATACAAGTAAATATACAGCAAATACTGTTTGGTAACAATTTTTCGCCTAAAGTCGTTTTTATTTTCCTTTTTGTGTGTTTTACGGTCAGTCTGTAAAAATGGCGTACTACGGGCGAAAGATCGTTCCCAGCAGCGATGTTGGAGTCCAAGATGCATCCAGACATCCTCCCTATGCTGTCCCTGAACCATTTCTGTGGTGTTTCCATCCTTTTCTGCCCTTTTCCTATGGACCAGGCACCCTCCCCTCATCAGAGCAGGGGGTGCCTGGTGTAATGCTCGAGTCCTCCCATTGACTTCAATGGGGCTCGGGTGCTCGGCCGAGCACTCGAGCCTCCGGGGGTGCTCGGTCAGAGCACCCGAACACCCGAGCATTGGGGTGCTCGCTCATCACTAATAGTGATACAATGTAAATGTAGCACAGAGCATCCAGTGTTACAGGAGAATGTTACATTGTATTACATCCTGCTATGGTGGTCTGGCGACCAGAAAATTCTCCGGAAAGGGAGATGATGGTGGTAACTGAAAAGAAATTAATCAAGTATAGGCAATTTCACTGTGCATATTCTTAAAGTACATAATATGTATAGTTAAACCTAAATGGTTACTACTCTTTTAACCTCTAGATAAAGGAACATAGGAGTATTCATCCTACAGAAAATGAGCACATTAACAGAGCAGTGCTACTCAATACCCACCCATTTTTCCCCCTATGAAATCACTCCTAACAGTCTTCAATTTTTGGGGTACCCCAACATTTTTGTCATTCTTCAGGAGAGTAATGAAGGGCGGACATCCTATCTAAAAATTCTCTAGGATGTTTGTCACGATGCAGTCATGCTCAGTGCCCACGTTTGGGCAGTCGCTACCTTGCATGATTGCATCGCGTGAGTGAGGCGACGCAAAACTGCATCACATGGAGCAGTGAGGTAGAGTAGCGGCCTCTTAACCCTCTGAGTGCCAGAGGGATACCCCCAATAATAAGTGGAACAATTAGATGCAATCACATGTATTCATGGTCACATCAAAATCACTTGTGGCTAAAAAGGCAAGTGGGGGATATTACACTGCCCTGCACTCTGATGGATTTCAAATCACCAGCTCCCTTGTAGACACCTTCAAACAAAGAAGGAGAAAACAATGAAAATGGAAATGCACAGACACACGTAATAGGCTTCCAATATTTCAGATGAGATGATTACTTAAACCTTTGAGAATACCGGTTGAATTCCTCACAACCGGTTAATAGCAACAGGGAATTAGTCAACCTGCCCCTGTACAGGATCTCCAAGACTCCCGCTTCTCAATATTCCAAACGCCTTAGCAAACGATCAGTATATCAAATCTATTTTATTAATCAATATAAAATAATAAAAACACAATTTGAAAACTGCCAACGCGTTTCAGGATACTAGATCCTTTCATCGGGGTGTCTGATTCTATATTAATTTATCTTGTTTGAAATATTGGAAGCCTGTTATGTGTTAAAAGCACCCTTCTTCGTGTATTTCCATTTCCTTAAACTAGAATAACACTTTACTGAAGTTACCTGGCTCATTTGATGTACTTCAGGACTATTAATAATATTGTTTTTAGATTATTATTATTATTCCAAACTAAAATAGGCACCTGGCTGGAAACCAGCTTTATATTGCATTCTCCTTGGTTTGGGATGCAAACCAGTTACAGTCTAGGTTGGTTTCTATGGTAACCCATCACTGGACTGTAAGGGGGATTTCTTATGGTCCAGTATGTGGGCCGATGACTCGGTGTGACCTTTCCTTCCATTTATAAGTAACTAAACATATTCGTGTTAAAAGCCTTGGTCACTTAAGAATAAAAACTACAGAAAACACAGAGGAAAAAGAGGAAAATGTTGTAGTTTACAATCGAAGACCACGGAGGCAAAGTTTAACCCTTTGAGTGACAGAGGGTATATGCAATGCATTGAGAAGCAATGGCACTCGGAAGGTAAATGGGAAGATCTGGAGGAATTCTGGCACAAACCAAAGGTAACAGAAAAAAAGAGGGGGCGCCCAATAGTGCCTATTATCTTCACAAATCACCCAGTATTGTAAGAAATATAAAATATACTCACAAAGGTAATTGCCAGTTTTTGGCTTATACCAAACACCAGCTTCCAGGCATGTGGGGGAAATTAATCTGCCCCCACTCAGATTTCTTTGGTACCTGGTCCTCCAATAAATAGGTCTCCAACCGGTAGTTTGAAAGGAATGGCTGCTAATATTCTTGAAGTTGTCTCAAATGTAGTTTATTATATAAAATCAAATAAAATTTAACATACCAATTGAAAAATTATGTAACGTTTCGCACTATCCAAGACCGCTTCTTCTGACCAACTGGTAGTACAAAATGACAAACAAAAAAAAAAAAACCAAAGGTATCATAGGAGACAAATAAAATACTCAACACTCCCTTTCATTTAACTGGAGATTAACTCCTTGAATGCTAGGTCTCGTGCATTTTGACGAGACATGTTTGCGAACTCTACACAATTTGAGGGAAACGTTTCTAGCACCATAGGGGTTAAAAAAAACTTATGTAGATTAATGGGTAGTCTTTGGTTTTCCCCATGGAAACTAAGTTGGTTTGCTCCGCCATGGGTAGAGCTCTTAGGAGCTTATTATCAAACTGAAATGGAACAATTCTGGAGCATACCAACTGAACCATGGGGGAAAAGGGTTTAAAACCCCCAACTGAATTTAAATTGGCCTTTTTAACCTTTTGAGTGCCAGAGTGGTACGGAACGCATTGCTTTGCAATGCATTCCGTTCCACTCTGGCACTCAAAGGGTTAACCCCTCAAATGGTAGAGAAGTGTCTAATGCATTGCTACACATTGTTTTGGAAACCTCTTTAGCATTTGAGGTTAAAAGCTCCATTTAAAAGCATTGGGATGTTTTGTCACCCCCATATTACAGTTGGTATGCTTCAGAATTGTATCTTGTTTCTTATATGCAACATATAGTTTAAATGGTGTTCTTTGGGGGGAAATCTACTAATGAAAAGGATCTGGGAGTAATGGTAGACAATAGACTTGTCCAGCTGGCACTGCATGTTACTGCTAATAAGATATTGGCATGTATTAAAAGGGGTATTGACTCACGGGAGGAAGATCTTATTCTGCCTCTCTACAGGTCCATGGTAAGACCCCACCTAGAATATGCTGTTCAATTCTGGGTTCCTTTTCTGAAAAAGGACATTATGGAACTAGAGAGAGAGTGCAGAGGAGGGCTACAAAACTAGTAAGGGGAATGAAAAGTTTTAGTTATGAAGAAAGGCTAGAAAAGTTAAACTTGTACACACGAGAGAAACGGCGTCTTAGAGGGGATATGATAACACTATATAAATATATTCAGGGCCCATACAAAGGGCTCTCCAAAGACCTGTTCATTAACAGAATAGTACACATGACAAGGGGTCACCCGCTTAGACTTGAGGAAAGAAGATTTTGTCTACAACAGCGGAAGGGATTCTTTAAGGTAAAGACAATAAGGGTATGAAATTCACTGCCTGAGGAGGTGGTTTGATCAAATACATTAGATGCCTTTAAGAAGGGTCTGGATACTTTTTTAAAAGAGCAGAACATAGAGGGCTATGTATGTTAGAACTGGGATTAATATTTATTTAGTGCTTGTTAATCCAAGGAGAAATGCAATTGCCATTTGAAATCAAGATGGAATTTTTCCCCCCAATGAAAGCAGAATTTGAAAATATTGTATTGAGGGATGTTTTTTTTTTTTTTTTTTCTTTTGCCTTGTTTTGGATCAACAACGCTAAACAGGAATAGGAAAAGGGTTGAACTTGATGGAAGCAAGCCTTTTTTCAAATACTTTTATAATCCTTATTATATCTGGCATTATTTAGAAGTCTTAGTTTCTCAAAGACTCACCGCCAGACAACAACACAGACATCTTGCCGAAGAGGCATCTATGGGCCTGTGTGGTCTGTCCCTGTTTCCTTAATGATTGAAAAGGGGGCGTTGCATTGTACCTTAAGGTACAGACCAAGACATACAGAGCAGGTGCACAGATGCCTCTCCAGCAAGATGCCTGGAGGTGAGCCTCCATAGAACTAAGATTTCTAAATGATGCCAGACTTAAAGATTATCAAAGGACTTATATGCTTAACACTACAGTAAAAAGTATTTGGAGAGGCACTTCTATATGAGTGAAAGTTCTGCTTTAATATTTTATTCTAGATACTTAAACTTTCTTCAGGATACTTGTAAATTCTAATGTTTCACTTCTGCAACCACTCAAGACCTGTCAGAGACATTGCCATGATGGGGAGGAAATGGTCAATTTTTCTTTTAAACCAAATTCTCTAAAAATCTGTGTTTTTAAAATGTTTTTAAATTACCTCATGTAACAGAGACAATGAGCCTCTCTTCCTTAATGGAGGGGGGGAATATTTGGGAGACTTTAATAGTGATTGATATAGGGTTGCAGACAACCACAGTCTCAAGCAGTATTAGTATCTTATGAGAAAATCTCAGTCTAAAATAGAGACATACTCCCCTATGGGAAAGTCTAGTAGGGTGACATATTGTCACGGTTTTATTGATCACTCGGACAATTTGGTAGGATAAAATAGTAAAGCTTTATTAGACAAGATAAAGCGTAACAAGGCCCTACACGGGTCCAAACTCTACACAGAATACAGTAAGTTTGACACAGGTCAGGGCAATACAGATGGCAATAATGATAAGGCTCTACCGGCCTTACCGAATACCGGGTAAGGCAGCCTGGTAACTAATGCCACAAGGAATAGAGGAGGCTCTACCGGCCTTGCCAAATACCGGGTAAGGCAGCCTGGTAACTGGTGCAACAAGGAATAGAGGAGGCTCTACCGGCCTTACCGAATACCGGGTAAGGCAGCTGGAATAGCACAACTGGAGGCAACAGTAATGGATGGACTGACAAGTTGAAACACCGCTAGTGACCAGAGAGCTCAGGTAGGTTAGCACATAACAGAGGCCCCACTGAATCACAGGCTGAGATTAGCGCAACCGGAGGCAACAGTAGTGAATGGACTGACAAGTAGTAATACCGCTAGTAACCGGAGAGCACAGGCTGGGTAGCACGTAATGGAGGCCACACTGTATCACAGGCTGAGAGTAGCGCAACCGGAGGCAACAATAATGAATGAACTGACAACAATATCGAGGGCAGCACAGACAGCAAAATTCAGAATCAAATATATATTTCTTCTATATTTGAAAAAACTTAATTTTTCTTAGAATTTGTCTTAATTGGACTGGCCAACCATTTGGGATTAATTATAATAAGCTATATTAGCTATAGAAACTCTGGAATTAAGCAGAATTTATTTATTTATTGGTAAATGGTCATATTTTGCCAGATAAGACTAAAATAGTTTATAGCAGTAGATATATATAGATTGGTTTACATATTAATATAATTATTGGTATTTCTAGAATAATAACTTGTGTTTCTGGAACGGTTATAACAACTAACATTTGATCTGGGGAATTCTTTGAATTCATTTATTAACCCTTTAACTGCTATTTGTCTATTTACTTTGAGGTGTTTCTTGGATTCCTTTGTGTATGTTTTGGGTCTGACTACAGTGAATTTTTTAAGCTCTCACTAAACACAGACTGCCATCTTGGGTGTGGCATCCTATCTTAATAAGTGGATTAACCCTTGAAGTACCCTATAGGTTTTACATAGGATTGCTATAGTCCTATTGGTGCTATATGTTGCACGAAGTTAATATACTGTCTAGACATATATTATTGGATTGATTTTAAGTATATTCTTGGTATAATCTCTTATTGATGATATTAATTGCAATTCATATGTTTTATTCAGAAGGTATACAACATTTGAAATCAGTACATTATTAAATTATAGTGATCTCTATCTGGGATTTTTATTCCAGTTAGTTTCTCTAAAATTTGACTGACAATTTTCCTTGTACCGTATGCAAGAGGAACTGGCTTCATGTTAAAGTTGACTCATCTGACAATATACCTTAAACCTCAATTAGCATAGTTTATACAGTTTCTGGGGCAGAAGGTATTCATATACACTGCTGCCAACTGTGTTTTATTAATTGTAAGGATCAATTAACCTTTTCTATGCTGCTGAGTGCAATTATTGTTATCTAATACCTCCGAATATACCTATGTGTGGTTAACCCTTTAATTGCTGGTAATCCTCATAGTGATAATTGTGATTTGAGTTACTATATATCTATTGTAATTGCTGATCACTCATTTATATTATTGTTGTTTACACTTTATATATAGTATATTTATTTTTGCACAAATATGCGGGATTGATTATTTTAATGCATTCTTTACTGTGAAGTAGAGTGTCAATACCTAGTATAGGGTAAAGTTCTCAAAATTTTTTAATATTGTCATTTCTCTATTTATGTGAAAATATCCAACCTGATTGGTTCTCTTGTTTTAACCCTTTGGATACCTTCAACATAATTGGTTTGACAGACCTCGATTACCATGTGCAGTGGTTAAGTTTGAGGTCCTGCTAGAAAGGATTAAGATTTTCTTATAAAGTGCAGGGATGTGTAACAAAACTGATAGTGATTGGAGGGTCTGCCTTAAGGAGAGGGACTATACAAACTGCTTATTTACATTAGAAAAGAGATGTCTAAGGTCTGATATGACTACCGTGTACACATTTTATTTGAGGATGATGCAAAGAATTCTCTGAGGAACTATTTGAATAGCTAAGCAAAATAGAGATAATCCATTGCGATTAGTGGAAAGGCACTTTTGACTAACACAAAGGCAGGTTATGGAATTCTTTTGCCTCTGGGTGCTGTGCTTGCAGATACTATAATTGCATTCAGAAAAGTAATGGACACCTATGTAGCTCAGAACAAGTTTGAGAATTATGACAGTTGGCTTCAAAGCAGATCCAGGGAAATATCTGACTGCCATTTGGAGTCAGGAAGGATTTTTTTTTTTTTTACTGGATTCATTGGAAATTTGTATTTTTGTGTCTTCCTCCTGGATCAACAAGGGTGATACGGCATGGGCTGAAATTGATGGATTCATGCCCTTGGTTGCACTTAAAGGGATAGTAACCCCCCCCCCCCAACAACTTGACGGCAAAATACAGCAATGATAGAAACATACCGAATGCGCTTAGTCCCATCTCTAAAACCTTTATGTTTTGAGATATGTAAGACAAGACAGACCTCCGTTCCCTCCCCCTTCTGCCTGATGAGCTGTAAAGCTGTCAGAGGCAGAATCTGGTCGGCCGACTGTCGGCGGTTCTGCAGGAGTTCTGACGTCTAGATATCTCCGTATAATTACTTCATAGGAATGGTCTACAACATGTGCTTGCAAGCCAGGCACATGTTTTAGACCATACCCATGAAGTAATAATACGGAGATATCTAGATGACAGAGCTCCTGCAGAGCCGCTGTCTGATGCTGGAAGCGGACGTATGAGAAGGGGGAGGGAGCGGAGGTCTGTCTTGCCTTACATCTCAAGTGCGTTCGGTATGTTTCTATCATTGCTGTATTTTGCCGTCAAGTTGTTGGGGGGGGTTACTATCCCTTTAAACAGCATATATTGAGGGCATATGTACATATTAATATTAATGATTGGGAGTATATAACGACTATAAACAATTGATATTTTAATAGGTGAACAATAGAGAGTTATCAAATTGTACAAATTGGACTGTTTATGAATAATTGCATAATGTTGTTTTTTTTGGGTTTGTTGCCAGCGTAATCCAGCCCAAGAGTCACTTGGCAACCACATAAATGTTGAAAATGCTGGAGGGATTTGCTTATGTTATTGAATATTTTATATTGTTGCAAATCTAGGGCTTGAGAATTGAGATAATTGTTGCAGTACAAATTAAAATGTAGGTTTTACATCCCAGAACAGATTAACTCTTTCGGTTGCAACTTTTATAGCATCCAAGAGAGTTTTACTCTTGTAATTACACTGCAGAAGTCTATGAAGAACACAATTTTTCTGACAGCCAGAGATGAAGTTATTCACTGTGATAGACCTTGGAATTATATGGAGAACATATCCAGCTATGGTACTTATAATTGAAACAGAAGCTTCCGTTTGTGACGAGTTGAGACTATGGAGAGAAGTGCATTACTGTCATACACTGTACAGAATATAAATGTTTCTTTGTTCTCATACAAAATGGGATATGTCTGTCTGACCTTCAGTAGCCTGCCCTATTGTTAAATATGTTAATTCTGAAACAAAAGTTTTCTAAAGTATAGTGAAACAACACAGAAGGCTATATGTCAAAGTATGGTTGATCAATTTTGGGGCAAACCAACTGAATCAAAGCGAAAAATGCCTCAAACGTGCATTATTTTAATTTGGATATTTCAATATTTTTAAAGCTATCCCTGCTTAATCACAGGTGGTTCATTCATTCTGATTTCTCAGCCTGTGCTTAAAGAGACAGTAATGTCACAAAATGTCGATTGATTGATTTTGTTCAGTGTCATTTTCTATACTGAATACTATGTTCTGAACATCCTTTACCTTTATATTTGGCTTGAAAATCCAATTGAAGTTCTACCCTCCCTGCCCCTTTTCAGCACATCGCACCGACTTCTCTTAGATTCGAAAGCTGGTCGCTTGATTGGACAGATCACAATGAGGGGCGACATTGTGTCTGTCAGTGTAAGGAAAACTCCGCCCCCCTTGACAGAGGGGTAGGTTTTTCCCTATGCTGACACAATATTGTCCCTTTTCGCGATCCTTCCAGACTGGGTTTCTGCTCTGAGAAAAGTCAGTATAACCTGCTTAAGAGGGGTGGTAGCAGGAAACTAGTAATTGGATTTTCAAGCCAAATAGAAATGTAAGGGATGTTCAGAACATGGTATTCAATAAAAGTATTCCTTATATGATTACTATCACTTTTAAGTAGGACTATCCATAAATCCTGATGTGTTGACATGTCCTAAGGTTTGTAGTTGATTCATTGTGGGAGGTGCACTAAGGCATAATAAAACAGTGATACAGCGGCAATGACTTCTCCAGTGATATCACTTCTCCAGTTCCTATGTTAATCTATGGAGCCAGTTCACTAAGATCTCCTGACTTTTGGATATCTTGGTGCATAGGCTCTATAGAATAACATAGGAACTGGAAGTGTGATATGACTGAAGAAGTCCCCTCCACTTTATCAGAGCTTTATTATGCTTTAGTGAATCTCCCCTATTGAACTGGTTTACTTCCAAAGGGGAGATTTTGGAGATGCATTATGATAGAGGTGATATTGTGGAGATGCTTTTTAGAGTGAACTCTCAAATTCTCATCTTATTATTTATAGCCTATGCACTAACATAGTAATTTAGGTTGAAAAAAGACTTGCGCCCATCTAGTTCAACCCTTTTCCTATTCCTGTTTACCATCGTTGATCCAAAAGAAGGCAAACCCCCCCCCTCCTTCTTGATTACAAATGGCAATCAGATTTCTCCCTGGATCATCAAGCCCCAACTAAATATTAATCCCAATACTAACGCACAGGTTTCTCTGTCTTGAGAGATATTAGTGCATAGGCTCCATAGAATAACATAAGAACTGATATCTCTAGAGACATTATCTGGACTTTATCACACCTTAATGCATCTCCTCTCTCCCCGGCTGTTATTCATCGTTGGTTCTTTTCTGAAGGCAACTATTTATTTTTTTCCCTAACATGATCCTTGCATCTAAACCTACAAGTCAGAAAGAAATGCTAATTTGCTTTGAAATGGAAAAATGTAGAACAAGCACAGCATTATGGATGGCCTATTAGTAGGAAAACAGAACAATCTGAGTAATACATAAACTTGCTTAAGCTGCAGGCAAAAAAAAATCTATCAGAAAACTGAGTGTATATATAAAGTGACAAAATTGCATTTGGAATTCTGGAACTATTCAACTAATTAAATATTTTTTTTCTTCTTGCTGTCAAAAGTGTAATATATTGAGGGTGTATATATAAAAAAAACTCTGCATGTTTTTAACAGAACATAAAAAAAATGTTCAGAACCTTTGTCAGATATTTGTTTCAATGGGGGAGATGCACTAAAGCAGTATTTCCCAACTCCTGTCGTCACGACCCACTAACAGGCCAGGACTGAGGGATTTCTCTGCTAGAACACAGGTGTGGTGATCAGAGGCTCATTCACATTGATTAACTCACCTGTGCTCTAACAATGAAATCATGTGATCAGAGGCTCATTCACATTGATTAACTCACCTGTGCTCTAACAAGGAAATCATGTGATCAAAGGCTCATTCACATTGATTAACTCACCTGTGCTCTAACAAGGAAATCATGTGATCAGAGGCTCATTCACATTGATTAACTCACTTGTGTTCTAACAAGGAAATCATGTGATCAGAGGCTCATTCACATTGATTAACTCACCTGTGCACTAACAAGGAAATCATGTGATCAGAGGCTCATTTACATTGATTAACTCACTTGTGTTCTAACAAGGAAATTATGTGATCAGAGGCTCATTCAAATTGATTAACTCACCTGTGCTCTAACAAGGAAATCATGTGATCAAAGGCTCATTCACATTGATTATCTCACCTGTGCTGTAACAAGGAAATCATGTGATCAGAGGCTTATTCACACTGATTAACTCACCCGTGCTCTAACAAGGAAACCATGTGATCAGAGGCTCATTCACATTGATTAACTCACCTGTGCTCTAACAAGGAAATCATGTGATCAGAGGCTCATTCACATTGATTTACTCACCTGTGCTCTAACAAGGAAATCATGTGATCAAAGACTCATTCACATTGATTAACTCACCTGTGCTGTAACAAGGAAATCATCAAATCTTGGCCTGTTAGTGGGTCCTGTGGACAAGAGTTGAGAGACACTGCACTAAAGAGTGATACATAGGTGATAAAGTGGAGAGAACTCCAATGATGCCACTTCTCCAGCTTTGGAGATCTTAGTGCATAGGCCCCATAGAATAAAATAGGGACTAGAGAGATATCAATGGAGAAATCATCACCACTTTATCACCTTTTTTATCACTACGTAGTACATCTCCCACAATGAGCTTTATGTTAAAGAGGCAGACAACATATATTTTTTCATAAAAAAAAACAAAAAACAAACTTATATGGTGTTTCCTATTAAAGGTGCTCGTACTACTCAGAGATGCCTATTTCCAGAGCTATTACAGTTTAAACCAATTTGGTTATTTATTTATTTTTGTTTTTATTCATTTAGCAGTGCCCTCCAGTTCTCAAATTGCAATTAGTCATTCTGTTGCATTCTAATGGAGATAGAAGTCAGTGACTTACAGTTCTCCAGAGAATGTGATGGAAATTGCTGAGTCACTTCCTGTCAAAACGTTCAGGAAGTAAACACAGTAAATTCACTTCCTGATTATTTGAACTGTTTTTAAAGTTTGAATAAAACTGACAGCAGTGGGAGTGACCTTGTTTCTACTCGACAGGAAAAGCTCCAACACGGGTTTTCATAAAACATAATATGTATAGATCTATACATACATACGTACATACATATACACTGCTCCTTTAAGCCCAGATTGTGTAATATGACCTCACTAGATTCCAAAAACAATGTTGAGGATACATGAAAATGTGTGTAGAATTCCACTTTAATAATAAATGTATAGAATTTCCACTCAAATAACTGTTTCTGGATTGTGCTTGCTTAAAGGAGCAGTAAACTACTTTTTTTCTTATGGGGAAAAAATACATTTTAGGGCTTTTGCTGTTGAATAAAACAATGGTACTCCCACTGCTGGTATGCATATTTCCAGAGTTATTACAGTATTTATTAACAGTGTCTTAGTGGTCAGATTCCAATTTAGTTATTCTGGTGTGTTGCCCAGAGTGGTTAGTCACTGTCAAATAGTTGTCCGTAGGATGTGATCAAAACTGCTGAGTCATGCTGTCAGGGTTTTCAGGAAGTAGACACCCTGTAATTCACTGCGTGATAATTTAACCCCTTAAGGACCCTTGACGTACCAGGACCGTCACGGTCCTTGAAATACTCAAGGACCGATGACGGTCATAGTACGTCACGTACTTTTTACTTACATCGCTCTACCGGGAGCGCTGTAAGTAAAAATAGGGCCTGAAATTGACCGCTCCAAGATCGGAGCGATCTCTATCAGGCCCCATAATGACGCGCCGATACACGCGACAGGTCACGTGTACCGGCGCGTCCAAGTGCTCCTATGCGGTCATTATGGGACGGAAATATCCCAGGACCGCCAGTCCTTAAGGGGTTAAACACTTTTGAATAAAACATAAAAATAAAACATTCTGGTGGGAGTACCCATGCTTTACTCAACAGGTAGAAAATAAGTTACATAAATAAATAATGAACTGTTACTTTAATGACTTGTTCAATGTGCATCATCTGAGCTAAGGGATGGGGTAGTGTGAAACTGAACATTTGTGTGTTCAGTTTTTCCTTTTACAAAGGTACATTATGCCTGCTATATATGTGACGTTAAATGGGTAATGTTTAAAAAAAAAAAAAAAAAAAAAAAAAAATCGGCTCAGATCGTTTTTGATACTGAATAGGCCTGATTGTCTGAGGCTCTCATAGTTTATAACGTGATAATTATGCTGTAATCATATGATTAAAGGGATAGTAATACTTCGTTTTAACTTTATTTTATTTTGTAGGCATTAAAAAAACATGAAGAATGATATAAGTCTTATCTCTCAAACCTTTATGGTTTATGAGATATTCACAAGCAAAGTTTCCCCTCCCGCCCCTTTTACCTAGTGTAAGCCATCTCTTCTCAGATGTGGAATCCAGTCCATAGACCAGACAGATAACATAAGGGGACAATCTTCTTCCTATGAGAACAATGAAAGCCTTTCCCCCCCTTGACAAGTTTTTCAGCTTTTTCCCTTATCTTAATTGAAGATTGTTCCTCTCTGCAGTCTACCTGGGCACCTCCCTTCTGATTTGGCTGAACAGGGGGGGGATACTTTGCTTGTGAATATCTCTTAAACCATAAAGGTTTGAGAGATAAGACTTATATCTTTCTTCATGTTTTTTTAATGCCTACAAAATAAAATAAAGATAAAACAAAGTATTACTTTCCCTTTAATTTGACCCCTTTTCTCATTCTGAAGCTGCCTCTCCTCATATCTGAAGTCCGGTCACTTGAATGGACAGATGACAACGAGGGACAGCCTTCCCTATGGCAGGATAAGAGAAAACCTGCCCTCCTTGACAAAAATGATCCGCTGTCGGATCTGAGGGGAAGCGGCTTCAGAGCGGGCAAAGGGGCGGGAGGGGTAAAATTCATCATGCGATTACTGCGTAACAATCAGGTTATGAACTTTGAGAGCCTCAGACATCAGTATCGGAAACAATCCGAGATGTTTGATTTTCTAAGCATTACCATCCCTTAAAGTGGATCACAAAGGCAAAGTGTGCTAATTTATCTACTCCTAAACACAGGTGCAAGGGCTAGTTAAGATAATTTAATATAGGCATTTGTTATGCTCATCCACTTAATTTGAACATGCCCTTGTTACTGCATTTTCTTCTACTGGTAGATAGAGATGTCTTCAATAGGAGAAGTCTTTCCCGCATAATAATGAAGGTGGGAAAGAAAGACAGATGTCAGATAAAGTAGAATGGTGGAGGAGGGCTGCGGAAGGTACAAAAATAAGAGGCAAAAAGGAGGTAGAGTGAAACTAAAGTTAAGCTGAACTATACAAAAAGGTCTAGAATTTAGGTGCTCTTCCATAGTATGGACTGTGCTATTATCTACTAAATTAAAGGGATAGTAATACTTCGTTTTAACTTTATTTTATTTTGTAGGCATTAAAAAAACATGAAGAATGATGGTTTGAGAGATATTCACAAGCAAAGTTTCCCCTCCCGCCCCTTTTACCTAGTGTAAGCCATCTCTTCACAGATGTGGAATCCAGTCCATAGACCAGACAGATAAAAGCAGGGGACAATCTTCTTCCTATGAGAACAATGAAAGCCCTGCCCCCCTTGACAAGTTTTTCAGGTTTTTCCCTTATCTTAATTGAAGATTGTCCCTCTCTGCAGTCTACCTGGGCATCTCCCTTCTGCTCTGGCTGAGCAGTGTTACATCAGTAAAAGGGGTGGGAGGGGGATACTTTGTCATTGAATTACTCTTGTACTACAACTCTGACAGAATTGAAATAACACTCTCCAAAGTCCAAATACTATGATGATTAATTAGAGCTGCTTTTATTATGAAACATTACTATCCCTTTAACCACTTAGGGACCCTTGACGTACCAGGACTGTCACGGTCCTTGAACTACTCAAGGACTGATGACAGTCATAGTACGTCACGTACTTTTTACTTACAGCGCTCTACCGGGAGAACTGTAAGTAAAAATAGGGCCTGAAATAGACCGCTGCAAGATCGGAGAAATCTCTTTCAAGCCCCATAGTGACGCTCCGATACACGTGACAGGTCAAGTGTACCGGCGCGTCAAAGTGCCCCATGCGGTCATTATGGGACGGAAATGTCCCGTGACCGCCGGTCCTTAAGGGATTAAGATGTATTTGGAAAAACTAGGGACATTATGTCCCTATAGATAAGTGTTTCTCAACTCCGGTCCTCAGGACCCACTAACAGGCCAGGATTTGATGATTTCCTTGTTAGAGCACAGGTGAGTTAATCAATGTGAATGAGCCTCTGATCACATGATTTCCTTGTTAGAGCACAGGTGAGTTAATCAATGTGAATGAGCCTCTGATCACATGATTTCCTTGTTAGAGCACAGGTGAGTTAATCAATGTGAATGAGCCTCTGATCACATGATTTCCTTGTTAGCGCACAGGTGAGTTAATCAATGTGAATGAGCCTCTGATCACATGATTTCCTTGTTAGAGCACAGGTGAGTTAATCAATGTGAATGAGCCTCTGATCACATGATTCCCTTCTTAGAGCACAGGTGAGTTAATCAATGTGAATGAACCTCTGATCACATGATTTCCTTGTTAGAGCACAGGTGAGTTAATCAATGTGAATGAGCCTCTGATCACATGATTCCCTTCTTAGAGCACAGGTGAGTTAATCAATGTGAATGAGCCTCTGATCACATGATTTCCTTGTTACAGCACAGGTGAGTTAATCAATGTGAATGAGCCTCTGATCACATGATTTCCTTGTTAGAGCACAGGTGAGTTAATCAATGTGAATGAGCCTCTGATCACATGATTTCCTTGTTAGAGCACAGGTGAGTTAATCAATGTGAATGAGCCTCTGATCACATGATTTCCTTGTTAGAGCACAGGTGAGTTAATCAATGTGAATGAGCCTCTGATCACATGATTTCCTTGTTAGAGCACAGGTGAGTTGATCAGTGTGAATGAGCCTCTGATCACATGATTTCCTTGTTAGAGCACAGGTGAGTTAATCAATGTGAATGAGCCTCTGATCACATGATTCCCTTCTTAGAGCACAGGTGAGTTAATCAATGTGAATGAACCTCTGATCACATGATTTCCTTGTTAGAGCACAGGTGAGTTAATCAATGTGAATGAGCCTCTGATCACATGATTCCCTTCTTAGAGCACAGGTGAGTTAATCAATGTGAATGAGCCTCTGATCACATGATTTCCTTGTTACAGCACAGGTGAGTTAATCAATGTGAATGAGCCTCTGATCACATGATTTCCTTGTTAGAGCACAGGTGAGTTAATCAATGTGAATGAGCCTCTGATCACATGATTTCCTTGTTAGAGCACAGGTGAGTTAATCAATGTGAATGAGCCTCTGATCACATGATTTCCTTGTTAGAGCACAGGTGAGTTAATCAATGTGAATGAGCCTCTGATCACATGATTTCCTTGTTAGAGCACAGGTGAGTTGATCAATGTGAATGAGCCTCTGATCACATGATTTCCTTGTTAGAGCACAGGTGAGTTAATCAATGTGAATGAGCCTCTGATCACATGATTTCCTTGTTAGAGCACAGGTGAGTAAATCAATGTGAATGAGCCTCTGATCACCACACCTGTGCTCTAGCAGAGAAATCCCTATGTCCTGGCCTGTTAGTGGGTCCTGAGGACAGGAGTTGAGAACCACTGCTATAGATTAACATTCTAGAAACGTCTAACTTGCTTCATGTTAAAGGGATAGTAATAGATTGTTTTCAACGCAGCTCAGTTTGTTCAACATAATGTATAGTACTGCCAACTGATGCTCTTATTCTCCACAACTATATAGTTAACCCTTTGAGTGCCAGAGGGGTACGGAATGCATTGCTTTGCAATGCATTCCGTACCCCTCTGGCACTCAAAGGGATAAGATGTAATTTTATGCAGAAGTTTACCCCTCACAGCCCTTTTCCCAATGTAAGCATTTCAGGCTGAGGTCCGATAGTGGATCCCAGCGAGGGACAATCTTCAGTTAGTATTAGGGAAAACCTGCCCTCTTTCGACAAGTAGGGCAGTTTTTTCTTATACTGAGGGAAGATTGGGGGAGATTTATAAAAAAGCCGCATTAGTGTACATTTTAAGTGGAACTATCACCCTATATTAAGTGGCCCCCCCCCATAATTAAGCAAATGGTGATTTAGGTTCATAACGGCGCTATTATCGGGCACAACTACCAAGTTCTGAAGTAATCCTCCTCCTTTTTAGACTGACAGCCAGGCTTCTTGCTTTAGAGCCGCTTGCGTGCCTGTGCTGTCAGTCCCTTCCGGTACCTTAAGGTACAATGCAACACCACCTAGAGGAGACTGGGATGGACAGCGCAGGCGTCTCTAAGCCAAGATGTCTGCGTGCAAGCCTGGCTGCTGGTCTCAAACGAAGGATTACTTCAGAACTTGGTACTAAATGAGCTAGATAATGGTAAAATTAAATCCATATATATAGGTACAATTAAAACATACTTACTGCCCTCATTCCCATCTCTCAAACTGTTATGGTTTGAGAGATAACAAAATAAAGCCCTCCGCTCCCTCACACTTATCATACGTCCGCTGTATAGCAGACATCATGAGATCCTTCTTCTGGGACCAGATGGCGGCTCTTCAGGAGAGCTGTCATCGAGATATCTAACTATAATTATTTCATCAGTATGGTCTACAACGTGTGCCTGGCTTGCAAGCACACGTTGTAGACCATACTGATGAAGTAATTATAGTTAGATATCTAGATGACAGCGCTCCTGCAGAGCTGCCTAAAGCCGGTCGACCGGATTCTGCCTCTGACAGCTTTACAGCTCGTCAAGCAGAAAGGGGAGGGAACAGAGGACTTTATTTTATTACATCTCTCAAACCATAACCGTTTGAGAGATGGGAATAAGGGCAATAAGTATGTTTTAATTGTACCTATAAATTCGCCTGTACTTTTTTTTTTTTTTGAGGTTACTATTACTTTAATATGCCTCATCCTATTTTAATTTAATTTACAGGAAAATTGCTGGTACAACATATAGCAAGATAATTATCTGTAAAAACAAACCACACATCTCGGTGTGTAAAGTCCACTATGAGTTTGGGGAATAACTTTTTTTTTCACTGCAGTAAAATGAAACATCTGGCTAATTTCAGTACTTTCATTTGATGGGCCCACTTATTTCATAACTATTCACTGTTGCTCATGAAGATCTATTAGTCAATGATGGTTCGTTCAATGTGATTCCGATGAAAAAAATCTGTTTACAAAGTGGCTAAAAGCTCAATTTAAATCAAGTCAAAGTTGTTTTACAAAGTCTGGCCCATGTTTATTAAAGCAAAATGGAGTATTTCTGGAATAAATAAACTTCACCATAGGAGACAAAGCAGAAATTCCTAAATTCCCATGCACTTGAATAAAGCTTTTTAACCCCTAGAGAGGACTCCAATGCACTGCTTTGACTAGGGGGCTCCTGGGATGTAATATGACCTTTTCAGCTGAGGGTGGTTGTCCACTTTCTGGACGCTGAATGGCTGCCGGATTCAGTATTGACGTGCATAGTGCAGACCTGGGCTTTTTACCAAGTCATCGATGGTAGGAGCATACTTTGTAAAGCTTAATTTGCCCTATAAAGGAGCAGTAAACTTTATTAGAGCTTTTCTTGCTGAGTAAAACAAGGTCACTCCCACCACTGTCAGCTGTTTTAGTCGAATTATATAACCGTTCAAATAGCCAGGAAGTGAATTTAATGTGTTTACTTCCTAGAAGTTCTAACTAACAGGAAGTGACTCTGCAGTTTCTATCATATTCTATGGCGAACTGTATGTCACTGACTTTCCTCTCCATTAGAATGTAACAGAAATCTAATTGGAATCTGACCACTAGAGGGCACTGCTAATGTAACAAAAACACACCTTTAAACAGTAATAGCCCTGGAAATATTCATTTCTCAGCAGTGGGGGAGTATCCTTATTTTACTCATCAGAAAATGCCCTACAATATATATATATTTTTTCACATACCCCCCCCCCAACATTTCAAATGGCCAAAGAGGGACACTTGTGTGTTAGGGGGTGTTGCTGGGGGCGTGGCTGGTGGGCGGGACATAACCGAGAATTTTTAGGCTATTTCATGACCTATTGATACCTCCTTATATAACCTAATAAATGACTTGTAACAAGACCAAATTATTTTATATACACACACTAATTTATAATCACGTATACTGACGTTTATACAAACATTAATGTGAGTTTTATTGGTGTAGAGCAATATACTTATATACACACCACACAATCTGATCTCCGAAAAAGAGGGACATCAGGGTGGGGAAGAGGGACAGAGGGATTTGGGTCCAAAAGAGGGACTGTCCCTCCTAAAAAGAGACACTTGGGAGGTATGTTTTCATTTAAAGAATTGCTGCCTCTTTAACCATACCTCCCAAGTGTCCTTCTTTAGGAGGGACAACCCCTCTTTCAGACCGAAATCCCTCTGTCCCTCTTTCCCACTCTGATGTCCCTCTTTTTAGGAGATCAGACTGTGTGGTGTGTATATAAGTGTATCACATTGCTCCACAGCAATAAAACTCACATTACTGTTTGTATAAATGTCAGTATATGTGTTTATACACTAGTCTGTGTAAATAAAATACTTTGGTCTTGTTATAAATCATTTATTAGGTTTCACAAGTAGGTGTCAATAGATCATGAAATAATCTAAAAATTCTTGGTAATGCCACGCCCACCAGACACGGCCCCAGCAACACCCCCTAAAACACAAGTGTCCCTCTTTGGCAATTTGAAACGTTGGGAGGTATGTCTTTAACAGATATTTTAGGAAAGATTTAGAAAATCCTCTCTCAGTGCATTTGTAACTGGGTTCCCGGTCTACAAACTGTACAGTTAATCCATGAGTGTATCTCAAAAGCATTCATTATGTTCTACTGCTGTGAAGCCTTTGTCTTCACCATTATCCAGCTGTGACAGCCACAGTACCCTAGGACCTCTACACCAGCTTTATCCAGTCTCATGGATCCTGAGATGCTTTCAGTGAAATTTGTGATACGTTGGTACAATATGCCGGATTTGAAAAGCTTAATTAATTAAGTTTTCCCAGCATCATTTCCTTCCACTATTAATCCCATACAGTTTATTCAGGATCTTCCAGAGACCTGGATTATTAAAAAATACAAAACCTCCAGCAAATTGCCAGGATTGGAGAGAATTTATTAGTGGAAATTATATCATTCAGACTGTAAGACTCTGAATTGTTTTGTCGGTGACTTACATTTTCTCTAGACATTTAAAGGGATGCTGCTACTTAAAGGGATAGTAATGTTTCATAATAAAAGCAGCTCTAATTAATCACCATAGTATTTGGACTTCGGAGAGTGTTATTTCAATTCTGTCAGAGTTGTAGTTCAAGAGTAATTCAATGACAAAGTATCCCCCTCCCACCCCTTTTACTGATGTAACACTGCTCAGCCAGATCAGAAGGGAGGTGCCCAGGTAGATTGCAGAGAGGGACAATCTTCAATTAAGATAAGGGAAAAACCTGAAAAACTTGTCAAGAGGGGCAGGGCTTTCATTGTTCTCATAGGAAGAAGATTGTCCCCTGCTGTTATCTGTCTGGTCTATGGACTACATTCCACATCTGAGAAGAGATGGCTTACACTAGGTAAAAGGGGCGGGAGGGGAAACTTTGCTTGTGAATATCTCTCAAACCATAAAGGTTTGAGAGATAAGACTTATATCGTTCTTCCTGTTTTTTTAATGCCTACAAAATAAAATAAAGTTAAAAAGAAGTATTACTATCCCTTTAAAGGAAATAATAACCCCTTCTTTATCTTACAATGGCAAGAAAATCCTAATGGCCCTTATTAATTTTGCTCTTGCGCCCCTGTTCATAACAGAACCTCTTCAGTCAGTCCTGGATGTAATGCCCAAGGATCGATGCCATAAGGACCATAGGACCTCAAATAATATTCACTGCACATGGTAGGCTAAACCATTTAAAGGGACACTAATATCCCATAGAAACATTTTTTTTTGTTTTGTAGAGTAAAAAAAAATAAAATCTGTGCAACAAATCCTATCTCTCTAACCTTTACGGTTTGAGAGATATTTGATCCAAAAGTTACCCTCTCCCTCCCCTTCTCCTGACAGCAGTAGATCCCGGTCTGGGGACAGACAGGTGGCTCTTCAGCAGAGCTGCAGTAGTGCGATTTTAAAAGAAATACTTCATTGGAACGGTCTACAAAATGTGCTTGGTTTGCAAGGTCTACAAAGTGTGCTTGGTTTGCAAGGTCTACAAAGTGTGCTTGGTTTGCAAGCACACTTTTTTAGAAGTATTTCTTTTTAAATTGCACTGTTGCGGCTCTGCTGAAGAGCTGCATCACGTTGGCCAACACGGATCTCCTGCTGTCAGCTTTACGGCTGAGAGAGTTGTTTAGTGGCAGATAGGATTTGCTGCATAGAATTTATTCTTCTTTAATCTACAAAACAAAAAAAAAACATTTTATGGGACATTTCTGTAGCTTTAAGGAACAAAGGGTTGTGCACTCTTATTGTACTTAAAAGGTTATGTAGGTACATGTACTTAACCCTTTGAGGGCCAGAGAGGTATCCAGTGCATTGTGTTGCAATGTCTATCATGATGCAGAAGGTTGTTTAGAAATTAACTTGAAAATACACCAACTTTATTCAAGGTGTCAGGTCCGCTTTAAGATGAAACCAGTCAATGATGCGATACTGCCTGGATTATTAATTAATTTCTTTTGTCTGGCCTGATGCGAACATGGACGAGCTATAGGTATAACCAGCTTTGATTTATTTAAAGGGCAAGCCTTTAACCCTTTGAGTACAGAGATGTATCAAATGAGTTGCTTCGCACTTCGTTGGACAACCCTCTGGTGCTCAGATGGTTAAGTACAAGAGTGGTGCACTGCACACACACCTGTGGTTCTTTAAACAATTTAGTGCCAGCAGGGGGGATGTAATGAGAAGGCATTGGACACCCCTCTGGCCCTTTAAATGGTTACGGGGATTTTCTTGTGGCACCTTTCCTAAAGCAGTCTGAGGACTGGAATGTGAAGTTGTTAATAAGTCTTTTGTAGGATGCTGATACAGCACCACCATAAAATTTCAGGTCATGGAAGTACTGCACCCAAGAATGTGTGCTTCTGCTGCAGTATCATTTTTAACCCTTTAAGGACCAGAGGTCCAGAGAAATGACCTTCCCTGAAGGATGGTTTTGATCCTTTCTGACACTCCGGTACACGAGACCTGTTAGGTAAATCAGCATGCTGAGGGGGAGGTCTGAGAGAGACCGCTGAAGTCTTGGAGTAGTTAATTTCAGACCCAGTTTCTATCTACAGGGCTCCCGCAGGAGCACTGTAAGGTGTAAAAACCGGTGGGAGTAGCCATGTTTTACTCGGAAGGGTGTATATTTCAATATTAACCATTACTATACCTTACTATCGCTTTAAGAAGTCAAAATGAACTGGGACTGCTTTTAACTAGCTTGTTCCATGACCCAGCCACAGCTGCTACACTAGTACCTGTATCCTTGATAGATTTATATTGATGAAATTGCCTATACTGTTGGTATTTTGCCATCTGAAGTGAAATGGATATCAGCTATTTAGTTTAATAGAATGGACTAACCCCAGGAATGTGACTCTATAGCGACTCCACTTGGGATCCATCAATGCACAGCATATCCCTGTTGTTCAGGTGTGTGATCTGCTCCCCCATATCCCAGCACCCAGACATTTTCCCCATGACCCTGACTCTACTATAAACTTCCCACCACAAGGGAACACCAGCACCAAAAAATGAGTTTGGTTTATATAAAACCTTAACCCTCTGATTAACAGAGAGGTACACACTGCAATGTGCTGCGTACTCCTGGAATTCAAAGGGCTAAGCACACGATCAAACCCTGGAGCATTTGAAATGAGCTCCCCCTGAGATGTTTTGAAATATTAACCCTTAATGCTCCCAAGCAGATTCTAGGTGCTAGGTTAATTTTTGCTAAAGATGATTCAATCAGTCCTCACGGAGCCTTAAACATAATACAGTTCTGATATCACTTCGTATACACTAAAACATTCTACAGTTCTGAGATATCACATCTTATACACTATAACATTCTACAGTTCTGATATCACTTCTTATACACTATAACATTCTACAGTTCTGTGGTATCACTTCTTATACACTAAAACATTATACAGTTCTGTGGTATCACTTCTTATACACTATAACATTCTACAGTTCTGTGATATCACTTCTTATACACTAAAACATTATACAGTTCTGATATCACTGCTTATACACTAACATTCTACAGATCTGATATCACTTCTTATACATTATAACATTCTAAAGTTCTATGATATCACTTCTTATACACTATACACTATAACATGATACAGTTCTGTGATATCACTTCTTATACACTATAACATTCTACAGTTCTGTGGTATCACTTCTTATACACTAAAACATTATACAGTTCTGTGATATCACTTCTTATACACTATAACATTCTACAGTTCTGTGGTATCACTTCTTATACACTAAAACATTATACAGTTCTGTGGTATCACTTCTTATACACTAACATTCTACAGTTCTGTGGTATCACTTCTTATACACTATAACATTCTACAGTTCTGTGATATCACTTATACACTATAACATTCTACAGTTCTGTGGTATCACTTCTTATACACTAAAACATTATACAGTTCTGATATCAGTACTTATAAACTATAACATTCTACAGTTCTGTGGTATCACTTCTTATACACTATAACATTCTACAGTTCTGTGATATCACTTCTTATACACTATAACATTCTACAGTTCTGATAGATATCACTTCTTATACACTATAACATTCTACAGTTCTGATATCACTTCTTATACACTATAACATTCTACAGATCTGTGTTATCACTTCTTATACACTATAACATTCTACAGTTCTGTGATATCACTTCTTATACACTATAACATGATACAGTTCTGTGTTATCACTTCTTATACACTATAACATGATACAGTTCTGAGATATTGCTTCTTATACACTATAACTTTCTACAGTTCTGTGATATCACTTCTTATATACTATAACAATCTACAGTTCTGATATCACTTCTTATACACTATAACATTTCTACAGTTCTGAGATATCATTTCTTATACACTATAACATTCTACAGTTCTGATATCACTTCTTATACACTATAACATTCTACAGTTCTGTGATATATCACTTCTTATACACTATAACATTCTACAGTTCTGATATCACTTCTTATACACGATAACATTCTACAGTTCTGATATATATCACTTCTTATACACTATAACATTCTACAGATCTGATATATCACTTCTTATACACTATAACATGATACAGTTCTGATATATCACTTCTTATACACGATAACATTCTACAGTTCTGATATATCACTTCTTATACACTATAACATGATACAGTTCTGATATATCACTTCTTATACACGATAACATGATACAGTTGTGTGATATCACTTCTTATACACTATAACATTCTACAGTTCTGTGATATCACTTCTTATACACGATAACATTCTACAGTTCTGATATCACTACTTATACACTATAACATTCTACAGTTCTGAGATATCACTTCTTATACACTATAACATTCTACAGATCTGATATATCACTTCTTATCCTATATAATAATTCGGCAAGTTGTGTGTAACGCCCGACATGCGCAGTAGATACTGCTGCGCGTGCCGCAGTCACACGCACTGGAGACTGCTCGCGCCGCAGCTCTGTATCAGCCGAGGCACGGGCAGTCTCCACCGCGTGTGACTGCCCCGCGACCGGCTGCCTGAGGCACTGTGGCCCGTGTAACGGGCTGTTCAACTAGTACACTATAACATGCTACAGTTCTGATATATCACTTCTTATACACTATAACATTCTACAGATCTGATATATCACTTCTTATACACTATAACATGATACAGGTCTGAGATATCACTTCTTATACACTATAACATTCTACAGATCTGATATATCACTTCTTATACACTATAACATGATACAGGTCTGAGATATCACTTCTTATACACTATAACATGATACAGTTCTGTGATATCACTTCTTATACACTATAACATGATACAGGTCTGAGATATCACTTCTATACTCACAAGACAAGCAGGACTTCTCTCTCTGTTCGTCTGGTACAAATGTCACTAATTTAGACAGGGAACAAGTAGTAAATGGGTGTAAATCATATAGTAGGAAACTCTCTTGTTTGTCACCTGAGAATGTGGCCCATCACCTTGACACTGTGAAATTTGAACCAAATCCCTGTATCTCTGGGTCAGACCCTGAGAGTTCCTGGGTATGTACAGGATAAATTAAAGTTTTATGTCATTAGAAGCCCAAGTTTCTCAGAGGACATAGTAGATTCACACGGTGAATGGCTTGGGCCTATGTGGACACATTTGTGGACACATTCATTGTTGTTGGGATAAAGTGGCTTGTACAGGATCATATCCCTTGTTACAATTTCAGCTTTGTTTTGCGCTCGCTCTCTCTCTTTTGCGCTCTCTCTCCTCTTTCCCGCTCTCTCTCCTCTCTTTCCCGCTCTCTCTCCTCTCTCTTTCACTCTCTCTTTTGCTTCTTTCGCTTTTTCTATATTTAGCTTCTCTCTCGCGCTTTCTCTCTCTTTTCTCTTTTTCTGTCTTTCTTGCATTCTCGCTCTTTCTCTCTCATTATTTACTCACAAGTTAATATCTGAAAATCCTTTTCTTAGATCTCTAAATACAGTCCAACACTGTATTTTGGTGCCTGTGTAGACTCTAATTCCATCATTAACATGGTTCATTGTCTTTGTGCTGGTCAGAGCGCTGAATCAGTCAGTGTTTGGTATTTGTCCAGATAGTTGTTTTATAGATGGATTTGCCAGACCCTGAAATTGATGACTCCCTTCTTCCCACCTGGAATCTGAAAGTTTTTGGGGTGTTGATTAATAGATGTGTGAGCTGAACAGTGGCAGATCCGCCCTTCTCTACTAAATGGGTTCCATTAACCCCTCGAGGACCAGAGGACTGTTTAAACCAGTGTTTCTCACCTCCTGTCCTCAGGACCCACTAACAGGCCAGGATTTGATGATTTCCTTGTTAGTGCACAGGTGAGTTAATCAATGTGAATGAGCCTCTGATCACATGATTTCCTTGTTAGAGCACAGGTGAGTTAATCAATGTGAATGAGCCTCTGATCACATGATTACCTTGTTAGAGCACAGGTGAGTTAATCAGTGTGAATGAGCCTCTGATCACATGATTTCCTTGTTAGAGCACAGGTGAGTTAATCAATGTAAATGAGCCTCTGATCACATGATTTCCTTGTTAGAGCACAGGTGAGTTAATCAATGTGAATGAGCCTCTGATCACATGATTTCCTTGTTAGAGCACAGGTGAGTTAATCAATGTGAATGAGCCTCTGATCACATGATTTCCTTGTTAGAGCACAGGTGAGTTAATCAATGTGAATGAGCCTCTGATCACCACACCTGTGCTCTACCAGAGAAATCCCTAAGTCCTGGCCTGTTAGTGGGTCCTGAGGGCAGGAGTTGAAAACCACTGGTTTAAACACATTGCTTCTCTTTCTGATTTTTAGCGTGGCTTCTTTATAATTTTAGTATATAGGAATCGTCCAGTAAACTAAACATACCTGACCACAGCTGGGTACAAATTGTAATTTAACCCATTAGGTGCTGGAGAACTGTAACATCCAAGAGATTACCGTTTTTTTATATAATATCACAGGAAAGTATATCAAACCTTTTATTTTAACCCTTTGAGTGCCAGAGAGGTATGCAACGCATTGCTTTTGCAATGCGTTGCATACCCCTCTGGCATTCAAAGGGTTAATTGTCAAAGGACTTTTTCTTTAAACCTTTGCGTGCCAGAGGAGTATCAAACCCATTACGAAGCAATGCTTCGGATGCCACTCTATCTCTCAGAATTAAATTCCATATTTTTAGATTCAGCTTCTTGTAATTTCACAATGACAATATAAATTGTGCAGCTGTATCTGATTAGTAATCACTTTGTCAGGAGTCTGTTTGTACCAGCACAATCAATCCAGAGCACAGAAGCAGACAATTTGAATCTGTTCCAGAGGACATTTTTTTTTTAAATCACCCAGAACAAATCAATCCAATTCCAAGGGGCTATGTTGGGTAAAGGCTGTAAAGTAAGCCATCAAACAGGCACGTCCAAAATTGTAGTGGTCAGAAGAACTAGTTTAGTTCTCCTTTTACTATATTCTTCAGTTACTATATATGATTTTAATACGTTAATTAAAACTCAGTAGGTTGTTTGTCCGTAAATGAATACTAATCTTAAACAACAAACTGGGGGTTGTGTAGATACACAGATTACAATAGATAAATTCCCAAACTTAAAGGGATAGTAATACTTAAAATGTAAAAAAAAAAAAAAAAAAAAAAATATATATATATATATATATATATATATATATATATACATATATATATATATATATATATATATATAATATGTTGTAGGGTTTATCCCCCTGAATAAAACAAGAGTACTCCCACTGCTGAAAGGTGTTTTATTCAAAAGTTATTATAGCTCAAACTTGAATTTTTTTAGGTGCATTATCACAGTGGCCTGAAATTGTACAGTGGCGCTGTTGCTACATCATCCTATGGCGATTCATGGTCCTCGGACCAGAGCTGTCCATGGGATGGTGTAGTAAAAGCACCACTGTACAATTTCAGGCCACTATGATATTACACCTAAAAAATTCAACTTTGAGCTGTTATAACTTTTTAATAAAATATATCTCCTCAGTGGGAGTACCATTGTTTTACTTAGGGGGATAAACCCCACAACACTTTTTTTTTTTTTTTTTTTTTTTTTTTACATTTTAAGTATTACTATCCCTTTAAATACAGGGTGCCTTTTGTGAACTATCTAATCTGTACACCGAATTACTGGGAAAAAAAGTTATACATAATTTTAAATTGAGAAAATTAATTTTGTTACTCAACTGATTTGGTGACAAAATGGATTTTTTTTTAGCTTAAAATAGATTGTTGCACAGTCATCTGTTAAATTGCAAAATGGATTTCGTTGCACATAATCTTATTGCAGTCTTGTCACAAAATATATATTTTTTACTGTACAGAATACAGTACTTGTGTGTATATTGACCTATGATATAGATATTAGCACTTTAAATGCTAGAGGGGAATGCAACATTTCTTCTCAAGGAGTTATGTACCCCTCTGGAATTCAAAGAGTTAAAAACAAATGTCTCTAATGAATCCCTAGAATGCAGCTTTTCTACTGCATTCCCAGAATACCTTGCAGCAATATGCAAGGAAGGGCACCAAGGTATCCCAAATCCATATAAACATCTCTTATGTCGCTTTTCAGAGGCAAACGCTGAAACTGTTGAATGAAATATTTGTATTTATTCAGGCCATGCTGATTGACACAAGCTACATTTAAGGAGCTGTCTGGCTTCAGCCTATCAACAAAGGAAATGTATTTTCATTATTACAATTAACAGTCTCACTGCAATAGGAAAGTCTTTAAAGTGACAGTTACCCACCTTTTCATATTCTGCAAAAATCAAATTATCTATACTTTATTTTTATAGTTTTCAGCTTGCTTGTTTTTTTTTTTTTAAACCCTTTGAGAACCAGAGGGGTACGCAATGCAACGCAGATTGTGAAAGCATATATATTTATGCAATGTTGTAGTCTCTCTGCACACTGATTTTGATTTGTATACTGTGGAAGCAAACTTTTCTACATTGTTTCACTTTTTTAATATATTTACTTTTACATTGTTCTCGCTCAGCTTTTTACAGATCCACACACACTGCTTTCTGAAAACCAGTTCAAATTGGTCTCATCAGGGACGTAAAATGATAAACCCGTGTGTATATAGTTTAGCACTTTTATCAACATGGGAACTCAAAATGCCTGGTGTAGTGTCCACAGTCTGAAAAGGAATTCCAGTTAACATAAAGACAGTATTCATTAAAGGGGTAGTAATGTTTCACAAAAACAGCAGCTCCAATTAATCTTCATAGTATTTGGACCATGGAGAGCGTTATTTCAATACTATCAGACTTGTAGTACAAAAGTAATTGAATGATAAAGTATCCCCCTACTGCCCCTTTTACCTAGTGTAAGCCGCCTCCCTTCAGGTGTGGAATCTGGTCCACAGACCAGGCAGCTCACAGCAAGGGACAATCTTCTTACTGTGAGAACAATTAAAGCCCTGCCCCCCTTGACAGATTTTCCCTTATGATCACTAAAGATTGTCCCTCTCTGCGATCTATCCAGACAGTCTTGCTGCTCTGAGGTGAGCAGTGTTACACTAGGTAAAAGGGGCGGGAGGGGGACACTTTATCATTCAATTACTCTTGTACTACAACTCTGACAGTAGTGAAATAACACTCTCCATGACCCAAATACTATGAAGATTAATTGGAGCTGCTTTTATTTTGAAACATTACTATCCCTTTAAGTTAAAGTGGTGCAATGCTGGAGGAAACCAAGTGCACTATGGGGGAGGGGAAGGTATAATGAAAATTATGCAAATACCCATTTATGTAACCCTTTGAGTGGCAGAGGGGCATCCAGTGCATTGCTATTCACTCAAAGGTTTAAGGTGAACTCCTAATCCCTTGAATGTGAAAGAGGGAAAACAAACGTGTCTGTCTTTTTATGAAAAGCTAATCCCCCCCCCCCCTTTAAGCTTTGTGTATAGGGTACAAATTCAGCTCTCTGAATGAAGCGCCTGTGTATCCTATTCAGGAATGTGAACGGTCTCCAACACTTTGCTTTGGAATGGATTGAAGAGACTTGTATTTAAACGGTTTAAAGTCGCATGTAAATGGGAATTTGCAGAATTTTCACACACATCCCTTCCCCAAAGTGCCCTTGGCCTGATTCTGAACTGCTCTTTCTTAGCTCAATGCATGCAATTGATGATTCAAACCCCTATTGGGCTTCACAGGCCGCTTCCATTTGAGGATTTGCTTCCTCTTATAATGAGGGTGTCAAATGTAGGCATCTTTCGATGCACTATTGATACAAGGTATATCTATGGCAATGGGTTTGTTTACATTAGAGATTACACACGCATTCAAGGTCAATACAAAGAACTATCCGGTGAATTATTTACGTAAAGAGCAGAGTTAAGAACGAACGGTCATCCATTAAGACTAGAGGATAGGCACTTTCGACTAAAACAAAGGCAGGGATTTTTTATAGTAATGACAGTAAAGCTATGGAATTCTTGTGCTTGCAAAAACTGTAACTGATTTCAAAAAGTAATGGATGCCTATCACAGAACAATATTGAAAATTATGACAGGTGGCTTAAATGCAGATAGGTTGTTGATCGAGGGAAATATCTGACTGCTATTTGGAGCCTGGAAGGAATTTTTTTTTACCCACTTGGGCTTAATTGGAAATGGCTTCAATTGATTTTTATTTTTTGTTTTTTTTTTCGCCTTCCTCTGGATCAATCAGGGTGTTTTGGCATGGGCTGGACTGGGTGGACACATGTCTTTTTGTTCAGCCTCATCAACTATGTTACTATGTTTGTTTGTGAACTGAACTATAAAATCAATAACAAGCCAGATGCTTCATCACTGTAATTTAGCATTATTATGACCATCAAGGTTTTTCTGGGTCATTGAGATACAGTAAGAATATTTTATGTAATGGAACATAATTTTATTATAAAAATATTTAAGACAAATGCTGTCTTAAATATTTTTATAATAAATTTTTTTTTTGTCCTCTGAGTAAAACTGGGGTACAATTCAAACTTTTTAATTCAAATTGCTAGTAACAGGACCAACTGGTGGGAAGTTTATCTAAGGGGCAATAAAGAGGGGAAGACGTCTGCAGTTTCTATGTTATTTTATGGAGCCTATACACTGATTAAGGAAGGGGTGTCATTAGCCGTTTCTTTCAGAACTTCTGTTTCACACAAAAATTGGCAGGTCTTCTACTTCTGTGACCTTCATTCCATCAACGTATCTAAGATTCCAGACCTTTTATCTCGGTCGTCTTCTCCGTTGCCTGTACTTAAGGTCAAGGACCTTTTTGTCTTTGTTCTGTGTAGTGGTCTATAAGAACCTACACCCCACCCCCCCACCCCACCCCCCCAAAAAAAGTCATTTCTGTTACTCTGGTTTTCTGGATCTTGGCCGCTCAGTATAAAACTCCCTTGGATTTTTCTTTAGTTTGAATAAAGAACTTTGAAAAGGGCAGAAGAGAACAGAAGAGACCCAGAGCTCAATGGAATGGAATGAAGACCGTGTAATAATGTTGTGACAGACAGAATCACTGTAGGAGAGAAGATAATTTATGGAGAAGACTGGAATTGCTTGTTCATCTGAGCCTGACTGTTAGTCATGGTTAAAGGAAAAGTAACACCAATTAATAACTATCTAACCAACATACCTTATTGTGGCAAGAAAATCCCAATGGCTTCTGACCTGTGCAGTGAGCATAGTTTGTTGTCCTTTTGCCTACAGACATCTAGGACTTATAGGAGCAGTAAAATTTTTTTTATGAAAACACATATTTTGCACATCATTTTCTGCTGAATAAAACAAGGTCACTCCCATCACTGTCAGATGTTTTATTCAAAACTTATAGCAGTTTAAATAATCAGGAAGTGAATTTACTGTGTTTACTTCCTGATAGTTCTAACTGACAGGAAGTGACTCAGCAGTTTCTATCACATTCTATGGAGAACTGTATGCCACTGACTTTCCTCTCCATTAGAATCTAACAGGAAAACTAATTATAATTTGACCACTAGAGGGCACTGCTAATGTAAAAAAAACATGGTTTTAAACTGTAATAACTCTGGAAGTATAAATCTCTCGGCAGTAGGAGAACCCTTATTTTACTAAGTAAGAAAATCCCTACAATATATATTTTTTCATAAAAAAAAAAAAAAGTTTACTGCTCCTTTTACTTTTGAGCAAATGCACAATGGTAAGTCATAGGGCATTTGTGGTGATCTGTTATTATTAAAGTGGAACTACCACCATAGTAAGTCGCCCTGCAATAATTGGGCAGATGGTGGTTAGCTTAATAATAGTTATACTACCTCTCAAAAGTAGCAGATTGTAAAGTAATCCTTAATCTGCCGAGACTGAAGGCCAGGTTAGTGCAGTGTGCGCGCCTTCACCATCAGTCCCTTTTGGGCCAGTGCAATGCTTTTTAATGGGGACTGGGACTAACATCGGAAGATTAAGGGACTTGTTACTTGTACCTGTGGGCAGCATTGGGGTCCGAGCGAGACCTCTCCAGTCTTGGAGCGGTCAATTTCAGACCCCGTTTTTAGGGAGCTCTGTAAGTAAAATGTATGTGACATGCTATGGCCCTCACCGGTCCTTATGGCAAAACCGCACGACGGCCGTAATATGTCACATGGTCGTTAAAGGGATAGTAATACTTCATTTTATCTTTATTTTATTTTGTAGGCATTAAAAAAACATGAAGAAAGATATGTCTTCTCTCTCAAACCTTTATGGTTTGAGAGATATTCACAAGCAAAGTTTCCCCTCCCGCCCCTTTTACCTAGTGTAAGCCATCTCTTCTCAGATGTGGAATCCAGTCCATAGACCAGACAGATAACAGCAGGGGGCAATCTTCTTCCTATGAGAACAATGAAAGCCCTGCCCCCCTTGACAAGTTTTTCAGGTTTTTCCCTTATCTTAATTGAAGATTATCCCTCTCTGCAGTCTACCTGGGCACCTCCCTTCTGATCTGGCTGAGCTTTGTTACATCAGTAAAAGGGGCGGGAGGGGGATACTTTGTCATTGAATTACTCTTGAACTACAACTCTGACAGAATTGTAATAACACTCTCCAAA
The DNA here is from genome assembly GCA_037306005.1 of Rhinophrynus dorsalis. Lineage (NCBI taxonomy): Eukaryota > Metazoa > Chordata > Amphibia > Anura > Rhinophrynidae > Rhinophrynus > Rhinophrynus dorsalis. The sequence goes on from CM074718.1 coordinate 29,333,209, forward strand.
GTCCAAATTCTATGATGATTAATTAGAGCTGCTTTTATTATGAAACATTACTATCCCTTTAAGGAGTTAATATGTTTTAGTTATAAAATGTTAACATGCTTCTTAGTCACTTGTAATTCTATTTCAATTCCTGTTCTTTCTCAGAGGGAGGTGGTAATTTTATATCTTTTACAATGTATTACTAGTTCCATAACGGCACCCTCTTGTTGAACAGGAACATTCTGAAACCACATCCCCCTGTGCATCTATCCTGCTTATAAACCTTAATCCAACCAATTTTATGTTCCAACAAACTGGAGTACAAGGCAGACTTTAAGTACTGTTACATTTTCCATATATTTACATCCAAGAAACCACTTTAATTGTTAAATCAACAAAGATGTCATGCATTGTAAGGATTCGTCTGTACCGGATCTATTGGCGAGCTTTGGTGTATAATAGTTTGCTCAAGTGTTTCTGCTATAAACTCTTTATCCTCTGAAATTTTTGCTACAAATGTGTATTCATTTTTTTTTATTTATTTTTTTTCCTTTCCATTCTTTATAATGCTAAAATGCAGGTGATGGTAGCAGTAGTTAAAGGGATAGTAATGTTTCATAATAAAAGCAACTCTAATTAATCATCATAGTATTTGGACTTTGGAGAGTGTTATTTCAATTCTGTCAGAGTTGTAGTTCAAGAGTAATTCTACCCCTCCCACCCCTTTTACTGATGTAACACTGCTCAGCCAGATCAGAAGGGAGGTGCCCAGGTAGATTGCAGAGAGGGACAATCTTCAATTAAGATAAGGGAAAAACCTGAAAAGCTTGTCAAGGGGGGCAGGGCTTTCATTGTTCTCATAGGAAGAAGATTGTCCCCTGCTGTTATCTGTCTGGTCTATGGACTACATTCCACATCTGAGAAGAGATGACTTACACTAGGTAAAAGGGGCGGGAGGGGGGACTTTGCTTGTGAATATCTCATAAACCATAAAGGTTTGAGAGATAAGACTTATATCATTCTTCAAGTTTTTTTAATGCCTACAAAATAAAATAAAGTTAAAACGAAGTATTACTATCCCTTTAAGTCTGAGTCAAGTAGAACAGCAGTCAGCAATCTTGGACTACAGTTGTATATGGGGATGATGGGGTTGTAGTCTCTGACAGCTAGCGTGCTTACCACTGGGGTCACACCCACAAGGATACCATGTAGATGAAGAAAAAGCGGAGGAGTCAGGTTTATGGACAGTCCAAGGCTTGGGCAGACAGTAAAGGTTTGAAGTCGTAGTCAAAGTCAACACAACAGGAAATTGTACCATGTTAGGAGAGAGCCTAATATCTAATTGCTGGCCCTGGGGAACTGCAAACCTATATAGGCCAGTTTTGGGTGCCTGCTTTGCTTGGTCAAAGCCTGTCTTGTGCATGATTTAAACCCCACTTCAGGGTTCTAGATGCTTGATGCATAAACAGATTATTTAGTGCATGTGGAGAACAGCTACATTAACATATAAACAAACCCACATGAATATGACACTGGTTCATTAACCTGCATTTTCATATGGAAATGAGCCATTGTCTTTGTTAAGTTCAAAACTGTAAACCTGTGGAAGGCATGGTGGATTCTTGGCAAGGGAAGAACGGTGGTGGATTGACGGGTATGTGACGGAGAAGACATGTTGGTGCGTTTTGGTGGTGTGCCATTAACACAGATCTGACAAAACATCTCCATCCTGAGTATCTTGGACCAGCTGTTAACATCAGATTACTAATGCCATATAGATGATAATGCCAATACTCATTTATAAATAAGACCTGATATCACCAGTTGCCATGACTTAATACCAATCCTATATAATAATCTGCTAGGATGTTTGTCAGAAACAGTCATGTGCAGTAGAGATTGCGTGCGTTTGGGTAGTCTCTACAGTGCATGATAGCATCGCGTGGAGCAGTGAGGTGGCGGCTGCTTAACCCTTTGAGTGCCAGAGGAGTACGCAATGCATTGCAAAGCAATGCTTTGCGTACCCCTCTGGCACTCAAAGGGTTAACATTACCCGGACCTTGGCCCATGTACACGGGCTTTTACACTAGTTATTAGTGTTGAGCGAGCACCCCGATGCTCGGGTGCTCTGACCGAGCACCGCCGGAGGCTCGAGTGCTCGGCCGAGCACCCGAGCCCCATTGACTTCAATGGGGCGACACGAGCATTACACCAGGCACCCCCTGCTCTGATGAGGGGAGGGTGCCTGGTCAATGCCCCCCTTCATCTCCGCAATGTCCCCCTTCATCTCCGCAATGTCCCCCTTCATCTCCGCTATGCCCCTCTTCCGCAATGTCCCCCTTCATCTCCGCTATGCCCCTCTTCCACAATGTCCCCCTTCATCTCCGCTATGCCCCTCTTCCACAATGTCCCCCTTCATCTCCGCTATGCCCCCTTCATCTCCGCTATGCCCCCTTCATCTCCGCAATGTCCCCCTTCATCTCCGCTATGCCCCCTTCATCTCCGCAATGTCCCCCTTCATCTCCGCTATGCCCCCTTCATCTCCGCTATGCCCCTCTTCCACAATGTCCCCCTTCATCTCCGCTATGCCCCTCTTCCACAATGTCCCCCTTCATCTCCGCTATGCCCCTCTTCCACAATGTCCCCCTTCATCTCCGCTATGCCCCCTTCATCTCCGCAATGCCCCCTACCTCCAGTCCCTGGTGGTCCAGCGGAGCGTCTTCAGATCTGTGCCTCCTTCGGCACAGATCCCCGCCACCCGAACATGGCGGGCGAGCACATGGCGGTACTCGACGAGTACCGCCATGTGCCGAGCAGAGCGATGCTCGAGCCGATCCGAGCATCGGCCGAGCATGCTCGCTCAACACTACTAGTTATTAATATACTAGTTATTAATAATACACTACGGGCCATGTGTTCAAAGAAGTAATGAAATAGCTTTTGTCATTTGTTACGACTTTTCAAAGTACAGTGTCGTTGGGATCATTAATATTTTCAGAGTGTGTCGTTTGTGATTGGAAATATGTTGTTTGTCCTGACTGAAATTGTAGTATTTAAAGACAAAAATGTTGTATGAAATGACAAAAAATGTCTTTCCTAACGACAAAAAATAGCACGATTACCATAGAGTCTTGTGACTCGATTGAACCTTAACTGTCTAAGACTCTCAAGTCTATGGTAAGTTACCACAGAGTCTCTTAGACAGTGATATGATGAGTCATACGACTGGTAATCAATGCATACAATAAACACAGTAAAACCACTAGTGCGAATGACGAAGAGATAAGTTCTGATTTACTTCAGTGTCAGGCTTTTTGGCCAGAGAGACAGAACACCGCTAGTAAAAGACAGGGCAAAAGCATTCCTCCTGTTTGCAGCTAACTGTGATCGGACTCTGAGTGGTAGAGTCCCACTGTCCATCTGCCCCACACCCCGTCCTGTTTTTGTCTCAAGGAAATATGGCAGCCTATGCAATGCATTCAATGCCGCTCTGGCAATCAAAGGGTTAAAGACATGATATACATGTGTAGTGAGATGCATGATCTGATTGATCTTCTACAGCAATGGGGTAATTGCAATATGTTCATTATTGATGATGACATACTGTGCAGAGACCTCAGCTGAGCTGAAAATCTGTATCTCCAGATATGGAAGAATTCTAGCAACACAAGAAGAATGTTGCATGTGTGCAAGAACATTGTAGTATGTACTAACGGGATAACACATATGCACTTACATGTTCACAAGGGCCACAAGATAGACGGACACAGCTTTGTATGTTTGAGCTTTAGTATAAATTGCAAAACAGGTAGAATGTCATCACTCCATGGTGAAGCCTTATATGGTTTGTGCCAGCTGTTATTGAACACGTGATTTTTAAAGGTACGAGGTCTTCTTTTTCTACAATGGTAGGTTTAAAGATATGGAATATTGTTCTTATGGAGTGTTGCCCTGCTAGTCACATATAATAGAAGGCAAAAAAAAAAAAAACACACACACACTGATTTCCTAGTTACGGTTTCCTAATGCATTGTAGTCTACTAATCTAGTCTTGGGTTCCTAGTACCTGCATTCTGATACAGCTTATAATTATTGGTTAGGCATTCATTACAGGCTTGTTTACTATACAAGAGGTTAAATTAATTTAAGGTTCCAGGCTGATTTAGTGTGGTTCTAGCACACCCAACTCTCTGGGAACCACTGAACTTGAAATAAAAATAAATGCTATAGGCAGGGCTTAAAATTTTAAGTCCTTTGCTACTAGCCAGACCTGAAAAGTTACTCTCCACTGCAAGCCATAACATACCCACCAGGGCTGAATTTCTACTCATCAGGGCTAAACTTTCACTCGCCATTGTCTAGTGGTGAGTGGAAATTTTGAGCCATGCTATAGGTTCAGTAAAACAAGGGTGGTAATCCTGCCTTTATTTTAACCAAACTCTTAAAGGGATAGTAATACTTCATTTTAACTTTATTTTATTTTGTAGGCATTAAAAAAATATGAAGAATGATGTCTTATTTATCAAATCTTTATGGTTTATGAGATATTCACAAGCAAAGTCTCCCCTCCCGCCCCTTTTACCTAGTGTAAGCCATCTCTTCTCAGATGGGGAATCTAGTTGTAAGACCAGACAGATAACAGCAGGGGACAATCTTCTTCCTATGAAAACAATGAAAGCCCTGACCCCTTGACAAGTTTTTCAGGTTTTTCCCTTATCTTAATTGAAGATTGTCCCTCTCTGCAATCTACCTGGGCACCTCCCTTCTGATCTGGCTGAACAGTGTTACATCAGTAAAAGGGGTGGGAGGGGGATACTTTGTCATTGAATTACTCTTGAACTACAACTCTGATGTTATTGAAATAACACTCTCCAAAGTCCAAATACTATGATGATTAATTAGAGCTGCTTTTATTATGAAACATTACTGTCCCTTTAAGAACAGCACAAACTGATGACCAGAAGGATTAATAAAAATGTGTGTATATAAAATGTACAAAATATATGTACATATAGAAGGCTTAACTTTGCCCTTCTCTCCATCTTGTCCTGTGTACAATTAAAAGCCCCATTGTGCCTTTTTTTTTTTTTTTTTTTTTTAAACTTTCTTCCAACCCTCATACAATCAGAAGCCCAGTTTTTGAGCCCCACACCCTGCTGTGGTGTGCAATTAGCAGACTCTGTCTCTACTTTGTTCTGCTTGTGATTCTGCTTGTGAGCGGAGTCTCTATAAGTCTCTGTTGATGCAGTCTCTGGCAGAACTCTCTCAATAAATCACTTGACAAACTACACAATACAATACTCTTCTCAAACTCCTTATCACTGAGTGGGGAGAATAAGAGAGACAGAGGCTATAAAGGAATGGGAATTGGGAGGGGGATGAGGGGAAGCGGTGCAAAACTGATGACTCTAGTGGTTCTGTGATTACCAGTGGACAATGGAACAAGTCTGGGAGATCAGCAAGTGTATGTGCAAGAAGTAATGTGTTTTGAAACATTTTTAGCATTAAATGAGCAGCAAAGGTTTGTTACAAAAATATATATATTTTGTAGAACTTTTCCTGTTGAGTAAAACAAGGGTACTCCTACTGCTGAGAGATGCATATGTCCATTGTTGTTATTACAGTTTAAACCTGTGTTTTTGTTTTTTCCATTAACAGTGCCATCTAGTGGTTAGATTCCAATTAGTTATTCTGTTACATTCTATTTGAGAGGAAAATCACTGATAAACATAGTAACATAGTAATTCAGGTTGAAAAAAGACTTGCGTCCATCTAGTTCAACCCTTTTCCTATTCCTGTTTACCATCGTTGATCCAAAAGAAGGCAGAAAAAACCCTTCAATATAGCAATTTCAAATTCTGCCTTGAATGGGGGGAAAAAATTCCTTCTTGATTCCAAATGGCAATCAGATTTCTCCTTGGATCAACAAGCCCTAACTAAAACCGTTCAGCATAGAAGGTGATAGTTCTGACATGATTAACACAGCAGTTTCTATCCAAAAGAAATCGCACTGTAATTTACTAGCTGATTATTTGAAATTTTATAATGTTTTAATAAAACCACTTACAGCAGTGAGAGTTCTCTAGTTTTACTCAGCAGGAAAAGCTCATTTTAAGAGGTTAAATGCTCCATTTGAAATCACTGGGAATATGAGGAATTTTATTTGGTGTTTGCTCCAATATTGCCCATCTTTGTGCATAAGGCTCAATATGTCTAGTCAGCTGCAATTTAATCCTGATTTTTATGTCCAAGCAGCGCAGGAAGTGTGTGGTTCGTGTTTACAATATAGAAATGTTTGGAGGAATTAATGCAATATCTTTTACTGGAGTGAAGGATGTTGCACTTAGTGCCACATACACTAATTGGTTTTATAGTGGATTTGATTATTACTGGTAATGCAGACGTCTGTAAACAGACAGAAGTTTGAGGAGATGCTTTTGCTTTGTCAGGTTTTGTGTTAAATTAAAGCTTCATTTTTTTTTTCTTAAAATAACACCTTCATTTAACAGCTCGAAACAAGCCATCTGCTCTTTCATGTTTACAGAAAATGTTGCTGTAGAACCAGAGGTGTGGATAAGATTAGTGAAAGAACACAAAGGGTACTGTGTGCATTGATGTCAAGTGATTGGCTCCCAGTGGTCCAGGTCTTCTGAACCGTACATGGGGAAACACAATGGTCCACATCGAGACTAAACATCCTACTGATTTTAACATGGCTATTTTAACGCATTGAGTCCTGGGGAGGTTTCTATGTGTTGCTTTGATGTCTGTCCTGGTTGATTTTACCCTAGAATTGCTAATCTTTTCTTTCTTTTTGTGCATATCTGTATGCGTACCTACCTGTAGATAATATATGGGATCCACCCATCTGAAGTTGGTAAATGGTGTTGGTGGATACATTTGGCACTTGCTCAATAGTGAATGATCAAAGGGCAAGATACAATCCAGATGTTGAAGAATTTGTGAACGTTTGATGTGTAAGGAAAATCGTCCGGGTTCCTTGCAAACTGGACTGTTTCCCACTTGATGGATTTTTCTTCTCAGTGGCTAGTCTGTTAAGTACACCTCCCTTGTCCAATTAAAGAACATCTCTGGCAGAGACAGTCCTGTTTCCCTATCCTATATAATAATTTGCTAAAACGTGTGCAACGACAAAGTCATGTGCAGTAGAGACTGCTGCGTGCGGAGCATCCAGCTCTGTATCCGCAGCGGCGTGGGCAGTCTCTACTGCGCATGACTGCCCCACGGCCAGCTGACAGTGGCACTGTGGCCCGTGCAAAAGGCTCTTCAACTAGTCAGGTTATATAAAGTAGGAAGTGTGCATTTCTGAGAGAAAGGACTATCGGTGAATGAGCATGGTGTGACGGTTAACACCATGTGTGCTAGTATTATGGACATTGCTGTGATGCTGGGGTCACCATGCACAGTAGTGTCTAGAGCAGTGATTCAAGTTGGTACTCCTTGGGATACAGCAACAGTGAATGTTATCAGGATAGCATATGTTGATGAGAGGTGGGTAATATCTGGCTCTGTCATTCTGATTTTTTTCTGTGCTTAATTAAGGATATCCTTACAACCTGGCCTGTGGGTGTGTCCTAACGACAGCCTCTTAAAATCACTCTGCTAGAGCAGTAATTCTCCACTCTGGTCCCCTGGGCCCACCAACAGATCAGGTCAAGATATCCCTCATTAAGCTCAGGTAGGTAAATCACAAAGATCCATCACTTACCCACCTGCCATCAAGAGAAATATCCTGAAAACCTGACCTGTTGGCATGTCCCAAGGAGCAGGGATGGTCAACCTGAGCCTCTTCAGCTGTTCAGCACTAAAATGTAATCTTCAGCTAGCTAACCACTGTCCGGGGTTGATGGGAATTGTTGACCTGAAATGCTGGAGGGCCTCATTTTGCCCAAACATTGTCTAGTGCGTGGTTGTCCAAGTTTGATATTCAAGGGCCACCAACAGGCCAGTATTTAAAGATTTCCCTGATTCTCTCATGGGAGAGTTTATCAGTGGCTCATTGATTTTGATTGGTCCATTAAAAACTAGTCTGGACTGAACTTGGACCCCCCTGATCTAGAGTGTACTGAGAATGGCCAGACAGCTTTGAAACACCCAGTCAGTGGAGGAGGAGGTCCAGAGGCTGGAGATGACTAGTTGACATGAGGCTGTGTAAGAGGGGAAAGAATTGTTACCCACTACCTTCTAGCCTAAGGCTACTGGAGTGAAATACTCTGCATGTGCCGGAGCCTTTCTGTGGACGGCTATGGAAACTTGTAGAGTCTATGAGGCTAATGTATTTGATTACTCCTGTGGCAAACAAACTGCCCCGTGTGGACAAAAAACAGCTCTCATTGATTTAAACCCCTTGGTTTCTAGAGAGACTGTTCTTGTATTCAGGGATTTAAAGCACCACTTTAAAGGATTTTTTTATGGTACATTCGCTTCTATGTTCTGATGACATGGAGGTTGTTCTGAGGTCTGAAATGAGGATCTACCTGCTATCTAAGTCTTTGAAGACCAGTAGGGTGTGCAATACATTGCTTTGCAATGTACACTCGTCTGGTCCACGTGGAGTTATGTTAGTGTAAATAATAAAACAGTTCCTTTCTGAATGTTCTAGCTTTCACTCTAACAGTGGGGGCAGCACTAGTAACAGTTACCAGTCTCTAGTGGTTCTGGAGGCATTCACATTGAGTCCCAGTGCTAATAATGATAGGAAGGTCAGTTCATCTGTTATTCTATGGGGCCAATACACAAGATTTCTCCAACTTTGGACATCTTAGTGCTTCGGCTCCATAGAATAACATAGGTACTGGAGAAGTTATAGCACTGAAATAGTCATGTCCTCTTCATCACCTCTTTATCACACCTTAGTGCATAACCCTCAGGTCTCCCAACCTTCCTGAAAAATAGTTCCTGCCTTGGACCTCTGGCTTGATGACATTGGATGACTTCAGACTAGTTCAGTGATTCTCAACCAGGGTGCCATGTACAACAAATTAGTGTGCCCCATGTTTTCTATGAGGACTTTGACAAAAATTTGAATATTGTCTTCTAAATGACGAAATATGGAAATTGTTATGCACATATGTGTAATAATTTATGACTAGGATTATGAGACCTAATATCTGTATATTTATGAATTGTATCCTTTATTATGCAATTGATTAAATTACATTACACATGTTAGGGGTGCCCCGAACATTCCAGATTGCTTGTTACATGTTCCTTGAGCAAAAAAAAAAAAAAAAAAGTTGAGAACCACTGGACTAGCTTATTATGCTGAATGTAGAGATTTGATTGGACATTGGAGATTGGACATACATAGCCTGTTGCTCTTTGGATCTTACGGTAGTTTGTGTCCTTGCCTCATGGGTGTGAGGCAGGATATATGGTGTCTACTTATAAGCTATGGGACTAGGGTTCCCTTGGCTCAAAAGTTAGTACTTAACCCTTTTAAGTGCCAGAGAGCTATCCAACGCATTGCAAAGCAATGTGTTGTATACCCCTCTGGCACTCAAAGGTTAACTTTCAAAAATGCTTAATCCAGGCTCTTTACTACCTCTAACGTATATAGTTTTCCACTGTATCTGCAGTTAATGTAGGCCTTGTACGCTTTGTATGGCAGAGGGGTACTCCCTGCAATGTGAAGTCTGAACTTTCCTGACTATGCCTGGCACTCAAACCAGGCATAGTCAGTGACATCTGGGAGGAGGCGACCATGACATATCGACGACGCCTACACCCTCGTTGGCCGCATCGCTGGAACTAGGTAATTGTCACAGTTATACAGGGTGTCAAGTTTACTAAATTTACAGGTTTACTAAATGTTCATGGATTCAAGAGAGGCACTGCGAAATCTAATCGGAATATCTCGGGCTCCCAGGGATTAATTTAAAGAAGAAAAACATAAGAGACGTAGGAGAACATATGAGAGGCAAGAGTGAGAAGGAGAGAAGGAAAGGGCCCCCAGTTAACCTAAGAGAAGAGACCCAATATGGAAAGGAAGTAGATAGAAAAGAATGGTCAAGAATTTTTTTTTTTTTTTTTTTTTTTATAGCAATGTTTATGTAAAATGTAATGAATTGTTAAACTTTTGTAGAGTGCTTCAGTTGTAGGTTATCTCCACTTACCTGTCCCTTATCTCTACCTCCAATATTGTTCAGAGAAAACCATGTACGTGCTTTCAGAGTTGCTTAGAGATAACCTTCTGATATCTCTTGTTAAATGGCAGTTTTAATCCATTCATTGCACAGTCTCTGAATGCAGTCCAGGCAACGAATCGGTGAACAGCATGCACAAGGGGAATAATGCCTCATTCGGCTGCATTCACATGGAAAATGGCTAGTGAATATGCCCAGTGCATTACTGAGAATGTATAGAAAATGTAACACAAAAGATGCCTTCTTATCTCAGAGCTGAGCGATTAGGAAGCGCATATACTGTTCTGAACATTTTGGCTGGAATTTTTAACCCTAGGAGGACCAGAGGGGTGTGTGTGTGTGTAATATATTGCGAAGCAATGCTTTGCGTACCCCACTGGATATGAAAGGGTTAATGTTATACAGGAATGTAGAAGAAATTATTGCTTGGATAAGTATTCAATTAGGATACTTCTGTTCCGGTTATGGTGGGAATCTGGCCACAAAAGATCTTATAATGCTTGTATTGATGCACCGATTTACTGTGCATACGTGATCATCATTCATTAGTGCCTATTTAATCTTCCTTGGTCCTTATCTCGTTCTGTAGACTAGGCCATGTTGTCCAACTCTTGACTTCCTGTTTTTTATTTTTACATTCCACAACTCTGATAGTACTTTACCTGTTCTTACATTTGGCTTCCTCTCCATCACTTGTGCTCTGCCTACTCCAACCATTGGCCTGTTCCTATTGCTGCTTTCTGAATTTTGCTTTAATGCACCACAAACTGCATTCCTTGTTCATCTCTTCTAGCTCTTGACTCAAGTAGAGTGCACTTGTTAGTGTGCTCACAGTCGGCAAGGTAATAATAATAATTCTTTATTTTTATATAGCGCACACAGATTCCGCAGCGCTTTACACTCATATTGGTTCCTGTCCCCATTGGGCCTCACAATCTAAATTCACCTATCAGTATGTTTTTTGGAGTGTGGGAGGAAACCGGAGTACCCGGAGGAAACCCACGCAAACACAGTTAGAACATACAAACTCATTGCAGATGTTGTCCTTGGTGGGATTTGAACCCAGGACCCCAGCGCTGCAAGTCAACAGTGCTAACCACTGAGCCACCGTAAAATAATCAGATACCACATTCACAAATGTGCTGAGTGTGCTCTCCTTGATTATTTTACCTTGCTGACTGTGAGGTCAAATTTGGCTCAGGGAAAAACACCTCTTTACTTTGGCTTTGGCTGTAGAAAGAATATATTTGAGCCCTGGGCCTCTGTGAAGGGGAGGGCAGGCAGGACTGTTGTCCATGACCTGGACTAGAGGAATTGCCCTGACCTGACCATGTGTGGGGGATCAATGATGGACATGGCATCATAAGCTTGTATTATTACTATGGTAGAATGAAACTAGTAAAGCGTTAATGATTAATTTGTTTTCTATCATCTCACACTAGTATGCAATGAGAAGAAGAGAGAAGGGTGCTTCCTAGTGCAATAATCCTGTTCATATAAGACCCCCACCAGTACACCACACTACTCACAATTTACCAGTCCAAATTGGCAGGTAGATGCTGCTTCTTCAGCACACCAACTAGGGCTCATCAGAACCTTTTGGAATACAAAAAAAAAAAAACATAAAGAGCAGAAACCACCAACATCTCTACTGGATCATCAGCTGATAATATATATCAAAACTGACATGATTATACTCCTGTTGTGGGTACAACCGGCATGTTCCAACGGGGTATCACAACCCACCCCATTGCGGTCTATTTATTGAAGTTGCCCTTATGCTATCTGGCCACCAAGTGTTTTCATATTAAATATGCATATATATTTTCATTGTGTGGGTTCCTTTTTTTATTCAAGAGGTTTTTTTTTTTCTGTATCATCTCACACTGCCAGCATAACGTAAGTGGATTATGCAGGTTTCTGATTATAAGCCCTCCTCTCCCAGCCATATAGCGTTTCAGATGTCCACACGACTTCTATCACATTCCAGCCCACACCATCAATCTGTATGAACAGTCTGTGGGCTAATGGACTTGGATCATGTCTTCATTCCCAGGGCATCATGGAACATTCAAATGGAGCAGCTGTCAGTGAGGCAAGTTCAAATCACTTTTACTTTATCTTTCACAGTCAGCTTCTCTGTATATTCCACAGTGTAGTGAGAAGAAATCTGTGATCCAAGAGACATTACAAACTGCCGTGTTGCAGCACTTTGAAGCTCCCTTATTTAACCTTGCTTCAGTGAAATCCTGTGATGAGATGCGAGTGGTGAATGAAGGTTTAAACTGGAGGGTCACCGCTAGTGTTTTTGCAATTTGTTTTCAAGTGTTGCAAGAAAACTAGAGGTTAAAACCTGCTTTACTGACCACTCATCATATGAAATGTAGCAATACATCAAGTCAGGTTATCATCATTCTTAAATAAGTTATTTGTAGCACACATAGTAAGTCAGACTCTGCCCCGAATCTACAGTGCACAAACTCTCCTCAAGGGTTGTACCACCCAACGTTTCATCCCTTCATGCTAATGCTTATCTAATAGAATAGGGGACTGGTTCTGGGGTTCAGCCTAATAACGGATATAGACTAGGGTCAGAGAAGGGAGAGGAGCACAATGAATTGGTGAGTAAATATGCTTATACCGGGAGCCTTCCAGGAATTTTGCTTCTGTTCCCCTCACGCAGCTATATCATTTTGGGGGACTCATTAAAAGGATGCCAAGGTCTTTCTCTAGCAAACTACAAACTTGGAAACAGTGACCAGTGTCAAATAGCAGTAGCAAAAGCAAACAAAGTCCTGTCTTGCATAAAAAGGTGTATAGAAGCAAGAGTGGATAGCATTATTTTGCCATTGTACAAATCAACGGTAAGACCTCACTTTGAATATGAAGTACAGTTTTGGTCACAGTTCTGAAAAAGGATATACTAGAACTGGAGAGGGTACAGCGAAGAGTAATAAAAGAATGGAGGACTTGACATATGAGGAACGACTAGACAAACTTGGTATACTTATCCTAGAGAGGTCAATTTCAAGAATCTATGTGGTGAGCTATTCATTCCAAGGCCTGATCAGGTGACCAGGGGACACCCCTTGAGATTAGAGGAAAGGAGGTTTAGACTTCAGCAGAGGAAGGGTTTGGGGGTTTATTTTGTTGTTGTTTTTTTTAAACAGTAAGGTCTTTTTAAATTATGGAATTCATTGCTCAAGGATGTGGTTATGGCAGATACAGTGGATTCATTTACGAGAAGATTAGATACATTCCTTTCGAAAGGGAACATACAGGGTTATACAGTGTATTAATAGGCAAATCAGGAAGGACTGATAAATGACTAACTTATTTGGTAGTAGGAAAGCTATACAGTTCTCATGTTACTGGGGTAGAGGTAAAGGTTGAACTTGATGGACTTGTGTCTTTTTTCAACCTAATTTACTATGTTACTATGTCTACTTCACCGTTCTTTTCCCTCCCCTTATTGCTTTTCCACATTTTATCCACTAATCTATTAACTTTATTTTGCACTTTTTTAATACTTTGTTACCCTCCAGTGAAGGCTCCTCTTTCTGTTAATAAACCATTGCTACATCTACATTTTTATGTGAAATAAATAAATATATATATATATATATATATATATATATATATATATATATACACATAGTGGATAGACTTTCCTATTGAGTGTAAAAGCCAGTCACGCTGCTGGAAAAGAATTCATTCAATAGTTACAGTTGCTGCTTCTTTTTTTGGTAATTTATATCATTAGTCACTATCGAATGTCTCCATAGCTGAAATAAGCATTCTCTTGAGCTGTTAAAAATAATGAATAAATGATTTCCAGGCAATGGAAGCACCCTTATTTTGCTCTGCAAGAAAATCTCTATAACTTATTTTAATTAAAAAAAAACACAAAAAAAAACTCTGAATATGTTTAATGTATAAGAGATCTTTCTCATCTGACCTAAAAAAGAGGTTGAACAGTGACCGTTTTATGGGGGAGGGAACTACTGTTATATTTTTCATGTGCCCCATGATTTCTTATGGTGACCTGGCTGAAGACTGACTATGATCTTAAAGGGATAGTAATGTTTCACCAAAAAAGCAGCTCCAATTAATCTTCATAGTATTTGGGCCATGGAGAGTGTTATTTCAATACTGTCAGAGTTGTAGTTCAAGAGTAATTGAATGATACATTTTCCCCCTCCCACCCGTTTACCTAGTGTAAGCCGCCTTCCCTCAGATGTGGAATCTGGTCACTTGACCAGACAGATCACAGCAGGGTACAATCTTCTTACTGTGAGAACAATGAAAGCCCTGCCCCCATTGACAGGTTTTTCCCTTATCTTAAATGAAGATTGTCCCTCTCTGCAGTCCACTTAGACACCACCTTGCTGCTCTGAGGTGAGCAGTGTTACATCAGTAAAAGGGGTGGGAGGGGGATACTTTATCATTCAATTACTCTTGAACTATAACTCTGACAGTATTGAAATAACACTCTCCATGACCCGAATACTATGAAGATTAATTGGAGCTGCTTTTATTATGAAACATTACTATCCATTTAAGCTCCATTCCCGAACTGATTTAAAGCCTGCCAGTAATACACTTTTCCTTTATTCCTGATCTTTGGTTGCATAGTGATCCATTCAGGCACCATAGATTCCTATTAAAGCAATTTAATGCACAATTACCGGACCAGTTCAGTGAAATCTTAATACTTCTGTAATGTAGTCTGTCTCTGCCCTCCAGCTGGGTAGGACCAGTGAATACCTTTTAATGCAGGACACTATTAAAATGGACTTTATCACCGAAAAGTGAAGAGCTCAAATCCATTTAATGTTCCATAATCTTGTACACTAGGCAATGCGTTGCACATGCCCTCTGGCACTCGGGGTAAAAAGGGTTTCTTAGAGTTCTAAAATTTAAAAAAAAATGAAAAAGTAAAAATGTGTGACTTATTTATTTTTAGTATCTTTTTTTTTTTTTTTTTTTTTTTTAACGAAACATGTCAGTGATACAACATACAGTTAATTTCACTGAAAGTCTTCTGTTATTTATTCACTAAAACAGTGATTCTCCACTCCAGTACTCTGGGCTCAAAAACAGGCCATATTTTCACAATAACACTAATTAACCATTTGAGTGCCAGAGTGGTACGTAACACTTTGCAATGCGTTACGTACCCCTCTGGCACTCAAAGGGTCAAGCACAAGTAGCTTAATGATAGTCACTGATTAACGCTTGGAGTGCCAGTCAGCACATTGCAAAGTAATCCATTGGATACCCCACTGGCACTCAAAGGGTTAAGCACAGATGACCTGAAAACCTGCACTGTTATGCAAATGTTGAAAAGACACTGATGTAACTCATGCCCTACTATCACTGATATGTACAAAGAGGCACCAAATGCTCATGTACAGATGCACCTAGATAAATAGGAAAACACATTTGTAATAGTTTTGGTTTATGCACCTAAGAAATATTTACAAATGATGGCTAGTAGGGATACATGATTAAAAGGATGTGAACCCAATTCATTTTATAGTCAATAACGTCCCTTTAACAAGTGTTACCGGCTGCTGTGTTTGTGCAATAGACTACGTGCTGTGACCATTTACTTTATATCACTAAGTTACTAACCCGTGCTGTCATTTGAATAGAAGACTATGGATTCTTCTGCCTAATTGCTGCTTCCTCACTGTCGCTGGATACATGACTGGCTGCATTTTTTTTTAGATCATTTTGCTTGTGGATTAACCCTTTGCATACTATGCTATAGCTGTAGCACACTTCCAACACAAGTAATTTTCCTCCAACTCACCTGATCTATGCTCTCTGTGGTCGTTTCTCTCCCATTTTCAACTCGACTGTAGCCTTAACCTTTTGCATCCCATGTATGTTGGCAATGCTTTTTACGTCACTTTGGCACTCAAAGGGTTTGAATGCCTTTAGCAACTAATTCAGTGGGAGAGGGTTTAACCAAAGCCGCCTCCTCCCTATGTCTACACTCTGGGCAACAATTCTCACCCCTCTGGTACTCAAAGGGCGCGATGTTCAAAAACTCATCATAATGAAAAACTTGTTGGATAATGAGCTGATGGTAACAGAAGGGCAGTATTTTCAGACGTAAGTCCGTCACATTTGAAAATTCATCTAAAGAATTAAAAATGACGGCAAGAAGATCTCATTGAACACTGACGTTAAAAATTCTGATCTTAAAAATTGTATTTCATTTTGTCTTTTGAAACAAATTTTTCTTCTCCAAGTTTAGACCATTTTTATTATGTCGGGAAAAAATGACGTTAATCAGACAAAATGACGTTCAAATGAATATTTTTTTCTGAAAATACCTTACATTATGACGGAAGATTAAACCACACCCACTTTTAAGACGGCTTTTTCCCTTTGACGGAGATGGTGGAATTGGATGCAAAAAAGGACAGAAACATGTCTGAGAATTGACGGATCGTGGTGTAAGAACTTTTTTATTCTGATTACAGACAATTTCAGTTACCACCACTTTCTGAACATCTCGCCCCAAGTGTTAAAGGGATAGTAATACTTAGTTTTAACTTTATTTTATTTTGTAGGCATTAAAAAAAAAACCTTTATGGTTTGAGAGATATTCACAAGCAAAGTTTCCCCTCCCGCCCCTTATACCTAGTGTAAGCCATCTCTTCTCAGATGTGGAATGCAGTCCATAGACCAGACAGATAAAGGGGACAATCTTCTTCCTATGAGAACAATGAAAGCCCTGCCCCCCTTGACAAGTTTTTCAGGTTTTTCCCTTATCTTAATTGAAGATTGTCCCTCTCTGCAGTCTACCTGGGCACCTCCCTTCTGCTCTGGCTGAGCAGTGTTACATCAGTAAAAGGGGCGGGAGGGGGATACTTTATCATTCAATTACTCTTGAACTACAACTCTGACAGAATTGAAATAACACTCTCCAAAGTCCAGATACTATGATGATTAATTAGAGCTGCTTTTATTAGGAAACATTACTATCCCTTTAAAGAGAATCTGAGGATGGAAAACATTGGTATGTGCAGTATTGACTATCACACTTGCTATATTACTAATGTATTTTATATAGAAATTGCTAACACTTCAAACAAAAACTTGCAACACTGTATTTTAAACAGGGAAACTAAAATGTGTCCTTGTATTGTATTGTATTATAAATTCCTTCCATGTGAAAGTATGAGTGCCAGAAAGGTATCTCCAATACATTAGATACCTCTGTCACTCTAAGGGTTCTGTATGAGAGAGACACTAAAGTGAACTGCTGCTGACTTCTAAGTAGGCTACAACAGAGATGTGCTATAAAAGAGGAGCAATAATCTTCAGCATGGGAGTAGTGAAAAAGGTCAATAAAGGAAAGGGTAGTAACGTGTGTGTGTGTGTGTATATAGATAGATAGATAGAGATATAGAGATAGATAGAGAGAGATAGAGATAGATAGACGGATAGATAGATAGAGAGAGAGATAGATAGAGATAGAGAGATAGATAGAGAGAGATAGAGATATATGATATATATAATAGAGAGAGAGAGATAAAACACAGCATTTTGGACATACTATGTTTGTACTCATTATGTTTTGCCCTTACAAGTCAAATACAGCAGAGGTTGAATTCTTTGTCCTTTCGATGTGTGTGTGCAAACCTCTCTGGCACTCAGATTTGAGTCAAATGGATAAATGCATGTTTAACCCTTTGTATGTTCGATAAATGCAATTAAAGTTGAACACCTTTTTCAATCAAGGTGTTAACTACTTTATCTAGCAAGGAGGACAGATGTCATCTATGATTAACCCTTTGGGTGCCAGAGGGGTACGCAACCCATTGATGCATTGCATACCTCTGGCATTCAAAGAGTTAAAGGGATAGTAATGGTTAATTTTAAGTTGATTTAATATTGTAGACATTACAAAAAGATTAACATCAATGTAAGTCTTATCTCTCAAACCTTTATGGTTTGAGAGATATAACTTGCTAAAGTTACCTTTTCCTGGCTGTTTCACTCAAGTCTGCCATCTAGCTGACAGCTTCAGAGTCCAGTCATTTGACCAGACAGAGGCTCTTCAGCAGAGCTGAAATCACGCTATTTAGAAAAAAATACTTAATTGGAACGGTCTACAAAGTGTGCTTAAAAGCCAGGCACACTTTGTAGACTGTTCCAAATAAAGTATTTATCTTTAGATATCGTTATATCGGCGCTGCTGAAGAGCCACATCTGGTCAAGCGACCAGAATCTGCTTCTGACAGCTTTACAGCTCGTCAAGCAGAAAGGGGAGGGACCAGAGAACTTTATTTTCCTATATCTCTCAAACCATAATGGTCTGAGAGATACGAATAAGTGCAAGTACTCTCTTTTAATTGTATGTACTATTTAGTTAATACTTTTTTCTGACATTACTATCCCTTTAACACTATGGCAACTTCCTTGCTCACATATAAACTTGTGTTTTTAAAAATGTGTATAGTTTTATTAGTGTATAGCTCGATGTGTGCTTTTTTCCTCCTAAGTTATTTTAAAATTAACTAAGTTGTTTTAAGGTGACAGTTGCCCTTTAAAGTATTGCCATAGGCAGTGAGTGGAGTTTCTGTCCTGTGATCCTACTAGCAACGGTCATGTCTGCCCCAATTATCATGACATTCGGGAGTGAAGGGAGATGTTATCTCATGAACCAAGGCATAAGGACAAAATTCATTGGGCCCTTTAAATCTCGGAGTCCTAGAGGGTGCTCAGTGCATTGCGACACCCATCTGGCACTCAAAGGGTTAAGATTTTCTGGCCGTAGTAAGTGGGACGTTATAAAGATGTTACTTCTCCTTTAAGAGTGGCGCAAAATAGTTATTTGCATCCTGTGCTGTATCCTGACATTTTGCTGTTCATGCACCTTCCAGTACTACAACTCGGTAACCACATTTTTGCCTGGCATTTCGTGGTTGGACAGCTGTTTTGGCAGGACCAATATGATGCGCTTTAGGATATTTCCTCTCTGAAAGGCACTAATGGGCTAAAAGAGACTGCACCCTGGGTAGGACACCACTTCTAGAGAACCTGCAAATTTCAATTGCAGGCTCATTCCTAGTTGAGCGTCTTGGACTCTTTATTTACATATGCAAATTATCCTTGGGATTAGTCACTCCAAGGGTAATAGGGGAATCCAGACGTGGACACCTTGCTCACAGTGCTTAGAGAGATCAGCTACACCTCACTGACGAGGCCCAACAAGGCTGAAACGTACGTCTGGGGTTGGCTGCTTCTCTTGATCAGAGAGGAATTGCCTGGCATTTCATGGCTGGACTTCTGTTATGGTAGGACCAGTATGATGTGCTTTAGGGTATTTCCTCTCTGTCAAAGGCACTAGTGGGCTAAAAAAGATTGAACCCTTGGTAGGACACCACTCCTAGAGAGCTTGCAAATTTAAATTGCAGGCTCGTTCCCAGTTGAGTGTCTGACTTCTACTTTACAACTATATCTTTAAGATGCATTCCTGGTGTATGTATGTATGTATGTATGTATGTATGTATATATGTATATATTTTTGTGTATGTATATGTGTGTGTGTGTGTGTGTGTATATATATATATATATATATATATATATATATATATATATATATATATATATATATATATATAAATATTATACATGGCTAAAAATTTCCAATCTCCACTAGCCAATGGCGAGTGAAAATTTAGCCCTGGTGGGTATGTTATGTCTTGCAGTGGCGAGTAACTTTTCAGGTCTGGCTAGTAGCAAGGGACTTATATATATATTTGTTGCACCATTATAAACTTTCAAATGTTACTATAGCAATGAATGGGTGAGGACATATATTTTCCTTCCTTGAAACAAAAAAAAAAAAAAAAAAGATTAGTATTTCAGAGAATGGAAGTAAATCAATAAAATATTTTCACTTATAAATTATTACCCAAAATATTTTGTTTTACTATTTATGCTGTGAAAATCTGGCCATTCGCAGATAACACAAGCATAAAAATGAAATGCTTTTATATGTTCAGTTCTTTGTATTCTTGACTCCCTATTGATGGGAATTATCGAGGAGTCTGATAAATGTAGCCACTTTCAGACAGAACAACATTGGGCCTGTCAGGCTGCCTTTGTTTTGCTGACACTCAATCACTCTGACTGACATGTTCTTCTTTATCGTTTTTTGGTAAGACAGAGCAATCATTGCATTATTCCAAGAATCGGCTGACGTACATGAAATCTGTACTGCAAAAAAAAAATCTAGGAATCGTAACTGTAAGATTTTAATGGAAGAACAATAAAAATAGGGGACATATTTTATATGTAGGCTAACACGTGCTTTATTTAACCCAGAGGGTTAAGGGTGGACAAACAACCTCCCCTATTTTTTTGAACCTTTTGTTTTACAATACGTTGGATACCTTTTTGGCACTCGGTAAAATTATTCATTCCTTAATCTATATTTATCATAATAATTTGCAGGAGACAAGAAAACGTGTCCTAGTCACCAAATGTTTCACGATGATGACACATTTTCTTCTCTCCTGCAAATTATTATGATAAATATAGATTAGAGAACGGGTAATTTTATTGCCTGGCAACACCTTGAAGAAGGAGTGGTCAATGTTTTCTTGCTGTGTTTCAAGCAATACAGGAGGCAAATAGAGTCAAGTTGATACCTTTGTTGGCTAACTAGTCGGCTTTAGGATGCACGCTTTCTTAGGTCTCTTCTTCAGGCGTCTTATACTACCTCTTAAAGCAATAGTAATATATCCCAATAAATGGTGCTCTAATTAATCTGCCTAGATTTTAGTCCATGTAAAGCTGTGTATCAATGCTATCCTATCTGTAGTTCTTGACTCATTTAATTATAAAGAATTCTCCTCCAGCCCCTTTTACCCACATCACGATGCCTCTCATGCCAGTCCGGATGGATCCCAGTGAGGGACAATCTTCAGTGAGCATAAGGAAAATCCTCCTGTTTTCCTTATACTCACTGCATGAAGATTGTCCCTCACTGAGAGCGGTCCAGTCTGATGACCGGATTCCAAAACTAACGGGAGGTGGCTAAGGGTAGGTAAAAGGCGTGGGAAGGGGGTACTTTATAATTAAGTGACTTAAGAACTACAAATCGGATAGTATGGATACACGGCTCTACGTGGAGAACAAACTAATCAGATTAATCGGAGAGCCATTTATTGGGATCTATTACTATCTCCTTAAAAGGAAACTTTCATCAAGAAACAAGGTTTGTTAACTGTCTGCGTGCCAGAGAAGTAAGCAACGTTTTGCCATGCAGTGTGTTCTGTACCTCCTAGCACACTCAGGGTTAAAACACAAATGCTAAAATATTCTGGTACTAGTCTAAAAGGCCATGTACACGGGCCAAGGTGTGGGTAATGATAACCCTTTGAGTGCTCTGGCACTCAAAGGGTTAAGAGGCCGCTACCTCACTGCTCCACATGATGCAGTCTTGCCTCACCTCACTCACGCGATGCAATCATGCGCAGTAGAGACTGCCTGAATGTGGGCAGTCTCTAATGTGTATAACTGCATCGTGACAAACATCCTAGTGAATTATTATATTGGACTGCCTTTTTTTTCAGTGTCTTGCCACCCCCACCCCCGAAATCCTAGCCATTGTCTAAGCAGCTCTGTGCAGCTGCTATAAAATGTAACCGCAATTCAGGTAAGCGTGGAACTGTAGGCTTATACATTGCTGTGTTCTTTAGGCTCTTATTGGAGGGAGAGCACTGTGTAGTTTACCGTAAATTGATACCTTGTACACTAGGTTTTGCTGGTTGAGGGGGGTAAGAAATTGTACCAAGAAAAAGATAAATACCTGTTGAAATAAACTGACTTGTTTGATTAACTATACTGCACAGCATTGCCCTAGAGTTCAATACAAGATTACTTTCCTAATTAATCTCTTAAGGACCAGATGATGTGCTATGACCATCATAGTCCTTATACCCTTAAGGACTGGTGGCGGTCACATACTTTTTACTTACAGAGCTCTACCGGGAGCACTGTAAGTTAAAACAGGGCCTAAAATTGATTGCTCCAAGACTGGAGCAGTCTCTCTTAGGCCTCAAAGCAGCACACTGGTATGAGTAACAGGTTTACCGGCGTGTTGTTTCAAGTATAGTAATGAAGACACTGCAAGCTGTTTGTGTGTGGAATCCTGTTAGGATACAGAATTGCATCCAGGTCAGAGGTAAGAACAGGAAACAGGAAGTACAAGGCAATGCAGCATCACCATAAACAAACAGTGTCACAGTATTTGCATAATAACTCCATAACTTCTCCCCTTTTTACTTTCAATCCAAAATTAGCAAACAGTTAACCTACAACACATACTTAACAGTCTTATCAATAACATATTGTGTTACTGATAGACTCGATCTCTAATGTATCTATCTTGTGGTCTTGAAAGTACACCGCTACTCAAAGTAACAGGGATTTTGCCTGGGGGAGCTGTTCAGCTCCAGAAGGTGTTGATAAGGCGCTGCACTCTTTCCTGGTCAGTGTGTTTGGCCCAGGAGAACTGGTATATGTGGCTGCATTACATTGTCTTCATTGCATTCTTCTGAAGTAACAGCAGTATTGTCTCTCTGCTTACATGGTCCAGTAGGACTAGGGGCATTGAGCATCTCAGTAGGGTCAAGTGCAGGATGCTCATAGGTTTCTGTGGTGAGTTCTTCCACTCGCAGGTCCACTCGATTGCGGAGGTAGAGACTGCTGTCCACATCCACAAGATATGATCGAGGAGCAACCCTCTGTATGCAGCGACCAGTCCTGTCACCAGGAAGTGGCTTCATGCGGATTGGCTCTCCAATGCTTAGTTCAGGTAAAAGTCTTTGGCAGATGCATCGTATGTCAGTTTGGAGATCTGTTTCCTCCGTCGCAGTTTCTCCAGTACACCTGTTACAACACAAGGTTCAAGTGATTTGTTGGCCATTGGCAATGAAGTCTTCAGTCTCCTTGACGTCAAGTGCTGTGCAGGACTACTTTCCATGCCTTCGGTTGTGGTGTTCCTCCAATGTAAAATGGCTTTACATGGGTCATTACTAGTGTTGAGCGAGCATGCTCGGCCGATGCTCGGATCGGCTCGAGCATCGCTCTGCTCGGCACATGGTGGTACTCGTACGAGTACCGCATGTGCTCGCCCGCCATGTTCGGGTCTCCTCCCCGCACGTTTTGCGGCTGCTGCGCAGCCAATAAACGTGCAGGGAGGCTCTGACATCGGTGTAATGCCAGCAGCCATGTTGGCTGCTGGCATTACACTGATTGGCTGGCCAGAACCCGTGGTCAGGTGCTGTATAGCACCTGACCATTGAGTTCGGCTCAGTCTTAGCCAGGGAGAGCTGAGGATAGGAAGGGAAAGGCAGTGTAGGGAGGAAAAAAACCAAACTTGTGAAAAAAAAGAACCAAAAGTCCTTTTTAGGACTACTGTGTGTGGGGGCAGCAGGTTATTTTGTGTGGGGGGGGGGGGGGGGGGGAAATAATAATATTCTGTTTAGTGTGCAAAGTTGCAGATTAGAGCACATTCTGTTTAGTGTGCACAGTTGCAGATTAGAGCACATTCTGTTTAGTGTGCAAAGTTGCAGATTAGAGCACATTCTGTTTAGTGTGCAAAGTTGCAGATTAGAGCACATTCTGTTTAGTGTGCAAAGTTGCAGATTAGAGCACATTCTGTTTAGTGTGCAAAGTTGCAGATTAGAGCACATTCTGTTAAGTCTTCAAACTAAAATATCAAAGTCACATATTTCATTCAGTGTGCGTCGCCGCAGTTTAGCAGCACATTCTGTGTACTGTGCAGAGTTGCAGAATAGGAAGAAATACTGTTAAGTCTTCAAACTAAAATATCAAAGTCACATATTCCATTCAGTGTGCTTCGCCGCAGTTTAGCAGCACATTCTGTGTACTGTGCAGAGTTGCAGAATAGGAAGAAATACTGTTAAGTTTTCAAACTCAAATATTAAAGTCACATATTCCATTCAGTGTGTTTCACCGCCGTTTAGCAGCCTATTCTGTGTACTCTGCACAGTTGCAGAATAGGAAGAAATACTGTTAAGTTTTCAAACTCAAATATTAAAGTCACATATTCCATTCAGTGTGTTTCACCGCCGTTTAGCAGCCTATTCTGTGTACTCTGCACAGTTGCAGAATAGTAAGAAATACTGTTAAGTTTTCAAACTCAAATATTAAAGTCACATATTCTGTGTAAGATGAAGAAGGCGGGTAAAAAGGGACGGGGAAGTGGACGTGATCCTGAAAGTTCAGGGCGCGGGTCAGGACGCGGAGAAACTGTGCCTGGTGCCAGAGCACAAGAAAGAAAGACATCCACCATACCTAGCTTCATGTGTAATTTTACAGGGCGTCGCAGGACATCACTCTCGAGGTCCGACCACTGCGAACAGGTGGTCGGTTGGATGACAGCTGATACTGCTTCCAGTCGGTTAAGCACCACCCTGTCTTCCACCAAGTCCACTCTCAGTAGCCAAGAGTCTGGTCAACATAATCCTCACTCTGATCATCCTTCCTCCCACCATACACGGTCTGGTCAAAGAAGTGATCCCACACTGGGATATAGTGAGGAGCTCGTCTCATCACCAATCCTTCATTTGACCCTCTCTCCAAGCACGCTTGCAGAGGAACATGACATCTTGTGCCCTGATTCACAACCTCTAGAGGCTACCCAATCACAAGAAGATGACAGATGTGAACGGCATTTAAGGTCAAAGGAAGTAGTGGATGATGATGATGATGATGAGACACAGTTGCCATTAAATCAACCACTATTTCCGTCTCAAGACCTTGTTGAGGAGAATGTTATACAGTTGTCAATGACTGAGTATGTGGTGGGATCAAGACTTGAGGAGGATGATCAGAGTGAGGAAGTGGAGGAGGACTTGGTGGACGATGAGGTGACTGACCCCACCTGGGAAGGTGTAGAGCCGAGCGATGACAGCAGTCCTGAGGGTGAGCCATCTGCAGCACCGCAACAGGCTGGAAGAGGCAGTGGTGTGGCTACAGAAAGAAGGCGGACCGCACCAAACCGGCCCGCAAATGTTCCACGGAGCACCCCCTTGCGTAAATCTCCCTTGCCAAAGGGTAGGTGTTCCGCGGTATGGCGTTTTTTTAAGGAAAGTGCGGACGACAAAAGAATTGTAGTTTGCAACCTGTGCCACACCAGAATGAGCCGAGGCATGAACACTAGAAACCTCACCACCACCAGCATGATCCGACACATGGCATCCAAGCACCGTAGTAAGTGGGAGGAACGCCTGGATCGCCCATCTGTGTCTGCAGGCCACACCACTGCCTCCTCTTCCCCTGTTTTCGGTGCCGGCCAATCGCCTGTCGAAGGCGCAGGCCCGCATACCTCCCGCCCTGCACCTGTACCATCTGAAGCACCATCAGCGACCACATCCACTTCCCTGTCCCAGCACAGCGTCCAAATGTCGTTACCCCAGGCATTTGAGCGCAAGAGAAAGTACCCAGCCACCCACCCACAGGCCATAGCACTAACCTCACACCTTTCCAAATTACTGGCCATCGAAATGCTGCCATTTAGGCTTGTGGACACTGAGTCCTTCCGCAGCCTGATGGCAGCAGCTGTCCCTCGGTACGCGGTCCCCAGCCGCCACTACTTTTCCCGGTGTGCCATCCCCGCATTACACCACCATGTGTCCCGTAACATCACCCGTGCCCTGACCAACGCAGTTACTGGGAAGGTCCACTTAACGACTGACACATGGACAAGTGCTTGTGGCCAGGGACGCTACATTTCCCTGACGGCACACTGGGTGAATGTCGTGGAGGCTGGGAGCGACTCGGACCCTGGGATGGCACGGGTGCTACCCACGCCGAGGATTGCGGGCCCTACCTCCATCAGGGTTTCCGCCAGCACCTACGTTATTGGCTCCTCCTCCTCCGTTTCCACCTCCGAATTCTCTACACGCAGCGCCACTCCCCCATCAGCCAGTAGCTGGAAGCAGTGTAGCACTGCAGTGGGGAAGCGTCAACAGGCCGTGCTGAAGCTGATCTGCCTTGGGGACAAACAGCACACGGCCTCAGAGCTGTTGCAGGGGATTAGTCACCAGACCGATCAGTGGCTCTCGCCACTCAACCTGCAACCAGGCATGGTTGTGTGTGATAATGGGCGTAACTTGGTGGCGGCTTTGGAGCTCGGCAAGCTCACACACGTACCATGCCTAGCGCATGTATTTAATTTAGTGGTGCAGCGATTTCTAAAAACCTACCCCAATGTGCATGATCTCTTGACCAAGGTGCGCCGCGTGTGTGCACATTTCCGTAAGTCATCTACAGCTTCGGCCGGCCTGTTGAAGCTGCAGCAGCGCTTACAATTGCCAGCTCACCGGCTGCTGTGTGACGTGAGCACGCGCTGGAACTCCACCTTCCACATGTTGGCCCGGCTTTGTGAGCAGCAGAGGGCAGTAGTGGAGTACCAGCTGTTACACGGTCGTCGCCTCTCCGTTCAACTTCCTGTAATCAGAAGTGAGGAGTGGGAATGGATGTCAGACCTCTGTGAGGTTTTACGCAATTTTGAGGAATCGACACAGATGGTGAGCGGCGATAACGCTATTATCAGTGTAACCATCCCACTTCTGTGTCTACTGAAACGCTCGCTGCTCACAATTAAAACCGACACTTTGCATGTGGAAGAGGTGGAAATGGGGGAGGAAGAGCTTACACAAGGTGATAGCCAGAGCACCCTCACTTCGTCTTCTCAGCGACAATTGGAGGAGGCGGAGGAGGAGGAGGAGGAGGAGGAAGACACGGTTGCCTCCGCTACAGAGGGTAGCCATGGAACTTTAGTTCCATCTCTTCAGCGTGGGTGGGCAGAAGAGGAGGAAGAGGATGAGGATATTGAGAGTCATCCTCCTGGTGAGGACAGCGAAATCTTGACTGTTGGTACTCTGGCACACATGGCTGACTTTATGTTAGGCTGCCTTTCCCGTGACCCACGCGTTATACGCATTTTAAACAACACGGATTACTGGGTGTTCACCCTTCTGGACCCCCGCTACAAAGAGAATTTCTCATCTCTCATTCCTCCGGTGGAGAGGACAAGCAAAATGGTGCAATACCAGAAGGTTCTTGTTGAAAAATTGCTCCAAAATTTTCCATCTGACAACGCTGGCGGCAGAGTACGTGCTACCTTGGCCAACCGAGAAGGGGAGAAAAGGGGAGCACACAGCAGTTCCGACAAAGGCAGGGCAACACTCTCCAAGGCGTGGGACACCTTCATGACACCCCGCCAGCACCCTCACCCTGATGCGCAGCCTAGTGTCACAAGGAGGGAAAAGTTTTGGAAGATGGTGAAGGAGTACGTAGCAGACCGTGTCAGCGTCCTCAATGATCCCTCTGTGCCTTACAACTACTGGGTGTCCAAGCTGGACACGTGGTATGAACTGGCACTCTACGCCTTGGAGGTGCTGGCCTGCCCTGCCGCCAGCGTTCTGTCTGAGCGGGTATTTAGTGCTGCTGGTGGCATCATAACAGATAAGCGTATCCGCCTTTCCACCGACAATGCTGATAGGTTGACACTTATAAAAATGAACAAGGCCTGGATTTCCCCTGACTTCTCCACTCCACTGGAGGAAAGCCCCGGGGGAACATAAACTCACTTTATATATGTTATTTACAATGATGGGAATACTCTGTATTCCCATTCACCCCTTCCACCCAAAAAACGGGTATATGGTTGACTCTTAATCTTCTCATCCTCCTCCTCCTCTTCCATATGCCCTGGGATATAATTTTTATATAGGGCCAGCTCACCAGCGGGCCCTGTGATATAATTTTTATATAGGGCCAGCTCACCAGCGGGCCCTGTGATATAATTTTTATATAGGGCCAGCTCACCAGCGGGCCCTGTTTGACAATTTTTATATAGGTCAGCTCACCAGCGGGCCTTCTCATATAATGTTTTATTGGGTCAGCTCTCTAGCGGGCCCTCTCATATAATGTTTTATAGCGTCAGCTCACTAGCGGGCCTTCGCATATAATGTTTAGGATGGTCAGCTCTGCAGCAGACCCTCACCCATAATGTTTTAGATGGTCAGCTCAGCGCACGTTTCCCTCTTAATCATGGCCTCAGTTCTGAAAATCAAGGAAATTTTTGGGAGAATTTGCCTCTGCGCACGTTTCCCTCTTAATCATGGCCTCAGTTCTGAAAATCAAGGAAATTTTTGGGAGAATTTGCCTCTGCGCACGTTTCCCTCTTAATCATGGCCTCAGTTCTGAAAATCAAGGAAATTTTTGGGAGAATTTGCCTCTGCGCACGTTTCCCTCTTAATCATGGCCTCAGTTCTGAAAATCAAGGAAATTTTTGGGAGAATTTGCAGATGATATACAAGTAAATATACAGCAAATACTGTTTGGTAACAATTTTTCGCCTAAAGTCGTTTTTATTTTCCTTTTTGTGTGTTTTACGATCAGTCTGTAAAAATGGCGTACTACGGGCGAAAGATCGTTCCCAGCAGCGATGTTGGAGTTCAAGATGCATCCAGACATCCTCCCTATGCTGTCCCTGAACCATTTCTGTGGTGTTTCCATCATTTTCTTCCATTTTCCTATGGACCAGGCACCCTCCCCTCATCAGAGCAGGGGGTGCCTGGTGTAATGCTCGAGTCCTCCCATTGACTTCAATGGGGCTCGGGTGCTCGGCCGAGCACTCGAGTCTCAGGGGGTGCTCGGTCAGAGCACCCGAACACCCGAGCATTGGGGTGCTCGCTCATCACTAGTCATTACCATCATACTTGGTTTTAATGCAAAGATTCTTGGCTATCTTGACAGCTAATTCTGCTTTACCATTAGCTTGTGGGTGCCGGGGGGAAGAGGTAAGATTCTCAAACCCCCAATCCACTGAAAACCATCTGAATTGCTCACATACAAATTGAGGTCCGTTATCAGAGATTACCCTGTCTGGCTGTCCATGACGTGCAAACTGTGCCTTACAGTGCTTGATTGTAGTTTCAGCAGAAAGGTCAGGAAGAAGCTCAATCTCCCAAAAGTCAAAATAGTGATCAACAATCAGTAGAAAGTTTTGCCCTGCATAACTGAATATGTCCATGCTTACAATTTGCCAAGGACGGGTTGGCAGTACATGTGACATCATGGGTTGTTTCTGCTGTGCCTGTGCATATTCATTGCAAGCTGAACAACAACTAACAAAGTCTCTAATCTCACTATGCATGTTTGGCCAGTATAAGGTATCTAGTTCCTGCCTATAACATGCTTCTCCACCAATGTGACTTGCATGTATGCATATCAACATCTCCAACCTCAATGATTTTGGAATGCTGACCCTTGGCCCCTTGTACAGTACACCATTCTGAATACCAACTTCATCACGGAAAGTCCAGTATTCTCTCACAATTAATGACACATATTCCTTTGAATCTGGCCAACCATCCAGAACAACAGACATAAGTGCTTACAAACTGTCGTCAATTTCTGTGTGCTGTCGTATGTGAAGCAACTGTTGGTCTGTGATGTTTAAATAGTCTGAATAATTAATCTGCGATAGTTTTGTCATGTGAGCAACATGCTCTGAAGGCATTTGGGTGCACACAAAAGTGGTTTCTTGAAAATGGATATGAGAGGCTTATGGTCAGTTTCTGCAGTGATCTTGTCACGACCATAGAGGTAGTGATGAAAGCGCTGGCAGGCAAACACAATACTCAGACATTCCTTTTCAATTTGTGTGTAATTTTGCTCAGTAGGGGTCAGTGCCCTTGAGGCAAAAGCAATAGACTGGTCCTTTTGCAATAGGCAACATCCGAGTCCACTTTTGCTTGTCACTTTGAATAGTTACAGGTTTTGTAACATCATAGTACTTCAGTACAAGTGTATCTGTGACCAAACGATTGATGTCCTGCACCGCATATTCATGCTTCGGAAGCCAATGCCAAACTGCATCTTTGTCTAGAAGTATTCTCAACAGCTCACAACCTCTGAGAGGGTGTGGTAGGAATTTTGCTAGGTAGGTAACAAATGCTATGAAGTGCTCTAGAGATTTCACATTAGCTGGCTGTGGGATATACAATATAGCTCTGATCTTTTCTGGGTCAGCCTTCAAACCCTCCAAGGATAGTATGTGTCCATGGAAATGGACCTCTTTGACCTTGAATTGCAGTTTTTCAAACCAAGTCTTAGTTTTACATGCCTACACCGATTCATCAGTTCCAGCAGTTTGCTATAATGATCTTGTTCTGCTTCCCCATCTGTATCCCCACAGCCAACCACAAGGATGTCATCAGCAATTAGTTCAATGCCACTAAGTCCAGCTAAAAGTTCATGTTGCTTATGTTGATAAACCTCCGGTGCAACCGAGACCCCAAAAGGCAATTTGAGCCATCTTTTCCTGCCCCAGGGAGTCCAGAAGGTTGTCATGTGACTGCTTGCATTATCCAACTTACATTACAAAAATGCATCCTGTGCATCAACAAGCATGAACAACCTCGCCTTAGCAGCTTGTACAAAACATCCTCGAGAGTTGGCATGTTGTAGTGAGATCGCCTCAGGGCCTGATTCAAAAATGTTGGATCTATGCATATTCTTAGCTTATCAGGCTTCTTTACGATCACCATATTACTTATCCAATCAGCTGGTTCAGTCACTGGAGCAATGTGTCCATCAGCCTCATACTGGTCGAGCTTTGCTTAACTGCCTGTTTTATGGCCACCGGCACATTGCGTGGAGCATATTAAACTGGAGGGACAGTCACGTCAAGGTCAAAATGAACTTCGCCTGGTACAGATCCTACTGGTCCAGTAAAAACAACCTCCAATTCCTTTATTGTGAGTCTGAGTTGGATAACAGTGGTTCTGAATATCACTTCAGAGATGTGTAGCTTATCCTCATATGTAGATGTGTTCTCCATGGTGTGTAACTTTCCTAATAATGGCCGTCTTTTACTTGACAAACATACTCTAGCAAAATGATTTGTTCCTCCACAAGACCTACAAGACTTCCCATAAGCTGGACACTGCTCTTTGATGCACAGTCCCACAGTATTTGCATGCTGTAGGGTCAGCAGCATTTGTGCTAAACAGGCGGCACTGTTGCTGCGGTTTGGTCCTGTGATTGGCTGTTATGTGTTGTCACTGCATTGCAATGTTGATGCTGTCAGTCTGCTGTCTCTTCTGTTCCATAACTTTCATACGTCTGTCAGTGAGCTCTGCTGTACGGCAGGTTTCTATAGCTGTGTTCAAAATTAATTCACGTTCTCTTAGGAGATGCCTGCGTGTGTTCTCACTGGCTATACCAAGAACAATTTTGTACCTTTATTAATTCATCCCTCAGAGTGCCGTATTCACAAGTTGCTGCTTTCTCTCTCAAGCGTGTAACAAAGTTATCAAGAGATACTCCCTCTTCTTGTTTGCAGCATCCAAACACATACCTTTCATATATGACATTTTAGCAGGTTTGAAGTAAGCTTCCAATGCATCTAAAATGGCTGCAACATTATCTTGCTGCTCTGTGGTGAGGTTTAGGTTCTGCTTATAAACATGTCTGCATTCACTGCCTATTACTCTTCTAAGAGTTGCTGCCTGCACTGCTGCAGATTTCTTACTCGACCCTGTAGCAAGGGAATAATCTTCAAATTCAGCTCTGAAAGGTTCACAATTGCTGCTCCAATCCCCACTGATTTTCATTCCCTCTGGGGGAGGTATCCAATTCATTGTAGCCATTTTGCAGTTTAACCTCTGAGCACTGAAATGCCAGAAGTACAATCTTGGGCAGTAATTCACAAAGCTGTGCTGTGTCACAAAGCTGCTGTGCTCCAAAGAAGAGGCTCAGTTCTAATTCTAGCCACTTCTGACACCAGGTTTCAAGTATAGTAATGAAGACACTGCAAGCTGTTAGGATACAGAACTGCATCCAGGTCAGAGGTGAGAACAGGGAACAGGAAGTACAAGGCAATGCAGCATCACCATAAACAAACAGTGTCACAGTATTTGCATAATAACTCCATAACACGCTTCAGCAAGGATCAAAGCGGTCCTTAAAGGGATTATAATACTTAAAATGTAAAAAAAAAAATATATATATATAATATGTTGTAGGGTTTATCCCCCTCAGCAAAACAAGGGTTCTCACACTGCTGAAAGGTGTTTTATTCAAAAGTTATTTCAGCTCAAAGTTGAATTTTTAGGTGTTTTATGCAAAAGTTATGACAGATCAAAGTTGAATTTTTTAGGTGCATTATCACAGTGGCCTGAAATTGTACAGTGGCGCTGTTGCTACACGATCCTATGGACAGCTCTGGTCCTGGGACCATAAATCTCCATAGGATGGTGTAGTAACAGCGCCGCTGTACAATTTCAGGCCACTGTGATAATGCACCTAAACAATTCAACTTTGATCTGTAATAATTTTTGCATAAAACACCTTTCAGCATTGGGAGTTCCCTTGTTTTACTCGGGGGATAAACTCTACAACATATTTTTTTTTACATTTTAAGTATTACTATCCCTTTAAGGGAAGGTAACTTCCCTGGACCGCTGGTCCTTAAGGGCTTAACCATTTAAATGATGGGTATGGCACCACATTGCTTTTACAATGGGTTTCCTACCCTTCTGGCACTCAAAGGGTTTAGAAACCAAAACATTGAACTTGAGGGAAGTTGCAGTTCAGTTCAGTATTGTGGCGACGTGGTCATTACGAACAGATAGGTGATGTTCTCTGTGAAGCAGGTGAAATTGTATATTGCTATTGCAAAAAAGGGGTATCTGGTGACCCCCTATCAGTTTGAAATAATACAGGAAAACTAGTAGAGTAAAAATGAATAACTTTATTGGTTAACTGCTAGCTGCATCAGTCCACCTGGTTTTGGAAGTGCTCGCGGTGCACCCAATGGCATGGGCAACACTGCACTTTCGCTAATTCACCCTAACACGACATATTAATGGTCACCCAATACATGGCGACATTTCAATAGGATACCCTCCATATGTAGCAAGGGTTGATAGCTGGGGGTGTTCTCAGAGTCTATAAGCAAATTTGCCTCCTGATACTGGCTAATTGTCCCCACTTCACATCAAACATTAGCATATTATAGAAGCCCGATAGAGAGTCTATAATTAAGTTTTAACAAAGGTTCTGTGTAATTTGATAGCAAAGAATAAATAGTTTACAAATAATCTGGATTTTAAGTTGTATTTGCAGTCCCTTCAAACTCTGAAGGTTTCATAAAAATTGGTTGTGAAAAAACAGTTTCAAAGAAAATAATTCCTTTTTTGGCACTATATGGGAAACTTTACTAATTACAGCAAAGCTCGCCTATGGATTCTTACCAAAACTGGCACAGAGAAGGGCCCCTGATGAGTAATGTGTTTTTTTTTTTTTGTTTTTTTTTATTAAGAACCAAAGATATTGATGCTTAAAGTTTTTATATTATATATATGTATATATTTTTTTTCTTTACGGAAGCACATCAGAGAATGGATAATGTATTACAGTGGGGTAGATGCACTATGTACTGATAAGGAGGTGATAAAGTGGCGATGATTTATCCATTGATATCACTTCTCCAATTCCTATGCTATTCTATAGAGCCAATACACTAAGATTTCTCAAGTGGGAAGTATCTTAGTACATAAGCTTCAAAGAATAACATTTGAACTAGATAAATGATATCATTGGAGTCATTATCTCCTTGTTATCACCTCCTTATAACACCATAGTGCGTCTCACCCATTGTGTTTAGATGATTTTGTGGCGTGTGTGTGTGTGTGTGTGTGTGTGTGTGTGTGTGTATATACATGCATTTTCTCTGAAGTCTTGGGTACACTGCTATCATTCACTACTTACTGGTAGTCCTACTAAGACTTCTCTAGGATTAATGATTAAAAGCCCCATTTAAAGTAATGGGACCTTTTTTTTTTTTTTTTGATCCCTGTGGTGCAATTGGCTTGTTACAGTATTGTGTCAGTTTAAAGAAAAGTGGTGTAATTCTGGAGCAAACCAACTGCACCAATTTTAACACACACAAAAAAACAATTCAATGGGAAAACAACTTTTCATTAAAGCCGCAGTCAAAGGGATAGTTATACTTAGTGTTATCTTTATTTTATTTTTTTAGGCATTAATAAAACATGATGAACGATATAAACCATAAAGGTTTGAGAGATATTCACAAGCAAAGTTTCCCCTCCCGCCCCTTATACCTAGTGTAAGCCATCTCTTCTCAGATGTGGAATCCAGTACATAGACCAGACAGATAACAGCAGGGGACAATCTTCTTCCTATGAGAGCAATGAAATCCTTGCCCCCCTTGACAAGTTTTTCTGGTTTTTCCCTTATCTTAATTGAAGATTGTCCCTCTCTGCAATCTACCTGGGCACCTCCCTTCTGATCTGGCTGAGCATTGTTACATCAGTAAAAGGGACGGAAGGGGGATACTTTGTCATTGAATTACTCTTGACTACAACTCTGACAGAATTTAAATAACACTCTCCAAAGTCCAAATACTATGATGATTAGTTAGAGCTGCTTTTATTATGAAACACTACTATCCCTTTAAGTTCTCACTTAAATGCGTGAAAGCCAGGAAATTGTTTATGGAAAAAAGAACAAAGGAAAAGGTGCCCAATAGTGTAAGACTGTAACACTGAAAATCAAATAGTATTGATGAATGAGGTACTCACAATTCCTCAATGTCGGATCAGTGCATATACACAGTCTGACCTCCAAGCGTATGGAGATGATCAGCCCATCTCCATTCGAGAGCTGTAAATTCATATCCTCAGATGGCTTCAGTCCTACTCCTCATATGAATAAAATAAGCGGGGTATATTGACGTTTATTATAAAAAAAAAAAAAAAAAAGAAAAATGTAATAAAAGAATTGTACAACTCTTGGAAGTCAGACCCTATACATGCACTGATCTGACACTGAAGAATTATGAGTACCCCAATCATTAATACTATTTGATTTTCAGTGTTACCCTATTGGTGTCCATTTTCTTTGTTCTTGTTTCCATGTATTGTTGCCGCTGAGGAGAGCTTGAGTCTGTGAAGAGCGCAGCTCTATACGAACTTGGGAGAATATACATGAACACTGCTACTGGGAGCCAGGGCCGGATCTGCCATAAGACAGAGTAGGCATCTGCCTACAGGCGCACCCCTCAGAGGGGTGTCTGTCATTGAAATTTAAAAAAAATTATATATTTTTTTCACAGCTTTGCGTTGTGCACAGTAACAACCTGCCCACTGCATGGTAAGGTCCATGCCTTCTTCGGCTCAGACAGAAGGCACAGACCTGTACCTGCTGTTGCTCCCTCGTCGGCTCTAATGTAGAGCACTGGGAGATGACATCATCTTGTAGCTATTAAAAAACTAAACTAAATGACCCCAATCCTATCGCTCAAAATCAAAAGTTCCCTTCTCCTTCCCCTTTCCTTGATGTTAGCTCTCTAGCTGACTGCAGGGGAATCCGGTCTCAAGACTGCCGGAGCCTCTTCAGCAGAGCCGAGATCGAGAGACATAAAAAGAATTACTTCACTGGGTCGGTCTACAAAGTGTGCTTGCAAACCAGGTACACTTTGTAGATCGTTCCAGTGAAGTAATTATTTTTATGTCTCTTGATCCTGTCTCTGCTGAAGAGCCTCCGACAGTCCCAGGACCGCATTCCCCTGCAGTCAGCTAGAGTGCTGACGTCAGGGAGGGGGGAACTTTTGTGAGAGAGGACTGGGGTCATTTAGTTTAGTTTTTTAATAGCTACAATATTCCGTTTTATTAAAATGTGACAATACTATCCCTTTAAGGTACAATGCAACTCCCCCTTGCCAGTCATTGAAGAGACCGGGATGGACTGCGCAGGTCTGCACAGTTACCTGCCAGTGAGTATCTGAAGAAGTTAGATTTCTAAATAATTCCAGACTTAAGGAAATAACAGGATTGATCACCTTAAAGCTATAGTAAAAAGTAACTGGGGGGCACTTTTATATGCAGGGTAGTTCTGCTTTAATGACTTCTCTAGTACCCATATGGTTAAACCATTAACCCTTTGAGTGCCAGAGGGGTGTGCAACATGTTGCACTCCCCGCTGGCATTCAAAGGGTTAACCCTTTTTGTGCCAGAGGGGTACGGAACGCCTTGCAAAGCAATGCGTTCCGTACGCCCTGGCACTAAAAGGGTTAAAACTTTAAAATATAAATGTTGCGTCCATGTTGTAATCCGCTTTGAGATTCGTATCCGCACTCCTTAACCCTTTGAGAGCCAGAGGGGTTAATGCCTTGAGCAAGGACTTGATCATTGTGCCTTCAGCAACACAAATCATGCAAGGGCAAAAGGGAGAGTCTGCATCTAAATAACATAAAGCGATAGACTGAGCCTCTCTCTGTGTGCGTAACCGCACATGCGCAGTAGGGAAAGATGTAGTCACCTGCTGGCTTGCAGTCAGAGGCTTTGCTGATCCGGAGCGGGGTGCTCCAAACGGCCCAGCGCCCCCGGCTTCTGGGCAGTAGCCGGGGCCACTGTCTGCCAATTTGGCCTGTGTACACCAGCCTTCAGTACTAGTATTATTATAAATAAAAAGAACAGTGACCTCTACAATCCTATTAGTTACAGTCATTTAGTTTGGCCCTGGTACTTGATAAATTTTAGGGCGCATCGGCCGTATCTGCTTAAATCACAACAGGAATCTATACCAAGCAAATTGTTAAAATAATTTGCTTTTGACTGGTACAGACTTTGTTACTGTTTTGTATTTTTCTCCACTTTCAAAGTGGAACCTAGCACTATAACCCTTTTGAAGTCTGCAGAAGAATACAACACGTAGCGTTGCACACTAATCTGGTCTTCGAGTGGTTAAGATTAATTAATTTTAATCCCTTAATGACAACCAGATCTGGCACATGGGTGGCCTTTAAAGGGATAATTTTTCACAATAAAAGCAGCTCCGATTTAATCTTCATAGTATTTGGTCCATGAAGAGTGTTACTTCAGTACTGTCAGAGTTGTAGTTCAAGAGTAATTCAATGATAAAGTATCCCCCTCCTGTCCCTTTTACCTAGTTAACACTGCTCACCTCAGATGTGGAATCTGGTCCCTTGACAGGGCAGGTCACAGCAAGAGACAATCCTCTTACTGTGATCATAAGGAAAACCCTTTTAGTTATGCTCACTGAAGATTGTCCCTCTCTGTGATCCATCCTGACAGTCCTGCTGCTCTGAGGTGAGTAGTGTTACATCAGTAAAAGGGGCGGGAGGGGGATACGTTATCATTCAATTACTCTTGTACTAAAACTCCGACAGAATTGAAATAACACTCTCCATGGCCCAAATACTATGATGATTAATTAGAGCTGCTTTTATTTTGAAACATTACTATGTTTAAGGACCAGTGACGGTCCTGGTACGTCACGTACTTTTACACACCGCGCTCCTGCAGGAGCGTGGTGAGTAATACCATGGACTGAAATTGATCGCTCCAAGACTGGAGCGATCTCTTTCAGTCCTCCTTTCGATGTGCCGCTCCACGTGATCAGTCACGTGGGACGGCACGTCGAACGCATCTATCGGGTCCTTAAAGGACCAGACACTGCGGGATCGTCGGACCCTAAGGGGTTAAGGGCCACTGAGCTTTTTTTTTGTTTTTTTGTTTTTGGTACCTGAATTATGGGATGGCAGAGTGGCATACAGCCATGCTACCATTGCAGAATTTGATGACTTGCCAGAACCATCTTTGATTCTTAAGTGCGTGACGGTCCTGGCACATCAAGGGTCCTTAAGGGGTTAAAGAAGATTTTTAAAAAACTGTGTTTGGAATACTATACATTTTGATATAAATGTTTTTTGGGAAATTCATATTTATCTGTTGGTGACTGTGTCAATGTTATGCAAATTAGTGTCTGTGATGTCACACCACATACACTGCTATGAAGGAATCTAGGCAGAGATCAGAC
Source organism: Rhinophrynus dorsalis (assembly GCA_037306005.1). Taxonomy (NCBI): domain Eukaryota; kingdom Metazoa; phylum Chordata; class Amphibia; order Anura; family Rhinophrynidae; genus Rhinophrynus; species Rhinophrynus dorsalis. The sequence goes on from CM074718.1 coordinate 29,371,299, forward strand.
TTGCAACTTTTCAAATAACACAATGAGTGATGTGTTTGGAATCAAATGTAACTAATTAGCATAATGTGCAGGGAATTTGGCATAAAGTGCCACACAGTACCATAACCTAAAAGATCATTTTCCCAACATATTGTACAGGAAAACAACAACTACAACATATAGGAAGATTGGAAATATCTGTAAAACATATTACTTGGGGTGACCAGTCTCTACGATGGAGTGTAGCAACTGCACCAGAGTGTGTGTATAGGGCTGGATTTCCTATTAGGCAAAGTAGGCATTTTTAAGGGTGGTGTCTCAGCAGTGCTAGCCACACCCACATTCTGTTGTGGGTGTGGCCTCTGCAATCTCAGTGCTCCTGTCTTATGAAGACAAGGTTATGTACCTGTTAAGACACCTTTACTGGACATTATTTAACCCCTTGGAGAGGTCTCTAGTTTTGTTGTTATGCAATATATTGGAGACCTCTGGGCTAAGGGCTTTTGCCTAGAGATGTAAATTCAGCTGCAGAATTCAGTGGGTTAACCCTTTGAGTGTCATAGTGGTACACAAGGCATTGCTTTGCAATGCGTTGCGTTGCTTAACCCTCTGGCACTCAAAGGTTTAAAATCACTAAACTGGTGTTAATTTTTGTAATGGTTTGTCTCCTGTTGTGCAGATAGTTTGCTCCAGCATTGCTCAGCTCTTGTTTTTGACATAAATCCTAAAACACTAAGGGCCGTAGTCAGAAAACAAAGGTGAGAAATTCTGGGGTCGACGATCTACATCATTTTCAAATCTCCCCATTGATTTAAATGGGGCTTTAACCCCTTGAATGCTAAAGGTCTCATACACATTTCTACTCCATGCACTGGAGATGGAGACCTAGAGCTCAAGGAGATAAAATCCCCATTTAACACTTTGAATGCCACAACGGTATCCAGCACAGTGTTTTGCAATGCGCTGGATACCTCTGTCACTCAGAGGCTTAAATCGATGTGATTTTTTTTTTTTTTTTTTTTTTTTTTAAATCTTTAACTACATCAAAAACAAACAAATCTACAAAACACACACACACAAAAATATACACACTAAAAACAGAGCGATACCTTGCTTCTTCCCCACTCCTACTCCGTCAAATAATTACACAAATTGTTTACTTACAAGTGTATCTCAAACAAAATTTCTACAACACCGAGAGGAAAATCTCCAAAAGAAGTATAAACTCAATCATAGGTCAGTCTGCCCCAAACTTATCAAACCAATTTGTTCCATCCTTTCTAGCCCATACTCCCACACTTAAATCGAGGGGCTTTTAAATGTGTCCCCTAAAACATCCTGATGTGTCCTTAACTCTACGAGTGGCTTATAAGTTACAAATGCATCGCAAAACTATGTATTCAGGGCCGGATTTCTCAATAGGCAGAGGAGGCCGCTGCCTAGAGCTCCAAGTGTTGAGGGGTGGGGCCTTAGGTGTGTTGGGCACACCCACATTCTGAATTGTGGGTGTGGCCAGAGCAGTCTCCATGTTCCTCCAGTAGTTTTATACCCATTTTATATGTTATTATTTTACCCCTTCGATGCTCAAGAGGTCTGTAACACAATGCATTGCAGATCTCTCTAGCAACCAAGGGTTTAAACCATTTTCCATTCTTGCTTTTTAGTCCAAGGGTATTTTCTGTGCCGTGTAACAGTGGTGTCATATGAGCAGTGGGGTTGTGGCCATGGGCAGAGCTAAGGATACCTTGAGTGCCTTGCCTAGAGGCTCCTGGGATGTAAATCCTGCCCTGAATGTATTGTTCACTCTAGTTAAGGTTCTTGAACCTAAAGCAATTAAAGAATTAAAGTTCTCTCTCTCTCTATAATTTATATAATTACACTAATGGGTGTGCAAAAATATATATCCTTTTATTACTACAAAAATGTTTACTAAACACGGATATTCTAAAAACAGTTATGGACATCTACAATACATTAACCCCTTAGCGACCAGCGGTCCTGGGACGTTTCCGTCCCATAAGGACCGCATTGAACCACGTCGACGCGCCGGTGCACGTGACCTGTTGCGTGTATCGGCGCGTCACTTTGGGTCCTGATAGAGATCGCTCTGATCTTGGAGCGGGCAATTTCAGGGCCCATTTGTACTTACAGCGCTCCCGGTAGAGCGCTGTAAGTAAAAAGTACGTGACGTACTATGACCGTCATCGGTCCTTAAGTATTTCAAGGACCGTGACGGTCATGGTACGGCACATGTCGTTAAGGGGATAGTAATACTTAAAATGTAAAAAAAAATATGTTGTAGGGTTTATTCCCCAGAGTAAAACAAGAGTACTCCCACTGCTGAAAGATGTTTCATTCAAAAGTTATTAATTTTCAAAGTTTAATTTTTTAGGTGCAATATCACAGTGGCCTGAAATTGTACAGTGGCGCTGTTGCTACACCATCCTATGGAGATTTATGGTCAACTGACCAGAGCTGTCCATAGGATCGTGTAGCAACAGCGCCACTGTACAATTTCAGGCCACTGTGATATTGCACCTAAAAAATTCAACTTTGAAAATTAATAACTTTTGAATGAAACACCTTTCAGCAGTGGGAGTACTCTTGTTTTACTCAGGGGGATAAACCCTACAACATATTTTTTTTTACATTTTAAGTATTACTATCCCTTTAAGGGGTTAAAATGCTTGCATAATCTGTATACAACCTATGCTAAAATACTATGATGTTCAATAATTGAATACAAATTGTGCAGTGCTGAATTCCTCCGTAATTATCTAATTATTTCTGTTTGAGTAGATCCACGTGTATTGGTCCTGTATGTTTAAAATGTCCCAAATATGACCGTGAGACTATATCTTTCTGTATTATTATGTCTTTCCTTTGCCAGTAAGGGGTGCCAATTTTGAAGGTTTATAACTAGAAACAGACATTTGATACCGATCTGGATAGGTGACCCAACACACACATTTACCGTCATTTTTTCTTTGTGGTTTTCATTTTATTTTATTTCATTTTGTATTCGTTTGATTGATTTATTTATAATATGACAGCCTTCAGCACTATTTGGTCCTATAGGAGTGGACCTGCTGAGCTAGTTGGAGTGGCTTTTGAGCTGCCTCGCTGGTCCGTATCGATTCAGAGGTCAAAAGACGAACCCTCACGTCTGTGTCTGCTGCCGCACAGTGATAGTGAACTACATGACTTGCAGACTTTATCCTCATCTCCCTATGTATCGTGGAAGAGAAAAAAAGGCCAGAAGATAAATTGTTTTAGGACAGAGGTAGTCATTTGACCCCCATGTTGGGTGATTGGGGGTGATGGAAGTTACAGTCCCCAAGAACAAGAGGTCCAGCAACTGATGACCCCTAGTCTAGGAAGGCTGAAAGGTAACCATTATTTACATAGTACCCAGTATGCAGCTCCAGGAAACAGACAGCTGAAAATCAGTGTCTGCATTGCAAGCGTCAGCAGAACCAAATGGTGGAAGTCTTATCCTTTTTAGTGTCAGAGGGGTATGCAATGCTTTGCAGGGCAATTAGTTTCATACCCTTCTGCCACTCAAAGGGTTTTAATAGTCTTGGTTCAGTGATATGGGACAATGACTGTAGCTCACATGGACTGCTAGGAATGTGTTTTCCAACTTGATTCTAGCTGTTTGTTTGGACTGTGTCTGCAGTCTGTAAAGCCTGGAATTGAACCTGACACTTCTAAGTTTAGTCCAGCTCTTCAGCCAGCCAAGGAGTAGGGTGACCACACTTCAGTTCTGCCATTCAGGGACACTGCAGAGAAGAGTGCACCACAGAGTTCTAAACAGTAGAGGGAGAACTGCCTGTTGACTGCTGTGACAGAAAGTAATGTCTGGGTTGGGCCGCAAGATAATGTACATCACACCCAAAGCCATAGACTAATATTACACTACAACAGAAATGTACTGTTGATCCTGTTTGATGTCAGGATCCAGGCCTGGTTCTTTCTGTAGTGTTTAGAGCTCTGTCTGGAAGCCATTTTGTTGTTGCCCAGCAGAGGCATCCCTTCCTGTCACCATAGGAAATGGGCAGTTTTCTTAGTGTTTAGAGCTCTGTCTGGAAACCATTTTGTTGTTGCCCAGCAGAGACATCACTTCCTGTCACCATAGGAAATGGGCAGTTCTCCTTCTAGTGTTCAGAGCTCTGTGATCTTCATTCCAGGACTTTGTATTGTCCCAGAAAGTGGCTCCCCGGGAAATGGGACACACATTTAAAATTGGGGACTGTCCTGAGCAATCCAGGACATGTAGTCGCCCTACCCAGGAGGTCCGTTTTTTTCTGGCTTTTTCTACAGTGCTTTTTTCCGAAGCATTCTCCTGGAAAATTTTGACGGTTAGCTTTTAACACTTTGGGTGCTACAGAGGTATCTAATGTATTGGAGCACAATGCTTTGGATACCTTTCTAGCACTCGAAGAGTTAAAGAATAATTTTCACCTTAAAACATCTTGCTAAATTACCTGTATGATTATGGGTGTTTTTATGTATTAAAATGGTGTCCAGCTATTGGCATTGTTTCTGTGCAAGGAAGTAAATCTGGCCCAGCAAGCACAGGTGACTTCCCCCTATCTCCTCTGATCCGTGGTCCTCGCCCATCAATTAAAAATCATCTTTAACTGTTTGCTTTCCATGTGTGTGAAATGCTTTTAATATCCCTCTGGCACTTAAAGGGTTAAATGCATTTAGCAACTGATTAAGGCTCCCAAAAAGCCTCTCTTCCCCACCCCACAAATGCTTGTTTGATTGCCACCTCTGGCACTCAAAAGCATTTGATTTAAATTCATGTGTAACCCATTGAATTTCAAATACGTATGCAAAAGGATGTTGCTAACCTCTTTGGCAATTATAGGGTTAGAGATGACTCCAGTTCCAATTTTTCTCTGTCGTCCATTATGACATACAGGTACCATGGGGGAGACAACAGCTCTTCCCTGTAGTCTGGAACAATTTTAGAAGAAGTGTTGGGTGGACCCTTCCCTTCCTCCTTATCAGGCTATCCCACTAGCCCCGCCCCAGATAGACTTGTTCCAGTAACCTGTACAGAGGCTGAGAACTTTTCTGCTTAGTTGTTTTCTGCTTATCAGGCTATCCCACTAGCCCCGCCCCAGATAGACTTGTTCCAGTAACCTGTACAGAGGCTGAGAACTTTTCTGCTTAGTTGTTAGAGTATTTTATTATTTTATTTTAGATATGTGTTGTCAAAATTCCCCCGTTAGGTGGATTACCGTTCCTGGCTTCCCCTGGAGGATTGTCTAGTTATCAGGTGCTGTTGTGGACCCTTGCAGCCCTGTAGAGAGAATCATGCAGCCCATGTTTCTCTCTCCTGACTGGGTCTCGCAGAGGCTCTTTATTTTATTGGTAATCTGAAGAAAGAAGTCAAGTGGAGCTTGGCTGGCTGCATTTTAGGTATTTAACCCCTTCTCTGCTTGATCCTCCTGGTTATGGGGCTTATTGTGGCTTATCCTTATAGATTCATATGCTTTTATTAATCTCTACATGATCCCTTGGGTATTTGGGCACGTTTATTCACTTCTGAAACATTTTTGATTTTTTGAGTTTCACACCTTAACCCCTTAACGACCGGGGAATCTGGCCACGGACGAGACTCAACGACCATGGAGCAAATTTTTTTTTTTGCTCCGTTGCGTTCTGGACTCCCCGAACGGCGTGCAGCCGCGGAGGGAGCCCGGAACTCGATGACGGTCATAGTACGTCATCGGTCGTTAAGTCAAATCGACCCTTGACATACTATGACCGTCAAGGGTCGTTAAGGGGTTAAAGGCACGCTTTACCTCACGGCTGCACTTGCTCCATTGACTTCTATGGGACAAACTGTTTTGGGTCATATCTCTGCAACCGTTTGACTTAGAGTTGAGAGAGGACTCATTCTTCTTGTCACCTCTTTCCCTATCATCCGATTCACATCTCCAGTGTTTTGGAGGGCCCTGGACCCCTGAGGGTTCGTGTTCAAGTCTTGCTAGGTAAGAGCACATAGATGAAACTACAAATCCCAGAATGACCGTTGTGCGTGTTTTTTTCTGATTGGCTGTGACTTTGGGGGCCATTTTCTTTCTCTGTTTGCAGAGGCTTGTCTCTCCTTACTCCCCTTCTCAGGTTAACCATTCACCTGCCAGATAAGTACTTTCTTGGGCTTTCTGAGGTGATATTTTAATATGTATCACAGTATTTGGGTTTCTTATACCATTTAGACACTTCTCCTGTTAGGATATCTGATTAACCCCTTAGTGACCGGCCAAGGTTTTCCCCCATGACTTCCTGGACGTACATGTATGTTCTCTGTCGCTAAGTGACAGTTTCTGCGGGATGTACTTGTACGTCCATTGTCGGGTAGGGGTTGAAAGGGACAAAATATAAATACACATATACTTATCTCTATGAATATAAGTAAGAGCACAAGGGAAAGATCACACTGTGTGACTCCTGGAGTCACAGAGATAAGTATATGATGTGTATTTATATTTTGTTTATCATCACCTTGTATTACATATGTATGATGATATTGCACATCGCTAATAGTCCACTTTGGATTTTGTGTAGGTACTTGGTATTGCACATTTGCTTTATATAGACTTGCTTTCAGTCTATATAAGCATTATTCTATAGGGAAATATCTTTATGTCTTCATATTCCAGTGCTGGATGGTTTTTAATCGATTTTATGTATTCACTTGATTGATTTTTTATTGTCTAATAAAGCATATTTCTTATTTTTTGTATACTCCTGGAGTGTGCCTCTGTTATTAGGTTTCTTTTCTGAGGGAGAGGGGGGCACCGCATGGTGGTTCTCCTCCGGTTGGATCCCCCCCCTTCCTTCCTTCCTTGTATATCCTATGAGTGCACCTCAGCTGATCACAGTTTTATCGTGAGTAAGGAGTTATGTACAGAGCTGGTGCACTCTGAAACATTTCCAATCTAGTCCCAAGTGTGTGTGTGTGTGTGTGTGGGGGGGGGAATTATTCCTTCCTGACTCCAATTGGTAGTCATATAGTTCTCCGGATCAATATCCTATCTGCTTTGAAGCTATCTGTCATAATTGTCAATATTATTCTTTGCTAGATAGGCATCCATTGTTTGTTTTTTTGAATGCAGTTGCATTATCTGCAAGCACAACATCCCGAGGCAAAGAATTCCATAGCCTTAACGCCCTTACTGTAAAAAATCCCTGCCTTTGTTTTAGTCGAAAGCGTGTTTCCTCTAGTCTTAATGGATGACCTCTTGTTCTTAGCTCGACTCTTTGCATAAATAATTAATTGGGTAGTTCTTTGTATTGACCTTGAATGTATTTGTAAATGATAATCATATCACCCCTTAGACGTCTCTTCTATAATGTAAATTTTTACTCCTTTGAAATGTACTTCCCTCCTGCACTTTGTTGAATCCCTTCCTGTATTTGAATATTTCTATGATATCCCCTCTCTCCTCCAAGCTATACATGTATAGCTATACAGATTCTTATTAGTGATATAGCAAAAGGTCTTCAACGTAAAGGATTAATTTTTGCAGATGATACAAAGATCTGCAACAGGATAGACATTCCGGGGGGAATAAGACAAATGACAAATGATTTAGGTAAATTTGAAGACTGGACCAGTGTGGCAGCTGCAGTTGAATGTTAATAAATGTAAAATTATGCACTTGGGCTGTAAAAATCCAAAGGAAAAATAATGTAATAAGGTTACCGTGCTGTCAGCAACAACAGAGGAAAGAGATTTGGAAGTAATTACTTATAATGACTTAAAGGTAGGCAGGCAATGTAACAAAGCAGTGGGGAATGCAAGCAGGGTGCTGGGTTGTATAGCAAGGGGACATTAGTAGCAGAAAAGGGGAGTGGTCATGTCACTCTACAGATCTCTGGTTAGACCTCACCTAATGTATTCTGTATAGTACTGGAGACCCCATCTCCAGAAGGATATAGATACTGTAGAGAAAATTCAGAGAAGTGCTACTAAAAAACTTGTTCGGTGCCAGAGGGGTACGCAACTAATTGCTCTCCAATGCATTGTGTACCCCTTTGGCACTGAAAGGGTTAAAATTGTCCTCTGAGTATGTTCTTCAGAAGTGAATTCTCAAAATATCTGGTAGGAATTATTTTCAGGCTGAAAAACCCAGCTTTTAGCTTTTTACTCGAGATCAGATTTGTTAAAACATGTGAATTTCCCTTTAATTTAATTTACAATATGTTTATATAAAATTGCAAAAGGGCTGATCATGTTAAACCTTCCAAGATCTTGATTGGCTTTGTAGTGATTCCAGAGAATGATCCACAAGTAACACAACTGAAAGATATGGTCTGGTTAATGAGAGCTACATTTCTTTTTGACATTTTATCAGAAGCTTTGAATGTTTTGGCTCGCATGATGATGAAACAGTGTATATAAATTAGATATTGCGAGTCAACCCTTGGATGCAAAGCAAGGTGTTTGAGTTGACTCACACATAAAGGAGTTAATTGCACCTTAGATCCAAGTCCACTTGTCTGATGTTAATTGTTCTAGCCGATGATCGTTCACATTGATTGAGATATGAGGCTCATTACTGGGAGAAAATATTCTACACTGCACACAATTATAGATCCAGCGATGGAAAAGGAATGCATTAGACTTGCTCACAAGAGCAGAGGTTAAATTAAGTGTGTTGTGGTTACAAAGCTGTTTCTTTTAAATCATTAAATGGCAAATAAACTTTCTTTTTGACTTTACATATTCTGTACTTGCAGAATATGTAGTCTAACCAATTATATATTTATATATATATTTTTATTATTTATTTAATAACTAGTGTAAAAGCCTGTATACACTGGCCAAGGTCTGCTAGATGTTAATCATTTGAGTGCCATGGGGTATGCAAAGCATCACTTTGTAATGCATTGCGTACCCCTCTGGCACTCAAAGGGTTAAAAGGTCAATCCTGCTCTGCTTACTGCAGTCACTCACGCATTGCGCTGTAGAGACTGCCCGAACGCACAGAATGCTCCCAGCACAGAACTCCCAGCATTCCGCACAGAATGCCCCCAGCACAGAACTCCCAGCATTCCGCACAAAATGCTCCCAGCACAGAACTCACAGCATTCCGCACAGAATGCTCCCAGCACAGAACTCACAGAATTCCGCACAGAATGCTCCCAGCACAGAACTCACAGCATTCCACACAGAATGCTCCCAGCACAGAACTCCCAGCATTCCGCACAGAATGCTCCCAGCACAGAACTCACAGCATTCCGCACAGAATGCTTCCAGCACAGAACTCCCAACATTCTGCACAGAATGCTCCCAGCACAGAACTCACAGCATTCCGCACAGAATGCTCCCAGCACAGAACTCCCAGCATTCCGCACAGAATGCTCCCAGCACAGAACTCCCAGCATTCTGCACAGAATGCCCCCAGCACAGAACTCACAGCATTCTGAGCGCTCGGGCAGTCTCTACTGCCCATGACGGCTTCTGACAAACATCATAGCAAATTATTATATATGATGATGTCTTTTATGTCTCTGAAGGTAAAATCTGTGTCTCATCTAGAGTGCTGCCGGCAGAGCCAGGACATGAATTACAGTACAATGTACCTATATGTTCAGCACAAAACACATCTACAGCTAGAAAGCTTTGTCCAGTTAATTATACTTCTCAAGTGATATCATTTCTCCAGTTCTTACGTTACTCTATGGCATTAATTCACTATCGCTGGAGAAGTCCTCTCCACATTATCACCTAATTATCACACCTTGGTGTATAATCTCCCTGATGTTTGAGAAACTCCTCTTATGTCTAACATTCAGCTTCACGTTCGCAGAACTAAGCCACTTTTGTATTTTTTTATGAATGGAACTGGGGAAATGAGTGGAGTTCTGCTCTCCCTGGTTTTATTCAGCAAGTACCCAGCTCCATGTGGTTTCTTTTGACTGAAGGTGGTGAACGGAGCTCCATTCAGACTTTGTCCAATAGTTAACCTTTTCAGTCTGTACTGGATGCAATATCTGGAGGTGACCCTTAGAGTTGCTGTTCTACAAGCGTACTTTGTGATTATTTTTGTGACGTTTTTGACTCCTTCCCAGGAACTCGGTGTGCATTGGCAGGACATGGCAGACAAATCTTGGAACTTTATTGCTTTAACAACATGACTAGAGGAGGTGATGGAGGTAGAGGTAGCATGTGTGGGCAGTCTATGGTTCTTGCTACCTCCTACAGAAGACCCAGAATCATCCTACTCCTCTGCAGTAGGAGCCATAGTTGTTGTTTGGAATGAACCAACTGCTGGCAGTAGCAAACTCTCTGACACATCAATAAAATGACTACTTCTCTTTTCTGCCCCAGAGCCCTGGGAACTTCTGCTGCAAGTTGTGACACCTCTGACCTGCCGATAGTGTGTGTCCCATTTTGACCTGTGGTTGTGCTTCAGGTGGGATCTCATAGAGGAGGTGCCTAGGTGTGAGCCTGATTTCCCCCTGCTTTTGGATCCTGAATGAAGTACCTCCATACTGTGGACTTCATGGACTGCAGGGTTCCTAAAGGGCTTCAACTACTTCTGGGCCTAGATGTTCATGCAATTCTACTGCTACTACTACTAAGTGTCAAGCAGCATTTCCAGCAGAGGCACTCATCATAGCTAAGGTTGTGCATGTTAATAACTTGTGGTGTTGCTGCTGGTTACTCAACACAAGTGTGTGTGTGGGCCTTGGAAGCGGCGGTTATGACGACTGGTAGATTGACTGTGTACTTTTTTGCCATCTTTGCTTGTACAGTTCCAATGTTTTCCTCAAACAGTTTATAAACAGGCACAGTGCTTCTTTTCAGTGGTGGAAGATTGAGCCTTCGAATTTCTGTTAATTTTCTGTCCATGTAATCTTCTTTCTCATCTTCATCTGTATTTGAAGAAGAGGAAGATGCTGGAGGGGTATATACTTGATCTACATAATCATCCTCATCAGTTATTAGGTCATCTTTGGCATCGCCCGTCACTTTTTGCCAACCACTACACTTCTGTTCCTCTAAGCTTTTATAGGTGTCAAACTTTTTACTTTTGCTTTCACAAAGTTTTATACTACTTTGAGGACAGGTGTTTTTGTCTCACTCTCAGGTGTAGCAGTTGATTCAACTCCTACTCCTTCCTCCATTATGCCATCATCAACACTAGAATGAGACACATTGTCATCTCCAATGTTCTTCTTACATGTGTTTTTTTTTTTTTTTTTTTATATAGTACTATTGGTGGTGGAACTTTTGGTGGGGACCTTGACAAACTGCATCCTCCCCAGGAGGAGAGGAATCTTCGTCATTTATTGTACTCTCTGCAGGAACCATGGTTGCAGTTAGTTTTTGAACTACCACTTTAGTTTCACATCCCTGCGCTGCTCCTCCTTTCCCCCTCCCCCTGCCCCTTGTGTGTTTGCTGGACATTACTCAACTACTATGTGAGTTTTTACTCTACAGTACACAACACAACTGATGGAGTGTGATGTCTTTTTTTGGCCCTCAACAAAATTCTCAATCTCATCTTCTATTGATCATGTCTGCCTCAGTCACACAGCTCACATCCGTTTCCCAGTCTGCTGTCTGTCACCTAATATATAAATTTATAAACCATTTCCCACCCTATCTTATCACTGTCCAAAAATGAAATAAGTTGTTGATTGTGTTTTTTAGTTATTTCCCAAACTTCCCCAGCACAGAGAGAATAAGAGCAAGATTAGTAAGGGCATTGCTTGGACCACAGCTTCCTGTGTCTTTCAAATCAGTCTGACAAAGCTGAGGTGTGGGGTCAACCTTCTTTGCTCCCTTCTCACACCCCCAGACACGTCCATCACAGAGATAATAACACCAAGATCATGAAGGAGCTTTGACCACAGCTGCTTGTCTAGCCAGTCAGTCATTCTGAATTTTTGGGGTGTTTGGGGTCAACCTCCTTTCTTCTCCCCCACAGTGCACCAGGCTCTCCAAAGACTCTCTACAAAGAACAAATGTCCTGCCAAAAAGATTCCCTTAACTAAGCTTTAGTTCCCCTTTATTTGCTTATCTTCTCTAGCTCAAAAATGTGCTGCTTTCTCCTGGGAGAGCCTGACACTATTTTATATGACAGTAGAGAAAACTGCTGTGTGGTGGTGAAAAATTCCGTCTTCTCGTTGATTTCAGTGCAGTGAGCTAGATGAAAAAACCATGTGTTCCAACTGGAAATAGCTTGCACCACCTTTTTCTGTTACTAATAAGTAACTTTGAAAAAGGAAAAATACATTATTGAACCATAATGAACATTAGCTAGGGGAGGGGAGGGAAATGATTTGGGTGATATGCCAAACAGCAGGTTAATTACTCCCAAATACTCCCCAGGCTGTCTGTCACCCAGACACGCTAAACCCACTTTGGGTTCTATTCAGTTAACATACATCCTTCTCCTCTCTTGGGTAGTTTGGAGACTCAGACAGCAGGTTAGGTTCACTAACATGTTTCATGAAATGTGTTAGTTTTATCCTTGTGTGTGCAAATAATAAATATATATATAACATACTGTGTGTTTGTCTATAACATACAAAACATTTTGGAAAACCACACTTGTGGGACTTCACTTGGGGTTCCACATGGAAAAACATAATCAAACTGTATTAGGACATTGGGAGCTTAATTATATTGTCTGATAAAACCTGATTTCCTCCCAAAATGTGTTCTGACCGGTACATATTGTTGTACCATCGGAATTCTATTCCTTGCCAATATGCTCTAAAATGAGACATGGTTGCATGAACTCTTGTTACAATCAAATGCTCATTGTGACTTTGGTTCCAAAACTCGCGCTAAATAGCATGAGTAGCCAAAACATCAAAAGAGTGGCATATCTTTCAGAGAGAGCATTAAGCGTATTGACAGTATATGTCTAATAGTTTTTCTTTAATTGAATTCTTTTCTGCATTTAAGTAAATATGTTTGTTTTCATACCATGTGTTTTAGCCTGTTTAATATAAAGGAGTCCTTGGCGAGCAGGCCATATCTCGAGAAATATTATATCTGCCTTAAAGAAGCAGTAATTTTTTTTTTTATATAAAAAAAAGTTTGGTTTTCCTGCTCAGTAAAACAAGGCCACTCCTGCTGGTCAGCTGTTTTATTAACCCTTTGAGTGCTAGAGGGGTACGCAACGCATTGCTTTGCAATGCGTTGCGTACCCCTCTGGCACTCAAAGGGTTAAAACGTGAAGGGAGTACAGATTGTCAGGAAGTGAGTGACAGTGTGATTACTTCCTGATAATTATAACTGACACATTCTTTGGAGGACTGTTTGTCAGAGACTCACCTCTCCCCTTGAAGGCAACAGCTTAACTAATTGGAATCTAAACACTAGAGGGCACTGTTAATGTACAAAAAAAAAAAGATTAGACTGTATTAACTTTGGAGATCTGCATCTCTCAGCAGAGGGAGTACCCTTATTTTATTCAACAGGAAGAGAACTATGATATATATTTTTTTCCATAACAAAAGTTTAAAGTATAATGCTCCCTTAATAAAACTAATGTTTGAGAGATCCTTTCAATCCCCTGAGAAAAAAAAATATATGTATGTATGTATGTATGTATGTATGTATGTATGTATGTATGTATATAAGACCTTTATTCAGTGTTTGACTGTACTAGACCAGATCTCTCAGCCAAGAATAGTAGGTGTATAACTAGTGCCATATCGTATACATTAATATTATTAAAAGGAGTTATAAAGGAACTAGTTGAAGAGCCTGTTACACTGGACACAGTGCCACTGCCAGCCAGTCGCGGTGCAGTCATGCTCAGTAGAGACTGCCCACGCCGCAGTGATACAGTGCCAGCCAGTCGCGGTGCAGTCATGCTCAGTAGAGACTGCCCACGCCGCAGTGATACAGTGCCAGCCAGTCGCGGTGCAGTCATGCTCAGTAGCGACTGTCCATGCCGTGGCTGATACAGAGTTCGATGCTCCTTCGGAGCTCCCGCTCTGTATCAGCCTCATCACGGGCAGTCTCTACTGCACATGACTGTGTCGTTACATACTTTTTAGCACATTATTATATAGGATTGTGCTTTGATAAAAAGGTGCGTGTATGTGCCTTTGTTTTATTGTTTGGACAGCTTTTCCTCCTATTGACAAATTATACTAAGGATCTATTGAGACAGCCTCACCCCCAGTGGTCACTTTTTTACAGAATTTGTTTTATTAAAACACTATATAAAATAAAATAAAACAATCTCCCTACCTGGAAAATCAAGCATATACCAGTTACTGGGAAAGTCCTATAATGCATATTATCATTATAAAATGTTAGTGTACCTTTTTAAATGTCTCTTAACCCCTTAGTTGCAAGGGACTGTATCCCTGTAGATTTCAAAGAAATGGGCGTGGACCCATCTAGCATTAAGAGGGTTAACGAGCCCCGTTTAAATCCAGTGTTGGGAATATGATGCATTTGGATGTAATTGTAGAATGTGCTGTTATTGTTGGCTGTTGGATTTACAGTCTGCCCTGATAAGTACAGCTTCCAACACGCCAGCTGCGTTTCCGTCTCCTCATCTTATTCAGCAGCCTGGTTCCGTGGAGCCCTGATGAAGCTGGAAAGCTCAAAGGGTGGAATACCATTAGTATAATCAGCGAGGCAATGAGACAGTGCAGTCAAGTGGAAGGATGGCATTATAACGGCAAGAGAGAGGCAATACACTGAAATGTCAGCTCTCCCTTTATTCAGGTCATGGGATGTTTCCAGCAGATAGGTGACCCATTAGTAGTGGGAATTGAGAAGAGCGATACATGGCCATTGGCATTTGCATAAAGTGAATTTCTGATTGGAGGCGACGCATTAGGGCTCAGAAATGAGAAATTATAATAATATTGATGGTATGTTTCAAATATCATCATTCTAATCGAGGAATAATTCTTGGTGGCATGCTTCTGGCTATACTTCTTTGTGCAATTAATCCTTTGAGCGCCAGATGGGTGTGCAAAGCATTGTGATACGTACCCTTCTGGCACTCAAAGGGTTAAAGACACATATTTACAAATCTCCAAGAAACTTGGCTCATTCGCAACTCTTTGTCTCAAACTACCACCCCCCAAGAGAGAGACCTGCTGCTTTGCAAAGAATTTGACTCCTGTCTAGCCTTCAAGGGGTTAACATCTCCGTTTAAATCATTGTGGGTTATATGTCCCCCTCCCCCCCCATGGCATAACTGAGTAGCCCTAGAATTGCTGACCAATTGCATTTGGTCCAAAATTTCTCTGTGTTACAATAGTTTTTAACACTTAACTCCTCTTGCAATGAATATTTATAATGAATCCTTGTGACATTTCATGATCCACATCCCAACTGTCACGTCCTACCAGCACTTATGCATACACTGAAATAAGCTAAAGATCTTAATACTAATACTTGATGTTAAAATGGCTAACAAAAATCACAAAATAAAATCTTTGCTCCAGTGGCATAACAATAGGGGTCGCAACTGAGACCGGGCCTGTCACTCCAGGCGCCCAGTCACCCCCCTGCGCCCTTTCCCCCACCCAGCGCCCGCTACATGCTGAGGTCTGTGCCTTCTTCAGCACAGACCTCTAGCAGCTGCGCACCTTCTTCGACTCTTTAGTAATTCAGAGCGCTGGGCTCTGCATTACTGAAGAAAAGACCGCACGGGAGCTCCAGCAGTATAGAGGTCTGTGCAGGAGGAGGCACAGACATCTGCCACGCCACTGGACAACCAGGGAAGTAGGAAAATGACATCTGGGGGGGGGCAATGTGAGGGCAATGTGGAGATTGAGGGCAATATTGTGGTGTCCAGTGGAGATGGTCAATGGGGGGGCCAATGTGGTTGGGGGGGGTCCATGGGAAGTTTTGCACCAGGGTCTGGTGGTTTCCATTTACGCCTCTGCTTTGCTACCAAGTGACAGTTCTGCTTTAAAGAGATAGTAATGTTTCATAATAAAAGCAGATCTAATTAATCATCATAGTATTTGGACCTTGGAGAGTGCTATTTCAATACTGTCAGAGTTGTAGTTCAAGAGTAATTCAATGACAAAGTATCTGCCTCCTGCCCCTTTTACTGATGTAACACTGCTCAGCCAGATCAGAAGGGAGGTGCCCAGGTAGACTGCAGATATTATGGTTTGAGAGATATTCACAAGCAAAGGTTCCCCCTCCCGCCCCTTTTACCTAGTGTAATCCATCTCTTCTCAGATGTGGAATCCAGTCCATAGACCAGACAGATAACAGAAGGGGACAATCTTCTTCCTATGAGAACAATGAAAGCCCTGCCCCCTTGACAAGTTTCTCAGGTTTTTCCCTTATCTTAATTGAAGATTGTCCCTCTCTGCAGTCTAACTGGGCACCTCCCTTCTGCTCTGGCTGAGCAGTGTTACATCAGTAAAAGGGGCAGGAGGGGGATACTTTGTCATTGAATTACTCTTGAACTACAAGTCTGACAGTATTGAAATAACGCTCTTCAAAGTCCAAATACTATGATGATTAATTAGAGCTGCTTTTATTATGAAACATTACTATCCCTTTAATCAATGCACTTCTATACTAAATGTGAACTGTAAAGTGGCAAGTACAGAGGTTGGCGCTAAATAAATTAAATATACAATACAATACATAAATATATTTGTCCTCCATTTAATACAGGTAACAACTCTTGTGAGTACCAGCAACAAGGGTCCATCTGGTAAAAAGAAAGGGAGGTCCAAAAAGGCCCACGTGTTGGCGGCTTCGGTAGAACAGGCTACCCAAAACTTCTTGGAAAAAGGAGAGCAGATTGCAAAAGAGAGTCAGGATCTAAAGGAGGAATTGATCTCCGCAGTGGAAGATGTTCGCAAGCAAGGTCTGTATAGCATGCTTTTGTCTGCACAAAGAGGTGATCAATGCAAAGGAAAAGTAAACATTCATATCCATACAAATGTATCACAGTATATTTTATTTAATCCTATGAGTGCCAGTGCAAAGCAATGTGTTGCATACCCTTCTGGCAATCAAAGGTTTAAAATGACATTAGGCCCCTACTTCCTCTACCTTAATTAAAGGGGAGCTATACCTATTAAAATCAATAGTATTAATGTTTTAACAGAAGAACATGCTTAGGTAGGAATCATTTATAAATAGTCATGTGTACCTGTATAATTACTGTGTGTAACAGAAGCACTTACCTAGGTAGGAGTCCATCATACAGCAGTCAGGTGTATCTATATAATTACTGTGTGTAACAGAAGTACTTACCTAGGTAGGAGTCCATCATACAGCAGTCAGGTGTATCTATATAATTACTGTGTGTAACAGAAGCACTTACCTAGGTAGGAGTCCATCATACATCAGTCAGGTGTATCTATATAATTACTGTGTGTAACAGAAGCACTTACCTAGGTAGGAGTCCATCATACAGCAGTCAGGCGTATCTATATAATTACTGTGTGTAACAGGACTTACCTAGGTAGGAGTCCATCATACATCAGTCAGGTGTATCTATATAATTACTGTGTGTAAGAGAAGGACTTACCTAGGTAGGAGTCCATCATACAGCAGTCAGGTGTATCTATATAATTACTGTGTGTAACAGAAGTACTTACCTAGGTAGGAGTCCATCATACATCAGTCAGGTGTATCTATATAATTACTGTGTGTAACAGAAGGATTTACCTAGGTAGGAGTCCATCATACATCAGTCAGGTGTATCTATATAATTACTGTGTGTAACAGAAGCACTTACCTAGGTAGGAGTCCATCATACAGCAGTCAGGTGTATCTATATAATTACTATGTGTAACAGAAGCACTTACCTAGGTAGGAGTCCATCATACATCAGTCAGGTGTATCTATATAATTACTGTGTGTAACAGGACTTACCTAGGTAGGAGTCCATCATACATCAGTCAGGTGTATCTATATAATTACTGTGTGTAACAGAAGGACTTACCTAGGTAGGAGTCCATCATACAGCAGTCAGGTGTATCTATATAATTACTGTGTGTAACAGAAGGACTTACCTAGGTAGGAGTCCATCACACAGCAGTCAGGTGTAGCTATAGAATTACTATGTGTAACAGAAGCACTTACCTAGGTAGGGGTCCATCATACAGCAGTAAGGTGTAGCTATAGAATTACGGTGTGTACTTAGGAAGGAGTGCTTAAAGGGATAGTAATACTTAAAATTTTAAAAAAAATACATGTTGTAGGGTTTATCCCCCTGAGTAAAACAAGAGTACTTCCACTGCTGAAAGGTGCTTCATTCAAAAGTTATTAGTTTTCAAAGTTGAAAGTTTTTTAGGTGCAATATCACAGTGGCCTGAAATTGTACAGTGGCGCTGTTGCTACACCATCCTATGGACAGCTCTGGTCCTGGGATCATAAATCTCCATAGGATGGTGTAGCAACAGCGCCACTGTACAATTTCAGGCCACTGTGATATTGCACCTAAAAAATTCAACTTTGAAAATGAATAACTTTTGAATGAAACACCTTTCAGCAGTGGGAGTACTCTTGTTTTACTCAGGGGGATAAACCCTACAACATATTTTTTTTTTACATTTTAAGTATTACTATCCCTTTAATACAAGTGTTTTATCTATCTGTTTTGTTTCGTTTCATATTATCTGCAGTTGTATGACTTCACTAATTAACCCCTTGTGGAATAGTTCTGCATTGCGTTGCTGTGCAATGTGTTGCACACTTCTGTGGTCCTCAAGGCATGAAATAAAGTATCCAGCAATATGAAGGACCCCAGCCTTTAACACACACACAGTTCTAGACAATCTAACAACTACTTTAACCCTTGGGAGCCTAGAAAGAACACAAACTCATTGCTTCACAATACAGAGGAGAGATCTGTAACCTCCAAGGGGGGGGGGGGGTTAACCAGTAGGTGACGTATATTCTACAGCACCCAAGTTATTTTATTAACCCATTGAGTGCCATGAGGGTGTGGAATGCATTGCACACCCCTCTGGCACTTAAAGGGCTACTCAAATACCTGTCGCGTAGATATTGCTCTCCTTTTACTGTTAACCCTTTGAGTGCCAGAGGGGGAACTACACATTACAGGACATTTTTTGGGCCCCTTAACAAACACTCATCCCAGGGCCACAACTAAAACTGGTTTGGTCCTAGCGCTAATGGGTCCCCTGGAGACCAGACCCCATCACAGCTGCACCCCTCTAGTTGAGCCCATGTGCAAAAGGAGGCAATCAATTTTGGAGCAAACCAACTGCACCATAGATGTCAAAGAAAAAGTCCCTTTGATGAAATTGAATCATTTTAACCCTTTGAAATTTTGAACTCATTGCAATTGGATTGTTTGTATTGGAAGCCCCTTTATAATTCAAGGGGTTAAACCCCCCCATTTAAAAAAAGAGCGCGTCTTATTGTCACCTATTCCTCAGCTGGTTTGTTCCAAAACTATTTTATTTTCCTCGTTGGTAAATAAACTTCTTTGCATAACAAAGTTTCATCAAAAAGACTTGGCATTCAAAGGGTTAAATATCTGACAGGGCCTAGCAATGTGAGGCCCTACAGCTGCCGCCAGACGCCATCTCTCATCGTTCCCCGCCAACCAATGGCAGTGTCTGGAAAGACTTGCGTTATCCAAACCTGATCTAAGGGTTAACTGCAAATCTATGTTTAACGTGTCAGGAGTGAACAGAACAGCGTATTAATCTATTTCCCTAGAGCTAAATAAAAAGGCAGTCTACGCGGTGTTAACAGAGAGCGGCTCCAACAAGCCCCTGGCTCTATCCTTCTCTTCCACTTCCCCATATCTATAAATGAAAATGTTAATTTTCTTCCTTTGATATTTATGCAATGGAAGACTTATAATTATAGAAAAGTGCATTTTATCTGGATGGAGAAGGCTGTTTCTAGTTTTTAGCTTTTTTTTGTGTTTTTTTTTGTGATTTGTATCAGATAATTCTAGGAACAGCTGCTGTAGTTAAACCGGGAACTATCAATGTAGGTATAATCGAGGTCCTGTAGATGCTGAATAGATTATTCTAAGATATACAGTTGAAGTGTAACATATACCAGTTATTCCTCCACAGCAAGAGGCATATTGAACTCCATCTTGTCAATTAAATCTGAGTTGGTCCCTTCTGAATCAAAGCATGAGCTAACACGTATATTCCTTCCTTTGCGATGCATATGGGTGCACTTCGCTTTCTTCCTGGGTTCACCTGCTTCCCACCTGGTTTCACCTACTTCCTACCCACTTCTCCTTCTTCCTACCTGGTTTCACCTACTTCCTACCCACTTCCCCTCCTTCCCATCTGGTTTCACCTACTTCCTACCCACTTTCCCTCCTTCCCACCTGGTTTTACCTACTTCCTACCCACTTCTTCTCCTTCCCACCTTGTTTCTCCTACTTCCTACCCACTTCTTCTCCTTCCCACCTGGTTTCACCTACTTCCTACCCACTTCTTCTCCTTCCCACCTGGTTTCACCTACTTCCTACCCACTTCTTCTCCTTCCCACCTGGTTTCACCTACTTCCTACCCACTTCCCCTCCTTCCCATCTGGTTTCACCTACTTCCTACCCACTTACCCTCCTTCCCACCTGGTTTTACCTACTTCCTACCCACTTCCCCTCCTTCCCACCTGGTTTCACCTACTTCCTACCCACTTCCCCTCCTTCCCACCTGGTTTCACCTACTTCCTACCCACTACTCCTCCTTCCCACCTGGTTTCACCTACTTCCTACCCACTTCTCCTCCTTCCCACCTGGTTTCACCTACTTCCTATCTACTTCTCCTCCTTCCCACCTGGTTTCACCTACTTCCTATCTACTTCTCCTCCTTCTTCCCACCTGGTTTCACCTACTTCCTACCCACTTCTCCTCCTTCCCACCTGGTTTCACCTACTTCCTACCCACTTCTCCTCCTTCCCACCTGGTTTCTCCCACTTCTCCTTCTCACCTGGTTTTTCCCACTTCCTACCCACTTCTCCTTCCTACCCACTTCTCCTATCTTCCAACTCAGTTTCTCCCACTCTCCACTTGGTTTCTCCCTCTTCCCACCCACTTTATCACACATGTATAAACCCTGCCAACGGTTAAGCTATGATCCCTTTATGACGTGAATCTCATCACAGACCCATAGAGCATTCTCCAGGGGCACAAGATGAGCAAGCTCCCAGGTATGCTGTAAAACACAACACCCAAAACATAGTAGTGTACTTTTATTTACTTATTTATTTATTTAGAAAAGTTTTTTACTAGGAAGAATACATTGAAATTTCTCTCATTTTCAAGTATGTCCTGGAGAGTTTGTATAGTACAAAGTTATATATTTACATAAATAGGGAAACAAAATAAATATACATAAATAAAAATAACATTTGTATATACAGTTGCATGTTGTTTCTAAAGACAAAGATCTGCTATTTTACAAATTGTAACCTTAGAAACATAACATAACATTGTGTTGGAGATGACCCTACCATTCAAGGGGTTAACAATCCCCATTTAAAATTTAGTTATCTCGTATAATCCAGAACTCATCCACTTTGGAAACATAACTCCTATACATAGAAATGAAGGAAATCTGCTGGGTTTCATAACCATTAAGCACATAGAAAACAATGGTTGTATAAGAATTTGTCTGTTCAAGCGCTTTCTTGCAGACACAGTCTGTTTATTGGCTGGTTCTAATTTTATAAGCAACTGCATTGTGATGGTTTAATGGAATATTAAAGGGATAGTAATACTTAAAATGTAAAAACAAATTAGTTGTAGGGTTTATCCCCCTGAGTAAAACAAGAGTACTCCCACTGCTGAAAGGTGTTTCATTAAAAAGTTATTAATTTTCAAATTTGAATTTTTTAGGTGCAATATCACAGTGGCCTGAAATTGTACAGTGGCGCTGTTGCTACACGATCCTATGGACAGCTCTGGTCCCGGGACCATAAATCTCCATAGGATGGTGTAGCAACAGTGCCACTGTACAATTTCAGGCCACTGTGATATTGCACCTAAAAAATTCAACTTTGAAAATTAATAACTTTTGAATGAAACACCTTTCAGCAGTGGGAGTACTCTTCTTTTACTCAGGGGGATAAACCCTACAACATATTTTTTTTTTTTTTTTTTTTTTTTTTTACATTTTAAGTATTACTATCCCTTTAAATTGGATGTTTCATAATAAATATAGCATTTGCTTATCACGTGGTTCAATTTAAAAATAATTCTGTTGACTGTTTGGGAATAATGGGAGTTGTTATTTAAAGGGATAGTAATAGATTGTTTGCAACGCAGCTCAGTTTGTTCAACATAAGGAATAGTACTGCCGGCTGATGCTCTTATTCTCCATAACTATACAGTTATGATGTTATTTTATGCTGAAATTGATCCCTCTATTCTGAAGCCGCCGTCTCCCCTCAGATCTGATATTCGGTCGCTTGACTGGACAAATCACAAGGGACAATCTTCCCTCTGTCAGTATAAGGAAAAATCTGCCCTCCTTGTTGAAAGCGGGTAGGTTTATAATAATACTAAACAAAGATTGTCCCTCTTTGTGATCTGCTGTCGGATCTCAGCCTGAAAAGGGTCGGGAGGTCGCAGTACTATTCCTTATGTTGAA
Source organism: Rhinophrynus dorsalis (assembly GCA_037306005.1). NCBI lineage: Eukaryota > Metazoa > Chordata > Amphibia > Anura > Rhinophrynidae > Rhinophrynus > Rhinophrynus dorsalis. Next base: position 29,393,868 of record CM074718.1, read on the forward strand.
CAAACTGAGCTGCGTTGCAAACAATCTATTACTATCCCTTTAATAATTGAAAATACAGAATCTGGCTGTCTCTGTTCCACAGAATTTTAAATATTTAACACTTTGAATGCCAGAGAGGAATCCAATACAAAGGATACTGGTTCACTATTGAAATGTCACAATTGAAATATCGTGCGGATATATGCCACTTAAAGCACGTCGCTGTGATTAAAAGGGAGACATGAGAATCTCGCCCCGCATATAGGTGAGAGAGTCTCATGTTGTCATATGAAAGGTCGCTGCATGCCATGGTTTGATAGCACTACAACTCCCATAATCCTTACCCAACTTCACTGCGACCGTGACAGATTAGCCAGGATGTACAAGTCGACTATATATAACGTGTAACATTTTTTAGCTTTTTTGATCACGAGTAGTGAACATGGTAAGAATTATGGGAGTTGTAGTACTATCAAACCATGCAATGCAGCGACCTTTCATTTGGTGACATGAGAATCTCACGCTTATATGCAGGGCAAGATTCTCATGTCGCCCTTATAATCACAGCGGCTTACTTAAAGCGGCATGTAGCCGCACAATATTTCTACTGTGATGTTTTAAAAGGAAGCCACGGATACCACGCTGGCACTCAAAGTGTTAAACTCCTTTTGCCGTGTTCACAAGTGACTGTTGCCGTGAGTTTATTGCAGGTTATAGAAAAACAAGGCTGCCACTGACAGTGACTGTAGCGGTAAGTCAGCCCCATGAATTAGTTTTTATTGTTGCAAAAACATTGCTGCAACAAAGTTGCCAGTGTGAACTAGACTTCAAAATTTTAACGTCTTAACACATTACTTCATCGTGCTATTTAGAATCTTACGTTCTAAAGCATAAATGCTTTTAAAATAACTTCAACAGTCTCCTTACTCCCTTGGGCATGGTACTTATTACCAGCTTGACTTGGTTCTAACCTGTCTTCAAAATCTGATTTTTGTTGTAGATGTGTGAAGTTCCTTATAAGTATCACTGAACAGGGATTTGTATTCACGGTGAGTTTAAGGTTCTGATAATTGAGAAGGTTTACTGATGAGGGTAGAGAGGTCCCTTGTGTAGGTGGAGAGGACGTATGCTGATCATTGTTTCAGGACTGAGAAGACTAGATGCCAAGTTTTGCATTTTCTAAAACATAATAGTAGAGTGATATTTATGTTTTGGGGAAGCTAACCATAATGATATTTTAACCATTATCTCTATCATGGTTTCATTTAATTTATTAAAGGCTAAGCCTCCTCTGGTCTTCATTACTCTCCACCTATGTTCTAGAGGTTATGCGAGGGACATGAGATGGATAGGTCTATTACGGCAGTTTCCTCGTATGAGAAGAAAGCAGTGTGAGCAACAGACTTCCTTAACCCCTTAACGACCAGCGGTCCTGGGGTGTGTGGTCCTTTAAGGACCAGATATGGAATTTCGGCACGCCAAACGGAGGGACTGAAAGAGATCGCTCCGGTCTTGGAGCGATCAAATTCAGTCCCTGGTATTATTCCTTACTCCTGCAGGAGTGCGGTGAGTAAAAGTACGTGATGTACCAGGACCGTCACTGGTCCTTAAGTGCTGGACCAGCGTGACGGTCTGGGTACATCACCGGACTAGAAGGGGTTACCTAGTTCTTTTATTAATTCTTTGTTATATAGTAAGAATAATGGGGGGGGGTATGCACTAAGGCGTGATAAAGTGGAGATGACCTCTCCACTGATATCACTTCTCCAGTTCCTATGTTGTTCAATGGAGCCTATGCACCAAGATCTCCAAAGCTGGAGAAATATTAGTGCGTAGGCTTCATAGAATAATACAGGAACTGGAGAAGTGATAAAACTGATGACGTTATCTCCACTTTATCACCTCCTTATCACACCTTAATGCATATCCCCCAAGGCCTAGACAGGTGAAGGTATAAATTAGAAACAGGTGACAGTTGTTTTTTTAGATAATGTAGGTGTGATTTGTAGCTATTAAAGCCACTAAAGTCCTTTAACCGTGTAAGTGCCTGAAAGGTACTCGGCCCAACGCGTTGGATTCCTTTCTGGCACTTAAAGGGTTAATAATCAGTGGTAATCTCTCTCCAGATATTGCAGTACTACTGTTACAATCTCAAGCAGTATATATATATATATATATACAGTATATATATAATTTATTTATTTATTTTTTTTTTTAGAATATCCTCATTTGAGGAGAGATTTCTTAATCCTCCGCAAGTAAGCCTTTCTGGAGTGCACTTTCTGTTTTTTAGGATCTATAATTGAAAATCTCTTTTGGAGCCATTCCTTTACATCTTACATGTAATGTGGATTCATTGATTTGAAAGCTCTAATGCTTAAAAAATGGTGCACATTATAATTTTTTTTTTTTTGTATCTTTGCAAATTACCCTGCATACATATTGGTATACGCCGATGTATAATACCTTACTATAACAGTATACACACACTTCCCAAGTGTCCCTCTTTGAGACCCAAATCCCTCTGTCCCTCTTTACCACCCTGGTGTCCCTGTGTTTAGGAGATCAGACTGTGTGGTGTGTATAGAAGTGTATCACCCTGGTGTCCCTATGTTTAGGAGAACACACTGTGCAGTGTGTGTATGTAAGTGTATCACCCTGGTGTCCCTGTGTTTAGGAGATCAGATTGTGTGCTGTGTATAGAAGTGTATCACATTGCTCCACAGCAATAAAACTCACATTATTGTTTGTGTAAAAGTCTGTTTATAAATTAGTCTGTGTAAATAAAATACTTTGGTCTTGTTCTAAACTATTTTTTCAGTTACACAAAGAGGTATTCATATGTCATTAAATAACCTAAAAATTCTCTGCAATGACCCTCCCACCAGCCACTCCCCCAGCAACACCACCTAAAATAAGTGTCCCTCTTTGGCTATATGAAATATTGGGAAGTATGGCATATGTGAAGGCGACCAATTTGTATTCCTTCAACAGCTGTTTGACTAGGGTGACCACATTTCCGTTCTGCCATTCCGGGGACATGTGGTCACCCTACCATAAAGCCTCTTAATCTCCACATTGCCCCTTGATGCCCTACCTTGAGTCCCTGGTAGTCTAGCGGTGTGGAAAGTGCTCTGTGCCTCCTCCGGCACAGAACTGAAGCTCCCACGCACTGTGCTCAGTAATGCAGAGCGCTGGGAGATGTCATCTCCCAGCGCTCTGTATTACTAGAGCGCTTGCCTCCAGGAGATCAGCTGGATTGCCGCCCTGGATGTCAGCCTGCAAACGGTGTGTCACGTCATGGACGCCGCGAGGGAGCGCTGATTTATGCTACCAAGCGCTCCCTCGTGGCGTCCATGATGTGACACACCGCTTGCAGGCTGACATCCAGGGCGGCATATAGAAAATAAAAACACAACAAACACTGAGAGAGTGACTGTTTGTGCTGCTGTGTGGGTGGCTTGGCTTCATTCCGGGACACTTCATTGACCCGGTGGGAGATGACCCGGGACATAGGCTTCAAATAAGGGACAGTCCCGGACATTCCGGGACCCGTGGTCACCCTATGTTTGACTATAGCTTCCAGCATCTGCTAGGGGATAATGGGACTTGTAGGACAACAAAAACTGGAGAGATGCATATTGTTTATGGGTGAAAAAAAAAGCTCGTCACCGGTCTGTACTTTCATTAATAGGGAGTTAAAACACTAGGAACTCTCCACTACATGTGCACTTACATATTATTTGATTCAGGTACAATAGCTTGAAATTTGCTTGCGTTTCATTCAGTGCACATAGCACATAATTCTATTTAAAAAGGTAAAAAAAAAAGATAAAGCAGCCTGTTGAAGTCTACAAGGAGTGGGTGGCTAAAAGCCATTCTTCCTTTCTAGAGAGTAATATGACAAAATACCCTAGGAGAAGTGGCAAAGAGCAGCAAATTGCTCATTATATCACTTGTAGACTGATGTTAGGCCTTAAATTGTTCTCCCCTAGAATATTGTCTGATTCATAACATCTGCTGGAAAACGGATCTCTTATGTTTTGCGGCTCTGCCTCTGAGCGTATTTATGCAACAGTCAATCTTTTTAAGTACTTAAACGGATAGTAATGTTTCATAATAAAAGCAGCTCTAATTAATCATCATAGTATTTGGACTTTGGAGAGTGTTATTTCAATTCTGTCAGAGTTGTAGTTCCAGAGTAATTCAATGACAAAGTATCACCCTCCAGCCCCTTTTACTGATGTAACACTGCTCAGCCAGAGCAGAAGGGAGGTGCCCAGGTAGACTGCAGAGAGGGACAATCTTCAATTAAGATAAGGGAAAAACCTGAAAAACTTGTCAAGGGGGGCAGGGCTTTCATTGTTCTTATAGGAAGAAGATTGTCCCCTGCTGTAATCTGTCTGGTCTATGGACTGCATTCCACATCTGAGAAGAGATGGCTTACACTAGGTAAAAGGGGCGGGAGGAGAAACTTTGCTTGTGAATATCTCTCAAACCATAAAAGTTTGAGAGATAAGACATATCTTCCTTCATTTTTTCTAATGCCTACAAAATAAAATAAAGATAAAACGAAGTATTACTATCCCTTTAAAGGTAAATGGATTGTTTATTGTATAATAGGGTGACCATATTTCTGTTGTGCAAATCAGGGACAGTTCGGAGATGAGAACTGCAAAGTACTTGACCTTAAATCTAGTGCAACTGTACACAGTACATCACTGGATATCGTGCACAACCTGCTGTTTGGCGCACCACAGAGGTCTAAACACTAAACTGAGAGCTGTCCATTGATTGCTGGACAGAGTCATTGTCTATTTTGGACTACAAGATAATGTACATCACACACAAGTCCTGGGACTAGTATTACACTACAACAGAGTTCCACTGCAGCTCCTGCTTGATGTCAGGATCAAGGCTCCATTCTCTCTAGTGTTGAGAGCTCTGTCTGGAAGACATTTTCTTGAAGTCCAGCAGAGTCATCACTTCCTGTTACAGTAGGCAATGAGAAGATCTCCTTCTATTGACTGGAACTTTGGAGTCTTCATTCCGGGACTTTCTATTGTCCCAGAAGGGGGCTGCCCAGGACATGTGACACACATTTAAAGGAATAGTAATGTTTCACAAAAACAGCAGCTCCAATTAAACGTCATAAGTGTTTGAGCCATAGAGAGTGTTATTTCAATTCTGTCAGAGTTGTGGTTCAAGGGTAATTGAAGGATAAAGTTTCCCCTCCCGCCCCTTTAACCTAATGTAAGCCATCTCTTCTCAGATGTGGAATGCAGTCCATAGACCAGACAGATAACAGCAGGGAACAATCTTCTTCCTATGAGAACAATGAAAGCCCTGTCCCCCTTGACAAGTTTTTCAGGTTTTTCCCTTATCTTAATTGAAGATTGTCCCTCTCTGCAATCTACCTGGGCACCTCCCTTCTGATCTGGCTGAGCAGTGTTACATCAGTAAAAGGGGCGGGAGGGGGATACTTTGTCATTGAATTACTCTTGAACTACAACTCTGACAGAATTGAAATAACAATCTCCAAGGTCCAAATACTATGGTGATTAATTAGAGCTGCTTTAATTATGAGACATTACTATCCCTTTAAAATCCGGGACTGTCCTAGGCAATCCGGGAAATGTGGTCACCCAGTTTATACATTTCTTTTTTACATTGATCACGGTGTAACTGGAAGACATGAGGCATATTTAAAATGGAACTTTAAGCTATTACTAAGTCGCTATGCATTATTAAGCGGATGGTGACTAGCTTGAAAATCCATCTCTTTCCTTTAAAAAATCGCAGAAATCTTTGCCGTTTGGAGACCGGAATCCAGGCTACGTAGCAGACATCTTGTCTGCGCGCCTGTGCCCTCAGTCCCGGTCTCCATTGAGTAGTACTGCAGTGTACCACATGGTAACCGGAAGGGACTGACGGCGCAGGCGCGCAGACTGCACTAAACTGCCCGTCAGTCTCCCAATGGCAAGGATTTCTTTAGAATCTGCACTTGTTTTTTTAAAGGTGGGTTTTTTTAAAGGTGGGTTTCCAAGCTATTCACCATGCGCTTAATGAACTCATGGTGACTTAGTAATAGCTTAAAGTTCTGCTTTAGGAGTAAACCAGTTGCACCTTTAGGTGACAAAAACTTCACTTCTGCAATGGAAGGTCTGTAATGCATCCACTTGTTGAAAAGCCCCATTTAACTAAATAAGTATAAGCTCTTTGGGACCAGCGAGATGGCCAACACATTGTGAGGTCCAGGCTATTCTTTGGGAGACAATAGGGGAGAATTATAAATCTGATCTTAGGGAAAATGTGGAGTCAAAGTGGCTACAAATGAAGATCCACATTTTAAAAAAAAAAAAAAAAAAAAAAAAAAAACACTCCAGTTTTGGAAGCTGTAACGCCATATAGTTGCATTTTGGAAAAAGTGACTGTACAGCTAGCAAAATTTCTGGCACTGCAAATTTATAAAGAAACTAGTATGAAAGCCCGGTTACACGGGCTAAAGTGCCACCCAGGGGCCCCGAACAGCGCATTTGACCAGACTCTACTGAGCATGACTGCATCGTTCCGGCAGTGTCTACTGCGCATGACTGCATCGTTCCGGCAGTGTCTACTGAGCATGACTGCATCGTTCCGGCAGTGTCTACTGAGCATGACTGCATAGTTCCGGCAGTGTCTACTGAGCATGACTGCATCGTTCCGGCAGTCTCTACTGCGCATGACTGCATCGTTCCGGCAGTCTCTACTGCGCATGACTGCATTGTTCCGGCAGTCTCTACTGCGCATGACTGCATCGTTCCGGCAGTCTTTACTGGGGATGACTGCATTGTTCCGGCAGTCTTTACTGAGCATAACTGCATTGTTCCGGCAGTCTTTACTGCTCATGACTGCATCGTTCCGGCAGTCTTTACTGGGGATGACTGCATTGTTCCGGCAGTCTCTACTGCGCATGACTGCATCGTTCCGGCAGTCTTTACTGCTCATGACTGCATCGTTCCGGCAGTCTCTACTGGGGATGACTGCATCGTTCCGGCAGTCTCTACTGAGCATAACTGCATCGTTCCGGCAGTCTTTACTGCGCATGACTGCATTGTTCCGGCAGTCTCTACTGCGCATGACTGCATTGTTCCGGCAGTCTCTACTGCGCATGACTGGATTGTTCCGGCAGTCTCTACTGCGCATGACTGCATTGTTCCGGCAGTCTCTACTGCGCATGACTGGATTGTTCCGGCAGTCTTTACTGGGGATGACTGCATTGTTCCAGCAGTCTCTACTGCGTATGACTGCATCGTTCCGACAGTCTCTACTGAGCATAACTGCATCGTTCCGGCAGTCTTTACTGCGCATGACTGCATTGTTCCGGCAGTCTCTACTGCGCATGACTGGATTGTTCCGGCAGTCTCTACTGCGCATGACTGGATTGTTCCGGCAGTCTTTACTGGGGATGACTGCATTGTTCCGGCAGTCTCTACTGCGTATGACTGCATCGTTCCGACAGTCTCTACTGAGCATAACTGCATCGTTCCGGCAGTCTTTACTGCGCATGACTGCATCGTTCCGGCAGTCTCTACTGCGCATGACTGCATTGTTCCGGCAGTCTCTACTGCGCATGACTGCATTGTTCCGGCAGTCTCTACTGCACATGACTGGATTGTTCTGGCAGTCTCTACTGCGCATGACTGCATCGTTCTGGCAGTCTCTACTGCGCATGACTGCATCGTTCTGGCAGTCTCTACTGCGCATGACTGCATTGTTCCGGCAGTCTCTACTGCGCATGACTGCATTGTTCCGGCAGTCTCTACTGTGCATGACTGCATCGTTCCGGCAGTCTCTACTGCATATGACTGCATCGTTCCAGCAGTCTCTACTGGTCATGTGCTGTTAAGCAAACAGGGAGCTTCGCAGGCTAGTGCTTTATCTTATACAGATATCCTCAACAGCAACGATTTTGCAACAGAATTTTCACCAGAATCTTAACGGCAGGTATAATCTGTTATTAAACATTCCAGGCGTTACCATCGCCTTACTAACACAATATTTATAACCATGTCCTTACTCCTTTAGAAATCACACCTGACACTATCGCCAGGTCCCATGAATTAAGGACAATTCTTTAAAAAGTACTAGGTATGATTTTCTAAATCTCCCCCATTGGCCCATATTTATAAAAGCAAACTGGAATTATTCTGGATGAAACCAGCTGCGCCATACGGGACAACTGAAAATTCCTGTTAAATTTAAATTGGGCTTTTAACCTTTTGAATGCTTTACAATTCATTGCAGACCTCTGACATTCAAGGGGTTAAAAAGTACTGTTCAAGTACATGAAAATTTGGGAATTTTTATTTGTCACCTACTGTGGGGTTGGCTTAATCCAGAATAAACCACAGTTTGCTTTTATAATTATGGGCCATTGTTTGAAAGCCATTTTATATTTTTTCACAGAAATATATAATATGTGTGTGTGTGTGTGTGTGTGTATGTATATGTATATGTGTGTATATATATATATATATATATATATATATATATATATATATATAAATATGTGTATTAATTTATTTATATATACATATATAATAACATACTACTAGGGATGAGCGAGCACCCCGATGCTCGGGTGCTCGGGTGCTCTGACCGAGCACCCCCTGAGGCTCGAGTGCTCGGCCGAGCACCCGAGCCCCATTGAAAAGCATGGGAGCACTCGAGCATTAAACCAGGCACCCCCTGCTCTGATGAGCGGAGGGTGCCTGGTCAATGTCCCCCTTCATCTCCGCTATGCCCCTCTTCCACAATGTCCCCCTTCATCTCCTATGCCATAGAGGAGATGAAGGGGGACATTGTGGAAGAGGGGCATAGCGGAGATGAAGGGGGACATTGTGGAAGAGGGGCATAGACTCTATGCCCCTCTTCCACAATGTCCCCCTTCATCTCCGCTATGCCCCTCTTCCACAATGTCCCCCTTCATCTCCTCTATGGCATAGGAGATGAAGGGGGACATTGTGGAAGAGGGGCATAGCGGAGATGAAGGGGGACATTGTGGAAGAGGGGCATAGAGTCTATGCCCCTCTTCCACAATGTCCCCCTTCATCTCCGCAATGCCCCCTTCATCTCCGCAATGCCCCCGTACCTCCAGTCCCTGGTGGTCCAGCGGAGCGTCTTCGGATCTGTGCCTCTTCCGGCACAGATCCCCTTCACCCGAACATGTCGGGCGAGCACATGGCGGTACTCGACGAGTACCGCCATGTGCCGAGCAGAGCGATGCTCGAGCCGATCCGAGCATCGGCCGAGCACGCTCGCTCAACACTACATACTACCATTCAAAAGTTTGGGGTCATTTAGAAATTTCCTTGTTTCTGGTATGGGAGCAGCTTGACAGTATGGTATGTAAGAAGTTCCTATCAAACCAATCCAAATGGTGGGAGGTGCTTCAGGAAGCATGGGGTGAACTCTCTTCATATTACCTCAACAAACAATTGTGTTAATGATAAAGAAATCCTTCACTGAAACAGACTTCTACATGAACAGATGTAGAAGACTGTTCCAGTAAAGGATTTATTTTGCAATAACGCAATCTGTGCTCTGCTGAAGAGCCTCCACCGGTCCTGGGACCAGATTCCTCTGCAGTCAGCTAGAGCGCTGACGTCAGGGAGTGGGTGAACTTCGACAGCAATTATCTCTCAAACCATAAAGGTTTGAGAGATGGCGCTGGGGGCATTTCATTTCTTTCTTTAAGGGCTACAAAATGCATCACTGGAACAATTAAGTATTACTATCCCTTTAAAACCTCTTGAATGCAATCCATTGGGAATACAATGCATTGGAGACCATGCCTATCAAGAACTTAACCCTTAGAGTGCCAGGGAGGTAGCAATGTGTTGGATGCCTCTTTGGCACTCAGGGTTACAAGAAAATACCCTCTTAAATGATCTGGAATGTTTAATTTCTCCACTGTAATGCAGCTGGTTTACTCCCATAATTGCAGCTCTTTAACTGTTTGAGTGCCAGAGAAGTAGCCAAAGCATTGTGATGCAATGAGCTATATAGATCTCCAGCGCACAAATGTTAACTTATTAGTGATGATTCTTATGTAGGAGAGAAAGGCAGTCTTTGAAATGTTGGGTATGTCAGTTATGTTCTTAACGCTTGCTTTTCTATAAGAACAAGTTAGACTAGGCTTTAAAGGAGCAGTAATTTTTTTTTTTTTTTTTTTTATGAAAACAGGTATTGTAGGGCATTTCCTGTTACAGAAGGGTGCTGCCACTGCTTACAGATGCATATTTACGAAGTTATTACAGTTTAAAACCAATGTTTTTTTTACATTAGCAGTGCCCTCTAGTGGTCAAATTCCAATTAGTCCTCCTATTACATTCTAATGGAGAGGGAAGTCGGTGATTTACAGTTCTCCATAGAATGTGATATAAACTGCCTGTCACTTCCTTTTGGGAATTAAACACGCAGTAAATTTACTTTATTTGAACTTTGTAACTTCTGAATAAAACTGACAGTGGTGGTTGTGACAGTGTTTTATTCAGCAGATAAAGCTCTATAACATATACATTTTCATAATAAAAAATGTACTGCTCCTTTAAGATTTTGCTGTCAATTCTGTCCTTAGGCTTTATCAGAGATTTTTTTTTTATTCACTGCACCGAGATTCTCTTCAGTTCCTAATCCTTTTTTATTTTCAAAAACATAATATCTGTCATGATTATAGAACCTTTTCACTAGGCATTATTAGCTCCAAGTTTGCCATAGCGTCATGTCCATACCTATGTTCAGTCCTGGGAGCTTTGACTTATGGAGTCCAGGGATGGGAGTCCTGTGTTGTCGCTGGGGGTAGGGAGGGAAATTATGTGACATGCTTCAAAATGGGTGGGTCTTAATGTCAGTGGGGGTGGTGCTTAACATACATGGCCAAAGTAGGAAGAATAGGCTGGGGAAGGAAGAGAAATGGGTGGGAGTAGGAGGAATAGGCTGGGGAAGGATGAGAAATGGGTGGGAGTAGGAGGAATAGGCTGGAGAAGGAGGAGAAATGGGTGGGGAGTGGGAGGAACAGAATGGGAAAATGCAGATGTGGGCAGAGTTTGATTACAAACTCACCATATCCAGACAATCCGCCTCTGACCCAGAAACCCGGTAATTAGCAGCAAAAAAACAAACAAACAGTCTCCACGTCAAATCTGGAGAGTCCCCACCTATGTCTACTCAATGTCTCTAGACAATAAGATCTACTTTTCTCTCTATAAATGTGCATAACCGACATTGTGTGGCCAATGTACAAAATAAAAGTGGTGTAATTTTGTTGCAAACCAGTTGCACAGTAGGGAACAATTACAAATTCAAACAGATTTTTTTCAAAATGGGACTTAACTCCTTAGTAGCATTCAAGTGGTTAAAAACTGCATTTAAAGTGATAGTAATGTTTCACAAAAAAGGCAACTCTATTTAATCTTCATATTATTTGGGTGATGCAGAGTGTTATTTCAATGCTGTCAGAGTTGTAGTACAAGAGTAATTGAATGATAAATTATCCCCTCCTGCCCCTTTTACTGATGTAACACTGCTCACCTCAGAGCAGCAAGACTGTCCGGATGGATTGCAGAGAGGGACAATCTCCAGTGATCATAAGATAAAACCTGAGAAACCTGTCAAGGGGGACAGGGTTTTCCTTATGATCACAGTAAGAAGATTGTCCCTTGCTGTGATCTGTCCGGTCAAGAGACCAGATTCCACATCTGAGGTGAGCAGTGTCACATCAGTAAAAGGGGCAGGAGGGGGATACTTTATCATTCAATTACTCTTGAACTACAACTCTGACAGTATTGAAATAACACTCTCCATGGCCCAAATACTATGATGATTAATCAGAGCTGGTGTTTTTTTGTGAAACATTACTATCCCTTTAAATGTTATTTAGAAAGTGTTTTACCAGGAAGAAGAGGAGGAGAGAAATCTCTATATGAAGTATGTCCTGGAGAGCTTTAACCCTTTGAGTGTTTTGCAATGCGTTCCGTACCCCTCTGGCACTCAAAGGGTTAACAGTAAAAAGTTACATAGTTACACAAATAGAGAAACAATATTTATAAACTATAAAGTAACATATTGTTTTTAGATACAAATACTTTCATTGCAGATTTGTAATGAGAATTTAGTGAATTTGTATTCTTCCCATAGCGAGGTTGGATTGCCCCAAATTGTCAGTAAATCTGCCTCATCAAGTGATTAGAATTATATGTAATATCTTGTGGCTGATCATTGCGGATAACTCGGACGTTATTACAGACCTGCTCTTACTCATCTGTTTGGTAATTACACAGCGCAGCCTGCTTTTACTTCCCAGTGAGACATGAACGAGGGTAGATTAGTGTCATTATTTGCTTTAAATAAGAGCACAACTAGCAGTTCAACTGGAACAGTGGAGACGTAATGAGAAGCAAATCTGTTTAAATCCATACTACTAGAAATCTAATTCCTGATTTACAGGTAATGTGAGACCTAAAAATAATCCGCTAATACTCTTAGCAAGTCAGTTCTGCACATTATGAATACATATCTCAAACTATAGGTTAAATCACAAGGACACTAATGTCCTATAAAAATTATTTGTAGTTTTGTAGAGCTTAAAATAATAAACTAAGCACTACAAACCCAATCTCTCAAACCACTATGGTTTGAGAGATATAGGCATTGAAAGTTCCTATTCCCTCCCTTTACCTGACATCAGCGTCTAGCTGATAGCAGGAGATATCAGTCAGGGGACCAGCTGGCGGCTCTGCAGCAGTCCAGAAATCACGTTAATTAAAAAGAATGACTTGAAGGGATAGTAATACTTTGTTTTATCTTTATTTTAATTTGTAGGCATTAAAAAAACATGAAGAATGATATAAGTCTTATCTCTCAAACCTTTATGGTTTGAGAGATATTCACAAGAAAAGTTTCCCCTCCCGCCCCTTTTACCTAGTGTAAGCCATCTCTTCTCAGATGTGGAATACAGTCCATAGACCAGACAGATAACAGAAGGGGACAATCTTCTTCCTATGAGAACAATGAAATCCCTGCCCCCCTTGACAAGTTTTTCAGGTTTGTCCCTTATCTTAATTGAAGATTGTCCCTCTCTGCAGTCTACCTGGGCACCTCCCTTCTAATCTGGCTGAGCAGTGTTATATCAGTAAAAGGGGCGGGAGGGGGATACTTTATCATTGAATTATTCTTGAAGTACAACTCTGACATAATTGAAATAACACTCTCCAAAGTCCAAATACTATGATGATTAATTAGAGCTGCTTTTATTATGACACATTACTATCCCTTTAATTGGAAAGGTCTACAAGGTGTGCTTGCGAATCAGGCACACTTTGTAGACCTTTCCAATGAAGTAATTATTTCTGAATAAAGCGATTTTGGCTCTGCTGCAGAGCCTCCTCGAGTCACATGACTTGAATCTCCTGCTGTCAGCTTTACAGCTGACATCATGAGAAGGGGAGGGAGGGGGAACTTTCAATGCCTATATCTCTCAAACCATAGTGCTTTGAGAGATGTGGTTTGTAGCACTTAGTTTATTATTTTAAGCTCTACAAAACTAGAAATATATTTTTGGGACATTACTGTCCCTTTAAAGAATGGCTATAATGAATAGAGGTGTTCTTGGAAGCCCTTTCAAAATCCACGGTAGTTATAAAGTGCTAGTTCTACTTTAAATGCAGTAAAATAATTGTGAACTGTATGAACTGTCTGGAGACCATGTTACATTGTTAACCCGTTGAGTGCCAGAGGGGCACGCAACGCATTGCTCTGCAATGCGTTGCGTACCCCTCTGGCACTCAAAGGGTTAATATACTAAAACCCTTTTGTAATGACTTTTGAACGAAGCATCACCCAACAGTGGAAGTAATCTTATTTTAAAGGAAAAGGCCTAAACACATTAAACCCATCTTTCTTTAGCAAGTCTACTGAGAGGCAGCATGTGATGGCTCCCTGACTGATGTCTGTGTGCAGAAGAGAGAACACACTGACCTGGCGGGTCAGAACCACTGTGTCAGCGCCTCTCCTTAAATCTCAGCAGAATTCTAAATTCCTTCCATCATTCCCCCTCTGCATCCCTGGAATACTAGTGAAGTCTAACACGTTGCTTTGAATTAGAGATCACTGTGTTGATCAGTCTACTTTGCCTTATTAACGGTTAGAAACCCAGAAGGATGTGCAGTACATTGCTTTACAATGTTTTGCCCCCCACCCTTTGGTCTTCAAGAAGTTAAAGGAGAACTGTAAAATTGAGATAAGTGACTCTTAAAGGGATAGTAATGTTTCATAATAAAAGCAGCTCTAATTAATCATCATATTATTTGTACTTTGGAGAGTATTATTTCAATTCTGTCAGTCGGTGCTCTAGTCGACAGCAGGAGATTCCAGTCATTTGACCGGCCGGTGGCTCTTCAGCAGAGATGAAATAGCGCTATCTAGAAATAATTACTTCACCGGAATGGTCTACAAAGCACACTTTGTAGACCGTTGCAGTGAAGTATTTATTTCTAGACAGTGCTATTTCAGCTCTGCTGAAGAGCCGCTGATCGGTCAATTGACCAGAATCTCCTGCTGTCGACTAGAGTGCTAACTTCTGTGAAACAGCCGGGAGTGGGGAACTTGATCAAGTTATATCTCTCAAACTATAAAGGTCTGAGATATCGGACTTACATCAATCGATTTCTGTTTTTTTAATATTGTCAATATTAAATGAAGTTAAAATCAAACATTACTATCCCTTTAAGTCTTTAAGAACCAGAGGGATGTGCGAAGCAGTAGGGTCATGCATTCTGACCTGCCAGAAACTGTCATGGTCTCCTCTATTGACCTGACCTCCAGGAATGATTTGTATTTTTACTCTTGCTCCTTAGTTCAAAATACAACGTTTTCATAAGGGTCATTAGGATTTTGTGGCCATACTAAAGTAAGTGAGGCTGGTTATTGGAAGGCGTTACATCTCCTTAACCCTTTGCAATGCATTATGTACTCCTCTGGCCCTCAAAGGATTAAACCCTTAAGGATCGGCACACGCAACCGGCACTTGAGGACCACAAGGCTTTTTTTTCTTTTGCGATTCCAGTTTAGGGCTTCCGAAGCGGCGTGCAGCCGCGCCGAGAGCCCTGAACTCCATGACATACCAGGACCATCACTGGTCCTTAACCCCATAGCGACATTTGACTTACCAGGTACGTCCCGCAAAAACTGTCACTTAGTGACAGAGGACGTACCTGGAAAGTCCCGGAAGTCCGGGTCTCCGTGCGGCTGCACGCCGTTCGGAGACTCCGGAATCATTTAAAAAAAAAAATGTACCTCAGGCGTTAAGGTGACAGCCGTGACTATCCTGGTACGGCAATGGTCCTTAATGGGTTAAACGACTGTAACGATAGATGGATATTGGATGCCACATTCTGTACTTTCTCCTATACAATTTATTTTGCACTTGATAGATAAAAATTAAATCTACAGGCGGAAATAACATTTGTTGTTCCTGTCCCTTGTGTCAGAATGCAGCCATAGTCACTTACATCATGTCTTGCAATAGATGAAGAAACAAATGAACTAAGCCACTCTAATGTCTGCCTTAAATACCATCCCCTTGGGATGCAGCTTTTCAGAGTACTCTGTGTTCTCTCTTCCACTGATATAAAGTAAGTGTGACATTTAAACTGTAAGATTTAGTATGGCAAACACAGATAACATGTTATGCAGAACAGTCGGTAATTGTGAGAGATGACATTTTTGAGGCAAACTGCTATGGGCCCAATCTTTTATTGAACCGATTTGTCCATATAATAGTCACAGGCTTTCCTTCCTCGGTGGTAAGATGAAAAAGCATGTACCTTGGAGTAATAAAGCACGCGCAGACACAAATTACTGGGAGATAGGAGGCAATGCCAAGGAACACGTTTCTCTTCTAACCTTGGAAGGCCTTCAGCCTGCACAGCCATACATCTAGCAAAACAGTCTGCGACGCTCTTTGCTTTATAGAAAAAGAAGCCAAAAAAACAAATGTTACTGTACTATCTTCTGGCTCACTTAACAAATTATGCACGTACATAAAATGTAAAGTCAATTGTCTCTATATTTTTTACATTTACGTCCCCAAAAAAGAAGTTCCCTGGAGAAGCTTCTAGAGGGTTTTATCATCAGTCGACCATCAAAGCATGAGAGTGATACAATGTAACACTATTCTTGTAACACTGAGTGTACTTATCATTTTGCTGTTCCTGCTTTCCCAGTCCCTAACAGCTCTCTGGAAAGAAACCTTCAGATTGCACCATGATGAGGACATGAGACTTTAACTCCTTAACGACCAGTCCCCACAGAGCGAGGATGACAGTTAAAGGGATAGTAATGTT
The DNA here is from genome assembly GCA_037306005.1 of Rhinophrynus dorsalis. Classification (NCBI taxonomy): domain Eukaryota; kingdom Metazoa; phylum Chordata; class Amphibia; order Anura; family Rhinophrynidae; genus Rhinophrynus; species Rhinophrynus dorsalis. The sequence goes on from CM074718.1 coordinate 29,410,232, forward strand.
ATTTCAATACTGTCAGAGTTGTAGTTCAAGGGTAATTGAATGATAAAGTATCCACCTCCTGCCCCTTTTACTGATGTAACACTGCTCACCTCAGAGCAGCAAGACTGTCCGGATGGATCACAGAGAGGGACAATCTTCAGTGAGCATAAGGAAAAATCTGAAAAACCTGTCAAGGGGGGCCAGAGTTTTCCTTATACTCACGGTAAGAAGATTGTCCCTTGCTGTGAGCTGCCCGGTGAAGAGACCAGATTTAACATCTGACGGGAAGTGGCTTACACTAGGTAAAAGGGACAGGAAGGGGATACTTTATCATTCAATTACTCTTCAACTACATCTCTGACAGTATTGAAATAACACTCTCCATGGCCCAAATACTATGAAGATTAATCGGAGCTGCTTTTATTGTGAAACATTAATATCACTTTAACCCCTTAACAACCGGACACGCAGGCACGTGGCGGTCACTAAAGGACCACGGAGCATTTTTTTTTTTTTTTTTTTTTTTTTTGGACGATCCGACTCATGGCTCCCCGAATGGCGTGCAGCCGCGCGGGGAGCCCTGAAATCCATGACGGTCATAATATGTCATGGGTCGTTCAGACATTTTTTATATTAAATGTTTTTTGATGGTTGTTGCAATCTTACAACATGTAAACATACAGAAACTGGCAGAATCAGCATAATAAAGATATCAGTGCAAATTGTGCAGTTCAGACATTTTTTACCCATGACGTACCATGACCGTCAAGGGTCGTTAAGGACAATGGGTAATTTTTCTTTTTTTTCCTCCATGCATTGGATTCTGGAATTCCATGATGTGCCAGGACCGTCCCGGGTCTTTAAATACCGGACCAGGCATGACTGCCTTGGCGCGACAAAGGTCCTTAAGGGGTTAAAGATTAAAATGAATACGCAAAAATAACAGCTTATTTGATTATACATAAGCAGAATATGAAGTCCAAATACAGGGTTACTTTTACTTTAACCTTTTTGACTGTCAAAGGGTTATCCAGTACAGTATGAAGAATGCGTTGGGTAACCGTTTGACACTCAATGAATTAAAGGGATAGTAATACTTCGTTTTATCTTTATTTTATTTTGTAGGCATTAAAAAAACATGAAGAACGATATAAGTCTTATCTCTCAAACCTTTATGGTTTAAGAGATATTCACAAGCAAAGTATTCCCCCCCCCCGTTCAACCAGATCAGAAGGGAGGTGCCCAGGTAGACTGCAGAGAGGGACAATCTTCAATTAAGATAAGGGAAAAAGCTGAAAAACTTGTCAAGGGGGGAAGGGCTTTCATTCTTTTCATACAAAGAAAATTGTCCCCTGTTGTTATCTGTCTGGTCTTACAACCAGATTCACATCTGAGAAGAGATGGCTTACACTAGGAAAAAGGGGCGGGAGGGGGAAAATTTGCTTGTGAATCTCTCATAAACCATAAAGGATTGAGAGATAAGACTTATATCATTCTTCATGTTTTTTTTAATGCCTACAAAATAAAACCAAGTATTACTATCCCTTTAAAGTGACAAAAAATTGTTCAACATTTTTCAAGCTTTGTGTTGGGCTCCACGCTGACACTTAACCCTTTGAGTGTTTAAGGGGTACGCAAAACATTTAAATGCATTGCGTACCCCCTCTGGTTAAAAGAATGTACAAAGGATCATTAAAGGGGACAACCTTGACATAAGGGGAGTACTTCTGTTCTGTGTTGTAGAATGGGCAGCACAGATCAAGTAAATGGAACATGAATGAAAAGATTTCTCCATCTGTTTCTGCAGTCAGCTGGATGATGATGTACCTGACTAAGTAATCATTCACCTCGTGATAATCATCTTAACACCTAAAAAAGACATTGTTGAACTAGAAAAGGTGCAGAGACGTGCAACAAAACTGATAAAGGGATTGGAGGATCTGGGTTATAAAGAGAGACTAACCAAACTGGGTTTGTTTACATTAGAGAAGAGATGTCTAAGGGGTGATATGATTACCATTTACAAATACATTCAAGGTCGATACAAAGAACTAGCCAATGAATTATTCACACAAAGAGCTGAGCTAAGAACGTGAGGTCATCCATTAACACTAGAGGAAAGGTGCTGTTTGACTAAAACAAAGGCAGGGATTTTTTTACAGTAAGGCTGGTAAAACTATGGAATTCATTGCCTCAAGATGTTGTACTTGTAGATAATGCAGCTGTTTTCAAGAAAAGCAATGGATGCCTATCTAGCACAGAACAATATTGAGAATTATGTCAGATGGCTTCAGTGCAGATAGGATGTTGATCCAGGGAAATATCTGACTGCCATTTGGAGTCAGGGAGGAATTTTCTTACCCACTTGGGGCTAAATTGGAAATGGCTTCAGAGGGCTTTTTTTTTGCCTTTTTCTGGATCAACAGGAATTTTTTTGGCATGGGCTGGACTTGATGGACGCATGTCTTTTTTCAGCTATGTTTTTATGTTAATTTGAGTGCCAACGAGCTAACCAGTTCATTGCAATGCGTTGGATGCGTCTCTGACATTCAGAGGGTTAAAGTGAACGTGTCCGCTTAATAAATGTTGATCGTGTTAAAGAAGGGAAAGAAGCTGCCTGTGCCTAGCTATTAATAGATTTTGAGAAATGCCACTTTATGATTCATTTCTGTGCTGGGCGTCCCCATAGCACAGCGGGCATCAAGCTTGACCTGGAACAATACCAATTAGTGTACTGTTCAGAGAATTGGCATAAAATGCCACAGTGTGCTACCAACATGAAGGTTAATTTCTCAAAAACTATTTTACAGAAGAGTGGCTAATGCAACAACACATGCAGATTTTAACCCTTTGAGTGCCAGAGGGGTACGCAACGCATTGCTTTGCAATGCGTTGCATACCCCTCTGGCACTCAAAGGGTTAATTCTCTGTAACACCAGCTAATCATGTCTAAAGGTGACCGTTCACTGTAATATAGGAGGAGGGAATCTGCACTCCGGTAGGAAAGTGTAGCCCTCAGAGAGCCAGCCACAAATTGGACATGGAATTGTTGGTGCACAGCCAAGTCTATGTCCCACATGTGGCTGGAGTCCCCTCCCCCGTGGGAGATCGATAGCACACTGGGAGGTCGATAGCACTGGGAGGCTGATGCGGGGGGGGGGGGGCAACGTGCTGTCCTGCTTCACTCCTACCTGACCTTCGTTGTAGGCGTGGGTGGGATGGTTGAGTCTCCTTGTGTCACTGGTGACATGCTCACTGCTATTATAGAGTTATTCAGCCGTTGTAGGGTAATTTTACCATGTAACACTGGAATGTGAATTTTAGCTCCTAAAGCTGAAAATAATAACCAGAGTTGTAGTTCAAGAGTAATTGAATGATAAAGTATCCCCCTCCCACCCCTTTTACTGATGTAACACTGCTCAGCTTAGAGCAGCAGGGAGTGTCCAGGTAGACTGCAGAGATGGACAATCTTCAATTAAGATAAGGGAAAAAGCTGAAAAACTTGTCAAGGGGGGAAAGGGTTTGCATTGTTCTCACAGTATGAAGATTGTCCCTTGCTGTAACTTGTCTGGTCCCCGGACCAGATTTCACATCTGAAGGGAGGTGGCTTACACTAGGTAAAAGGGTGGGATTTTTTATACACACACACACACACATATATTTGCACTCAATGTTTTACCTGATGTATCAAGTTTGCTCAGAGGGCCAACCACTACTTAAAGGAACAGTATAGGGTCTACACAAGACCTCTTAAAGTGATAGTAATATTTCACAAAAACTGCAGCTTCAATTAATCTTCATAGCATTTGGGCCATGGGGAGTGTTATTTCAGTACTGTCAGAGGTGTAGTTAAAGAATAATTGAATGGTAAAGTATACCCGTCCTGCCTCTTTTACCTAGTGTAACACTGCTCACCTCAGATGTGGGGGACCTGACAGCTCACAGCAAGGGACAATCTTCTTACTGTGAGAACCAGGAAAACCCTGCCCCCTTGACAGGTTTTTCCTTATGCTCACTGAAGATTGTCCCTCTCTGTGATCCATCCGGACAGTCTTGCTGCTCTGAGGTGAGCAGTGTTACATCAGTAAAAGGGGCGGGAGGGGGATACTTTATCATTCAGTTACTCTTGAACTACAGCTCTGACAGAATTGAAATCACACTCCCATGGCCCAAATACTATGAAGATTAATTAGCGCTGCTTTTATTGTGAAACATTACTATTCCTTTAAGAAAGCGTGATAAAAGGTGTGCAAGCAAAGATCTGCTTAGCTCATAACGAACTGACTTTAAAATATATACTCCAACAGTGGTGATTTTTGCTCAGTTCTATATAGTACAGCTACCTATATACAGGTTTTGTGATCCAGCTCTTTATTTAAAACTGGTTTGGCTACCAATGCATCGAAACAGAGATCATCTTTACTCGTCACCAACACTGAACTGCACTTATAAAGATGGTGAAATATCATCAAACGCTGTTCTGCAGCTACTCATTCCCTGCGTAGAAAATAATTGAAGATCTCTTCAAATAATCACTGATGAAGGATCCTGAAAGCTCTTTATGCTCCACCTTCAAGTTTAATCATCCAAGAAGGACCCCGTGTCAGTACCAATTTTCCATATTTCAAGAAAATTAGAAATATTGGAAAACCACTTAATGTATATTAACTTACATTTTATCATACTTTCAAAATAACATTTTGAAATTTTGAAAATAAAGACCTCAAAACAAAAAAAGGGGTCGTTAGCAAGGCGTTGCATATCCCTCTGGCACTCACATTGTTAAAGAAAGCTAAGCTATATATGAAACAGAAAAATACTGGGCCGCTGCAATTTATAGATCAAAGTCAAGCTGACTGCATTACTGGTATAATTTGCACTGGAGTTAGGAAATGATATTAAAGCACAAATTCGATTGACGCACATGTTATTCTGAGTCACTGTACCGGTTTTCTTGCTTTCTTAACCCCTTAAATGCCATTGCCTTTTCCAATACATTGCAAAGCATTAACCCCTTAAGGACCGGGAAAATCTGAGGTCATTTTCCCTTAAGACCAGAGCAATTCTGACCTTTTTGACTATGTCTTTGTTCAACAGAGTTTTCCCTTTTAGGCTTTTATTCCATCCCCATAAATTATATACTGTTTTTTTAAGCACAAATAGGGCTTTCATTTGATACCCCACTTATATGGATAACCCACCATTCACTTTATTAAAATGTAAAAAAAAAAAAAAAAATTTGTTTTTTCTCTTGGGATCAATTGGGCACAAAGGGTTAAATTTTTATGGCGACTGCATGAAAGGTATGACCGGTCAGTCATACCTACAAAATGCGCAGTTTAAAGTGGCCACTGCCCCCCCCGGGTGAAAATCCCCATGTCCCTTTTTCCCACCCTATTTTGACACTTTTTTTATCCCTGACATTTGGCGGTGTGTATGTGTATTACATAGCTCCACAACAATAACACTTCTAATATTGTGTAATAAGATTATAAAAAAAAAAAAAAAAAAAAATTTTTGTTACAAAAAGATATTGCAGGTCAGCAAGCCTCTGTCACCAGCAGTGAAGGGGTTAATACCCCCAGCTGCTGTATTCTCATTTGCCACTAGGTGTCTCATCTCTACTTCTGTCTCCCTTACTTTGATAGCAAGGAAGACAGAGGTAGAAGAGACACGTACAGACAGCATGCTTTGTGTGCTGCCTCTGTCTCAGAATGCCGGTACATGTGATCGCTGCTACGGCTATCGCATGAACCAGCACAAGCAAGAAGGGCTGAGACTGAATGCAGTATTACAGATAATTCACAAGGTAGCTAATTGTCTGGTTGCCTGTTACCAGTTTTCACCAGTTTTCTATGTACATTTCACTCGCACTTGATCTTATTTTGAGCTGGTGTCTGCACATAGGTAAATAGGCAGGCATACTTTGTAGACGTTTCTAATGAAGTATTTCTTTGTAGATAACGCTATTTCGGCTCTGCGGAAGAGCCGTCCGGCTGCATGACCAGAATCTCGATCTGTCAGCTAGAGAGCTGATGTCTGCAAAAGGGACTGAGGGAGGGGGCTTTATAAGCTTAGAACTCTTAAAATATACATGTTTAAGCAACGAGATTTACTTAATTTCATTTATTTTTTTCATATGAACAATATTAAACATTCTTAATCCATGTATTACTATCCCTTTAATGTAAACAAGCCGTGGTGTTATAGGGGTAGCAGGGGTCGCATCTGCGACCGGGCCTTTCACTCCAGGGGCCTAGCCTCCCCCTGCGACCCCCTCGCCTGACGCCCGCAATTAAGTAATGCAGAGCGCTGGGGCTCTGCATTACCAGAGTGCCAGTCTGCTGGAGGGAGATCAGTATTCCCTCCGGCAGACCAGCATACCTCCCAACATTTCAAATTGCCATAGAGGGACAATTGTGTTTTAGGGGGTGTGGCTGGGCGTGTGGCTGGTGGGCGGGGCATTAACAAGAATTTTCAGGCTGTTTCAGGACCTATTGACACCGTCTTGTGTAACCTAATAAATGACTTATAATAAGACCAAAGTATTTTATTTAAGCACACTAATTTATAAACACATATACTGACTTTTAAAGAAACAATAATGTGAGTTGTATTGCTGTGGAGCAATGTGATACACTTATATAAACACTTATATACATACCACACAAACTGATCTCCTAAAAAGAGGGACATTAGGGTGGGAAAGAGGGACAGTGGGATTTGGGTCTAAAAGAGGGACTGTCCCTCCTAAAGAGGGACACTTGGGAGGTATGGACCGGCACTCTCGTAATGCAGAGCGCTGGGAGATGACATCATCTCATTACTGCGTTACTGAAGAGAACAGCGCAGGAGAAGAGGTCTGTGCAGAAAGACGCAGAGACCTGTCCTCTGCCACTGGACCACCAGGGAGGTAGGAGATTTAGGGGCATTGTGGAAGGAGCATTGTGGAGATTGAGTGCACTGTGGAAGGGGCAATGTGAAGATGGGGCAATGTGAAAGGGGCAATGTGGAGATTGAGGGGCAATGTGGTCGGAGAGCCCATGGCAATTCTTGCACCAGGGCCCCATGGCCTCTAGTTTCGCCTCTGTAAACAAGTTCTTGTACATAACACACTCATTACAAGCCAGAATGCTTACAGACCTTAGTGCATGTTTTATTTACCTTCACAGTGTAATTTCTAGGGACACCTTGGTTTCAGAGTTTCTTAAAATTCCTTTGGACATTTTCTTAGTTACATATACCCAAAAGAATCGGATCTTCTCCCAGTCTAAAATCCATTACAAATATATATATATATATATATATATATATATATATATATATATATATATATATATATATATATATATATATATTTTTTTTTTTTTTTTTTTAACGAAAAAAAAAAATATGTAACTTGTATTTCTGTATTTATTTTTTTTTTTGTGTAAATATGTAACTTTTTACTGCAAAATCTCTCCATTATATGAATGAAAGTGAGAGAAAACTCAATATATTCTTCCTGGAAAAACATATTTTCCAAATAAATATATACAATTTCAGCTTTCTTATGATGTCTCACAAAGTAAATTTTAATCATATATCAAGATGTCATAAATATGAAAACCTTTAGTAATATACATAACTAACACATTTAAGTTGGTAGATGTTTCAAGGATTCTTTTAGATTCCAAAGTAAATAAACAGAGAGACATATAGGTAATCACAGATTTTATTATCCATAAGCATATAATACTCAGCATGTAATACTTTATCAGCAAATAATCATAGTAAAAAAATCATGGAATACTTATCAGCCAGTGTTCTCATCATGTATGGGAGAGCCCCTGAGTGAATCTGACAACCATACCTCCCAAGTGTCCCTCTTTTAGACCCAAATCCCTCTGTCCCTCTTTCCCACCCTGATGTCCCTCTTTTTTAGGAGATCGGATTGTGTGGTGTGTGTATAAGTGTATCCCATTGCTCCACAGCAATAAAACTCACATTATTGTTTGTTTAAACATCAGTATATGTGTTTAAACATTAGTCTGTGTAAATAAAATACTTTTGGTCTTGTTATAAGTCACTTATTAGATTACACAAGAAGGTGTCAATAGGCCATGAAATAGCCTGAAAATTAATCGGTAATGCCCCTCCCACCAGCCACGCCCCCAACAACACCCCCTAAAACAAAAGTGTCCCTCTTTGGCAATTTGAAATGTTGGGAGGTATGGACAGCCGCCAGTACGACTCTTGTACAGTCACACAACAGGATACATCTCAGGTTCCTGATGAAGCTCTAAAACCGCCTCCCAAATCTCAGCTCTTTTAAACCCTTTATCCCCCCTCCCGATCAAGATGCTTTGACCTATCAGATCAAACGGTTAGTGTCAACAAACTATGTCACCATTATATGCTTAGCTTATGCTCTGCAACTGCAAGGGTTAACGCAATCTGCACAAATCAGCATTTCTATTAGTGTTGCATGGCCTTGAAAATGTAACATAATGACAGAAAGCAGTTGATAAACATGTTATGAGTGGTTGGATTAACATGTTATGCACAAATCTGTAAGAAACGCATTAACCCCTTATCAACCCCTGATTAAGTAACACACAACCCTTATTAACCCCTGATTATCCCCTTCTTGCTTGGGATGGGACCATATTTTCTATTTTAGGAAATATATTATAAAGGAATAGTTATCTTCGTCACTTTGCCTTTACCCCCCCAAATCCATAAACAGTCAAAGAAAACAATACAGAAACAGAAAGGAACACTTGCCATGTAATACTGAGGTGTAGCTATTCACCTTCTGCTGTTCAACTTCATTGGCACAACCTATGGAGAATAAGCAAGTATACTAAATAAGAACACAACTGGAAAGATGTTTGATGGCCCAATTGCACTTTGTCAAGGCAATGTGTGTTTTAAGACATTGGTCGAGATGCACTAAAGTTTGATAAGGCCTCAGGATGTCAATGCTATGTTGGATCTGTGTCAAAGGCACATCGCCAGTATGCACTAAAGTGTCTTTGCCATCATATCCCCTTCAATCCTCCATCAATCCATCCTCATCACCATCGATCCAACCTCCTCACCCTCATCACCATCAATCCACCATGCCTTCAACAGGTTTTGGAGTTTTCACTGAACACATCAACAATAGCTTATTTCCTTATGGAAATGCAGCATAATAATCCATTGTCATATTCACGTGGCTGTTCGCCACATGCACTAAACTCCGCCAGATACCTCTGCTGTTGGAGATCACAGTCCCAGGTTGGCATGTTGGGATCTCGCTGGAAGTATCTATAAAGCTTCAGTCATGGTCACAGCCTCTCCTTAATCCCTTTCTGTGTCAGTGTTGTAAGCAACACATTGTAGAGTAATGCATTGGATACCTCTCTGGTACTCAAAGGGTTAATATAGTGACAGCACCATCATCTAGTGTTCATTTTCAGTTATCACTGGCATATTACAATTTTAGAGCTGGGACAGAAGCCAGATAGTGAATTAACTGATAGTGTCCGGTAACTAAATGGCCCAGCTACCATGTGTTTACTGGAGGATATCAGAACTTGTGTGCAGTCTTATGCATGTTGCATATACTGATAGTAAATGGAGGGGGGTATGTAAAAAAAAAAAAAAACAAAGAAAATAATTAAAATGATAATGATTAGAACACTTAATATGAGTAATAGCACCTCTCTACCCCAGGCCCCTCTCACGTCCTACTATTTTGATTCCATCCTAATTTACATATACCCTCCTCATTGTCATATGTACTGTTGCTCCTGTTTGCCTTTCTGCATTTTTTTACCTCCCTTCCAGCCCCAGTTTAGACACCTCATCACTTCCTACCAGCCATAGACTCCACCCCCATCGCTCTTCCTTTTAGCCCTCAACTTTGCTGCCTCCTCCCTCCCAGACCTGCAGTTCACTGTGGCCTTTCACATTGCAAGTCCTCATTTTCACACGCATTACATTAAAGTGGAACTTTCACGTTAATTACATTGCCCCAGAATATATTACTAACCTAGCAGTATGCAAAGTTATACTATCCTTAAGCTCAGTAAGTCTGTGGTATTTCAGTAAAAACACATCTTTGGAAGGGACCAGCGGACAGACAGCGCAGACATCTTGTAGGAAATGTACCTCTGAGTCTGCTCTCTGTCCATCCTGTTCGCTGCCAGCATTGGAGGTAACATTCCTTCATGCCTTAAGGCACAGGAAGGGACTATTGGCATAGGCGCACAGAGCCTCTCTTGCAAGCTCTAGGCAGCCTGATACTTACAGAAGATGAGTTTTTACTGAAATACCACATACTTATTGAGCTTAAGGATGGTATAACTTTGCATATTGCTAGGTTAGTAATATATTCTTGGGCAATGTGCAGGAGTGTACAATAGGAACTCCAAATGAAACACCCCTGTGCGGAGGGGCACTGTGGGACAAGTGGACCTGCAGCACTCAAAGGGTTGCTCACCTTTCCTGCAGATCTTCTGTCTTCAGATTACCATGTTTAAAGAAGCAGCCTCGGTAGGCGACTCCTGAGGAAAGAACTTGTAACCAAGATTTTCCCCCAGGGCAATCTGGTTACAAAAACACCTGGTTACTGAGCTAGCTACATCTAAGGGCATTGTCAGTTATGGTAATCCGCCTAATGGTGGAACATGAGAGTTCCACTTTAAAGTACTGTGTGGACCTTGTGAGTCTAAAGTTCTGCTGTAAGGTGTCATTGTGATGCCCACATGGACGATACATTCTGGTACATCTGTGTAGGTGGAAATTCAGGGACCGTAAGTTCTGGTACATCTGCGTAGGTGGGAAATCATGGACAGTAAGTTCTGGTACATATGGGCAGGCAGTCTTTATTCTCTGTAAAATAAACCATTTTAAAGTCCACTTTAAAAGATAAGCACATAGCCACATGTGGGCAAATCTTGTACTCTCATAATTTGTTCATCATTCTGGGCTCTGGAGGTGCAAGAGTCTATTTTGCTTGCTTTAGCATGAGCAACTGCTTAACAGCTCTCCTCGAGTAGAGATGAGGTTACTCTAAACAGAGTTCCAATGTTACAGAAGAATATCATTCTGCAAGCTTATCGCTCATTGAGAACTCTCAGAAACCATCCCCTGTTGTCAATAATCTATTCAGTCAAGTATCAAAGAAAAGATCAAGAGGGTTTCAATTCCCTCAATCTTAAAAATATAAGAGCATGTGTTGTATAAATATATATCCAGCTCAAAACACTTTAAATCTACCTTATTAGTCCCTTCTGTGTGTAGCTATGATTTTGAAAGTAAATTGATTACAACTGTAATTGAGGTCAAGGAGATTTAAACTCCCTGTCTGGGGTTGGTCAATCCAGTTAAAGTGCAGGTATCACGTGATAGTTTGCTGGGAGCCGAATTGCTGTTGAGTGCCGACTAATCAGTGGGAGAGATAAACGGAGGGCATCATCAGTGATTCCAGATGTTCTCTTCCTTTGGTGGCTAAATTGTGAGACTTCTGACCTTATGAACAAAAGTGATATTCTGATGAAAACCAACTGCACATGGGGGCTTTTAACCCATTCATGCTAGCGAGGTCTCCAACTTATTGCATATCAATGCATCAGAGACCTCATTCTACTGGTTACAAAGTCCCAATTAACCCCATGAGGCTCAGACACTCCGGGGATGGGTTGCCCTAGAGGACCACAGTACTTTTTTTTTTTTTTTTTTTTTTTCTTTCATGCAATGCATTCTGGGATCACAGTGTTTTGCAGCTGTGCTGCAATCCCAGAATTCCATGATGTACCATGACTGTCACCGGCCGTTAACATCTGTGCTGGCGTGATGGCCCTGACATGTCCTATGTCGTTAAGGAGCTAAATACATAGGAATGTTTCTCTCCTATGCCCCAAAACTGCTCCCTTGGAGTGCAACTTGCAGTTCCCATAGAACAGGGTTTCAATGTTTGGGTCTTCAAGATCTGGCCTGGTGTTTTAGGCATTTTATTTACTCTGTGACAGTGAACTTTCAGTGAAACTAAATAGATTATAGAGCTTTTTCTTCTTTGTTTTATAAGGATAGCCCCATTGATGTGAGATGTACCATTTCCAATTATTATATTTTACATTTGTTCTTATTATGTTTAGAGTGCCCCCTGGTGTCCAGACAGTTCCCCTGGTGTTCAGTCATTTATTCAATTGAATTCTTTAGGAAAGGTGATTCACTGACTCTAGTTTTTCCATAGAACATAACAGTAATGAATTAAAGTGGAACTTTCACCTGAATTGAAGTTTGTAGTTTTGAAAAAGTCATTAAAGGAAAAGTAACGTTTCACAAATACTGCAGCTCCAATTAATCTTCATAGTATTTGGGCCATGGAGAGTGTTGTTTCAATCCTGTCAGAATTGTAGTTCAAGAGTAATTGAATGATAAAATATCCCCCTCCCGCCCCTTTTACCTAGTGTAAGCCTTCTCCCCTCAGATGTGGAATCTGGTCCACAGACCAGACAGCTCACACCAAGGACAATCTTCTTACTTTGATCATAAGGAAAACCCTGCCCCCCTTGACAGGTTTTTCCTTACGCACACTGAAGATTGTCCTTCTCTGCGATCCATCCAGACAGTTTTGATGCTCTGAGGTGAGCAGTGTTACATCAGTAAAAGGGCCGGGAGGGGGATACTTTATCATTCAATTACTCTTGAACTACAACTCTGACAGTACTGAAATAACACTCTCCATGGCCCAAATACTATGAAGATTAATTGGAGCTGTCTTTATTGTGAAACATTACTATCACTTTAAAAACACCAATGTGTCATGTTAGCCAAAAGACCAGCAAATATACAGTTAAGAAGATATTCATACTTATTACTATATGCTGATTGTGGTTCCCGAGTGTTATCCATGACGTTTCTTATGCTATTTAAGCATTTCAGTGACGTGCCATAAGCGGATAAAGGTTTCAGTGATGTTTCATATGCTAATTAAGCTCTGTGCAGAATCAGGAAATCTTCCCTTTCACTTCCCCAGATGTGTGAATGTTTCCTAAACTAGATATCTGCTGGAATTTACCTGCCAGCAGAAGGATTATTCAGCAGTAAAAACCATATTAAAAAACTACATATATCAGGGCTCAAAATTTCTACTTGCCACTAGCCAATGGCGAGTGAAAATTTAGCCCTGGCGAGTAGAAATTCAGCCCTGGTGGGTATGCTATGGCGTGCAGTGGCGAGTAGAAATTCAGCCCTGGTGGGTATGTTTTGGCTTGCAGTGGCGAGTAACTTTTCAGGTCTGGTTAGTAACAAAGGACTTAAAATTATAAGCCTTTCATATATAATATATTTCTAATAAGTGTTTTGCTATTCCATTAACTATTGGGGGGGATTATGAGTGAGTGATCAGTTTGAATGAATCACCTCAAACAGGGAAATATTAGAATCTTGGCCTGTTTTGTAGCCCTTGTGGTTGAATATTGACACCCCTATCGTAGAATACTAAGCGTGTGCTTTCAAGCATGAGTCTGACCCATGGTTTAACTATAAGTTATATGCATACCTTCGAACTCTCTGGTTTTGCCCCGGAGACTTCGGGGCAATGTGTGGATCACCGGGTGGGCAGAGTTTAAATAGAAACTCTGCCCGCTTGTGCTCTGTCCCGCCTGGTTCCTCCCACTCCCCGCTCTCTTAGATACATTTTGCAGGGTTTTTTGTCCCGCCCCCCCTCCACAACTAAGCCCCTCCCCTTTTATGACGCAAATCGCATCATTTTCCTCCCAGGTCGGCACTGACAGGGTTACCCTCCAGGTAGCCCTGCTTCAAAAGTTCCCAGGTATGGTTATATGCCCCACTACCACCAAACAAGCTCACACAAACACACACCAGGGGCACAAATGGGATTTCTGTATATAACTATAAATGAGTGAGAATGAATGGGGGTGTAGGGGAAAGGGTGGTGAGGGGAAGAGAGGATGGAGGGTTAATGGTATGTAAGGCAGTGGTTCTCAACTCTTGCCCTCAGGACCCACTAACAGGCCAGGACTTAGGGATTTCTCTGCTAGAGCACATGTGTGTTGATCAGAGGCTCATTCACATTGATTAACTCACCTGCGCTCTAACAAGGAAATCATCAAATCCTGGCCTGTTAGTGGGTCCTGAGGACAGGAGTTGAGAACCACTGATGTAAGGGGAAGTGAGAGTTTGCAAGGGGGAAGGAAGGGCAGGTAGTGGGATGAAAGAAAAGGATGAGATGAGACAAAAGGGCAAGAGAGGACTACATTTAAATTACTCACTCCTGAAGAAGAAGATGATGATGATGAACATTTTCATTCTGAGAGAAGGGCCATGGATGTGGACATTTCTCCTTTGTTATGGCTTAGAGAGCAAAAATGTAATGCTTTTGTGTGGTGACTAACTACAGAATGGACATTACATTTACTTTTGTTCATCCTTGGAGCCTCTCACATGATTTCGGCATGCAATTGGGGGGCCTGGTTATAATCCATTGCCTGACTTACCCACTCCCATTTGAAAAGGTGATGAGCCACTTCTTTTACAATGTTATTGTACAAAACTTACAGGGATAGTAATACTTAATTATTGCTAATCCCTATATTAAAGCCCTATTAAAAATAAATGTATTGCCCCCAGTGTCATCTCTCAAACCTTTATGGTTTGAGAGATAATCGCTCCTAAAGTTGCCCTCTCCCTCCCCCTTCCCCGAAGTCAGCGTTCTAGCTGAATGAAGGGAAATCCGGTCTTAGATCATCAGGCAGCTCTGCAGCAGAGCCGCGATCACGTTAATAAAAAAAAAAAAAAAAATCGCTAAAACGGTCTTCTACGTGTGCTTGCAAACCAAGCACACGTCGAAGACCATTTCAGTGAAAGTTTTCTTTTTTATTAACGCGATCGCGGCTGTGCTGCAGAGCCGCCTGAAAGTCGTACGACTGGCGTCCCTGCAGTCAGCTAGAAATCTGACATCGGGGGAGGGAGAGGGCAACTTTAGGAGCGATTATCTCTCAAACCATAAAGGTTTGAGAGATGACACTGGGGGCAATACATTTATTTTTAATAGGACATTAATATAGGGATTAGTAATAATTAAGTATTACTATCCCTTTAAGGGGCCTGGAGGGGAACGGATTATGTTGTAACTAGTTGAAGAAGAGCCCGTTACACGGGCCACAGTGCCACTGCCACCCGGTAGCGGGGCAGTCACTGTATCGGCCGCGGCGTGGGCAGTCTCTACTGCGTATGACTGCAGCACGTGCAGCAGTGTCTACTGCGCATGACGCGGCGTTACACATGTTTTAGCAAATTATTATATAGGATCTATCCTCACTGTCCTAGATGTAAAACCGCATTTTTGCCCGTTAAAATAGCACATCACGAAGATGGAGTGAAGGAAGTGAACAGGATGCCTGTCCGGGCAGCTGGACTTGTAATGAAGCCATTATCCTCCTTTATTTTTTTAAATAGAGTTAATTTTAGTGGGCACCTGTGCCAGACAGGAGGATCAGGATAGGATCATAGTATGGGCATGATGGGGGAACCATGTGAGATGCCATTTGGTAATCAGTTCCCAGCCAGCTTTGCAATGGCTGTCTGGGAATGATGGAAGAAGACTTGTAGTCTGTGACAGATGGAGAGACCAATCTTGTCTACTGTTTTAACAAAAGAACTACTGAAGATGTGATCATGAAAATAATGAAATGTTAGAAAATCTTACAGTTTAGCTGCATGCAAACCCACAGCCAGCCAAAATTATGCTTGGCAACCGTTTCTGGAATGTGTGGAAATAGGATTGCGCCCAACAGCTGGCGGCTTGAGTTATTCTGCTGTAAATTGGGACTCTCAATCTTCTGTGTGTCACTCTGTTTAAAACCAGCAAGAAAGCAAAAGCAGTAACAGCCAGAAAGCTTTACAAATGTGTAATGACTGAAGCAAACCGATGGCCTTGTGGCATTTACTTTGTAAACAAAAGCAGGGTATCATTATGTTTGACACTGTCATGAAAGCTAATTTAAGTGCGGCATTTTGTGCCTGTGGTCTGACCATAGAGTATTAGAGGTTTGCAATCGAAATGAACGCCTGTTGAGCCAATAGCTTTTGCTGTACAACTCATTTCTGTGAAAGCAAGGCATATTATTAGCTCGAAATTTAATGAGAAAGAAAGTTCTCTTTTGTGCAGAGGAAACTTTTTGCAATGTATATAAATGCTGAAATATACACACACTTTCCCTGTTGTGCACTGAACTGAAAATATTCATTTTGTCTCCTGCTATATATATAGAAGAACCTGTACAATACCATTGCTTAACCCTTTGAGTGCCAGTGGGGTACGGAATGCATTGCTTTGCAATGCATTACGAACCCCTCTGGCTCTCAAAGGGTTAAAGTTGCTGTACACTTTTAAAGGGATAGTATTGTCAGAAAAAAAATATTTACTATATGATAGATACAATTAAAAGAGAGTACTTGCACTTATTCGTATCTCTCAGAACATTATGGTTTGAGAGATATAGGAAAATAAAGTTCTCCGCTCCCTCCCCTTTCATCTTGACTCGCTGTAAAGTTGTCAGGAATAGATTCTGATCGCTTGACCAGAGCGGCTCTTCAGCAGCGCCGATATAATGATATACAAAGATAATTACTTCATGGGAATGGTCTACAACATAAGCTTGCAAACCAGGCACACGTTGTAGACCATTCCGATGAAGTACGTATTTCACTGTCGTCCAATACAGGTCACTGGTACTCTGGGAGGCGTAAGTCCCCTTTAATAGGCAGGAACAACTATGCAAATGATTTGCAAGGGGCGGAGCCTCCCCTCTTACTTAAGCCACCTTCTGGCCAGAGCCACTTTAGATTGATTTGTTCCTGGTGTGCTTGCACACCAGGTAGAGAACATCTATGCATCTTAGTATTTTATTATTTTTTTATTCAAATATGGAATACCACCATTAGGAGGGTGACCATGGCTGTGAATTGCCCTCTTTAAAGTGGCTGGTGCAGCTTCCAGGGATTTTCTGTGGACCTTATGCCCTGAAGAGGGGACAGCTTGTGTTAAGCAGCTCCCCTATTGGGGAATTTACCTCTGGTTCTTTCCCTCCTTATCATGGTCACCTGAAGACAGAAGTCCAGCAAGGAAGGTGAGTCACCCATTGAGTGCTGAAGGTCCACTTGTCCCCACAGTGTCCCTTTGATGGGCTTGTATTTGGGAGTTTTAATACACTCCAGCACTCATAGGGTGTTTTTATTGCATTATTACTGTTTATGCAATTTCTGTGTTATTCTCTGGGTTTTGGAGCATTGGGTATTCATTTATTTATGTTTCTCATGTGTTTCATGCTTGTTTGGGCACTTTTTAATGTTTTACTAAACTTTATTAAAAATGGTGTTCCGCGCCTTTAAGCGCGGCTTTTTCCCGCTCAGACGCAAGGGCTCCTTTACTCTCTATGAGAATTCACAGTATGGGACATATCTCTGGAACCGCTTGTCACAGCAACTTCAGAGAGGGCTCATTTTAATTCTAGGCTCCTGCTCTATCATCCGGAATGTGTTTTATTCATGTGGGGTGTTCAGGGGGGCTTCGGGCACTGTTTGGGGTACTTGTAAAGGAAAACTACATTTCCCATGAGCGCTTGGTTCGCGCTCGTTTCTGATTGGCTGTCATGACGGCCGCCATTTTGTGGTACTTTTCCTAGGCGAGTACACTACGCAGGGACCGAGCCTTCTCTCTCCTCAACAGATTAACCCTTCGCTGGCCAGATAAGTCCGTTTTTAGAACATTTCTGGGGTGAAACTTTAATCTTTCACACTTTTTCTGGGTGATAGTGTTATTAGTGGGGTATATTGACGCTGTGAGCATGTCTACTTCACTGGAGCTAGGGGCTAGACCCAAGTCTAAGGAGGATGGGGGGTCTGCTACCCCCATGGCGTTTTGCTCCTCTTGCCACATTGGGCTGGATGGCGATAATGTGGGGGATCTATGCCCTAATTGTACTGGTCAAGATAGCAACCCTGGGCTTCCCAGCCACGCTATTGAGCCATCTTGGGTGAGGGAGTTTAAAGCTGCCACTAGGGATCTCAGATCCACGCTTCAACTCTTTCCCTCTCAGATACAGGGGGCTCTCCAGGTCTGGCAGACCCCCTCTACTATCAGGACCTCCCTGCCTAAGCCACAGGGAGCTCCTGATATCACTGATTCTTCTGAAGAAGAACTTTTACAGGATTCTGATGCTGAGGAACGTACTGTTATTGAATCTAACAGGTCCATTGGGGACCCCTATGAGTGTGACCCTGAAGTTTCGGCTGAGGGTCTGATCAGAGCGGTTCTGAATAAGCTCAACCTTCCTCTGACTCAGGAATCCACTTATGATCCTACTGATGTTTTTCAGAAAAAGCCATCTAAGCCAATTGTTTGTTTTCCAACTAACCCTACTCTTGCCCGTCTGGTTTCTGAGGCATGGAAGAATCCTGATAGATCTTCCTCTGTCTCCAAAAAGTTTGCTAAACTTTACCCTTTTCCTGAGGCGGAGCTGGCAAAGTGGGTTCATCCTCCCAAGGTGGATGCTCCTGTGTCTAGACTATCCAAATCTACCGCTTTGGCTGTCTCAGATGCCTCTGCCCTGCAGCACTGGACGGATAAGAAGCTAGAGCTCTCTCTTAAGTCTATTTTTGCCTCCATTGGCACGGCCATGCGCCCAACCTTTGCTGTGGCATGGGTTAATAGGGCCATTGCGGCCTGGACTGAACGACTGACTGAAGCAGTTCGCCAGGATGCGCCAGTATCTGAACAGTTGCAGCTACTTGCTAATATCACTGAAGCTCAGAACTATGTTGCTGACGCTGCTTTTGATGCTGTGCGCATGATGGCGAGGGCCTCCACTTTTTCTGTGGTGGCTAGACGCGCTCTTTGGCTGAAAATTTGGTCTGCTGATACAGCCTCTAAGAAAGCCTTGCTTTCCTTGCCCTTTCAGGGGAATTTACTTTTTGGGTCTGAACTCAAAGAAATGATCAGTGAGGCTACTGGCGGTAAAAGTACTCTTCTACCCTCAGTCTTTAAGAAAAAGTTTCCAGCCAAACGCAATCGGTCCTTTCGTTCCTTTCAGACTGAGACACGCTCCTCGGCCCAAACGGGTCCTCCCACTACGCGCTCCTCCTCCAAGCCCAAACAGTCCTGGAAGCCCAAAGTTGCCTCCAAGGCCAAGACCTCCAAGACTGCTTCGGCATGACTCGCCGAACCCGGGTCCGCATCTGGCTGTAGGCGGTCGTCTCCACATCTTTCGCCGGACTTGGGAGGAGTCAGTGGCGGACCCATGGGTTCTTCAGGTGGTGTCAGAGGGATACAGGATCCCTTTCTCTTCCCTTCCTCCTTTTCGGTTCCATTTTACTCGTCCTTCTCAGGAACCCACAAAAAGGCGTCTGTTCGACGACGCTATTCAGGATCTCTTGGACAAAGAGGTCCTGGAGGCGGTTCCTCAAGGGGACACAGGTTCAGGATTTTATTCCAACCTGTTTGTGGTAGCCAAAAAGGACGGAGGAGCTCGTCCCATTTTGGATCTCAAAGATCTCAATGCCTATGTGGTGACTTCCCACTTCCGCCAGGAGTCCCTGCGCTCTGTGATTGCAGCAATGTCTCCAGGGGAGTTCCTTGCCTCCCTGGACCTTCAGGATGCTTATCTTCACATCCCTATTCATCCAGAAAGCAGGCGGTATCTCAGGATTGCCTGCCACAGGGGACACTTTCAGTTTGCAGCGCTCCCCTTCGGGCTGACTTCAGCCCCTCAGGTCTGTAGCGGTGCTCCATCAGGATGGGATCAGAGTGACCCCCTACATGGACGATCTTCTTCTGAAGGCCTCCTCAGCGGAGCTTCTCCATCAGCAATTACAGATGTGCATGCACACCCTGAACCGTCATGGCTGGATCCTGAATCTGGACAAGTTGGACTTGATTCCATCTCAGAGGCTTCTGTTCCTGGGTCTCCTGTTCGACACTCGCCAATGCATGGTGTTTCTTCCAGAGGACGTGGCTCACCAGATAGCCGTCAGAGTGGCTGGGATTCTGGACATGGACGAAATTCCAGTTCCGAAGTTGTCGTCCTTAGTGGGGAAGTTCATTTCCACAATCGAAGCAGTACCATTTGCCATGGCCCACTCCAGGGATCTTCAGAGATTTGTGATCCAGACGTGCAGGAATCATCCGGATCATCAACATCTGTCTGTTTCTCTTCCTCCTCATGTCGAGTCGAGTCTACACTGGTGGTTAGATCTCTCACATCTCCTGAAAGGGAGATCCTTTCTAGTTCCTCCTTGGACCACAGTCACTACGGATGCCAGCCTTCGGGGCTGGGGTGCAGTCTGGGGTCGCTTCAGTGCTCAGGGGAAATGGGGTCTGGAGGAATCCATGCTCTCCATCAATGTTCTGGAACTTCGAGCTGTCCGGCTGGCCCTGAGGCACTGGGAGTCTCAATTGACCGGTCTTCCGATCAGAGTGGAGTCCGACAACACCACGGCGGTGGCTTACATCAACAGGCAAGGCGGCACAAGAAGCGGTTCCGCCTGGTGGGAGGTCAAGGATATTTTGTCTTGGGCAGAAGATCACGTGCCTGTCATCTCTGCAGTTCATATTCCAGGCGTGGACAACGTCATGGCAGACTTCCTCAGTCGTCACACCGTCGACAGCGGAGAATGGGCTCTTCACCCAGAGGTGTTTCACATGCTCACTCAACGGTGGGGGATGCCTGTGGTGGATCTGATGGCTACCAGACACAACAGGAAGGTTCCGGTATTTTGCTCCCGGTTGAGGGACTCCCTTGCTCTAGCAGTGGATGCCTTGTCGATCCCTTGGGACTTCCCCCTGGTTTACATCTTCCCTCCTCTTCCTCTATTGGTCAGAGTTATCCAGAAGTTGAAGAGAGAACGTTGTCCTGTCATCCTGATTGCTCCAAACTGGCCTCGCCAGTCCTGGTTTCCGGAGTTGATGGCCATGTCAGTGAAGGATCCGATCCCACTTCCCGCCCGTCCGGACCTACTTCTTCAGGGGTATCTGTGGAAGGAGGATGTTCACTCTCTCCATTTGATGGCATGGCGGTTGAATCCTCGATTCTAGCAAAGAAAGGATTTTCTCCTTCTGTGGTGTCGACTATGCTCAGTGCTCGGAAGCCTGTGTCTTCCAAGATCTATCATCGCATATGGTCAACCTTTGTGTCATGGTGTTCTGACAAGAAGCTATCCCTTGACTTCCATCTTCCCACTGTCCTGGCCTTCTTGCAGGACGGTGTGGATAAGGGGCTCAGTCTGAGTTCCCTCAAAGTTCAGACTTCTGCCTTGTCTGTGTTTTTCCAGGAAAGGATTGCCATCCTTCCTGATGTGAAAGTCTTCTTCCAAGGTGTGACTCATGTTCGACCTGCCTTCAAGAGTCCTGCTTCCCAGTGGGATCTCAATTTGGTGCTGGGAGTTCTACAGCGACCACCGTTTGAATCCTTGGCTTCCATTCCATTACGTCTTGTGACTTGGAAGATGGCCTTCCTTTTGGCTATTGTGTCAGTGCGCCGGGTGGCAGAGTTACAGGCCTTGTCTTGTAAACCTCCTTACCTGGTGTTCCACAAGGATAAGGCTGTGCTTCGCACTACCAAGGAATTCTTACCCAAGGTTGTGTCTGAGTTTCACATCAATCAGGAGATTGTGGTTCCCTCTTTCTGCCCTAATCCTTCATCTGACAAGGAAAGAGATCTCCATTTGTTGGATGTGGTGCGTTGCCTCAAGTTTTATGTTCATCGCACCGAGTCTATCAGGAAGTCTGACGCTCTATTCGTCATTCCTGAGGGGCCTAGGGCAGGGAGACCGGCTTCCAAAGTTACCATTGCCTCTTGGATTAAGGCTACCATCCGTGAAGCCTACAAGTTGCGGAATAAGCACGTTCCCTTCCGGGTGACTGCCCATTCCACCAGATCTATTGGGGCCTCTTGGGCCTACAAGAATCAAGCTTCTGCTGATCAACTGTGCAGAGCGGCCACTTGGTCCTCTGTGCACACTTTTTCAAAGCACTACCGAGTTGATGTACTGGCGTCGGCTGATGCCAGTTTTGGAAGGAAGGTCCTGGAGGCAGTCTTGCCTGTGTAGGTCTTCCGCTCTGTGATCCTTAGTGCTTCCTTACTGTTGAGCCCGGTTGGCTCTGGTTCCGTGTGCTGTGTTAGTTCAGGGATTGTTCCCTTGGTTGGTGTCCGTTGACACTTACAGTTTGGGCTATGTTTTTAACTGGTCATAGCAGTTCTAGTGACTTGGGCCTTGCGCCTGGTCCTTGCCTTACTTCCCGCCTCTGGATCAGCTCAATGTTTGTACATCCCAGAGTACCAGTGACCTGTATTGGACGACAGTGAAAATAGGATTTTAGTCTTACCTGTTAAATCCTTTTCACTTAGTCCATACAGGTCACTGGTCTCCCACCCTGTCAAGGGACCAGTCTTGGCTCTCCAGTGGGAGACCGTTCGGGCATGCTCACAGGAGTCTTTCTTTTTGCTTACCTGAGGTCAGTTTTAGGGTCTCAAATCAATCTAAAGTGGCTCTGGCCAGAAGGTGGCTTAAGTAAGAGGGGAGGCTCCGCCCCTTGCAAATCATTTGCATAGTTGTTCCTGCCTATTAAAGGGGACTTACGCCTCCCAGAGTACCAGTGACCTGTATGGACTAAGTGAAAAGGATTTAACAGGTAAGACTAAAATCCTATTTTTTAGGTATTGCTATGTTGGCGCTGCTGAAGAGCCGCCGTCTGATCCAGGAACTAGGATCTCATGCCGTCAGCTATACTGCTGACGTATGCGAGAGGGGAGGGAGCGGAGAATTTTATTTCCCTGTATCTCTCAAACCATAACAGTTTGAGAGATACAAATAAGTGCAAGTACTCTCTATTAATTGTATCTACCATATAAATAATACTGTTTTTCTGATATTACTATCCCTTTAACATGGGGGGAAAAGATGCAAAACAAACTGTAACAGGAATTTTCCTGTAGAGTAAACAAATGGTATTGTGACTGCTGGGAGCCGCTTCAGGAAAAAGTTATTTGTTTTAATTGTTGCACTTTATATTAAACGAGCACTTGTCTCACAACTTCACCCGCCCCTTTTATATTTTTAACCGTTTGAGTGCCAGGGAGGTATTCAACACGTTCTGTTGCAGTGTGTTGGATACCTCTGTTTCACTCAAAGGGTTAATTGTACCGTTAAGGGCAGACCACCTGGGGGGAATCAGGACCCCTCCTGATATTCCCCAGCTACTGATCTCCCAGGCAGTTCCCAATGGGAATTGAAAGTAGCGTTTCAATCTTTGCTGATGACGGTAAGCTATGTAAGGAAATAAACACAGAGTTGGATGTTATTTTCCCGCAGAAGGATTTAGATAAACCGAGTGGGCAGAAAAGTGGCAGATGACGTTTAATGTAGATAAATGTAAGGTTATGCATTTGGGCTGTATAAATAAAGATGCTACAAATACACTGAATGGGAAACAACTTGGTGAATCATCGTTAGAGTGAGTTTTAGGAGTACTGGTAGACAATATACTTCACAGCAGTGTGCAGAGTCTATCAGCAGCTGCAAGAGCAAATAGGGTACTAGCCTGCCAGCCGTGATGGCTGACTGTTGCAAAGAGGTAATATGGATATGTTTGCATGGTGTTAGTGTTTATTTAATGCATGTGAAATGCTTCTGTTTAAGAGTACTCTAATTTAATTTGCTCTGTTTTCAATGTGATAAGAGCTGAAGTCTGTTAAGGTATTCCAATTACTGCTCACTGTTCTTGCATTCAGAAAGTATGTCATCTTATCTCGGCCCATTTACAGGAAAAGTTAGTCATTATCTCATGCACATCCTTCAGAAGGACTGAACTAGTAATTTATTAATCAGTGCTCATATATGAAGATCCTGAAAATCTGCACCATTGTGTGTGTGTGTGTGGGGGGGGGCAGGTTTCAGCTCTCCAGGTTTAAATAACAAAATATTAAAGTGGAACAATCCCTCAAATTAAAGTGCACCCCCAAATAATTATTCTTATAGCAATATGCATATCAATAATTGTATGATCCTGAATAAGTCTGTCTTTATGGAGAAATCCATATTTTTCGGTGACTGACTGGCAGGCTTCTCTCTGTAGCGGCATCTGTGCACCTGCCCATATATTGTAGGGATTTTCCTATTGAGTAAAATAAGGGTACTCCCACTGGTAAGAGATTTTATATTTCCAGAGTTATTACAGTTTAAACCCATGTTTTATTTTACATTAGAAGTGCCCTCTAGTGGTCAAATTCTAATTAGGTTTCCTGTTAGATTCTAATGGAAAGGAAAGTCAGAAAAGTTAGAGACATACAGTTCTCCATAGAATGTGATAGAAACTGCCTGTCACTTCCTGTCAGTTAGAACTATCAGGAAGTAAACACAGTAAATTCACTTCCTGATTATTTGAACTACTATAATTTTTGAATAAAACATCTGACAGCGATGGGAGTGACCTTGTTTTATTCAGCAGGAAATTCTCTATAAAATATGTGTTTTCATAAAAAAAGTTTACTGCTCCTTTAAGGTAGAATACAACTTCCCCTCACCAATCCTAGAGGAGACCTGGGGCTGGATTCTATTGCAGGTGCTAAATGTTAACCCGTTTTATCAAACATTTTCCTATTGAAGTCTATGGGGAAAACTGGAGAAAAAAGCAGTGATAAAATTAGCACCTGTAATAGAATCCATCCCCAGGATGGACAGCGCAGACCTTCAGATGCCGAAGAGGCAAGATGTCTGCCTGTCAGTCTCCGAACAAGATGGATTTCTCAATAGTGCTGTATTTATTCAGGATCATACAAGTATTGGTATGCATATCGCTATATGAATAATTATGTGGGGGGGCACTTTAATTGGAGTGAAAGTTCCACTTTAAGAATGACGCCAGGACGTTTATATTTAAAGCTTAGGACATAGAGGAAATAGAGATGTATTGAAACATAATATCAGGGACGTGCACAGACATTTTGGGGGGCAGGGGCTCAAATGAAAAAAAGGGCACTTCTCATAATTATTTATTCAAAATATATATCCATCCCTCCCCAGGCAATCCTGTACCCCCCAGGCCATCCATTACCCCCAAAGCCATCCATCCCCACCCAGGCCATCCAGTAACCCCCTCCAGGTCATTCAGTACCTCCCAGGCCACTAGTACCCCCCTCAGCCCTCCCCCAGCCTCAAGCCATCCAGTACACCCCAAGCTCCATGCCACTACTGGCTTACCTGTGCTGTGTGTGGAGTGGACTGTGGTGGGTCTTCTTCAGTTCAGACTGCCTGTCACTGTCACTGCTGCTTGGATTTCTCGCTCTTTGGGTCCTCCTGGTGAGTCTTCAGCTCTGACAGGTCACAGTCTCACAGAGACGACTGGTAATAGTCCTGAGGCTCCCCTGGCTCCTGAATCCTCCTCTGCTGGTCGTGTGTCCTCTTAGCGGGGTCTGTCACCCGACCTGATGTCTCACAGACTCCCATTCTGCCCTCCCCTATCATCACGCGCCCCTGCAGGCCGTAATGACATCACACACGCTGCGCACTCACAGATCAAATGAGGCGGAAGAGGTACAGTGCCACAGTGAGTGACAGTCTTCGGCCAGTCTTCGGCCAGCCCGAATGAGTCTCTCTGGACTGAGTGGGCTGGCAGCAAGCAAGCGGAGTGGTGCATCTGACTTGGCTGGCTCTTGTCTTGTGTGGGACACTGGGACAGTAAAGTTATGTCAGTGCCTCAGTCACTCACGGTCAGACTCCGCAGCAAGAGAGTGACTGACAGCTGATGATGACGGGTGGCACTGCAGTGCTGGCCACGGCACGATTTAATAGGCGGTGGTCCATTACAGGTATCAACTTTCTCAGTCTCCGGCCCTCACTCACATACCTAAAATAAAATCGGGCTGATTTCATTTTTTTTTTTTTTTTTTTGGCAAGAGGGCACATGGACAAAAAGGGCAGGTGCACAAGCCCCCCTTGGGGTCTATGTGTGCACGTTCCTGCATAATATATTAAAGAATTTAATAAGATCCATAAAAGGAATACTAGAAACGGAGGGCATGGCTTGAATTTGGAGTGAAAAAAGTAATAGGAAATGTCTTTATATAAAAAAAAAAAAAAAAAAAAACCTTTACAGAAAGTGATATGTACATGGAACAGCCTTCCAGCAGACTGCATAGAGGATAAAATAAATCGTTAATATAAGAGCTATTTTGCGAGATATGATGTCCTAAGAATCAAATAAGTCTGAGCTAACTAGGTAAATAAATGGGCACATTAGCTGGGCCAATTGGTTGTCATCTGCCATCAGATGTTGTTCTTTGTATCTGTTAACCCTTTGAGTGCCAAAGGGGTACGGGACGTATTGCTTTGCAATGCGTTCCATTCCCCTCTGGCACTCAAAGGGTATACTTTTAAAAGAGAGAGAGTTCTTTCTCTTGCGACCATATAACATATTAAGCATGTTGCCGTAATAAAAATGGCGACATGGGAATCCCTCACTGCATGACAGCATGAGATTGTCATGTTGCTTTCTGAAAGATCGCATACCAGTCATGCTGCCCAGCTCTATAGGTCACATCCATACTCATGGTTTGCACCATATTACTTTAAAAAAAAAACAGAGAGAGATTCACCCGCGGTGCCACTGCAGCTAGCACCCTACATTCCACTGAATGGTGAGATCCGGAGGCACCGGGAACACCGCAACAGGCATCAGTTGATAAAGGGTGGTGGAGGCATCTCAGCAGTATCTCCATAAGGCACTATGCTAGGGTACTAGCTGCAGTGAGAGGATCGGCACCACGGGTGAATCCTTCTCTTGAGGTTTTTTTTTTTTTTTTTTTAAAGTAATATGAACATTTATTATTTGCTCCTACTATAACAGAGAAAATAATTTGCATTAACGCAGATCTCATTTTGACTGGCCCTGCAAACCATGCGTATGGATGTGACCAATAGAGTAGAGCTGGGCGCCACACAGAAGGGCAGATAGAGCCGGGCAGCATGAGTGGTATACAACCTTACAGAAGGAG
The DNA here is from genome assembly GCA_037306005.1 of Rhinophrynus dorsalis. Taxonomy (NCBI): domain Eukaryota; kingdom Metazoa; phylum Chordata; class Amphibia; order Anura; family Rhinophrynidae; genus Rhinophrynus; species Rhinophrynus dorsalis. The sequence goes on from CM074718.1 coordinate 29,437,258, forward strand.
ACATGATAATCTCGCACTGTAATGAAGTGAGATTCTCATGTTGCCATTTCTTTATGGCGACACGCTTAATGTGTTATACGGTCGCATGCTTTTTCGGGTGCAACCTTTTAAAAGGGTACTCACTCGAAGGGGGTTAATATTTGTTCACCTTATTTGACCTCTAATTCTTTTTAATAATTTTATTCTGCTAAGCCAAAGAAAAGTGGATTGTGTTCTAAGTATTTCTAACTCAAAACACTTCTGCTAATCTTCTTCTGACAATATTCCAAGGATTTTCAATCTTCTTTGCTACACTAGAAATATTTACTGTCAATCACTATAACTATTCAAAACATATTTTAATAATGCCACAATTCAAGAATGTTAAAGTAGTAAAGCTCAATCCATCTTCCTAGCAAAATAATTGCTGTGTGCAATTACATTTCATCGCTGTCTCATGAAGGTCTAGCAGTGTTACTGATAGGAGTTGGGTCTCATCAAGTAAAACAATCACATTCATTTTTGTGTGTTAATTGTTCCATCAGTGTCAAGAGCCAGTACCCAGTCACATACTGATGAGACCCAAAAGGTTAAAACCAGCGATCTTTGATTGCTGCTTATGTACATCTGACCTGAGATATTTAAAGTTTTATTGTACAGCATGCATAAATCAATTTCTTTGAAAGGCTGAGTAAACTTTTTTTTTTAATGAGAAAGTGATATATTGCTTTTCTTGCTGAGTAAAACAAGAGTACTTTGACTGCTGAGAACAGTTAGTAAGTAATTACTGGTTAACCTTTCAGTGCTATAGAGCTAACCAAGGCATTGCAATGTATTGGATACATTCTTTGGCACTCACTGGGTTAAACTGTTGCTTTATATTTTCACGTTGACAGTGCCATGTATAGGTAAAAGTATCACTGTTACACTACCAGTCATCTGATGTATATAGGTAAATGTATCACTTTTACTCTACCAGTCATCTAATGTCTGTAGGTAAAAGTATCGCTGTTACTCTATCAGTCATCTGAGGTCTATAGGTAAATGTATCGCTGTTACTCTACCAGTCACCTGAGGTCTATAGGTAAACGTATCGCTGTTACTCTACCAGTCATCTGATGTATATAGGTAAATGTATCACTTTTACTCTACCAGTCATCTAATGTATATAGGTAAATGTATCACTTTTACTCTACCAGTCATCTAATGTCTGTAGGTAAAAGTATCACTGTTACTCTACCAGTCATCTAATGTCTGTAGGTAAAAGTATCACTGTTACTCTACCAGTCATCTGAGGTCTATAGGTAAATGTATCGCTGTTACTCTACCAGTCATCTGATGTATATAGGTAAAAGTATCACTGTTACTTTTACCTATATACATCAGATGACTGGGAGAGTAACAGTGATACCTTTACCTATAGACCTCAGATGACTGGTAGAGTAACAGTGATACTTTTACCTATAGACCTCAGATGACTGGTAGAGTAACAGTGATACTTTTACCTATATACATTAGATGACTGGTAGAGTATCACTGTTACTCTACCAGTCATCTGAGGTCTATAGGTAAAAGTATCACCTTTACTCTACCAGTCATCTGAGGTCTATAGGTAAAAGTATCACTGTTACTCTAGCAGTCATCTAAGATCTATAGGTAAAAGTATCTCTGTTACTCTACCAGTTATATGATGTCTATATGTAAAAAGTATCACTGTTACTCTACCAGTCATCTAAGGTCTATACAGTTTACCTACAGCGGTGTTTCTCAACCTCTAGGACTAGTTCTTCTGAGGGTACTTTGGTCCTGATAAGGCATGCTTCCCAAAGTGATTACTTTTTCATTAGTATAGATACATTTTCCGTCCCTCAGCAAAATTCTGTAAATTGCGACAGTGGCTTTGCTTGCATAATGTGGATAAGGGACAGCCCAGCATCCCTATTCTGTGAATGTGTCCTCAGGATTAGTAAATCTTAGCAACTACCCTGAGGTGAGTCTGAATGAGTCATTGTGAGTGTGCAAAAAGTGAATTTATTATGAAACTGAAGCTAGCTAGCCCCCCTAATTCCACTTGTATTACTTATGTCTTCCCACCCCAAAAAAATGTTCATTCTCTTGTATCTTATTTAAAGGGATAGTAATGTTTCACAAAAAAAGCAGCTCCAATTAATCTTCTTAGTATCTGGACCATGGAGAGTGTTATTTCAGTACTGTCAGAGTTGTTGTTCAAGAGTAATTGAATGATAAAGTATCCACCCTCCCACCCCTTTTACCTAGTGTAAGCTGCCTGCCCTCAGATGTGGAATCTGTTCTCTTGACCGGACAGGTCACAGCAAGGGACAATCTTCTTACTGTGAGCATAAGGAAAACCCTGACCCCCCTTGACAAGTTTTTCCTTATGCTCACTGAAGGTTGTCCCTCTCTGCGATCCATCTGGACAGTCCTGATGCTCTGAGGTGGGCAGTGTTACATCAGTAAAAGGGGCGGGAGGGGGATACTTTATCACCCAAATATTATGAAGATTAATCAGAGCTGCTTTTGTTTGTGAAACATTGCTATCCTTTTAAAATCAAGGTAGGAAAAAAAAAAAAAACCCAGCATGAACGCCTGTTAAAAATCTTATGAAAGGTTGAAACAATGTTACATGGGTATTTGAGTGCATGTCTGTGGTTGAGCTGATCTCTCAGTAGAACAGATTCCCTTGTTTTTTAGGATTTCCCTAAATTTGCGAATATTAAAATAAATTGAGTGTCTGGGTACTTATAAACAGTTTTACAACTGCAGGAATACTTGTTACTGAAATGGATGAGAAACCATGTCCTGCTGCAGGGGTGTACAAGTTCAGTCCTCAAGGGCCATGATTTAACCCTTTGAGTGCCAGAGGGGTGCGCAATGCATTGCAAGGCACTGGCACTCAAAGGGTTAACTATTTTCCTGTAAGCACAGTTTGAGTTAATCAGTAGCTCGTTCCTATGTTCAGGGAAACCTTAAAGGGATAGTAATACTTGCAAATTACTAATCCCAGTACTATAATACTAAAAAAAATAAATTAATTGCCCCCAGTGGCATCTCTCAAACCTTTATGGTTTGAGAGATATTCACTCGCAAAGTTCCCCCTTCCCTCCCCTTTCCCTGAAGTCAGTGTTGTAGCTGACTGCAGGGGAAACCTGTTGTAGGACCATTGGCAGCTCTGCAGCAGACCCGAGACTGCGTTAATTAAAAAGAAATGATTCACTTAAAAGGCCTTAGCTTGAGCCGGACTTGGATAGCCCTGACCTACAGTACATGGGGGGGGGGGGGTACGAATGAACATTCACTATATTGGCAGATTTTGTTTGGTGATGTGATTAGACCCTAAGATGTGCTTCACCATAAGCAATGACAATTGGGTATGCCAGGGGAGTGGGAGAGACCATGAACATTAACATGATGGAGCAAAGTTAAATGTGAGGCCAGTGCTGGATTTAAATATTCACTGTCCTTAGGCAAAGCAATCTAGGCTTTCTTAGCCCTTCCCATGGCCACACCCCCAGTCCTCACATGACTCCACCCTCAGTCATATTAACTGTTTTCTGGCACAGAAAAAAAAAAAAAAATATAAAAAAATTACACCTTGGTTGATACAGAGATCTCTAGAGCGGTGCATCTCAATGTGCTGGAGAGATCTTTAGGATCCAATGAGTTAAATAATGCAGTTTAAAGTGGTGTATATAATCTGGTGCAAAGACACTGAGATTGTTCTGACCACACCCACAATTCAGAATGTGGGTGTGGTCTGTGAGCGCTAACCAGATCACATGCTTTTTACCTGTGGCGCATATGGCAGATAGTCACATTAACATATAAATGCCCTTAGGAATACAAAACTGGCTCATTAAAGGGATAGTAATACTTCGATTTAACTTTATTTTATTTTGTAGGCATTAAAAAAACATGAAGAAAGATACAAGTCTTATCTCTCAAACCTTTATGGTTTAAGAGATATTCACAAGCAAAGTTTTCCCCTCCCGCCCCTTTTTCCTAGTGTAAGCCATCTCTTCTCAGATGTGGAATCCAGTCCATAGACCAGACAGATAACAGAAGGGGACAATCTTCTTCCTATGAGAACAATGAAAGCCCTGCCCTCCTTGACAAGTTTTTCAGCTTTTTCCCTCATCTTAATTGAAGATTGTCCCTCTCTGCAGTCTACCTGGCACCTCCCTTCTGATCTGGCTGAAGAGGGGGGGAATACTTTGCTTGTGAATATCTCTTAAACCATAAAGGTTTGAGAGATAAGACTTATATCGTTCTTCATGTTTTTTTAATGCCTACAAAATAAAATAAAGATAAAATGAAGTATTACTATCCCTTTAAGGTAATTTTCACTATGGAGATAACCAGTTGGCAATTGAAACACTGTAAATGCAGTGAAAGCAACAATCTGTTAAAAGGTGAACTTTGTAATTTATCTCACAGCCCACTGGTTCGTAATGGGTTAAGATAAGCTTAGCTTCATTGGGGGATATATTTTCCATATAAAACCGCATGGATACTGTATTGGCAACTTGTCCTTTTACATACCAGAGAGATGTAATTGATAATTCCTTTTGAAGCTCCTTTTTAAAAGGATTCAATCTCTTTGCAACATGGAGCCTGCTCAAAATGTGATTAAGATAACAATGTAAGGTTGTAAGGATTGTTAACTGTAACCCTTTCTGACAGTAAGCCTCATAAGTTCCTATTATTCTTTTGGAGATACAGGATCTGTGGATATTAGCTGAACAAATTGGAATTGCATGAAAGAGTAATAGCAGCTTTCAATTAACTGCTAAAAATGTGACATGCTCGTCACCTGCAGCTGAGAATGTTGCTTTTAAAGTGTATAGATTTGTACATAGCTTTGAGAAGGGAGCCAAGAAAAAAACATCACCAGTTTAGCTGAAAGGGGAAATAAATGCAGATAGGTCATAGGACCACAAATTATTGATTTGCATTAACCCTTTGAGTGCCAGAGGGGTTCACAGTGCATTGCTTTGTAATGTATTGTGGATGTCTCTGCATTCAAATGTTCATATGGTCAAAGGGCTGTATTGGATTAGAGAGATGCAGCTATGCAGCAACTGACTGCACCATGAGTGACCAATAAACATTTGAAAAATGGCAATTGATTTCAATTGGATTTTTCATCTCTTACCTCATTAACCCCTTAATGACCCTTGACGGTCATAGTACATCATGGGTCGATTTGAGTTAACGACCCATGATGTACTATGACCGTCATGGAATTCTGGGCTCCCCCCCCCTCCCCGGCTGCATGCCGTTTGGGGAGTCCGGAAGGAGCAAAAAAAAAAAATGATCCATGGTCCTTAACCCCTTCCCGACAATTGACTTACCAGGTACGTCACGAAAAAATGTCACTTAGTGACAAAGGACGTACCTGGTAAGTCACGGAAGTCATTGACTTTAATGGAAAAAAAAAAAAAAAAAACCGTCGTTAAGTGCCGGCCGCGTGCGCTCGCGGCCGGTCACTAAGGGGTTAACTGACCACACTGCGCCGATCGACTGGTCGTGAAGGATACATGAAGTGCAAGAACCAGACGTTAAGGACCAGTGATGGTCCTGGCAGGTCGCAGACGTCTGCAATGGCAGCATGCTGCTATGTGATCACAGTACATATATTAAGGCCTCAGTCCTTAAAGGGATAGTAATACGTGAAAATAATTTTATCTTATACTGTAGCCCTTAAAAAAACATTAAAAATAATATAAGTCTTCTCTCCCAAACCTTTATGGTTCGGGAGATATTAGCAAGTAAAGTTTACCCTAGAGTGACGTCACTGCTCTGTCACATTTGGAATCCGGTCCTGGGACCAGCCACAGCTATTAGAAGTGCGGAGATCACAATCTTTAAAAAGAATTTCTTCATTGGAAAGGTCTACAAAGTGTGCTTGCAAGCCAGGCACACTTTGTACACCGTTCCAATGAAGTAGTTCTTTTTAAAGATAGTGATCTCAGCACTGCTAAAGAGCTGCCAGCTGATCTGTGGACCAGATTCCAAATCTGTCCACTAGATGGCAGACTTGGCTAAAACAAGCAGGAAAAAGGAACTTCACTTTACTTGCTAATATCTCCCAAATAAGATAAGACTTATATTATTTTTAATGTTTTTTTAAGGGTTACAATATAAAATAAAATTATTTTCAAGTATTACTATCCCTTTAAGGCGTTAAATGCTAGAAACACATTAATGAAAGGACCCCTCTAGCATTCAAGGAATGGGAAGGCATTGCAGGAATGGGTGAAAGTTTTTCACTGCAAAAGAGAAATGTAACAAAAACTGTATTTCCCATCTTTCACAGGAATTCCCAAGAAAAATGCATTTCATTCCTTGCGTTGAAATCAGTCCTAATAATATAGTTTTCCCCTTGTATTCCCACCATGTTTACTCACATTTTTTGTCATTAGTTATGACAAATTTTGTTTTCCTCTATACGACACCAGAGAATAGTTTAGCCACGCCCTTGCTCCACCCATTTGCCCGTCAGTTTTGGAGTTGTACACAACGGACATTGCTAGTTTTTTGTTGTATACTCTATAGCATTTTTGTCATTCATACAACATTTTTTTGTTGTTATCCCTTTGAACGTATGGCCCTTTGTGAGCAAGTGGGGGGTATCCACTACCCCTAAGGCACTCAATGGGTTAAAAAAACAACACAAAACAAACAAACAAAAAAGAATCCTAAAGTCTGAGATTCATGTCTTAACCCTTTGAATGCCAGAGGGGGGTACACAACGCATTGCAAAGCAATGTGTTGCGTAGCCCTCTGGCATTCAAAGGGTTAAAGGGATAGTAATACTTAAGATGTAAAAAAATATATATATATATATGTTGTAGGGTTTATGTCCCCGAATAAAACACGGGTACTTTAACTGCTGAGAGATATTTGTTTAAAAAATTAAAATAGTTCAAACTTGAATGTTTTAGGTGCAATATTACAGTGGCCTGAAAATTTACAGTGGCACTGTTGCTACATCATCCTATGGAGAGTTATGGTCTACGGACCAGAGCAGTTCATAGGATTGTGTAGCAATAGCGCCACTGTAAATTTTCAGGCCACAGTGATATTGCACCTAAAACATTCAAGTTTGAGCTGTTGTAATTTTTTAATAAAATATCTCTCCGCAGTGGGAGTTCCCTTGTTTGTTTTACTCAGGGGGATAAATCCTACAACATATATTTTTTTACATTTTAAGTATTACTATCCTTTTAAAAAAATGGAGCAATGCGTTGCAGACCCCTCTGGCATTCAAAGGGTTAACAGAATAGAGGTGAATTTCAACCGGAAAAAACCCTTTACTCTTGACGCTGACTCCTCTGCTCGCCTGGATTTTTTTTAGAAATACACCAGCAGCAGTGAAATTCCAGGGCTGTCAAGAGACCAAAAAAACGCTACAGGGAAGCTGTTCAGTCGGACCATTTTTTCTGTAGAGCAGACAGACTGGAAATAGAAAATTCTTGGCTACAAATCACTGTAGAAAAAAAATAAAAATAAATTGTTCCTGTCCATCACCGTACAAGATTTAGGGGTAGATCCCATTGGTGATTTGAATGGAGCTGGGATGCAACTGGGTTCTAATTTCTAGTTCTAGTTAAAAGGAGAATGAATACCTCTTAATAATAACTTCCACTCAGGGGAGGGCTAGCCTGGGGGGTAATTTCCCCCTGGGTCAGCCATATGTCTGGGCCAGTGGGGCACTGCATCACTTATTCTCCATCCTGTTAATATAATATGATATGATACCAAAGAGCTCACAATTGAAACAGATCTACACAATTGATACCACAGTCTTGTGACCTCTTCGTTCAGTACTGGATGTCATGTTGATAGAGGCAGACATAACCATCCCTAATAGTACCACAGGCCCTGAGACGCTACTCACTGCACCTGGGAACTTTGAAAGGCTGTCTCCCCACAGGGGAGTCCTCTGGTGCGGTAGGGGGGTGAGAAAAATGAGGAAATTGCTTCAAAAAGGGGCGGGGATTGGTGGAATTGGGGTGGGGCTTAACAGGTTGATATAGAAGAAGTGGGCAGAGTTTCAACAGAAACTCCCCACATCCAGAGACTCAGCCTCTGCCCCGGAGACCCAGTAATGCAGTGTGAAAACCGGAGTTCCCAGGGTTAAATCTGGAGAGTTCCCAGGTATACACATGACTATCTTAAATCTTTAACCCTTTGAGTGTCAGAGGGGCATGCAACACAATGCGCCTTTAAAGGAGCAGTAAACTTTTTTCTGTATTTTATAGAACTTTTCCTGCTGAATAAAACAAGGTCACTCCCACTGCTGTCAGATGTTTTATTCAAAATTTATAGCAGTTCAAATAACCAGGAAGTGAATTTACTGTGTTTACTTCCTGATAGTTCTAACTGACAGGAAGTGAATTTACTGTGTTTACTTCCTGATAGTTCTAACTGACAGGAAGTGAATTTACTATGTTTACTTCCTGATAGTTCTAACTGACAGGAAGTGAATTTACTGTGTTTACTTCCTGATAGATCTGACAGGAAGTGAATTTACTGTGTTTACTTCCTGATAGATCTGACAGGAAGTGAATTTACTGTGTTTACTTCCTGATAGTTCTAACTGACAGGAAGTGGCAGCCAGTTTCTATCACAGTCTATGGAGAACTGTAAGTCTCTGACTTTCCTCTCCGCTGGAATCTAACATAAAAACTAATTAGAATCTGACAACTAGAGGGCACTGCTAATGTAAAAAAAACAAAACATGGGTTTAATCTGTAATAACTCTGGAAATATAAATCTCTCAGCAATGGGAGTACCCTTATTTTACTCAGTAGGAAACTGCCTACAATATATATATCTTTTTTAGAGAAAAAAAGTTTATTGCTCCTTTTAAGGTTTAAGTAAGGTTCTAACGCTGCCTGCGTCAATTTAAAAGAACTGCCCTCAAATATTAGGTCCTCCTTCATGGAACTTGATATCCAGGAATGATGGATGATGATATCTTTTGAACCAAGTCACAAGTTCAAAATTGATAGAGGCCATTAGGGTTTTTTTTGGCCATTGTAATATGAATGGAGGTTTATTAGAAATTGTTCTCCTTTAACTGTATTCTCTCTGCATTCTTCCGGCAATCCTATTGCTTGTTAGCATGGCAGAAGTGTGGCTGAGGCCCTCCATAACTGTGTCTGCTTTATATCATTGGTTTCCAACGTCCGGCCCGTGGGCCAGGTGCAGCCCGTGACCATTGCTGAGATTTTTTTTTTCTTTTCAAACGAAGACAGAGTGAAGGAACTATTTAACCTGTTATGTACCAGAGGGGTGTGTAAGAATGACCATGTGCTGTGAGAAGAGATCACAGTCCTTTAAAGGGATCGCAATACCCAAAATAAAGCACTGCTCCGAGTCTTTATTCTATATTTAGCACGTAGCAATATATTTCAATACTAACAGTCTTGTAGACTTCAATCACAATTGAATCTGAAAGGATCCCTCACCCGCCCCTTTCCCCTGCATCACGCCGCCTCTCTGTCTGGTCTGGATGTAAAGTGGTGAGGGACAATATTCAGTAAGCATAAGGAAAATCCTCTAGGTGGGGGGTCAGGGTTTTCCTTGTACTTATCGAAAAATCTCAGGTATAATACGCACCTGTGTATAATATGCAGATGTATATTATGCTGAAGATTTTAGGGGAAAACAAGAGTGCCTATGTATAATACGCACCCTTGTTTTCTCCCTTACTACAAAAAAAAAAATAGTGTTAGTAGACCTCTTCCCTCCCCCGGCGCTCCGCTTTGAAGATGAACCTTCCTTTTGAACTGCCGAAGATAAGGCAAAACTTCTTGCACTTGCCGTCCACTTCCTTCAATTGGGCTTACAGGACCTTCCGCCTCCAGCCAATGGTAATGCCCTGATACAGAGTGCATTACTATTGGCTGGAGGCGGAAGTTCCTGTAAGCCCAATTGAAGGAAGCAGACGGCAGGGTGGCAAGTGCAAGAAGTTTTGCCTTCTCTTCCGCAGTTCACTTGCACAAAAGTAAGGTTTATCTTCAAATCGAAGCGCGGGGGAAGGAAGGGAGAGGTCTGCTAACACTATATTTTTTTAATTGTAAAAATTCTCATGTATAATACACCCCCCACACACACACTTCACATAAGGTGAAGTGGGGTAAAATTGTGCGTATTATACCTGAGAGTTTATGGTACTGAATGAATTTTGTCCCTCACTGTATCCGTCTGGTCCCACGACCGGATTCCAGATCTAATGGTAGGGGGCCAGAAGGGGCAGGAGGGGGATCCTTTCAGCTTCAATTGTACTTGATCTACAAGCCTGTTAGTACTGAAATACAGCACTATGTGGAACAAATAGTATACTTCATTACAAGTATTACTGTCTCTTTAATTCTACTAGCAGCTGTCATGTTGGCCTCTGTGGACATAACATCTAAGACTGACTGAAGACTTTCTCTCTTGAACCATGGCACAAGGAAAACTCCATAGGGGTCATTAGGATTTTCTAGCCATAATGAGGTTAGTGGGAGGTTATTATCAAGAGGTATCTATTCCTTTAAAGGGATAGTAATGTTTCATAATAAAAGCAGCTCTAATTAATCATCCTAGTATTTGGACTTTGGAGAGTGTTATTTCAATTCTGTCACAGTTGTAGTACAAGAGTAATTCAATGACAAAGTATCCTCCTCCCGCCCCTTTTACTGATGTAACACTGCTCAGCCAGATCAGAAGGGAGGTGCCCAGGTAGACTGCAGAGAGGGACAATCTTCAATTAAGATAAGGGAAAAACCTGAAAAACTTGTCAAGGGGGGCAGGGTTTTCATTGTTCTGATAGGAAGAAGATTGTCCCCTGCTGTTATCTGTCTGGTCTATGGACTGCATTCCACATCTGAGAAGAGATGGCTTACACTAGGTAATAGGGGCGGGAGGGGAAACTTTGCTTGTGAATATCTCTTAAACCATAAAGGTCTGAGAGATAAGACTTACATCATTCTTCATATTTTTTTAATGCTTACAAAATAAAATAAAGTTAAAACGAAGTATTACTATCCCTTTAAAGGTCCAATTGTTACACAAATCCTTGTTTGATAAAGTAGACGACAAACCATGTGTATACTTCAGAAGGCAAAGAATATGATTACTTGGCAAATGTGGAGACCGGTTCAAGCTTTTTTACTTTCTTTTCCCCCTTTAAGGCTTCTGTATTCAGTCAAGCAGATGCTAGTAAATGTCATGTTAACTTTTTATGCATTAATATGAATTGATAGGGTATAGAACCCTGTGGCATAAATTATACATCCGCAGTGTTCACCTGCTTCAGAGGTAAGCTAAAATTCATAACATATGTTTCAAATGTCACCATAAATAAAAACATTGGTTTGTAATGCGCACTAGTCAATAGCTTTCAGGATAATTCACCTGCCAAAAAACAAGCAAAGGAAAAAAGAAACTCACAGTGGTAGCGCACCATAACGTGCATATTATCTTATATAATAATTCGCTAAATCGTGTCTAACGCCCGACATGCGCAGTAGACACTGCTGCGCGTGCGGCAGACATGCGCAGTAGAGACTGCCCGCGCCGCGGCTGATACAGAGCTGAGCTCTGTATCAGCAGTGGCGCGGGCAGTCTCTACTGCACGTAACTGCCCCGCGACCGGCTGCCGGAGGCACTGTGGCCCGTGTAACGGGCTGTTCAACTAGTCTTAAATAATATAAAACGCTAGCCTGAGAAGCTCCCTGTGTGCGAAACCGCACATGCACAGTTGAGACTGCTGTTCCAGTGATCTCCACTGTGCATGTACGGTTTCACACACAGGGAGCTTCGTGGTGAGCCATCCGGAGATCTCCACTCCGGATAAGTGTCCCCCCCCTCCCCTTTTCCTGACGTTAGCTGTAAAACTGACAGTAGGAGATTCAAGTTGACCGACTCTAGGAGCCTCTTCAGCAGAGCCGAAACTGCATTCTTTAAAAAGACGTACTTCATAGGAACGGTCTACAAACTGTGCTTGCAAACCAGGCATACTTTGTAGACCTCTCCAATAACGCAATTTCGGCTCTGCTGCAGAGCCGCCGGATGGTCCCCGGACCGGGATCTCCTGCTGTCAGCACAGCACTGACGTCAGGAGAAGGGGAGGGGGGGAACGTTTTAATGCAAATATATCTCAAACCATAGCAGCTTGAGAGAGAGGATTTGTGCCAGAGAGTTTATTTTTTTATCCTCTACAAAACTATAAGAATTTTTTATGGGCCATTACTGTCCCTTTAAGCAAGTCTCTTAACAGATCCAGAAGGATGGCTACATCTATATTTGTGATATAAATAGTTTCTGAGGCATTTGTTAACCCTTTGAGTGCCAGAGGGGTACGCAACGCATTGCAATGCTTTGCGTACCCCTCCGGCACTCAAAGGGTTAATTATTTTGTGTTGGGACAATGCTTCCATACACAGGGCTAGATTACAGAATAGGCAGAGTAGGCAACTGCCCCAGATTTTAAGCAGTGCTGGCCACACCCACATTCTGAATATGTGGGTGTGGCCAGAGTAATTTGAAAGACCGTGTGACAGTTTTATACCCTTTTACAAGCTATTATTGAATCCTTTGGGAGCTCAAGAGATCTCAGATGCATTGTGGAGCAACTATTCGGAGATCTCTCTGGCAGCAAACAGCTTTTTATTTTTTGCCCTTCCTTGTTATAAGGTAAGGGTACTTTTTGTGGGGGTTTCCTTTTAAAAGGTTGCATGCAAAAGGGTGTGCAATCCGATAACACATTAAGCATGTCGCCATGGTTAAAATGGTGACATGAGAATCTCGTACTGCATGACAGCGCGAGACTTTCATGTCACATAGTCAAAGTCCCATCATGCTTACCATCCCATCCCACAGCACAGCAGATATAAAATGGATGTTTAATAATAAATATGGTATTTGTATCTCCCCAACGCGATTTATGGTAACTGTGCATCGGATATCTCTCCTTAATCGATATCCGATGCCCCGATGAAATCACACAAGCATAGTCGGGTTGGGGAAATAAATCGGACTGGTCTGGCCTTGCAATAGTTTATTACGCCGAATAAACTTCCCGTGAATGTGCATCTGTAATGGTCCATCTTCCATTAACGAGGAACTCGTGTAAGCAGTCATGTATGCTCAGTGCTGCTCCGGGTTCTCTCTCACCTTCTCTGCGTGCTCCACTCTGCCATGTCCTTTTGCACACAGAGAAGGAGAGACAGAATCCAGAGCAGCGCTGAGCAATGACTGCTTACATGACTGCCTCGTTAATGGAAGATGGAGCATTCACGGGAAGTTTATACGGAGCAATAACTTATTGAGGCCAGTCCTCTTTATCTCCCCAACCCGACTATTTCTGCTGTGCTGTTGGATGAGAGGGTAAGCATGATGGGACATGTAGTTAGGGATATGCGATCTTTGACTATGCGACATGAGAATCTCGTGCTGTCATGCAGTGCGAGATTCTCATGTCGCCATCATGTCATGTCATCACGTCACATCATGCTTACTGTCTTATCTGGACGCACACTCTTTTGCGTGCCGCCTTTTAAAAGTAAATTCTTTTTTTTTTCATTTTTTGTGCCAGGAAATAGTAGACGGTGTGGGGGTGTGGCCATGGGTGGAGCTAAGGGTACCTAGCATGCTATGCCTAGGGTAATCTAGGATGTGAATCCAGTCATGACCATACACTGTGCTATGAATTAATCTAGGCAGAGCGCACACACTGAGTATTCTAACTGGCGATAAGCTTGGCCTTTATATATTCTGTGCAGGAAATTAGAATAAGGTGCCATGCTGTGCCTATATGATAAACAGTTTAATTTCTCAGACTTTTTTTTTTTTTTCTCAGAATAATTACTAGTACAGAGTATAGACAGCGTTTAGTTCTCTCTAAAAGAAACTAAATAGGTCCCCTTAAAGTAAAATAAAGAAAATAATTGGACGTTATAGAATATTTAACCCTTTGAGTGCTAGAGAGGCAGATCAATGCGTTGGCTGTCTCTCTGGCACTCAAAAGGTTGGCTGTCAATCTGGCTCTCAAAGGGTTAATCTGCAGTGAATAATACTGCCTTGAGAGTTTGATTTTATATAATTACTAGTTGAAAAGCCGGCCTACACGGGACACAGTGCCACCCAGCAACCGGCCGGTCTTGTCACTGGTGGCGCTGCAGTCATGCGCAGTAGAGACTGCCCGCTCCATGGCTGATACGGAGCAGGGTGCTCCAAATTCAGCCCGTGGTCCTTTCTGCGCACTTTCCAGTCCTAGGAACGTGTGCAGAGTGGACTCTCTTCTGATTTCGGAGCAACCCACTCCGTATCTGCCGCAGAGCGGGCAGTCTCTACTGCGCATGACTGAGCACCCGCAACCGTCTCTGCTGCGCATGACGGCTTCTGACAAACATCCTTAGCAAATTATTATATAGGATTTTTGCTATGCTACGTCTAGCATTCAAGAGGTTAAAAGCAGTTGGTTCAACCTGTTATTAGTCAAATGTTCCCCCCCAAGTGTGTCTGTGGAAATATATATATTTTACTAAAATTGTTGTAGTTAAAAGCTTTTTTAGATGGTTGTCACTTGGATTAGTGAACACGTTCCATACCCTTAGAGATGACATAATCGCGGAACGCTGAGAACAGATTCGGAAAGATAATAATTAGAGATGCGGGAGTCTTATGGAAAAAGCATTAGCACAAAAATGAATGCTTTAATCTACCGCAGGGTTCCCCACGTACAGACTTCTAGAGCGACAAAACAAACAGGTCTGATATTGCAGTCTGCACATGTACTAAAATGTTTTGAGCTAGGTTAACTGATGAAACGTGTTAAAGACGATAACGGTCTAGGGACGCAAGTGTCTCTTAATTTTTGTTTAACCCCTTAATGACTGGTGATGTACCAGGGTCAATGCAGTTTTTTTTTCCCCTGAAGGACACGTGTCAGTCCTGGCACATCATGTACTTTGTGCGCTGCGGGAGCACTGTATGCACAAGCCGGGTCTGAAATTTACTGCACTCCGGTATACGTTATCGGTCAACAATAATCAAAGCAGTCCTTAACCCCTCAAGGACTGACCCTGCACGCATGGGGCTGGCATTTAAAAACCACTGAGCACTTTTTATTTTTTTTTGTTTTTCTTTTTGCCAATCCGAATCGGGGGTCCCTGAACGGCGTGCAGCCGCGCAGGGAGCTCTGAAATCAATGATGTCCCAGGTCATCTGTCCTTTCCCATGATGGTCCTGGAATCTCATGGGTCCTTAAGGGAGGTCACTTCCCTGGGCCACTGGTTGTTAAAGGGTTAACTATTGGATGTTCCAGGTCATCGGTCCTTTAGGGAAGTTTCCCTATGATGGTCCTGGTACATCATGGGCCCCTAAGGGTTTAAGGGAAGGTCGCATCCCTGGGACGCTGGTTGTTAAGGGGTTAACTGTTGAACGTATGTATGTGTCCCTCATACCCTAGACAAAGAACTCTAGGTGCCTTTAGCCCCACCCATGGCCACACCCCCACTCATGTGACCCCACCCCCAGTCCCATCTGTTCTCTCCTGGTACAAAAAATACCCTTGGCCTATAATGACAAGGGATGAAAAAACAAGTTTAACCCCTTGGTTGCTAGAGAGTGTCAACGCATTGTTTAGCATCTGTGGTACTGAAATCTGAGCACTTCGGGGAGGTCATCCCTTCCACATCATCAGCATTTCAACGACTCTCCATGCTAACGAGTAAACCCCACCCCCCTTGCATACATAATTATTGGTGCATAGGAATATGTGTGTCCCCATCTCTAAGGTGATGTGTTCGTCACACAATGCCAGGTGCTTGGCCATAGCATCTCCCCCGAAGTAATTCTGGAGTGAATCAACTGGATGAATACACCTTATCAAAATTCCCTTTGACGTAAAAGAGGTATAAAGCCCCATTTAAATCAACGGGGAATTTGTCGCCCTTTGTTGTTCCTCAAAATTATTCTCCTCCTTAGCTCGGCAAACACGCTAAGTGGCAATTGTCTCCATTCATGCTGTTTTGTGTAGAAAAATTCACGTATACTAGTGGAACTATGTACTCCAAAAGTGAGGAGGGTTTTTTATAATGTAGCTATCCCCAGAACTGGATTTCCTATTAGGCAAAGTAGGAAACAGCCTAGAGTGCCAAATGCTGAAGGACTCCTTTGCACTGGCCCCACCCATACTGCAGAATGTTGGTGTGACCAGCACATCTATCTCCTTGTCCTCGTACTGGGTTCATGCTCTTTATAGGCTTTTCTTTACCCCCTGTTATTGGCCAAAGGACATAAATATTTTTTCATCGTGCAGTTTGGCTCTTGATGCTAATCGGTTTCTGCGCTGTTGAAAAAGTGGCACACACAGTGATAAACCCTTTGAATGCCAGAGGGATCCTGCGTTGCGTACCCCTCTGGCATTCAAAGGGTTAATATTGATCTTCAGCAGAGCCTGCACACGGAGGTCATTTCTAAAAATGCAGCAAGCAAGAGTTTGACCTTGAACACGTGTAGTCCGCATGCTGTACGAGCGATTGACCTAAAATACCATAATGCCATCAAAATCTAAAGGTTCTTTTTGTCAACCCTTTGAGTGCCAGAGGTATACGCAACGCATTGCAATGCG
Source organism: Rhinophrynus dorsalis (assembly GCA_037306005.1). NCBI lineage: Eukaryota > Metazoa > Chordata > Amphibia > Anura > Rhinophrynidae > Rhinophrynus > Rhinophrynus dorsalis. Next base: position 29,453,888 of record CM074718.1, read on the forward strand.
TTGCGTACCCCTCTGGCACTCAAAGGGTTAAACTCGACAAACTACTTTACAGACAACAGGCTATGACATCATATAGGGAGATATTGATAATCTTCTCAACAAACTGAACATGTCTTCATGTGACAGGTCCATATAGATCTGTGGTTAATTTTTTAGTTCTCTTGAGTAGACTCAGACCTATTAAATACAGCTTGCTACAACACCCATGAGTGCAGCCGTGCCTTTTGCTTTATTTTAACCATTTCAGGACTAGCGGTTTGCAATGCACGCTTTCAATTATTCTGGTCCTTTAAAGGCTTAATCTCAGTACTGACCTGCAACCAGGCTATCGCTCGACTTTCTCGTAAGCACATCAAGAAAAGAGGAATTTCAAATGCAGCAATACGTCATTAAAAAGTCTGTAAGTGATTTCTTCAGGTCGTAGAAGACTATAGGGTTATCTACATGCTTTTATTGTATTTTGGAATCTATCCTTTTTATTAAACTTCAGTCTTTTTGACAAGTGGAGCCGTCTCAACATATTGTTCATTTGTTACCCGAGCGGAGACGGGCCTAATCTCTCCGAATGTGCAAGAGTCAGCGGACATCCTAGCTGACCACTACAATTGTGAGTATTCCTTGCTCTGTTTTATATATTTATATACTAAGGGTCTAGGTCATGCAGAAGCATTTCTATTCCTCCGCATGGACAGGAGAGGGACAGCAGTGGTATTGCGGTGATCCCCGGAGCGTGACACTCTACCACTGTTTTCCCCACCACCGCCACACACGAGCAGTTTGCTAGGAGACGTTGCTTTCTGTGTCCGTGAATGTTACGCACACAAGGAGCGACGTGTCATAGCAAATTATATATAGAGATAGACTGGACAATACTGCACTATTGGGCACCCATCTTTCTTCTTTTCTTTCTGCATGGTTTGTCGTTCTGGGGAGAGCGAGTTTTGAAGGTGCGACCCTCTGAGACCGTTTGCAACAGATTGGCTGACTTGGAGCAGCTTTAATATTCCCCATAGGAACGAGAACAGCTTACTCGGGTGATTGGTGAAAGTGACAGTGTCCTGTTTGGTTCAATACAAGGGGCGCCTCCCCCCTTTTTTGCCTCCCTTTTTGTATTGTCTACATAAGTGATTACAGTCAAACACACTTTAGATTTGTGAATATTTGATAAATAAAACGTCAATTGCAGTAGCATTTCCAAGAACATTCTTCTGATATAAAAATGAAACTGTTAGCTGGTGTTTTGACAGTGTCTGATGTTTTCTGAAGTCTTTGCAGACTTTAAAGCGTTGAGGTTAAAGTTGAACGCTGGCACAAATTAAATTATATTTTCCATGTTGCAGACCAAAGTTAGATAAAATTGTTGTGCTTCCTTAAAGCAGCTCCAATTAATCTTCATAGTATTTGGGAAATGGAGAGTGTTATTTCAATACGGTCAGAGTTGTAGTTCAAGAGTAATTGAATGATAAAGTATCCCCCTCCGCCCCTTTTACTGATGTAACACTGCTCACCTCAGAGCAGCAAGACTGTCTGGATGGATCGCAGAGAGGGACAATCTTCAGTGAGCATAAGGGAAAAAACCTGTCAAGGGGGCAGGGTTTTCCTTATGATCACAGTAAGAAGATTGTCCCTTGCTGTGAGCTGTCCGGTCAGGTGACCAGATTCCACATCTGAGGGGAGGTGACTTACACTAGGTAAAAGGGGTGGGAGGAGGACACTTTATCATTCAATTACTCTTGAATTACAACTCTGACAAAATTGAAACAACACTCTCCATGGCCCAAATACTATGAAGATTAATTGGAGCTGCTTTTATTTTGAAACATTACTATCCCTTTAACCATCTGAGTACCATAAAGGTATCATGGCATTGCAACGCTATGTGTTGGATACACCTCTGGCACTCAGCAGGTTAATGCGCAAGTGATGCACCTTGTTAGCTGTCCTGTCAATCAGATTTTCTGAAGGTGTCACATTTTTTTTTTTTTTTTTTTTTGAGTTGTGAATGTAATTATTTGGTTTAGGAATTTTATATTAATTATATGGTCTAGAAAATTGATTTTACATTTTTTTTTTTTATCTTCTTGTTTTTCCCTATTTTGCCCTCCAGCCTCCGTGTTGCAGTAATGAGATTAATTTTACCGTGGTTACAGCATTACAAAGTACATGAATCCCTTAACCCTTTGAATGCTCTGCAATGCATTGCGTACCCATCTGGCACTCAAAGGGTTAAAGGAACAGCAAACATTTGTTCATGAAAACCTTTTTAATCTTTTAAAGGGCCGTAAGTTCAAAAGGAAAAGTGGAGGCGTTCTAGGGCAATCCATAAAAAAATTGTCATTGATTAAAGTGGGGATTTTAACCTCTTGAATGCTAAAGTGGTCTCCAACACCCCTCTCTTGCATTCAAGGGGTGACAATCCATATTTTAATCAATGGGAACCTTTAGTTCTTCCCTTTGGTGCACATGGTTTACCCCAGAATCCTCCATTTTTTCTTTTGAACTTACTACCCTTTTTGTTAAGTAAAACAAACCTATTCCCACTGATTTTCATTCCAAAATTATTACAGGTAGAACCTGCCGCTTTTTTTTAAACGTAGTTATTGTATTTTACACCACTTGGCATCTGAATTAGGAAATATATTTTTTTAAACTGCTCTCCGGGGAGTAGCTTGTGTCAGTGACTATGGCTCTCCATAGAGAGTGATACTAACACCAGCTCCATCTGGTGACCACAATTGAGAACTACAGTATAATTGAAAAAAACAATTTGATTATCAATAGCTTTAGAATGAAAAATCTATTTTTTTTTCTCATCAGATAAAAAAATACTGCTACATATTTTTTTCATGAAAAAAAGTTTATTCCTTTTTAGAGGCAGTACAAGGTCGATACAAGACCCTTTCAACCCAGTGCCCTCAGAGATGTAGGACCAGAGTTGTCTGCTGCTTTTTGTACAGACCACAGCTAGGTGGTGCTGGCATCTTACTCTGTGCTCATGGGAGCTTTTTTCTGTCTCCTTTGAAGCCCATGGACAGAAGATTCACAGACACAGGGCTTCCATAGAAAACCCCCATGGTAGTTGAGTAAAGTGCCGTCATTACCAGATGTGTAGATATGCAATCTACACCACTGGTTCTCAAGTGCGGCCACCATGACAAATGTGCTCATGGTGGCCATATGCAGCCATCAACCTCGTAGTGAACAGCCACCCCAAACCTTTTTTGTAAGTGCTGATTGGAACTGGGCTTGAAAATAGCGTAATTAAAGCAGATGGGGTGGGTTTAACCTCAGCTGTGTCTGGACTGGCTGACGAGAGTGTCTCAACCTTTCTCCCATCAGGCAATCCATAAACGTTCAGCCTGCCCCAGTTGCTTTCATGCACCACTTGTTAGACATCTCATATAGTGGCAGAGCATGCCAGGATGGATCATACTATGGCGGACTGGCAGCTGACCTGAGCTGAACTAATGAAAGTCAGTTTGTGGTTCTGTGGCTATCAGTGGGTCATGGCTGATGGGGGGGTGGGGTGGCTATCACCCTGGTGAGGTCCCTAAGTGAATGATTCTGTGGCTATTTTGGAACCAAGATGGAGGGATAAATGTGTGGTTCTATGGCTACTGAGGTACAATGCTGGGGGTCATTATGTGTGGTTATATGGCTACAGTGCAACAGGACAAGGTTTGTTAAGTTAGTATGTGTGGTTCTATGGATCTCCATTCAGTGGCTCAATCCTGAAGAGTCAGTATGTGTGGTTCTATGGCTACCAGCGAAGTGGTAAAAGGCTGGAGGGTCACTGGTTCTGTGGCTACCAGCGAAGTGGTAAAAGGCTAGAGGGTCACTGGTTCTGTGGCTACCAGTTCAGTGGTACAAGTCTGAAGGGTCGTTATGTGTGGTTCTATGTCTATCAATGCATTGGCACAAGGCTGGGGGATCAGTATGTGTGGTTCTCTGGTGACAAGTGGCAGCAGGACAAAGCTTCTGGGGTTATGGCTACCATTGCAGTGAGGTCAGTATGTGAGTAATTATAATCGGTGTTTCAAAAATATAAGACCATTGTTTTCATATGGTAAAGGACTGATATTACCTGTTTGCTAAACCACACTGACTTTTGATCACTGTTTCATAGGTTCTCACCCACAGACACACCTGACAATAGAAGAACATTACAGAGAATCAAATCTAGTATTGTTCCCTTAAGAATCTGTTCCTTCACCAGATCTGTAAAGGATACCCTTTGCAAGGAATCTAGAATGTTGAAGCAACATATCTGACACATTAAAGTCTCCGACAACTAAAATATCACTCCTTATTGACTTCTTTATTATTTATTTTATCAGTGTGTTAGACAGTTCTTCATCCTGTACTAGATATATATATATATATATATATATATATATATATATATATATATATATATAAATTACTCCTAGCCAAACAACCATATCTCCAGTTTCAGTAGTTACACAAATGTTCTGTAATTTTTCCTCTGTTTTCATTACTAATGTAGACTTTATATTCTTCCCATAAACAGCAACTCCACATGCCTTCTTTCTTCATCTGTCTTTTCTATAAAGACAATACCACAGGTCTAGGAATCAAATCCAAATTATCCCTAGACTTTACTGAATTTATATCAAGGAGTTTATTTCCTAAACCAAGAGCATTTGCGCATATACTGTATTGATAATTTCTAGTGTTTTCCCTGGACGTTCTAAGTTTCATGTAACATATACCGGAAGTATTGGCTTAACACTTTGAGTGCCAGAGAGGTACCCTTCGATACCCCTCTGGCATGCTGCAGAATGGGCTCTCTGGTAGGCAACAAGCACATTTTTTATAAGAGTTGGCATGTGTGAATGTGTGTCTCACATACATGGAGGATGTTTAATTAACCCTTTCAGTGCCTTGGTGTATCTAATGCATTGCAAAGCAATGTGTTGGCTACCTCTGGTACTGAACGCCGTAAGAGTGTCATTCTACATTACACCGTACACTAGAGAGAGACAGGAGCTGTGGGTCAGTATGAAGCTCAGAGCAGACCAGCAAGAGAAGCAGCAGGACGATAACCATGTAGGAAAATTGACCTGCATGGGGGGAGGGGGCATGGATGGTGTGTGGAAAGGAAGAGATGGGCTGCAGGAGGGGTGGGCTGCTATTATGTGAAACTGAGTGTATGTATGTTTAATAGTGGGTGCAGGAGCCTGACTGTGTATGTGAATATACATGTACATTGGTATACACACGTACGCACAATGAGCTCTTGCCTCTTTGGAGATGCTGTACAACTGCAATTCTGTGACTCCATTTTGAACCGGGGTGTGACACTAAGGCCACAGTTATAGCCCGTCTCTGAGCAATCAAGTATAGTTCTGTAATTATTGTGTTTAAACGAAGGACTTAACTAGCTACATGTCCTTTAAAAACCTGTTGGATATATCCATATATCTTTTTCTAATTATGGCTTTTTAAGGTGGTTTGATCACGCAGCGACTGAAGTGGAGATGAAGGGTAAACACTGGGGTCTTGTGGGGTGCGAGTGGCATTCAGGCATTTAAAGTGGAACTTTCATGCCTAACTAAGTGATGTTGTATAGATTGTTCTTGCCCAAGTAATTCCAGTCCCTGTAATAAAATATGTAATGTTGCCCATTTTATATATTAACCCTTTGAGTGCCAGAAGGGTATGCAGTGCATTACGAAGCAATGCATTGAATATCTTTCTGGCACTCAAAACAGTAGAGCGCTGCCATCTTGCCGACGTCCAGCGTGAGACGCAGCGCTCTTTCTTGTGCTTGGCTATCAGTCATCTGATATTGTGCCTGGAAGAGGCGTAACTAGTAGCCTCTGGGCCCTATTGCAAGAAGTACCACGGGCCCACCACCACCACCTCATTGGCCCCCCTCGACCACACTGACCCCCTCTACAATGCCCCTCAATCTTCACAATTCCCCCATCTCCTACCTCCCTGGAGCTGCCGCGTGGTCCTCTTAGTAATGCAGAGCGCTGGGAGATGATGTCATCTCCCAGCGCTCTGCATTACTAGAGCGCAGGAGGGAAATTGTGGGTGCCAGATGGAGGGGTCGCAGGGGGCGGCTGGGCTGTCGCAGGTGCAACCCCTGCGACCCCTCTAGTTATGCCACTGGTGCCTGGCCACGCACTCCACGCTCTGTGTTCACCAGGTATGGAAATTAGTGGGGCGGACTTGGGGGAGTCACTCCAACGTTAAGGAGGGATTGTACACTGCTCCGTTCAGAAATCTACTGCCACACAGACTGAACAGAAGAAGTCTCAGCCAAACGTATAGACTCATCTATTTTACAAATTAAAAAAAATAATATATATATGTATATATATAAATATATATTTATATATAATATTGTGACACATCTCTAAACACTACTAATGCATTGAGATTGTCTATAGAAGGTGAAAGTTACCCTTTAAGGGGGGTGGCCTGGTAGGAGTTACTTAGGATAGCCTGGACTTTCGTTATTGGGGTTGTGTGACAAGTATGAATGAGTGTGTTATGAAAGTGGGGTGACATGGAGTATTTTTAAGGGTGATGGTATGATATCTGTCTGTGGGGGTGGGGGGTGGTACCTTGCCTACGGTCAAGTCTAGTGTTAATCGGGCTCTCTTAAATGACTAATACACATACATAGAGAGTTGTTCATCTTTAAAATGAAATAAACTTCTCTTGGGGGTGACAGGTACACTGTAAAGGGATAGTGATACTTAAGTATTACTAATCCCGATAGCAAAGTACTACTTAAAATAAACGATTGCCCCCAGTGTCATCTCTCAAACCTTTATGGTTTGAGAGATAATCACTTCTAAAGTTGCCCTCTCCCTCCCCCTTCCCCGTAGTCAGCGTTCTAGCTGACTACAGGGAACAGTCGTATGACTTTCAGGCGGCTCTCCAGCACAGCCTGATCTCATTACTAAAAAAGAAAACTTTCACTGAAATGGTCTTCTACGTGTGCTTGGCTTGCAAGTACACGTAGAAGACCGTTTTAGTTATTATTTTTTTTTTTTTAATTAACGCGATCATGGCTCTGCTGCAGAGCCGCCTGATGATCTAAGACCGGATTTCCCTGAGTCAGCTAGCATGCTCACTATGGGGAAGGGGGAGGGAGAGGGCAACTTTAGGAGAGATTATCTCTCGAACTGTAAAGGTTTGAGAGATTACACTGGGGGCAATACATTTATTTTTAATATGACTTTAATATAGGGATTAGTAATGCTTAAGTATTACTATCCCTTTAAGTAGAAGAGTTTTTTTAAGAGAACAGCGAGTTAAAACATGCCTCTTAATGTGAACATATTTTTATCTAAATGATTGGGCACCGACTACTCTCATAGTTTAGCAGCATATAAAAAAGAACCAATTATAGTAGTAAAGTTATTTGCAGGCTCCTTTTCTTACAGTTTGAGGATTCTTGCAATCAACTATGCCAGTTCTCAACAAGGAAATAGCAGTCATTTTTTGGAATGTACTTGCAGGAACCTGTTTCACAATTTGAGAAAATAGTCAACTGCATGAAAAGGCTGTTTGAAAGGTTACCACAATGCAAATATTCTGTATTGTAAAATGGGACTGTTCTGTAAAGCAAAAATGATGGCTTGTTCACTGTAAAGCATATTATCAAACATTCTGGAGAATGAAAGCTTCAGATGAATTGTGTTCCTGGTACAAAACAGAGTTGCCAATCACGGCTGCAACCTTACCTGTTATTTGGAGAAAATGTATTGGTGGTTGACTCCCTGCCTGAAGAGATGTATTGTCTTATGCAGAAAGTAAAATATCTGAACTATACTATGGGGGTTAGGAACAAAGGCGTGTTAAAGAGGTGATAACGTCTCCTGTGAGATCACTTCTCCAGGTCCTATTTTATTCCATAGAGCCTATGCACTAAGATCTCCAAAGTTGGAACAATCTTAGCGCAGGGCTGTCCAAGTTTAGTCCTCAAGGGCCACTAACAGGCCAGGATGTAAGGATTTCCCTTATGAAGCACAGGTTAGTTAATCAAAATGAATGAGCCATTGATTAACTCACCTGTGCTTAATCAGGGAAATATTTAAATCCTGGCCTGGTGGGGGCCCTTGAGGACTGAATTTGGACAGCCCTGTCCTAGTGCATTGGCTCCATAGAATAACCTAGGAACTGGAGAAGTGGGGGAAGATGCATTAAGGTGTTATAAAGAATTGATGTAAGTGGAACTACCACCGCTAAGCATATTTGTTTCTAATAATTCCCTATCGGGCGACTAGCTGCTTAGTAGCTCTAGTCGCTAGAATTATTACCTGGTTATGGAGAAATATGCATTCATCCTTGGCTGACAGGCAGGACAGAGCGCGGACATCTTGCCCTAATGACGCCCGCGCCCTGCGCTGTCAGTCCCTTCCGGAGCCGAATGGCTCCTAGCAACACCTCCTACAGCCGTCTGGGACTGGCAGAGCAGGCGTGCGGATGTCACTAGGGCAAGATGTCCGCGCTCCGTCCTGCCTGTCAGCCGAGGATGAATGCATATTTCTCCATAACCAGGTAATAATTCTGGCGACTAGCGCTACTAAGCAGCTAGTCGCCAGATAGGGAATTATTAGAAACAAAGTCGCTTAGCGGTGGTAGTTCCGCTTGAAGTGGAGAAGACTTATCCAGTGATAACAATTCTCCAAGTCCTATGTTAATTTACGGAGCCAATGCAATATGTTTTCTCAAACTTTGTAGATCTAGTGCCTAGACTCTACAGAATAACACAGGAATTGGAGAGGTGATATCGCTGGAGAAGTCATCTCCACTTTATCACCTCTTCATCACACCTTAGTACATAACCCCCATGTGGAAGCTGGAGGGTGTTAATGGTGCTTTTAACCTCTTGAAGACCTCTCTAGCATTCTAGTGATTAAAAGCCCAATTGAGAAAATAATCCGTTTGGGGAATGTTGCGTTCTCCTGCAGTTCAGCTGCTTTTGCTCTGTAGTTTTTCATCCCTTGTTCTCTGTATAAGACCTTGTTGTTATTCTGGCACTCCTCTTCCAAATGGTTTGTACAACTTCAGTGAAGATGATGATGAAGTCATCTAATGAGTTGCTTGTTGAACATTAGGATGGAGGTTCTGTACGGTTTACTATGGTCAAGAGGTCTTCAACACATTTGCTTTGAAGGGGCTAAAACAAGAGTGGGTATTATGAGGCCTTTCGGCTTTTGTGGACTAAACTGCCATTATGCTCTGCCAGCCTAGGACTGTATGGCATGATGGCATTTGTAGTCCACAACAGTACGAAGGTCTTCATTCGCCCACCACTGTGATAAAGAAAAACTGTAGCCTACAGAAAGTCTGATTATTTGTTGAACAAGAACTTTCCTCTGTAATTGTTCCATCACGTAGCAGTCTGGGATGTTCTTTTGCTTCTTCCCCTTGGAACTTTGTTGTAGTCTGTAACTCCACATTGTCATTTATGGTCTGTAGAAACCTGGTTCTACACAATTTAGCTGGGGCTCTTTTCTATAAGTTCTCTCCTTTAGAGTGTGAATACCTATTGTGTATTTTGTGGAGATGGACAATGAATGTGGATTGAAAATCTGCAAATATGTTCATCTTCAGAAAAAAATGGATAGATATATATTTATTTTTATAATATCAACAGATAGTTGAAGGACACCTACCTAGGAAGCCTTTACTTAAAGGGATAGTAATACTTTGTTTTATCTTTATTTTATTTTGTAGGCATTAAAAAAACATGAAGAACGATATAAGTCTTATCTCTCAAACCTTTATGGTTTAATAGATATTCACAAGCAAAGTTTCCCCTCCCGCCCCTTTTACCTAGTGTAAGCCGTCTCTTCTCAGATGTGGAATCCAGTCCATAGACCAGACAGATAACAGCAGGGGACAATCTTCTTCCTATGAGAACAGTGAAGTCCCTGCCCCCTTGACAAGTTTTTCAGATTTTTCCCTTATCTTAATTGAAGATTGTCCCTCTCTACAATCTACCTGGGCACCTCCCTTCTGCTCTGGCTGAGCAATGTTACATCAGTAAAAGGGGCGGGAGGGGGATACTTTGTCGTTGAATTACTCTTGAACTACAACTCTGACAGAATTGAAATAACACTCTCCAAAGTCCAAATACTATGATGATTAATTAGAGCTGCTTTTATTATGAAACATTACTATCCCTTTAAACTAATTCATTCTCTTAACCCTTTGAGTGTCAGAGGGGTACGCAACGCATTGCAAAGCAATGCGTTGCGTACCCCTCTGGCACTCAAAGGGTTATTTCAGGTATAGGCAATTTGAGGCTTTCTAGTTGCTATTCTCAATAACTGGAGGGCATCCCACTTCACAACACTGTTGTTAGATGCTCATAGTATCTTGAACACATTTCTCCGATGCAATGATTCCCAATCTGTTGAGACAATTATTATGTACCTATTAAAGAAAGCAAAAGTCAGGTTCTATCGAAGTGAAGTAGAATCATTACATTAGCAGTGGCCAACAACACTAATTACTACATTAGTTGTTCCCAGTGATTTCAATAGATCTCCGATAACTCATTTGTTTCCTTTGACTTATCACGTAATTGGAATGGTATGTTTCCTTATAGGAGATATGATGCGGATTGCCTCCTCAGAGTTTGCAGATGATCCATGTTCATCCGTGAAACGTGGGACAATGGTACGGGCTGCCCGGGCACTGCTTTCCGCTGTCACCCGCCTACTGATACTAGCAGACATGGCTGATGTTATGAGGCTGTTAACACATCTTAAAATTGTAAGTATAGAATATTTTATTTTTTTCTTTTTCTTGCTCATCTGTTTTTCTTTTTAACCCCAACAAAATATTATTGTTGGCTTCTCTCCTGCTTGGTTCCTTGACCTTCAACTGTGATTTAAAGAAGATCTTACATTCCTAATACTCCTCCTTGCCTTACTAAGGGTAAAAAAAAAATCCTAATGACCTCTCTAAATTTGTCCTTGTGCTTTTCTGCAGGCGTTAATATCTTCATTCACTCCTAGATACCATGTCCGCGGAGGAGGCCATGACAGTTATAGCAGGACAACAGGATCTTAAATTCCACACATTGCTCATGGTGATCTTAACCCTTTATGGACCAGATAGATTGATATTCATTACAAAGTACCACTCTGGCTCCAAAGGGGGTTGAGGTAGATTCATGCACTCTGCCTGCTTCAGTTTGAAACCCACCAACCCAAGAAAAAAAAAAAACCTCTTCATCAACTGTCATGTCTGCCTCCATGAACATGATGTCCAAAGTGGATTGAAAATGGTAAATCTTCAACAGAGGAGTAAGGGCACAATGCATAGGTGTCATAAGATTTTTTTTTTTGATTATAGTAAGGTAAGTAGGAGAATATTAGGTACTTGCGTTGCTCCTTTAAATGCTTATTGGAAAGTCAGTATTTAGAGGTAAATAGTTGCAAAGGGGCTGCTTACCAGAAGCAGAGATGAAGGTTCTGGACTGAACCATGACAGGCTTCATCTAGGGTTTTGTAGATGCACCAAACTTGCAACGGTATCATGAAGACCGTCCAGTAGACACAAATGCACCATTGAATGATATCCATTAGAGATCTGGGTGACACCGTGGTTGTGTGTGAAACTAGTGACTGAAGGGTTGGGCTTCATTTGTTGCAGTCCTACATTCCACAATTCAGAGGAGGTATTTTCTCATGGACATACTGGGAACTTGGTAAATTTGAGTCCCCAGGGAGGGCTCATCTGCTGCCAACAAGAGGACATCATTGATGTAATTTGCTTCATAAAGGGGGTGGGGCTTAACCAGGTGGGTGGGGCTGCCATGTTTTTTTATAAAGTGGGAGGGACGGGATAAGAAGTAGCAGGAAGTGGGAGGAACAAGGTAGGAAGGAGGAGAAGTGGGTGGGGCATCTGTAATATTTTTCGATTTATTTTCAAAGGACTAAATTGTAATCTTATAAACGCTTTGGGGGGTTCCCCATTCCCACCACTTTCATGGCTTTAGGGATCCCATTATCATAACTATCTTGATAGAAGTGATAATGTTTATTGTATGTAAATGGTTTGAGAAATGTCAGAATAGATCAGAGCATAATAATCTCAATGGAAACATAGAATTTGACAGCAGATAAGAACCATTTTGGCCCATCTAATCTGCCCATTTTCGTACAGTAAAAGCCTCAAACATTATTTTGTCCTTGGTCTTGTCTAATGTAAGGACAGCCTTATGCCTATCCTATGCATGCTTACATTCCATCATTGTCTTAACTTCTACCACTTTTGCTGGTGAGCTGTTCCACTCTCTACAACCCTCTCAGTGAGGTCAAACTTTCTTACATTACATCTAAACCTGTATCCCTCTAGCTTTAGACTATGGCTTCTTGTCCTAACATTTTTACTCCTTTGAAATATACTTCCATCCTGCACTTTGTTGAATCCCTTCATGTATTTGAATGTTTCTATCATATCCCCTCTCTCTCTTCTCTCCTCCAAGCTATACATGTTCCGATCCTTTAGTCTATCCTGATATTTCTTTTCCTGTAAACCAGTCACCATTTTAGTAGCCCTTCTCAGAATTTTCTCTAGAGTATCTATATCCTTCTGGAGATGTGGTCTCCAGTACTGTGCACAATACACTAGGTGAGGTCTAACTAGAGATCTGTAGAGTGGTATGACCACGTCCCTCTTTCTGCTACTAATAGCTCTAGCTATACAACCCAGCACCCTACTTGCATTCCCCACTGCTTTGTTACATTGCCTGCCTAACTTTAAATCATCAGAAAGTATTACTCCCAAATCCTTTTCCTCTGTCTCTGACAGCACAGTGCCCTTAATACTATATACTGCTTTTGGATTTTTACGTCCCAAGTGCATTATTTTACATTTATCAACATTAAACTGCAACTGCCACACTCTTGTCCATTCTTCTAATTTACCTAAATCATTTGGCTTATTCCCCCTGGAATATCTACCCTGTTGCAGATCTTGGTATCATCTGCAAAAAGGCATCCCTTACCTTGAAGACCTTTTGCAGTATCACTAATAAAAATATTAAAAAGAATGGGCCCTTGAGGTACTCCAATAGTAACACTCCCTTCGTCTGAATATTCTCCATTGACTACATCCCTCTGTCTCCTGTCACTCAGCCATTGCCTTATCTATTTAAATATTTTTACATTCAGACCCAAACACTGCAATTTATTAATGAGTCTTCTGTGAGGGACAGTGTCAAATGCCTTACTGAAATCTAGATAAGCTATATCTACTGCTCCCCCATGTCTATTACTTTAGTTACTCGTCAAAAAACCTCTATGAGGTTAGTTTATGGGGTGCCGTTTGTAAACCATTCGTTTTGTCCACAAAATTGCAGCAGTTAGGCCACCAAAGTCATGTTCTCCACTGAATGTTTGTATATATTTCACCAAGTACATTGTTTACAAAATTTTAGCTATTCCACAACATGAAATGTATTGACCAAAGTTTAGTACCAAATAAATTTGGTACAAATGATATGTCTGTCAGTTCACTGAATGAGTAAAGATTGTCACCAAATGAATTTGTTGCACCAAATATGTCAATCAAATCACCAAATGATGACCGGGTTCACCAAATATGTCAATCAAATCACCAAATGATGAAAGTATCCCACCAAATGAATTCAGTGCACAGGATATGTCAATCAATTCACCAAATGATGAATTCAGTGCACAGAATATGCCAATCAATTCACCAAATGTTGAAAGAGTTCACCGAATGTCAATGAATCCACCAAATTATGACATTTTGTTACTAAATGAATTTTGTTGTACTGAATATGTCTCTGAAATCGCCAAATGATGAACGGGTTTGTGTAATATGTCAATCAAATCACGAAATGTTAAAAGGACCCCGCCAAATTTGTCAATAAATCCACAAAAAGCTGAAATTTTGTCACCAAATGAATTCTGTCGCACCAATTTGTGGCTCAGATCACCAGATGATGAACAGGTTCCCAGAATATGTCAAAATTTCATCATTTGGTGATTTGATTGACATATGCGGTGTGACAAAACTCATTTGGTGACAAAATGTCATCATTTGGTGGATTGATTGACATATTGTGTGCACTGAATTCATCTGGTGGGATATTTTCATTGTTTGTGATTTGATTGACATATTCTGTGCACTGAATTCTTCTGGTGGGATACTTTCATCAGTTGGTGAATTGACATTCTGTGCACTGAATTCATTTGGTGGGATACTTTCATCATTTGGTGAATTGATTGACATATTCTGTGCACTGAATTCTTCTGGTGGGATACTTTCATCAGTTGGTGAATTGATTGGCATATTTGGTGCGACAAGTTCATTTGGTGACAAAATGTCATCATTTGGTGGACACTTTCATCATTTGATGATTTCATTGACATGTTTGGCAACGATGCATTTGGTGAAATATATACAAACAATCAGTGGAGAACATGACTTTGGTGGCCTAACTGCTGCAATTTTGTGGACAAAACGAATGGTTTACAAACGGCACTCCATGTTGGTCTGACAACATCTCCCTGCTGTAAACCCATGCTGTCCGGGATTGCGCAAAGGGCTAAGTTTCTAATATCCAGGTTTTGCACCATTATCATATAGTTATATTTGAAGGCCAGGGGCACATTCAGAATTTTCAGAGATGGGGTTTCAAAAATGAAAATATACCTATGCCTATAGTAGGTTTTTCCTTTTATACCTATAGTATGTCTATTCCTTTATACCTATAGTATGTCTATTCCTTTATACCTATAGTATGTGTTTTCCTTTATACCTATAGTACTATAGTTATACAATAGCCATACAGGTTTATACAGATTTGTCTGAAGTTAATATGGCCATTACAGAATACCAAAATGTTAACCCTTCGAGCAGCAGAGGTGTTTTGCAATGCAATGCGTTGGATACCTCTCTGGTGCTACAAGGGTTAAAGGATTCCATTTTGAATGTTATGTCTATGGAGTCCAATGTGACTGTCACTAGCAGGACCACAGGACCTCAGACTCTGCTCACTGAAAATGATATTAACCTTTTAATCACCAAAGTGTATGCAATGTCATCCCCTCTGGTCCGTAATGGGTTAAATAGCCTGCCCTATTTCAGTCTGAAAAAACCTCCAGCAACTCTCCTGTCCTCCTCCATGGACATGTCATCCATGATTGATTTGTAGCTACTCTTTCTTTAAAAAAGGGACACAGGCAAGATCCATAGGGGCAGTTAGTATTTTATGGCTGTAATAAGGTGGGTGTGGGTTAATATAAGGTGATCTCCTTTAATTATTTTAACATTTATTAGTTAAATTTAAAACTGGGGATGCTAGAGAGGTCTCCAATAATACATTTGGGATGTGTCTGGCATGGTGCATACAAATAGGTAAAGCTATTAACCCTTTGAGTGCCAGAGGGGTACGGAATCTGGCACTCAAAGGGTTAAGACAGGTAAAAACACCCTTCTTACAATAACTAAAGCTGTTCATTTTAGATTCCTTGCACTGTGAATATGGTGCCATCTAGTGGAAAGATGTGGCATTTTAGGCATCTGGGACATGCAAGATTGAAGCACCTTGGACCTTTTGTTCAAAGGAAAACTGGAGTTATTTTGGGACACATCAACTGCACTGTAGGGCAGCAATACAAATTCCCATTTATGTAAATGGAGATTTTAACCCCTTGAATGCTATAGGTC
The DNA here is from genome assembly GCA_037306005.1 of Rhinophrynus dorsalis. Classification (NCBI taxonomy): domain Eukaryota; kingdom Metazoa; phylum Chordata; class Amphibia; order Anura; family Rhinophrynidae; genus Rhinophrynus; species Rhinophrynus dorsalis. The sequence continues at coordinate 29,469,593 of CM074718.1, forward strand.
TCTAAACAAGACAATGGGAACCTCTGTAGCATTTAAACATCAATTGATATGATTTTTTAAAATTGTGTCCTATGATAAGCTCCAGAATTTACCCTTTGAGTGCCAGGGGGGGTACGTAACGCATTGCAAAGCAATGCTTTGCATATCTCTCTGGCACTCACAGGGTTACGTTCGCTTGGACAGGACTTGCCTGAACTGTGTCATTTGTCTGGAGCGTTTTCAACTACTCAAAAAAGGACTCGACTTGCATATGACAAAGGATCAGTGAGGCTTTCAAATAATTTGCTGTTTCATTAACCCTTTGAGTGCCACAGAGGTATCTAATGCTAGGCAGATCAATGCATTGGAGACCTTTCTGACACTCAAAGGGTTAACAAGTAAAAACTGTAACTATTGACGTGCATGTTTAAATACATTTTCTAATTTTTAAGTTCCTTGGGAAGTGTATGATTTTCCTTTATTGATCCCCAACATAGTCCACAGCACTGTATAACATAGGAGTAAGAACATGCAATGACCCGCAGAACACAATAAAACTAATTGTACTGAGGTCCCTTCTGGCAAGAGTTACATAGTTACATAGAAATTTAGGTTGAAAAAAGACTTGCGTCCATCAACTTAAACCTTTTTCCTATTCCTGTTTACTGTCGTTCATCCAAAAGAAGGCAAAAAACTCCCCCTCAAAACAGTAATTTCAAATTATGCTTTGAATGGGGGGAAAATTCCTTCTTGATTCCAAATGGCAATCAGATTTCTACTTGGATCAACAAGCACTAAATAAATATTAATCCCAATACTAACGTACATAGCCCTCTATGTTGTTCTCTTTTAAAAAAGTATCCAGACCCTTTTTAAAAGCATCTAATGTATTCGATAGCACCACCTCCTCAGGCAGTGAATTCCATACCCTTACTGTCCTTACCGTAAAGAATCCCTTCCGCTGTTGTAGATGAAATCTCCTTTCCTCAAGTCTAGGTGGGTGACCCATTGTCCTTTATACCGTTCTGTTAATGAACAGGTCTTTGGAGAGCCCTTTATATGGGCCCTGAACATATTTATATAATGTTATCATATCCCCTCTAAGATGCCATTTTTCTAGTGTGTACAAGTTTAACTTTTCTAGCCTTTCTTCATAACTAACTTTCCATTCCCCTTACTAGTTTTGTAACCCTCCTCTGGAGTTAATAATCTGGATGACACTTCACAGTTTAGACACTGGGCCGTTTGTACAGAGAGGTAATAAAGAGGTGATAACTTCTCCAGTGATATCACTTCTCCAGTTCCTACGTTATACTATGGAGCCTATGCACTAAGATCTCCAAAGTTGGAGAAATCTGAGAGCATGGGCTCCATTGAATAACATAGGAACTGGAGAAGTGATATCACTGGAGAAGTTATCACCTCTTTATCACCCCTTAGTGCATCTCCCCCTTATGCTGAACTCTTGTCCTCCATGTATATCCCACCTACTCTAACATCTTTGAATGATTCTGTACTGTTGATTTATCACAATCCTGCATATATTTGAAAGATGTTTTAAGGTTTTATTACACATTTTCCATATGCATATGTTTAATCTGCCAGTTGTTGCACTTTCAGAAATGTAATAGTTTTTTTTTTGGGGGGGGGTGTTTGTTGTTTGTTTTTTTAAATAAAGTGTAGTGTAGTAAGGAGCTCTATCTGCACTTTGTCTGAAACCTGATAAAATTGTCCTTCATCTTGCTGGAAGGGTCAGCGAACACTTGAAATTCTGGATATTGTTTATAAAAAAAATAAAAAAAAAAACAACACAATAGGAAGTTTTAAACGCTTTCCAATTATAGTAATAGTAATCTCTCTTATAAATGCAGAATCTTTCTCTCATACTCATTATATGGAAAATGCTGAATAGTGTCTGATGTCATTAACATAGAAAGAGATGAGATCTGCATATCATAGAAGGTATTAAAGGGATAGAAATACTTCGTTTTATCTTTATTTTATTTTGTAGGCATTAAAAAAACATGAAGAATGATATAAGTCTTATCTCTCAAACCTTTATGGTTTAAGAGATATTCACAAGCAAAGTATCCCCCCCCCTGTTCAGCCAGAGCAGAAGAGAGGTGCCCAGGTAGACTGCAGAGAGGGACAATCTTCAATTAAGATAAGGGAAAAAGCTGAAAAACTTGTCAAGGGGGGCAGGGGTTTCATTGTTCTCATACGAAGAAGATTATCCCCTGCTGTTATCTGTCCTGTCATACAACCTGATCCACATCTGAGAAGAGATGGCTTACACTAGGTAAAAGGGGCGGGAGGGGGAAACTTTGCTTGTGAATATCTCATAAACCATAAAGGTTTGAGAGGTAAGACTTCTATCGTTCTTCGTGTTTTTTTAATGCCTACAAAATAAAATAAAGATAAAACGAAGTATTACTATCCCTTTAAGCACATGTTTAATCAACAAGCATAGTCATTTAACCTTTTGGGATGAAACCTAGATTATCTGCCATCGTAATCAACTGGCCCATCCACTCTACTCATTTCCACATCTATTAACCCTTTGAGTGCCAGAGGGGTACGCCATGCATTGTAAAGCAATGTGCTGCATACCTCTCTGGCAGTCAAAGGGTTAAAAGCTCCGCCTTACATAATCTTCAAAACAAACTTGTCTGTCCCATTTATTTCTGAATTCCCATACTGTATATTACCCACTACCACTTCAGCTGGGAGGCTGTTCCATGAATGTATTAGTACTTTTGAAAATTATCTGTGAGTTTTCCATCCTCTGTATCTAGACCAATCACATCAGAGAAGCACTTAGTAATGGCATCTTAGGTTATTTTCATTCTTTATTTATCATTTTCTTTCTCTTTCTCCCTTTCTCTGTCTCCCCTCTCTCTCCCCCCTCTCCCTCTCTCTTTCTCTCCCTTCTCCCCCTCTCTCCCCACCCTCTCTTGCTTTTCCTTCACTCTCTCTTGCTTTTCCCTCACTCTCCCCACCCTCTCTCGCTTTTCCCTCACTCTCCCCACCCTCTCTCGCTTTTCCCTCTCTCTGTCTCTCTCTCCACCCTCTCTCGCTTTTCCTTCACCCTCTCTCGCTTTTCCTTCACCCTCTCTCACTTTTCCCTCTCTCTCGCTTTTCCCTCTCTCTCGCTTTTCCCTCTCTCTCGCTTTACCCTCTCTCTCGCTTTACCCTCTTTCTCGCTTCAACCTCTCTCTCGCGTCACCCTCTCTCTCGCTTTTCCCTCTCTCTTTATCTCCCTTCTCCCCCCTCTCTCTGCTCCGCCATCGCTCGCTCTTTCTCGATCCGTGCTCGCTCACGCACTTGCTCTCCTCTCACACCACTCTTGCTCCCTCAGTCTTGCGCCGCCCGCGCTCAGTCTTGCGCTGCCCGCGTGCCCCCGCTCTCTGCCCGCTTGCCCCCGCTCTCTGCCCGCTTGCCCCCGCTCTCTGCCCGCGTGCCCCCGCTCTCTGCCCGCGTGCCCCCTGCGCGCTGCCCGCGTGCTCCCCACCTCGCTACCTCCCTCACGCCCCCCTTGCTACCTCCCTCACGCCCCCCTTGCTACCTCCCTCACTCCCCCCTTGCTACCTCCCTCACTCCCCCCCTTGCTACCTCCCTCACTCCCCCCTCGCTCCCTCCCTCTCTCTCTTGCTCCATCCTCACTCTTTCTCCATCTAAATATATAGCTTAACGACCACCTAATGCAGCAAGGGGTGGGCGTTAAGGACCATGGTGCATTTGTTTTTTGTTGCTCACTGTGTGGCATCGACCCCGGAATTCCATGATATTCCAGGACCGTCAGTTCAGTCCTTAGAGTCCAGACACAAGTGACGGGTGTTAATAACTCAAAAACTACCTATTTTATAGAAAATGGCTAGAACAACATACAGGGAGATTTAAAACAAACGATTTGTCTGAGTGACAGGCCCACTTTATCCCTTTGTGTGAGCTGCAATGCGTTGCACGCCCCTCTGGCACTCAAAGGGTTAACCATCCCGTTTCTGTGTTTTGCTTAATACATGCTTTTTGCTGCAGGCATTTTACACTTGTCATCGTACTTGCGGATGAAAAGGCTTTTTTTTATACATTGGCTCAATTTTTTAAAACCAAAATAGCCGACATTTATCACTGCGCACGCTATTCCAGACCTGCTGAGATTTCACCATAGTGTTTTACACTTAAAGACGTCTAACAAAGCCGTTGTGGCCGCTTGATAAATATCTCCTGAATTTTACATTTGTACTAACAGCGGGACGATCTTGCCTCAAACTCCTATAAGTGAAGGATTCCTTTAACCCTCTGAGTGCCAGAAAGATATCTATTGCATTACAACCCATTGGATACCTCTCTGGCACTGAAGGGTTAAGTGTGATTAGTTTGGATTCCTGCAAAAAGAATCCCGTGTCCCTCCTGAATCGGGATATCCAGTATGAACTGACGACCGACTTTCCTAAATTAGTCTTATTAGAACCGATAAGTAATAGCTATTAGGGTTTTATGTTTCATTAAAGGGATAGTAATACTTCGTTTTAACTTTATTTTATTTTGTAGGCATTAAAAAAACATGAAGAATGATATAAGTCTGATCTCTCAAACCTTTATGGTTTATGAGATATTCACAAGCAAAGTTTCCCCTCCCGCCCCTTTTACCTAGTGTAAGCCATCTCTTCTCAGATGTGGAATGCACTCCATAGACCAGACAGATAACAGCAGAGGACAGTCTTCTTCCTATGAGAACAATGAAAGCCCTGCCCCCCTTGACAAGTTTTTCAGCTTTTTCCCTTATCTTAATTGAAGATTGTCCCTCTCTGCAGTCTAGCTGGGCATCTCCCTTCTGCTCTGGCTGAACGGGGGGGGGGATACTTTGCTTGTGAATATCTCTTAAACCATAAAGGTTTGAGAGATAAGACTTATCGTTCATGTTTTTTTTAATGCCTACAAAATAAAATAAAGATAAAACAAAGTATTATTATCCCTTTAAAGTAGAACCTACATCTCCTAAAAAAACAGCCTCACTTATCCTTGCTATGACCAGCAAATCCATGCGTTCTCCCTTGCTTCTTGGTAAGAAAGAGAACGGAGAACACTGAGTAAGCAGTGATAAAGTGGAGATGACTTCTCCAGTTCCTATGTTATTCTATAGAGACTATGCACTAAGATCTCCAAAGCTGAAGACATCTTAGTGTATTGATTCCACAGAATAGCACAGGAAATGGAGAAGTGATATCTCTGGAGACATCATCACCACTTAGTGAATCTCCTCCAATCTCTTCAATCAGTGCTGGATGTCAGGTCAATGGATGGGGATATGACAATTCCTGGTACCTCTCCCCCACCCCATACTGAGTCAGGCATGAGCCTACTTAACACTTTAAGGATTAAAGCACTAGAGATGCACCGATACCAATTTTTTAAGGCCGAGTACAAGTACCGATACTTTTTTCAAGTACTCACCGATACCAATTACCGATACCTTTTTTTTGCGGTCATTTGCCAGTTTTCTAAGTACCTACATGTTTTAGGTACTTGGAAAACTGGCAAATGACCGCAAAAAAAAAGTATTGGTAATTTGTATTGGTGAGTACTTGAAAAATATTATGTGTGTATGTATATTATATATATATATATATATATATATATATATATATATATATATATATACACACACACACACCACCTCTTGATTCTCCCTTTTTGACTCTTTCTCCCAACTTTTGCTTCATTCTACCCCCTTGAGCCCCCTTTTGTCTTGGCTTTTGATCCCCCTTTCTCCCACTCCTCCTTGACTCACCCTTTTGCCTCTCTCTCCCTCCTGATCACCCCTCCTTTTGCCTCTTCTTGCCCCCACTCCTTTGGTCTCCTGATCCTTCCTCCTTTTGACCCCACTGTCTGCCTCCTTTACTCTCCTCTGCCGGGTGCTCGCTGTTCTCTCGCGAGCCCCGGCAGAGGTCAGCGTTGGAGCGTTGCCATGGTAACCCGCGGCAATGCTCCGACGCTGTAGGAGTGAGAGAGGTGACCGGGGAGCATTGTGAGCAGCTCCCCGGGCTCCCTCTCTGCAGCACCGACCCTGACACAGGGTATCGGTGCTGGCATCGGCCGCATTTGCGCGAGTACAAGTACTCGCGCAAATGCTGGTATCGGCACCGATACCGATACCAGTATCGGTATCGGTGCAACCCTATAAAGCACTGCATATTCCTCTGGTGCATAAAATGTTAAAGTAACACTTAAATGTCAAAAATATATATTGTAGTGTTTATCCTCCTGAGTGAAACAAGAGTACTCCTACTTCTAAGGGGTGCTTTATTCAATTGTTATTGCAGCTCAAACGTTTTTTGTAAGTGAAGTGTCTCAGTGGCCTGAAATGTTGGCGGCGCTGTTGTTACACCATGCTATGAAAGTTTATGTCAACTTACCAGAGCTGTCCATAAAAAAAAACAAGTTTGAGCAATAGCTTTTGAATTAAGCACCTCTCAGCAGTGGAGGCACACTTGTTTTACTCAGAGGGGTATACGTCATATGGTAATCTTAATTTTTTAAAGGACCAAGGAGGTATGTAATGGCTTGCAAAATGTTTCATGTCCCTCTAGTCTTTTAAGTGCTAAAGGGATAGTAATGTTTCAAAATATCGTCATAGTATTTGGGCGATGGAGAGTGTTATTTCATTACTGTCAGAGGTGTTGTACAAGAGTAATTGAAAGATAAAGTATCTCCCCTCCTGCCCCTATTACTGATGTAACACTGCTCACCTCAGAACATCAAGACTGTCCGGATGGATCACAGGGAGGGACAATCTTCAGTGATCATAAGGGAAAACCTGAAAAACCTGTAAAGGGGGCAGGGTTTTCCTTGTTCTCATAGTAAGAAGATTGACCCTTGTTGTGAGCTGTCTGGTCAGGTGACCAGAGTCCACATCTGAGGGGAGGTGGCTTACACTAGGTAAAAGGGGTGGGGGATACTTTATCATTCAATTACTCTTGTACTACAACTCTGACAGTATTGAAGTAACACTCTCCACTGCCCAAATACTATGAAGATTAATTGGAGCTGCTGTTTTTGTGAAACATTACTATCCCTTTAAGTAAGTTCATGCACTCTGCCTGCTTCAGCTTGGAAATAAACAGACAGCAACTGTCATGTCAGCTTCTATGGTGATTACATACAGGACTGAAGGTAATGGGGCTGACTTACTGGACTGGAGGAATTCTTGAATGAACCAAATGCAAAACGGAGGAGAAATAAAAATCTTACAATTCTCCATTGATTTAAATTGGTATTTTTAACCACTGGAATACTAGAAAGGTCTCTAAAGCACTGCTCCTCAAAAGTTCTGGAGACCTCTGGCCTTCAAGGGGTTAAGAGTCCCATTTAAATCAGCGGGCATTTTTTCTTCTCCCTTATGGTGCAGTTGGTTTAATCTGGGTCTTAGTACATCAGATGCGCTATCTCTTTAATCCCTTAGTGACAGTTGCGTGTGTATGCGGCTGTCACCTTAACGCCCAGCTAACTTTTTTTTTTATAAACAAGTTCGAAGTCCCCGAACGGCGTGCAGCCGCACGGAGACCCAGACTTCCGGGACTTACCAGGTACGTCCTCTGTCACTAAGTGACAGCTTTTGCGGGACGTACCTGATAAGTCAATTGTCGCTATGGGGTTAAACGCAAATTCATAGGGCCCCTTCGAAGTTCTTGGCCATAAGAAAGTTGCGTTGGATACCTCTCTGGCATTCAAAGGGTTTTTGAGATAAATTTAATGAGCCCTTTGAGCGCCAGAGGGCTACGCTCCGCAATGTGTTGCTTACCCCTCTGGCGCTCAAAGGGTTAATGATATAAGAAGCCAGAAAAAAAGAATAGCTCACAGCGTTAATTCCCCATAATACATACATAGGTACTTTCCTGTTATCTGGATCCATTTTCAAAATGAATTCCTGTTGTTCTTATTTCCAAAACGAATTCCTGTCACAATCTGTTGTAAAAATGTTTGAAAATTTTTTTGAAAATGGTTCTGGATAACAGAAAAGTGCCCATACGTATCCTCCTATATATATAATAAATGTTTGTCCGATGCAGTCATGCGTAGTAGAGACTTCCTGAATACACAGAATGCTGGGAGCATGGAATGCTGGGAGCATTTTGTGAGTTCAGGCAGTCTCTACTGAGCATGACTGCATTGGGTGGCCGCAGTACGCAGAGCAGGACCGGCCTCTTAACATCACCCTGATCTTGGCCCGTGTACATGGGCTGTTACACTAGTAATTAACAAAGTGTAAATAAGAATGTCATGAATGTATAGATAGCCACAGAGAATGAAAGGGTTCCCCAGTCCCCAATTATTAGGCCGAAATACTTTAATTATAAGAAGCGTTTGCGCTCCTTTTTGAGAGGCTTATTGCAAGTGAAGCGATCAATAAGTGCATAAACGATTCAGTCTTGTGAGATGCCTACTGTAAGAATCTACTGTCTAATTATCACTTAGTCCAGATATAAACAGTGTCCTCTAATGCTTGTAATAGAGTAAAAAGCTATTAATTACTGTGCCTATTGAGACTAGTTTCTCTAGACTTCATCCCCACCTTGAGACTATAACAAACTGATATGTTGTGTTGACTTGAGAAAGGGCTGTAAGTTTAAAGGGATAGTAATACTTCGTTTTAACTTTATTTTATTTTGCAGGCATTAAAAAAACATGAAGAACGATATAAGTCTTATCTCTCACACCTTTATGGTTTAAGAGATATTCACAAGTAAAGTTTCCCCCTCCTGCCCCTTTTACCTAGTGTAAACCATCTCTTCTCAGATGTGGAATGCAGTCCATAGAACAGACAGATAACAGCAGGGGACAATCTTCTTCCTATGAGAACAATGAAAGCCCTGCCCCCTTGACAGGTTTTTCAGGTTTTTCCCTTATCTTAATTGAAGATTGTCCCTCTCTGCAGTCTACCTGGGCACCTCCCTTCTGATCTGGCTGAGCAGTGTTACATCAGTAAAAGGGGCGGGAGGGGGATACTTTGTCATTGAATTACTCTTGAAATACAACTCTGACAGAATTGAAATAACACTCTCCGAAGTCCAAATACTATGATGATTAATTAGAGCTGCTTTTATTATGAAACACCACTATCCCTTTAAGCTACATCTGAATAGATCAAATGTTTGCTCCGTGCCTGAAACCAAAACCAACTTAAAAGCTCATTGAATAATAAGCATATATTGTTTATACATGCAGAGGCTGTGTTTTGCAGGGAAATCAAATTCAAATGTTCATTTGTACTACAGCTAATTGGCTTGCCATTTCAGCAACACATCTGTTTTCTCATCAGATATCGGAGATTTGCATGCTGAGGAATGCTGTAAACATGTCAAAAGTAGGAAAATATTGGCCAGTGTTTTGTTTCACGTAGCGATTTTCATGCAAAATCTTACTTGTCGTTAATGAATAGAGGAAAGGAAAAATGAGTCATCACCGTGCTGGGTTTGTGAGATTATCAGCAATTTGGAGAGATGCGATATTCATTCCTTGGGAATCTGCTACCGACTTCTATTTTAACCATTTATCGCACCTCCCGGGTGTCCTCCCTCTTTAGGAGGGACAGCTCATCTTTAGACCTAAATCCCCCTCTCTCTCTCTCTTTTTCCCACCCCGGTATCAATCTTTTTTTAGGAGATCAAACTTTGTAGTGTGTGTTTACGTGTATCACATTGCTCAACAGTAATAAAACTCACATGAATGTTTGTTTAAACTTTACTATATGTTTTATACATTAGTATGTGTAAATAAAATAATTTTTTCTTCTACAAAGACACATCAATAGGTCATGAAATAACTTAAAGGGATAGTAATGTTTCATAATAAAAGCAGCTCTAATTAATCATCATACTATTTGGACTTTGGAGAGTGTTATTTCAATTCTGTCAGAGTTGTAGATCAAGAGTAATTCAATGACAAAGTATCCCCCTCCCACCCCTGTTACTGATGTAACACTGCTCAGCCAGATCAGAAGGGAGGTGCTCAGGTAGATTGTAGAGAGGGACAATCTTCAATTAAGATAAGGGAAAAACCTGAAAAACTTGTCAAGGGGGGCAAGGTTTTCATTGTTCTCATAGGAAGAAGATTGTCCCCTTCTGTTATCTGTCTGGTCTATGGACTGGATTCCACATCTGAGAAGAGATGGCTTACACTAGGTAAAAGGGGCGGCAGGGGAAACTTTGCTTGTGAATATCTCTCAAACCATAAAGGTTTGAGAGAGAAGACTTATATATCGTTCTTCATGTTTTTTTAATGCCTACATTAAAAGGGCTGTTTACTATCCCTTTAAACCTTCTCTGTACTGCTCTGCCCACTAACTACGCCAAAGTAACTCCGCCTAAAACAATTGTCCCTCATTAGCCATATGAGATGTTGGGGGATATGATGAACAAGAGGGGTGACCAAGTCATTGCAAACAAACTCATGCTCAACTCTCTAGTCCTTAATGGGTTAATAGACATTGATACTTAAATGGAACAAACCTAAATATATGTAAGAAAATAATTTAAATGGCAGAGAGATGAACTTGATGAAGACTGACCGTATGACATTTTTAACTTTCAAATATGTATTTAAAACAAAATGTTTCAGACATTTTTGTTTACCATTTAACACATTCTTACAGCTTCTCACTCCTATCTGTTAATTAAACTGTATTATCCAGGTTTAGCCCTTTACGTTCCAGAATGGTATGCAATGTATTGCAAAGGGTTAAACAACTTTATTTTTGATACCTTTCAGTATTACAGGAGATTAAGCCACAATCAGTTTTAGAGGGATAGTAATGTTTAACAAAAACAGCAGCTCCAATTAATCTTCATACTATTTGGGTCATGGAGAGCGTTATTTCAAAACTGTCAGAGTTGTAGTTCAAGAGTAATTGAATGATAAAGTATCCCCCTCCCGCCCCTTTTACTTAGTGTAAGTCACCTCCCCTCAGATGTGGAATCTGGTCTCTTGACAGGACAACTCACAGCAGGGGACAGTCTTCATACTGTGAGAACAATGAAAGCCCTGCCTCCTTGACAGATTTCTCAGGTTTTTCCCTTATGCTAATTGAAGATTGTCCCTCTCTGCAAAACATCTGGACGCCACCTTCCTGCTCTGAGGTGAACGTGTTACATCAGTAAAAGGGGCGGGAGGGGGATACGTTATCATTCAATCACTCTTGTACTACAACTCTGACAGTATTGAAATAACACTCTCCATGGCCCAAATACTATGAAGATTAATTGGAGCTGCTTTGATTTTGAAACATTACTATCCCTTTAAGACTGCTTTTTCCCTTCAACAGAAAAGAGAACTGAATGTAAAAATGACAGTAATACATTTGGGAATAGACGCACCGTGCAGTAAGAACTTTTCTTTGTCATTACAGGCAATTTCAGTTCCAAGACTGTCTGAAAATCATAGCATTCATCTCATTTAATGTTAGTTTTTTTTTTAAAAGACAAAAAATTTGGAACTTTAAAATGTTTTATGGGTAATATTCGTCTAGCTCAGTGTTTCTCAACAAAGGTGCCGTGGCATTTTGGTGTGCCACCGACATCCACTTAGGATGCCCCATTGTATGTAATGTTTTGACAAAAATGTGAAGATATACATCCAGTTGAATATTTATGAGTATTACAATGCACAATATGTTTGTTTTTTAGTTGTGAGCAGGGGCGGATTGTCCTATCCGGGGATCAGGCATCCCCCGGTGGGCCGCCCAGTCATGGGCCGGTAGGGAGATCATATGATCTCGCCTCTCTAGTCCACAGCTCTGTAGATGTGAGGGACAACTCGCTCACCCAAGCTGTGCAGCAGTGAAGAGAAGAGATCGGGTCCTGTGCTCTATAATTGTCCCGCCCCCAAAGCTGACTTAGCCGGCCCTGCTCTGCCTGTATGTGTCCTGTGCAGTGCAGGGTTAGCAGGCAGAGCTTGTGAGTCCCAAATGCCTAGCAGTTTAAACTGGCATGCTTTACTTCTTCCTAACTAACTGTACACATTGCTAGAGAGGGTAGTTTATCATGTTTTAACCCTTTGAACCCCTTTAACCCCCTGTATGCTTTAGGGAAGTATAAATCATCAGTTATTAACCCTTTGCATTCCAGAGAGGATTACAGCAATATTCTGTTAACCCATTGGATTCCTCATATGTGCAATACCTTACTGATTAACTCCTTGCATGCTAGAGAGGCATAATTCAGCAGTAAGTGACCCCTTTTGTACCACGAAGGTGAATAAAGGTGTTTGTTAATGATGAATTATGCCTTTGTAGCACACAAAGGGTTACTCATTGAGGCATACATTCCTGTGCAATGTGTTGTGCACCTGTGAGACATTCAATGGGTTAATGGCAGAACACATTACTGTACACCTCTCTGGCATACAAGAGGTTTATAACTGATAATTTTTTGCATAAAGTAGGTTAAGGGGTTAATAGATAAGCATTTATGCCTCTTTAGAAAATTTGTGGGTGGGGAGGTAATAGGCTGGAGCAGGAGGACAGAGTATGGGAAAAACAGTTGTATTTAACCCTCTGAGTGCCAGAGGGCTGCACGGCGCATTGCTGAGCAATGCACTGTGTACCCCCCCCAGTGGGCCAGTTAAAGGGATAGTAATGTTTCATAATAAAAGCAGCTCTAATTAATCATCATAGTATTTGGACTTTGGAGAGTGTTATTTCAATTCTGTCAGAGTTGTAATTCAAGAGTGATTCAATGACAAAGTATCCCCCTCCCGCCCCTTTTACTGATGTCACACTGCTCAGCCAGAGCAGAAGGGAGGTACCAAGGTAGACTGCAGAGAGGGACAATCTTCAATTAAAATAAGGGAAAAACCTGAAAAACTTGTCAAGGATGGCGGGGTTTTCATTTCTCTCATAGGAAGAAGATTGTCCCCTTCTGTTATCTGTCTGGTCTATGGACTGGATTCCACATCTGAGAAGAGATGGCTTACACTAGGTAAAAGGGGCGGGAGGGGAAACTTTGCTTGTGAATCTCTCTCAAACCATAAAGGTTAGAGAGATAAGATTTATATCGTTCTTCATGTTTTTTTAATGCCTACAAAATAAAATAAAGATAAAACGAAGTATTACTATCCCTTTAAATAAAAAAAAAATCCCCCGGGCTGGTACTGCACCACAATCCGCCCCTGGTTGTGAGGTGTAACATTAACTCTCTGTTTATGTATTTGTAACCTTCACTACACCCTTGACAAATGATATACAATGATAGGGGTGCCCTGAAAATGTCAGACTGCATGTTAGGGGTGTCTTCAGCAAAAAAAAGATTGCGAACCATTGATCTCGCTCATCTTGCTGCTGTTTTAATGCTTTAAAACAAGTTTTCAAAGTGACAGGTTGTTCTGAAAATAGTTGTCCTTTTATCACCAGCCCACCATCTATCATTTTACTTTATTTTGAAAAATTTTGTAAACCTTACTCCCCAGGAGTCTATGGTGACTCCACATATAACCCATAAAGACTGAGAGTCCAGTTTTCCTTCCAGATGAGAGGGGTCCGTTTCCTGCTTCTCTTCCCTCCACCTAGATGACAGAAGCCATTTTGGGGCTGCACAGCTCCACCTATGATTATTTTTGAATTTGGCAGCAGACTTGGTAAAACATAATTGCCCTTTAATTATTCCCTCTCTGGTTCTCCATTTATTCTTTCAGAAGGGCAACAGGATTCTTCTTTAATCAAGCAGGAAACTGGTAGAGAAAAAGTGATGCTTTTATTGGCTGAGTAGATTTAGAATTCAAGCTTGGGTATCTTCTTCAGGCTTTTACAGACCTAAGTTGTCTTGAAATCTTGCATTCTGAAATTGCTTGGTTAGCCAATGAAGGTATCACTTTCATAGTAACATAGTAGATAAGGATGAAAAAAGACATGCATCCATAAAGTCCAGCCCATGCCAAAAACACCCCTGTTGATCCAGATGAAGGCAAAAAAAGGCCCTCTGGGGCCATTTCCAATCTAGTCCCAAGTGTGTGGTGGGGGATATATTCCTTCCTGACTCCAGTTGGTACTCATATAGTTCCCCGGATCAATATCATATCTGCTTTGAAGCCATGAAGAATGCAGTTGCATTATCTGCAAGCACAACATCCCGAGGCAAAGAATTCCATACCCTTACCGCCTTTACTGTAAAGAATCCCTGCCTTTGTTTTAGTCGAAAGAGCCTTTCCTCTAGTCTTAATGGATGATCACTTGTTCTTAGCTCAGCTCTTTGCATAAATAATAAATTGGATAGTTATTTGTATTGACCTTGAATGTATTTATAAATGGTAATCATATCACCCCTTAGACGTCTCTTCTCTATGTAAACACTCTGACAGTCTCCTTTTTCTGTGGCTAACGCTTTACCACCTTTTACCTTCTGTATGATCAGCAGCCTTGATAGGTGTCCCAGAATTGACGGTGAAGTGATGTTTGCAAATTGTAGAATGTAAAAGAAAAACCTATTGAAATATGAGGGGTGGGGTTCTATAATCAATGAATTACCTGCCTTGTGCTACTGGACCACACTCCCGTTTAGTGCAGGCCATGCCATCCAGGCTTGCTTACCTCTGATCTCCTGTGTTACTTCACCAATCCCATTGGCATAACATAAATGTCATTGGTGGTGGGCATCAGAGAAAAATGACAGTGACAAATATTGAGAATGAACGGGTTAAATAAATGGACCCTTTAAAGTGCTCCTGTCACCAAGACAAGGTTTATTTAGCCTTCAACATATATATATAAAATCTACCTATATGTTGTATTAGATATTTTCTCTGATTTTTAAGAAATTAACCTTTGTTTTGGTAGCACAATGTACAATTCTATATCTCCCAACATTTCAGATGACCAAACAGGGACACTGTCTCCTAATGAGGGACACTTGGGAGGTATGGAGACCTAATATCTCCTAAAGAGGGACACCTGGAAGGCGTGGACCCTAATATCTCCTAAAGAGGGACACTTGGAAGGTGTGGACCCTAATATCTCCTAAAGAGGGACACTTGGGAGGTATGGATCCCTATTATCTCCTAAAGAGGGACACTTGGGAGGTACAGACCCCTAATATCTCCTAAAGAGGGACACTTGGGAGGTATAAACCCCTAATATCTCCTAAAGAGGGACACTTGGGAGGTGTGGAACCATAATATCTCCTAAAGAGGGACACTTCGGAGGTATGGACCCCTAATGGTTCCTAAGAGGGACACTTGAGAGGTGTGGACCCCTAATATCTCCTAAAGAGGGACACTTGGGAGGTATGCACCCCTAATATCTCCTAAAGAGGGACACTTGGGAGGTGTGGACCCCTAATATCTCCTAAATAGGGATACTGCACAGTATGCTAATTATTTCTGCCAGAGGAGACACATATCACTTGTTATGTTATTGTACACACGTGGGCTTTGCTTGCATTCATTCGTAGCACCATGTGTGGTAATATTGGCCCAGAACTCATTATTATAATGTGTCATGTTGTACAAAACTATATTACAAGAAATTCATTAGCAGAGCATATAGACAGTATTTATTTATTTTTTTCTTTAAGATTCACTAAACTTGAGGTGAAAGGTCCATTTTAACGTTAGATATTTTGCAATAAGGTCGCGCTGTTGCTATTACAGCCTGTAAAAAGCAGAGTGTCACGGACATCCCATAGATCGATATAACAGTACCACCTGCAAGCAAGACAATTGAAAGCCTCCTTTTAATTAATAAATGCTGCCCCTTATTAGGGCTGGGGGGGTGATGCTTTACTTTTCAATGAATTTTCGCATCCTTTTGGATACTATATGCTGCTAAAAATGATACATTTTAAAAAGTTGCACACCCCCTCTGACACTCAAAGGTTTATGAAGCCCTGAGGCACCTAACACAATTGCAAACTTAGACCTCAACGAAATGGGAACCTCTAGGATGCGTGCAAAAGGAGCAGTAAACATTTTTTTATTGAAAAACTGTGTTCTGGACAGAGCTTTTGCTGCCAAGTAAAACAAGGTCACTCCCGCCATAAGTTGTTTTATTCAAAATGGGATAACCGGTCAAATTGTCAGAAAGAAAATGACAACATGATTACTTCCTGATAGTTCTAACAGACAGGAAGTGAAGAAGCAGTTTCTAGCACACTCTGTGTTTGTCAGTGACTTTCCTCTCAAATGTAACATATTAACTGATTGGAGACTGACCACTAGAGGGCACTGTTAATGTAAAAAAGAAAACCCACTAGTTTAAACTATAATAACTACATATCTTTGTTTTTTCATAACAAAACTTTGCTGCTTCTTTAAAGGGATAGTAATACTTTGTTTTATCTTTATTTTATTTTGTAGGCATTAAAACAACATGAAGATCGATATGTCTTATCTCTCAAACCATAAAGGTTTGAGAGATATTCACAAGCAAAGTTTCCCCTCCCGCGCCTTTTACCTAGTGTAAGCCATCTCTTCTCAGATGTGGAATGCAGTCCATAGACCAGACAGATAACAGCAGGGGACAATCTTCTTCCTATGAGAACAATGAAAGCCCTGCGCCCCTTGACAAGTTTTTCAGTTTTTCCCTTATCTTAATTGAAGATTGTCCCTCTCTGCAGTCTACTTGGGCACCTCCCTTCTGATCTGGCTGAGCAGTGTTACATCAGTAAAATTGCGGAAGGGGGATACTTTGTCATTGAATTGCTCTTGAACTACAACTCCGACAGAATTGAAATAACACTCTCGAAGGTCCAAATACTATGATGATTAATTAGAGCTGCTTTTATTATGAAACATTACTATCCCTTTAAGATTAGTTGTAACCTTCCCTTTTCCTTTATGTTTGTGAGACAATTAGTCACATTCATGTGTTATGCACCTAGAACAGTCTCGTTCTTCCCTGACCATCTGTCCACTCCACCATATTAAATTACCTCCTTCCCGTAAACCAGGGACTGTTGGGAGCCCAAGGCAAAGACCTGGCAACAGGAGGCGCCCCCCTGGGCGAATGCAGAGTACGTCCATGCACTAAAGTATTCCTGTATCACCGTAAACATAAATATAGAGAAGGCGTTCGCTGTCAGGTTAGGTTCCTTTGTGAGTTTATTATGGGAATGCAATTTACAGTATCCGATTTTTAAGAAAGCTACTAATGGTGGTGTTTAAGAGGTACTTTGACTTGATTAACCCTGCCAAATTCGTGTTGGCAGTTTCAGTAACTGTTTTTCTTCAGAGTATTTATCCAGTAATGTAATCAAAACGGTAAGATGCAAACAAGTTGTAATTATTCATACTGTTCCCAACGATCCACAGCTAATCAACCACCGCTGTGTATTTATATGCAGGGCTGTAGTGTTGCCTCGATAAATACATACACCGTAATGTGATTCACTCTGCCACAATATCACAAATCCTATATATGGACTTCGTGCTATTCCGTGTTTACATGGGTGGGGATTGTGAGCTAGTGAGACTGATAAATTAACCCTTTGAGTGCCAGAGGAGTACGCAACGCATTGCAAAGCAATGCGTTGCCTACTTCTCTAGCACTCAAAGGGTTAAGAAAAGGGGTGTAATTCTAGGGCAACATGAGGAACAAATAAATATATCCATATCAACCATTTGGATACATATCTGGCTTTCCAAGGGTTAACAATACAAATGACCTAACCTGGGCACAGGAGGGAAGTCTGAATGACCTCACCTGGGCACAGGCACAGGAATCCAAATGACCTTACTGGTGCATAGGCACAGGAATCCAAATGACCTTACTGGTGCATAGGCACAGGAATCCAAATGACCTTACCTGGGCACAGGCACAGAAATCCGAATGACCTCACCTGGGCACAGGCACAGGAATCCAAATGACCTTACTGGTGCATAGGCACAGGAATCCAAATGACCTTACTGGTGCATAGGCACAGGAATCCAAATGACCTTACCTGGGCACAGGCACAGGAATCCAAATGACCTCACCTGGGCACAGGCACAGGAATCCAAATGACCTTACCTGGGCACAGGCACAGAATCCAAATGACCTCACCTGGGCACAGGCACAGGAATCCAAATGACCTTACTGGTGCATAGGCACAGGAATCCAAATGACCTCACCTGGACACAGGCACAGAAATCCGAATGACCTCACCTGGGCACAGGCACAGAAATCTAAATGACCTCACCTGGACACAGGCACAGAAATCTAAATGACCTCACCTGGACACAGGCACAGAAATCCAAATGACCTCACCTGGACACAGGCACAGAAATCTAAATGACCTCACCTGGACACAGGCACAGAAATCCGAATGACCTCACCTGGACACAGGCACAGAAATCCGAATGACCTCACCTGGACACAGGCACAGAAATCTAAATGACCTCACCTGGACACAGGCACAGAAATCTGAATGACCTCACCTGGACACAGGCACAGAAATCCAAATGACCTCACCTGGACACAGGCACAGAAATCCGAATGACCTCACCTGGGCACAGGCACAGAAATCTAAATGACCTCACCTGGACACAGGCACAGAAATCCAAATGACCTCACCTGGGCACAGGCACAGAAATCCAAACGACCTCACCTGGACACAGGCACAGAAATCCGAATGACCTCACCTGGACACAGGCACAGAAATCCAAATGACCTCACCTGGACACAGGCACAGAAATCCAAATGACCTCACCTGGACACAGGCACAGAAATCCGAATGACCTCACCTGGACACAGGCACAGAAATCCGAATGACCTCACCTGGACACAGGCACAGAAATCTAAATGACCTCACCTGGGCACAGGCACAGAAATCCAAATGACCTCACCTGGGCACAGGCACAGAAATCCGAATGACCTCACCTGGACACAGGCACAGAAATCCGAATGACCTCACCTGGACACAGGCACAGAAATCCGAATGACCTCACCTGGACACAGGCACAGAAATCTAAATGACCTCACCTGGACACAGGCACAGAAATCCGAATGACCTCACCTGGACACAGGCACAGAAATCCAAATGACCTCACCTGGACACAGGCACAGAAATCCAAATGACCTCACCTGGACACAGGCACAGAAATCCGAATGACCTCACCTGGACACAGGCACAGAAATCCGAATGACCTCACCTGGACACAGGCACAGAAATCTAAATGACCTCACCTGGGCACAGGCACAGAAATCCAAATGACCTCACCTGGGCACAGGCACAGAAATCCGAATGACCTCACCTGGACACAGGCACAGAAATCCGAATGACCTCACCTGGACACAGGCACAGAAATCCGAATGACCTCACCTGGACACAGGCACAGAAATCTAAATGACCTCACCTGGACACAGGCACAGAAATCTGAATGACCTCACCTGGACACAGGCACAGAAATCCAAATGACCTCACCTGGACACAGGCACAGAAATCCAAATGACCTCACCTGGACACAGGCACAGAAATCCGAATGACCTCACCTGGACACAGGCACAGAAATCCGAATGACCTCACCTGGACACAGGCACAGAAATCTAAATGACCTCACCTGGACACAGGCACAGAAATCTAAATGACCTCACCTGGGCACAGGCACAGAAATCTAAATGACCTCACATGGGCACAGGCACAGAAATCTAAATGACCTCACCTGGACACAGGCACAGAAATCCAAATGACCTCACCTGGGCACAGGCACAGAAATCCAAATGACCTCACCTGGACACAGGCACAGAAATCCGAATGACCTCACCTGGACACAGGCACAGAAATCCAAATGACCTCACCTGGACACAGGCACAGAAATCCGAATGACCTCACCTGGACACAGGCACAGAAATCCGAATGACCTCACCTGGACACAGGCACAGAAATCCGAATGACCTCACCTGGACACAGGCACAGAAATCTAAATGACCTCACCTGGGCACAGGCACAGAAATCCAAATGACCTCACCTGGGCACAGGCACAGAAATCCGAATGACCTCACCTGGACACAGGCACAGAAATCCGAATGACCTCACCTGGACACAGGCACAGAAATCCGAATGACCTCACCTGGACACAGGCACAGAAATCTAAATGACCTCACCTGGACACAGGCACAGAAATCTAAATGACCTCACCTGGACACAGGCACAGAAATCCGAATGACCTCACCTGGACACAGGCACAGAAATCCGAATGACCTCACCTGGGCACAGGCACAGAAATCCGAATGACCTCACCTGGACACAGGCACAGAAATCCGAATGACCCCACTGGTGCACAGGCACAGAAATCCTGACGTCATGGCCTGTGGATAGCGTTGGAAACCACTAGCCTATCCATTTTTTTTTTTTTACCTGAAAGAATGTGTAATTTTCCTAATTTGCAGCATTTCTATACATCTATTTGCAAAACATGAAATAAAACGTATCCATGTATGACATGTACCTGCATTCCTGTTTTATTTTATAGAAACACTAACACCTCCTAATAAAGTCTCATTTATTGGGCAGAAGATCCTTATGGACAATGTGGGTTGGTTTTCCAGACGTAATCTTGAACGGGTAGTGGATATCCTGGAGACAGACTCCTTTCTTTATCCATTACACCTGTACTCCACTCCGCCTCCTCATGTCTTTATAAAAACCTCAACATGCTAGAAGGCACTGACATTGTACAATGAACGCTCTTATAAATTATTTACTTTACTGATGTCCTCTATCATCATCAGAACTAGCACTGTATTCAGCACTTGACCCTTATGTACTCTGTATGTCTCCCATTACCACTTTAGATTGAAAGCTTTCAGGCAGGGATCTCACTTCCAATGTTTCACTCTACAAAGCACCTGTAACCCTGTATTGTCTAAAGTCTTCAATTGTAAAGCGCTGCGTACACTTGTAGCGCTATATAAATAAACATATTCATTCATTCTTAAATAGTAATGTTTCAAAATAAAGGCAGCTCCTATTAATTTTCATAGTATTTGGGTCATGGAGAGTGTTATTTCAATTCTGTCAGAGTTGTAATTCAAGAGTAATTGAATGATAAAGTATCCCCCTCCCGCCCCTTTTACTGATGTAACACTGCTCAGCCAGATCAGAAGGAAGGTGCCCAGGTAGATTGCAGAGAGGGACACACTTCAATTAAGATAAGGGAAAAAACTGAAAAACCTGTCAAGGGGGGCAGGGCTGTCATTGTTCTCATAGGAAGAAGATTGTCCCTTGCTGTTATCTGTCTGGTCTGTGGACCAGATTCCACATCTGAGGTGAGTAGTGTTACACTAGGTAAAAAGGGCGGGAGGGGGATACTTTATCATTCAATTACTCTTGAACTACAACTCTGACAGTATTGAAATAACACTCTCCAAAGTCCTAATACTATGATGATTAATTGGAGCTGCTGTTTTTGTGAAACATTACTATCACTCTAAGGAGCCTTCACTGTGAGAGTTTTGCCTTCAAGGAGTACTTCAACAAACCATCATGTTTGCCTCCACAGACATGATATCTAATACAAATTAAAGATTCATTGTGGAGAACCAATGCCCACAGAAGTGTACTTCATTAGGATTTTCATCCCAGATTTAGTTAAGTTGTTTAAGCTCCACTAAGGATTGGGTTGGGAGTGCCAAAATGATGCAATCTGAGTCATAAACTAGGAGGTGCTTGATTAGTGCGGATAGAATGGGGAGGAGTGGGGGTGTGGTTTGCCCTTTAAATGGACAGAGTGTGGGAAGAACAGGGCAGAGTGATTGGTACTTTCACCGAAGTGGGCGGAGTTAAGAGGGAACTCGCTGAGCCTCGAGATTCCTCCTCTGTCACTGACACCCGGTAATTAAGAATAAAATACATAGTCTCCAGGTCTTATCTGGAATGTTACCATATATTAAAATTTGGGATTATCGGGAGACGGTGTCGTTTACTGTACTAAGGATGGGTTAAGGACTTCATTTTGGAGCAAACCAACTGCAGCATAGAAGACACATTCTAAATCATTTGACTTGGGCTTTCACCCTCATGAATGCTAAAAAAAAAAAAATGTGTACTGAGAAGCAATCAAGGAGTTAAAATATCAATTTAACCCTTTGAGTGCCAGATGGTATTTGGTTATACCCTATCATAGAGTGGTCTTGCCCCATTGCATCTACCAAAACTGTATTTCGCTTCGCAAATAGCAGAATTACAATTTAACCCTTTGAGTGCCAGATAGGTATGCAACACATTGTTCTGCAATGCGTTGCATACCCCTCTGGCACTCAAAGGGTTAACACAGTGACCGTAAAAATAATGGGGGGGGGGTGGCTTGGCATTATTAGCTTAACGCTTTGTGTGCCAGAGGGGAAAGCAACGCATTGCAAAGAAATGAAAAGCGTAGCCCTCTGGCGCGCAAAGGGTTAAAATGATTGTAAAATCGACTCCTTTCTGTCACCCAAGCAGACTTTGATAAAACGGGAGAAACTAGCTTTGCAATATAAATTTCATTTATTTGAAGCTTGAAGCCAGGAATTAATAATCATTACTGATTTTACAATCCTAATAAAACACGTGTAAAACATAATTACTTTTATTGCCACCTCATTAAATTGCAATTATTATATATACGATAGAAAAAAAACCCAGACACAAACACACAAACATTTTTCCTGTGATTATTCTGCTGAATCAGTTTCCAGACTCTGAAATTCAGTCCGTATGCAGCTGATCTGTTACTTCGTTACTGAACTGGACAATGGATTGACAACTTTAAATATTTTAACCCTTTTGAGTGCCAGAGAGGTATGAGTTTGATATACTTAGAGCACACAAAGGGTTGCGTTTCGATTATTCATTCGTTTTTAGTTAGGTGATCATTCTTTTATAATATTAACCCCTTTTGCCCAGGGATAATTATGTTGCTAGTGTGTTGCCATGAAAAATACTTTCAACTCGATTTTAAAAAAGATTTGAGAGTTTTTCGGAGACTCACGGTAGCAGGAAGCACGGCCACTCATCATAGTGACGTCCGTGCGCCTGTGCTGTCAGTCCCTTTTGGAGCCGACTGACAGCGTAGGTGCACGGACGTCGCTATGGCAAGATGTCAGTGCTTCCTGCTACTGTGAGTCTCCGAAAAACTCTCAAATCTTTGAAACCAGGTAATATTTCTGGCGACTAGCGCTACTAAGCAGCTAGTCGCCAGATGAAGACTTAATTAATGTAAAGTTTTTGCGGAGTGGTAGTTCCTCTTTAACTACCCCTGGATTAGAGACAGAACATGAAAAGGGGTAAACTCGCGTTTTCTTTTGGATGTAATTTCTGTGGATTTTTAGATACGTCTCTGGCATTTAAAGGGTTGACTTGATATCTTTGTGAGACTGTAAAATTAGACTTTTCACCCCCCACACACACACACACAGATTCCCAGGGAGCACAGGTTTATTAGAAAGATGACAGGTGCAATGTACGTTTCTATATGATTTATGGCTGTTTGGTCTCAAACCAAGGGAACCTGTTTCAAGACTGAGGGAGATGTTTAATGAGTCAGCCTCTGTAATAAAGCAAGGAGTGAGCCTGAAGTGTGCTAAAGGAGAAGACACAATCTGTCTGTCCTTCTGCACGCGGGGGGGGGGGGGGGCTGTTCCCTCTTTTACCTGTTAAATGCTAGAAGAGACATGTTGCTGTCAAGCATGCACACAGTTAACCCTTTGAGTTCCACAGTGGTACGGAATGCATTGCAAAGCATGCACACAGTTAAAGGATCCGCAAACATTTTTCCATTAACAAAAAATGTTAGGGGGAGCTTTCCTGCACATTTACTTCCACTGCGGGTAGATTGTAAATTCAAATGTTATTACAGCTCAAACTTAAATGTCTATAAACCTTTGAATACCAGGATTTGCACACCTCTCTGGCACTCAAAGGGTTAAATCATACCATTATCAACAGCGCCCACTGCTGCCTAAAAGTGTTTTCTTTTGTACATAATATACTCAATGGTGAGCACTCCTAAGGACTTGTATAATCAAATTAAAGAGATGAGTTTAATGTCGACGTTTCGGCCCTTCTTGGGGCCTTCCTCAAGACCCCAATATGAAATGTCTACAGCAAACTCATCTCTTGAATTTGACTATACAAGTCCTTAGGAGTGCTCATTTATTGCCCAGAGACATGAGAATTATATAGCTTTCCTGCTACCAATCAGGTTAGTCTTTAGCAGACCTTCCTGATCTGTCTACTAATACACAGTATAACCCTGTATATTCCCTTTTGAGAGAAATGTATCTAATCTTCTCTTAAAGAGATAGTAATGTTCCATAATAAAAGCAGCTCTAATTAATCATCATAGTATTTGGATTTTGGAGAGTGTTATTTCAATTCTGTCAGAGTTGTAGTTCAAGAGTAATTCAATGACAAAGTATCCCCCTCCCGCCCCTTTTACTGATGTAACACTGCTCAGCCAGATCAGAAGGGAGGTGCCCAGGTAGACTGCAGAGAGGGACAATCTTCAATTAAGATAAGGGAAAAACCTGTAAAACTTGTCAAGGGGGGCAGGGCATTCATTGTTCTCATAGGAAGAAGATTGTCCCCTGCTGTTATCTGTCTGGTCTATGGACTGGATTCCACATCTGAGAAGAGATGGCTTACACTAGGTAAAAGGGGCGGCAGGGGAAACTTTGCTTGTGGATATCTCTCAAACCATCAAGGTTTGAGAGATAAGGCTTATATCGTTCTTCATGTTTTTTTTAATGCCTACAAAATAGTCTGTATTGCGCATGAGCACCTCCCAGCATTCTGTGTGTTTGGGCAGTGTCTACTGCTCATGACTGCATCGGACAAACATACACCTCCCAGCATTCTGTGTGTCTGGGCAGTGTCTACTGCTCATGACTGCATCGGACAAACATACACCTCCCAGCATTCTGTGTGTCTGGGCAGTGTCTACTGCTCATGACTGCATCGGACAAACATACACCTCACAGCATTCTGTGCGTTCGGGCAGTGTCTACTGCTCATGACTGCATCGGACAAACATTCTGACCTTTTATATTATAGTATTATATTATAGAATAATTGTATGGGGTACATCACAAGTGAATTATACAGCTGCATCATTTTCACTGGCAATTTTGTGTTGATGCAACATATGGGGCTGGACTGTAAATGGTTAATGTGTTAAAAGTATGAGCTCCAATAAGTTCAGAATTACATTTGTTTTACAAGAAAATTGGTTAGTACAACATGTAGACAGGTTATATAATTCCATGGGAAGCTTGACTTGTTTTTGGGTGATATATCCACTGCATTCTGTCTAACAAATTAAAAACCACTTATTCCTAGGATATAGCTGCCCTTTAATGCTTGAAAAGTTGTTATTAAATTGTTTTTCTCATCAGAGTTCAGATTATAAATTTAATGGTCACTTTGCATGAGCATTTCCGTACTCCGCTGACCACTCATTCGTATACTGCTGTGTTCAGGCACTGCGCAGTTCAAACACTCTTAGCAGAAAAGGATTTAATTAAAAATGTATGGTCTGATGCAATTACCAGCGCCATAACATCAGCGATCGTGAAGTTTAATAATTGCAAGTAGTTGTTTTAGAAGAAGACGGTAGAAATAGTGTAATGAAAGTTAACCCTTTGAGTGCCAGAGGGGTACCCAAAGCATTGTCATACCTAGGAACTTTGAAGATGAGCTGACCCGGAGTATTCTGAAATATTTACACTTCACACAATGTAAATTTTATGCACTCAGGCAAACAATCTCATTCCCATCCCACACCACAGTGAAAGTCTCCAATCATGATGACTGAGACATTTTTGTTGGTGAAATGATGAAGAACTTACAAGTTACAACTCTGCTCTGCCTTCATTTCTTCTCTCGCTGCTCGTGCCCTGTGACATCACGCACGCAGCAACGTCTTCTGATCCAAAAAACACGAACAGGAAGAGCGCAAACCACCAACAAGTATCTCCAATACGATCGTCAATCGATATACAACCAGTATAAAGCCAATGCTAACAATTCCAGTATTGAGGTGGCTGGTTGGAAGTACAACCAGCCAGAAAACAAACGAGGTAAGGGATGACTGCCCCGTTTCAGTCACTTCTCTCAAGAAAAAACATACTGGATGTTCTATCAATGGGGGCGGACATGACAGTTGCTGGCAGGGACGACAGAACCTCAATCTCTGCCCACTGCATTTGGAAATCTTGGTCCCTTTAAGGGTCAGAGGGATGTACAACACCCTCAGAGTGCCAAAGGAGTAGGCAACACATTGCTTTACAATGCTTTGCGTACCCCTCTGGCACTCAAAGGTTTAAAGAGTTAAGCAGGCTCATGCACTCGTTCAATCTGAAAAAACTGCCAGCACCTGTCATGTCTGCCTCCTCGGACCTGACATACAGGACTGATTGAAGAGGTTCTCCTGAACAAAGACACAATGGCAACATTTGTAGGGGCTGTTCGTATTTTCTGGCATAGTAAAGTAAGTGAGGGCTATTATCAGAAGGTATTGATTCCTCTTTAAGTGTCACTTATTTTGTTTAACAGAATGATTTACCTAGACATATATCTATATTTTGTGTATTTAATCTACATTTTTGTTTACTACTGATGGTTGGTTTACGATCTTACAAAGACTGGTGTCCTTTTATAGCCGTTCAGGACTAATAATGGCGATTATTTGCTGTGAGATGTGATCTAGACACAGAGATGTGCCTTACTGGCGTATAAAGGACACCTACCTAAATTACAGTTCCCCTTTAATACCATTTAATACCTTACAATTTAATATGTACTGTTGCAACCTGACTGCACCTTATGGGCATACCTGTGAATTCTCCGGATCTGTCCCCAGTTTTCAGACTGAATTACCGAGTCTACTGGGACAGAGCTGGATCTCCGGCAGTGGTGAGTCTCTTCTCCTTCCTACCCTGTTACGCCCACTTTATCCTGAGACATTACTATAGCTTTAAAATTAACATGGAATGGGCTAGGAGTGGGCGGGACAGGTCAGGGAAGTAGGAGGGGTTAACAGGGAACTCTCCAAACTGGGAAATCAACGTTTTTCCTACAAGACACGGTAATTATCTTATGAAAACGAGAATCTCCAGAGAAGTTCCAAAATTGACTGTACGTTTCTAATTTACAAAAAACACTCTGTATTTTTCAGTTCTTAGAATACCCTAATATCTATCCCAGTAGTAAAATTAATTTACTGTTTACCCCTACCTCTGGTTTCCGCTCCCCTGGTCTAGTCCATATATCTTCCAATATCCTATTTCAGGCTCATGTCATAATCAATGCTATTACTCATTTACTACCAGTGCTCCTTTTAACCCTTATGAGTGCCAAAGGTGTATGGAATTAATTGCTACTTAACAGTTGTTGAACTACCAACTCCCACCATTCTCATGCATTCCATGACATGCAGTGAGTAGATTGTGGATGATGAGACAAGTTGTTTTGTGAACGATCGTAATATATATTTACATACTGTATTCTCTGTGGGGCCTTATGCTGAAAGCGTATTAACCCCTTCACTACTCCATAATGAAAGATGATTACTCTTTTGCTGTAAACGGCTGCTGTAGCCTGTTTGGCAGATGGTGGGTTAAATTTGAGCTTGAATTGGCTGC
This sequence comes from Rhinophrynus dorsalis, assembly GCA_037306005.1. Taxonomy (NCBI): domain Eukaryota; kingdom Metazoa; phylum Chordata; class Amphibia; order Anura; family Rhinophrynidae; genus Rhinophrynus; species Rhinophrynus dorsalis. Next base: position 29,497,152 of record CM074718.1, read on the forward strand.
TCACTCCTAAGAGTCAGCAGCAGTTGACCTTAGTTTATTTGGTACATTAACCCTTCACCATCCAGGAGTTTATTGTACTCTATAGATCAGCATTTTAGTTTCACTGTTTAACCCTTTGAGTGCCAGAGGGGTACGAAACGCATTGCTTTGCAATGCTTTCAGTACCCCTCTGGCACTCAAAGGGATAAAACACTGTTGCAAGCTTTTCGTTGAAATGTGCTGCAATTTCTGTGTGAAATAAGGAAATTTGTAATATAGCAAGTGTGATAATGACTGGCTGCTGAACATAAGAACCTTTTCTATTCTTTACAGTCTCTTTAACCCTTTCAGTGGAGTGAACAGATCTCACCTTTTACTGGGGATGCACAATAAAAATACGCAGTGCAGAGCTGCTTTGGTTTCATTGCTGCCCTAAAATATGCATATTTCTTAGGTCACTGATTAAAGCATACCTCCCAACATTTCAAATTGCCAAAGAGGGACACTTGTGTTTTAGGGGGTGTTTCTGGGGCCGTGACTGGTGGGTGGGGCATTACTGAGAATTTATAAACACATATACTGACGTTTAAGCAAACAATAATGTGAGTTTTATTGCTGTAGAGCAGTATGATGCACGTATATATACACACCACACAATGTGATCTTCTAAAAAGAGGGACATCAGGGTGGGAAAGAGGGACAGAGGGATTTGGGTCTAAAAGAGGGACTGTCCCTCCTAAAGAGGGACACTTGGGAGGTATGTTAAAGGTGAGATCTTATCGGCTTAACTTTTGCATACCAAAGGTGTGAAAAATGTGTTGCAAACGTCAGCAGTCAGAGGGTTAACGTGTATGTGTGAGAGAGAGCGATATGAGCCCTTGGGAAGAGGAGGCTTGGGGGAAACCCCATTGCCAGACAGATTAGAGCCAGAGCTGCATGTGGACATCTGCAGAGGAGATTTTGGGGGAAACCCTCTCCTCCTAAATGCATTTAACCCTCTGAATGCCAAAGAAATTTACAATGCCTTGCACACGTACATGGATAAAACTGAACTTGGGTTGGAGATGGGAGGGATGGATCAGGCGAGCACGGGACTTCATAGCACAACACAGAAAAACGTTAGTATATGTGTTGTTTATTAACCCCTTAACGTCTTGTGACGTGCCAGGACCGACACTCTTGTCCAGACGTTAAGGACCAGTGACAGTCCTGGCTCGTCGTGGAATTCTGGGGATGGAGGTACGGCTGAACGCCACTCTGCTATTCCAGAATTCATTAAAATAAAATGTTTTTTCTAAATAAATGTGCCTCGGTCCTTACCAGATGCCATCCCAGAGTCTGGGCAGTTGTTAAGGGGTTAAAAATGTTTTGGTGAATGTAACATATAGGCATACCTGGGAATTCTCAGGGTGGGAGAGTCCAGTGTTCCCTGCTTTCTTCTTTCTGAAAGACGTCCCGATTGTCCCGAGTGTGTTCAAGCAGTGAGATCACTTAACCCTTTCAGTGCCCTCCGGCACTCAAAGTGTTAACCTATAGCATGCTCTAACTGTGTACTGTCTGGAGTACCTCTGGGTTGCAGGAAGCAAGTGCGTATCCCCTAAACTGTACATTATGGGGAGTGCTATGGGTTAATATTTCAAAATCTCAGGGTCAGCTCATTTTGAAAGTCCACTGATATGCACACAGGTCATTTTGCAAGATGCTTTAACCCCTTGAGTGTCAGAGAGGTACGCAACACATTGTTCTGCAATGCATTGTGTACCCCTCTGGCACTCAAAAGGTTAAATGTTTGAGTGCCATTTCTTTGCCATTTGTTGGATGACCCTCCTGCACTCAAAGGGTTGAAACTGCCTAAGTTGTTTTTAGGTGATAGGTTCACTTTAAGGATTACAGGCCTGTTAACCCTTTAACTGACCGTGGGGTACGCAAGGCATTGAAATGCGTTGCTAACCCCTTTGGCACTCAGAGGGTTAACAGCTTATTCAGAAAAGGCAGTTATGTTACACATACATGAGGAAGGCAGTCTGCCAGAATCTGAGGACTTGGAAAAGGAACTGTTCTTCAAACTGCTTTATTAAATCTATAAACAGTGTTTACATATTTCCAACAAACTGCTATCTACACAATGCATAGAGAATACACTTCTGCCATCTAGTGTCAATATACCATATAGCATGTGTTCTTAAATAATTTTGGCTGCACATTATCATCGCTAGTTTGCACGATCTGAAGAAGCAATTGCTAGTTTAGCTGTAATTTTGTCCCAGTCTCCATCAAAGCCACACCACAGACACCTACTAAAGACTTCACATCGCCTTCATCTCAGGATTTTGTCCTTCTTCATGTGTCTCCATTACCAGGCTAGGGGGCCACTACAATTACTAACTGCTTAGATGTTATGGTGGAGGAGATGAAAGGTGCATAGCATTATTGTTAACGTCCTCATAATCATCATCAGCACCATCTCTTGTTTTTTGTTTTTTTTTAATTAGAAGGCACTGACTCACTCATAGATCTCCTATCACCTTTATTGGCATGTGATTTTGAATGACTTTCTGCATGACATTTCCTCCAGATGTCCTTGATGATGACATCAAAGCAATCCTTTCCTCCTTACAACTTTGAACATGATAATTAAAGTGGAACTACCACCCCGCAAAATCTTTAGCTTAACTAAGTCCCCATCTGGCGACTAGCTGCTTAGTAGCGCTAGTCACCAGAATTATTACCTTATTTAACAGACTAGTGTAAAAGCCTGTGTACATGGGCCAAGGTCCGGGTAATGTTAACTCTTTGAGTGCCAGAGGGGTACGCAATGCATTGCTTTGCAATGCGTTGCATACCCCTCTGGCACTCAAAAGGTTAAGAGGCCGGTCCTGCTCTGAATCCTGCCGCCGATGCAGTCATGCACTGTAGAGACTGCCCGACAGCACAGAACTCCCAGCATTCTCTGCGTTCAGACAGTCTCTACTGCACATGATGGCTTCTGACAAACATCACAGCGAATTATTATATAGGATTTATGCTCTCTTCTATGGCTGACAGTAGCATAGACATCTTGCCATTGTGATGTCCGCTCTCCTGCGCTGTCAGTCCCAGCCGGGTCTAGGAGACGTTGCTAGGAGCCGGCCGGCTCTGGCTGGGACTTGACAATGGCAAGATGTCCGTGCTCCGTGCTACTGTCAGCCATAGAAGAGAGCGGAAATCTATTAAATAAGGTAATAATTCTGGCGACTAGCGCTACTAAGCAGCTAGTCGCCAGATGGGGACTTAGTTAAGCTAAAAATTTTGTGGGGTGGTACTTCTGCTTTAATGACTAATATGTGATGGGTAACTAGTCAATAAGCACAAAGGTTCCTACCTGACTTACAAACTATCCTATATAATAATTCTCTAGGATGTTTGTCAGAAGCCGTCATGCTCATTCGGGCAGTCTCTACTGTGCAAGACTGCATCCCGTGGAGCAGTGAGGTAGCGGCTCGCTTAACCCTTTGCATTGTGTACCCCTCTGGCACTCAAAGGGTTAACATTATCCAGACCTTAGCCCGTGTACATGGGCTTTTACACTGTGTGTATGTGTGTGTGTATGTATATATATATATATATATATATATATATATATATATATATATATATATATAATAAATCTCTCTCAAAAGAAATCACACAAGACAATGTCATGTAGATGACATAACATAGTCTATTAGGCATCTCCAGTTAGCGGAAGTGTTTCTGCAGCCTCCCCTGTACGGCACCAGTAAACATCACTTAGTGACCACTAAAGCAACACCCACACCCTCCCTATAGATATCCAGCAACTGGGCTGTCACACTTACCTTTCTCCTCTAACACACAGACAACACCACTTTCCCTCCATACCTAGTTAAGACATTTGTTGCCGTACAAAATTTTTCTCTTTACATACAACAGTTTCATTCGGGACACACAACATATTTCTGTTGACAGCCGACAATCTCTGAAAATATTAATGATCCCAACGACACTGTACTTTGAAAAGTCGTTACAGACGACAAAAGCTGTTTCGCTACTTTGATCATATGGCCGTATGAGTAGCAGAGGGGTGCGCAAACCATTGCTTTGCAATGCGTTGCATACCCCTCTGGCACTCAAAGAGTTAAAATCTTTTGCAACTTCACTTTATAAACTTTTCAAGCTGTTTACTACCTACTTCATTTTAATTAGTTTATTTGAGATCTATAGCTGTGAAACCCACACACTGTACACAAGCTGGTGTTGAAAGGAGGTGCTATTTAATCAAATTGGGAGGTTTTGATTCCTGTACATATTTTTTTTTTCGTAATTAGGTGGAAGACGCTCTGGAAACTGTGAAAAACGCCACTAATGAGCAGGACTTGGCACATCGCTTCAAAGAGTTTGGCAAAGAGATGGTCAAACTGAACTATGTAGCCGCAAGGAGACAACAGGTAAAACTCCAATCTGTCTAACCCTTTAAGGGCCGGATTGATAATGCACATACCTGGTCCTTAAAGTGGATCTGCCACCTAAAGACAAGTGTAGTTTGTTTTGGAAAGGATTAAAATCAGACCTGTAAGGGTAGTAACCTTTTTTTAGAGACATTATCCCTGGTCTTGGTGGCACACTGTGGCACAGTATGCTAATTAGTGCTGCTCTAGCCAAACCGTTTCATTTGTTGTGTTAGACATGACAGCCGATGTGTAGGCTCTTCCTGGAATCATTAATGGCCATACCTGGAAGCTTTGTCCTCTTGAGCTTTCTGGAGAGGGCTCATGTGCTGTGTCTGGGGGTATGTACATGACACAGTTTACATCATGAAGGGTGTGTGTCTTAATTGGATGAGCTGAACTTATCAGCTTTGTGATTGGGAAGTGGGAGGAACAGGGTGGGAAGGAGGAGAAGTGGGTGGGAAGTGGGAGGAACTGTGTGGGAAGGAGTAGAAGTAGGTGGGAAGTGGGAGGAAAAGGGTGGAAAGGTGGAAAAATGGGCAGGAAGTGGGAGGGACAGGGTGAGGAGGAGAAGTGGGCAGAAAGTGGGAGGGGCAGGGTGGAAAGGAGTAGAGGTGGGAGGGGCAGGGTGGAAAGGTGGAGAAATTGGTAGGAAGTGGGAGGGACGGGGTGGAAAGGAGGAGAAGTGGGCAGGAAGTGGGAGGGGCAGGGTGGAAAGGAGGAGAAGTGGGTAGGAAGTGGGAGGGGCAGGGTGGAAAGGAGGAGAAGTGGGCAGGAAGTGGGAGGGACAGGGTGGAAAGGAGGAGAAGTGGGTAGAAAGTGGGAGGGGCAGGGTGGAAAGGCAGAGAAGTGGGAGGGACAGGGTGGGAAAGAAGTGAGTGGAGTGTTACAGGAAACTCCCCAACAAAGAATCGGTCTTTGGAGACCGGTAATTTACTCTAAAAACCGGCATCTCTGGGGCAGGTCTGGAGAGTTCCCAGGTATGTTTGTGACACACTGTGGGTTAATGCCAGCCTAGCACAGAAACTAGTTATTTTTGGTAGCTCAGTATGTCATTTGATGCTAAAGGTTCATTTCTCAAAAGATAATTATATTACAAACAAACGTCTATTACAACATATAGGCAGTTTTTTTGCTTCTCATGAATAGTAACTAAACTTACCTTAAGGTAACAGACGACTTTAAAGGGCTAATCCAGAAGCCATTACATAAAGCGGAACTACCACCGCTAAGAAACTTTGTTTGTAATAATTCCCTATCTGGCGACTAGCTGCTTAGTAGCGCTAGTCACCAGAATTATTACCTGGTTATGGAGAAATATGCAGTCATCTTTGGCTGACAGGCAGGACAGAGTGCGGACATCTTGCCCTAGTGACGTCCGCGCGCCTGTGCTGTCAGTCCCAGATGGATGTAGGAGGTGTTGCTAGGAGCCATTCGGCTCCGGAAGGGACTGACAGCGCAGGTGCGCGGACATCACTAGGGCAAGATGTTCGCGCTCCGTCCTGCCTGTCAGCCAGTGAAGAATGCATATTTCTCCATAACCAGGTAATAATTCTGGCAACTAGCGCTACTAAGCAGCTAGTCGCCAGATAGGGAATTATTACAAAGTTTCTTAGCGGTGTTGGTTCCGCTTTAATGGGTAGGCATATCCATCCCCAGAGGACTGCTACATGTTTTCGTGATCTCTCTGCTTGAGTATAGGTGGATCAATCTGTGGCTCATGCACTTACATTACATGTAATCGAACAGGAATATCCTGAACCAGCACTGTTACTTACCAGCATTGACTTCCTCTGCATTATTTAGTCAGAATTATATCTCTTGAACCTTAAAAGAGCAGTAAACTTTTTGTATGAAAACCTATAAATTATAGAGTTTTTCCTGTGGAGTAAAACAAGGCCACTCCTAGAGCTGTCAGTTTTTTGGGTTTTTTTATTCAAAAGTTAGAACGGTTCAGTAAGTGAATTACAGTGTGATTACTTCCTGGACGTTCTAACTGACAGGAATTGACTCAGCAGTTCCTGTCACATTCCGTGGTGGACAGTTTCAGTTTCCTCTCACATAGAATGTAACAGAGTAATTAAGGTCTGACCGCAAGAGGGCACTGATAATATAAAACAAACAACCACAAGTTTAAATTGTAATAAGATTAGAACTGTGGGTCGCTCGGGTGTGGGAGTACCCTTATTTTACCCAACAGGAAAAGCCCTACAATATGTATTTTTATAGCAAATGTTTATTGCTCCTTTAACCCTTTGAGTACCAGAGTACTGGCACTGAAAGGGTTAAGACAAATACCCCAGCACGGCTGTATTTCTATACGGGAATAGTAGGCAATTGCTTAGAGCTCCAGATTTTGAAGAGTAGGTGTAGGTGCCCATTCTGAATTTCAATGTCTCTGCACCAGTTTTATAACTCTTTACAGGCTATTATTTAACCCCTTGGATGCTAGAGATCTCCAGTGCATTGTGGAAAAATGTATTAGCAATCTCTCTAGAAAACAAGGGGTTAAAGCTTTTTATTTTCCTTTTTTGTGTCTGGAAGCAGAGGATGGAATTGGGGGCGGGTTCATGTGAGGAGTGGGTGTGTTTATGGGTTGAACTCAGCCCACCTAGAGTGCCTTACCCTAAGGGCTCCTGGGATGTAAGTCCGACCCTGCACACTAGACTGTAATTCTGGGGAAGCCAACAGCACTATAATATACATTTCCAAAATCGCTATTGTTTTGAATGGACCTTTTAACACTTTAAATGTCAGATGATCAGACTGTAGTAACATTCTCCCTATCATCTTCAATTTTCTCTTGCACTTAGCAAACGTGTCAGAGACCACTCCAACATTCAGTGGGTTAATACTGCATTTAAATCAATAGAAATTTGTATCCCCATATTGTGCAATTGGTTTGATCCGGTTTTTATTAGAGCATTGGGTCATAGGTGTATTTTGCTTGACCGTTACCTATTCCTCATATGGCCACGCCCCCTAGTCCTCACATGGCCACGCCCCCACACCTGTTTGCTTGTACAAATACTAAACGCCATAGGCTTAAAAGAGAAGTGGAGTAGTTCTGGGGAAAACCATTTGCACTATAGTGAAGAGCTAAACATTCCCATTGATTTAAATCCCTTGAATTTAACTCCTTGGAGACCACTTTGGCATTTAAGGGATTAAAATAATAATTTAGACCCAATTTTATTTTTATTTTTAGTACTCCCCTATAGTGCAAATGGTTTGCCCCAGAACACTTCCACTTTTTCTTTTGAACATGGAGCCTTAAGAGCCTTTTAAAGGTGCTGCTTCATTCAAACGTTATTACAACTCAACCTTCTTGTTTTTAAATAGAGCGCAGAGCCTTGTGTATTTCATAAGAGACAAGTAAAAATGCCTACAATTCCCATTAACCCTTTGAGTGCCAGAGAGGTATCTGGCGCATTGCTGCGCAATGTGGCCGATACCTCTCTGGCATTCAAAGGGTTAATATAAAAGGGATATTAATCCATGTATTGCAGTATATGAGAGAGATTTCTCAAGCATCCAAATGTCCAAGATCCCATCTGAAATCAGTGGGGATTGTGGATTTGAATCCCATGCGTTATTTGGTATACACATCCATCATAGTGGGCTGACAGGAGATGAATGCCCTCCTGTACACAGCTGTTCCTATGCCTACTATGGAAAAGCCATGCGCTGACTCTGATGGCAACAGCGCCCACTAGTGTCCAAATTTCCCCCCCCCCCGTTCTGTTACTTTTAGGAAAACGTTAACTGATGATTTAACCCTTTAAGGACCAATGTTTCAGACACACTTAACCCCTTAAAGACCCATCATGGTCCTGGTACGTCATAGGTTGGCGAGCCATAAGGACCCATGACGTACCAGGACCGTCATGGATTTCAGGGCTCCCTGCGTGGCTGCACACCATTCGGGGAACCCTGAACCACAAAAAAAAAAGGTCTGTCGTCTTTAAGTGCCGGTGTCGTGCACGCACGGCTGGTCCTTAAGGGTTTAAAGGGTTTATTTGCTTTGCTTGTGAGCCATCATTTATTTTTTTTTAACTTGTTACTCTCTCTCTCTCTCTGCATGATATAGGAGCTGAAAGACCCTCATTGCAGGGATGAAATGGCAGCCGCACGAGGCGCCCTGAAGAAGAACGCTACCATGTTATACACTGCGTCACAGGCTTTCCTCCGCCATCCCGATGTGGCAGCGACCAGAGCAAACAGGGATTATGTGTTCAAACAAGTACAGGAGGCCATTGCTGGTATTTCCAACGCCGCCCAGGCCAGCTCCCCCACCGATGAGAAACAGTGTCACACTGGCATCGGGGAGCTGGCGGCCGCACTCAATGAATTTGACGTGAGTATATTAAGGTCAAATGAATACACAAGGGGACCTACAGCTATTGGTGACTCAACTACAATTATCCCCGGATTTCCCCCGAGATTCTTCAGACGTGGGGAGTTTCTATTGAAACTCTGCCCTCTTCTGCTCCTTCCCACCCAGTTTCTCCAATTTACCTCTCACCTCTCCTCATTCCCACCCAGTTCCTCCCATCTCCCTCTTCCCTACCCTGTTCCTCCCATTTCCCTCCTACTTCTCCTCCTTCCTACCCTGTTCCTCCCATTTCCCTCCCACTCCTCCTTCTTCCTACCCTGTTCCTCCCATTTCCCTCCCTCTCCTCCTTCTTCCTACCCTGATACTCCCATTTCCCTCCCACTTCTCCTTCTTCCCACCCTGATACTCCCATTTCCCTCCCACTTCTCCTTCTTCCCATCCTGATACTCCCATTTCCCTCCCACTTCTCCTTCTTCCTACCCTGATACTCCCATTTCCCTCCCACTTCTCCTTCCCATCCTGTTCCTCCCATTTCCCTCCCACTTCTCCTTCTTCCCATCCTGTTCCTCCCATTTCCCTCCCACTTCTCCTCCTTCCCATCCTGGTACTCCCATTTCCCTCCCACTCCTCCTCCTTGCCACTCGGATGCTCCCATTTCCCTCCCACTTCTCCTCCTTCCTACCCTGATACTCCCATTTCCCTCCCACTTCTCCTCCTTCCTACCCTGATACTCCCATTTCCCTCCCACTTCTCCTCCTTCCTACCCTGATACTCCCATTTCCATCCCACTCCTCCTTCCTACCCTGATACTCCCATTTCCCTCCCACTTCTCCTTCTTCCTACCCTGTTCCTCCCATTTCCCTCCCACTTCTCCTTCTTCCTACCCTGTTCCTCCCATTTCCCTCCCACTTCTCCTTCTTCCTACCCTGTTCCTCCCATTTCCCTCCCACTTCTCCTTCTTCCTACCCTGTTCCTCCCATTTCCCTCCCACTCCTCCTTCCCATCCTGATACTCCCATTTCCATCCCACTCCTCCTTCCTACCCTGATACTCCCATTTCCCTCCCACTTCTCCTTCTTCCTACCCTGGTACTCCCATTTCCCTCCCACTTCTCCTTCTTCCTACCCTGGTACTCCCATTTCCCTCCCACTTCTCCTCCTTCCCATCCTGATACTCCCATTTCCCTCCCACTTCTACTCCTTCCTACCCTGATACTCCCAGTTCCTCTCACTTCTCCTCCTTCCCATCCTGATACTCCCATTTCCCTCCCACTTCTCCTCCTTCCCATCCTGATACTCCCATTTCCCTCCCACTTCTCCTCCTTCCCACCCAGATTCTCCCATTTACCTCTCACTTCTCCTCATTCCCACCCAGTTCCTCCCATTTCCCTCCTTCCCACCCTGATACTCCCATTTCCCTCCTACTTCTCCTCCTCCCTACCCTGTTCCTCCCATTTCCCTCCTACTTCTCCTCCTTCCTACCCTGTTCCTCCCATTTCCCTCCCACTTCTCCTCCTTCCTACCCTGTTCCTCCCATTTCCCTCCCACTCCTCCTTCTTCCCACCCTGTTCCTCCCATTTCCCTCCCTCTCCTCCTTCTTCCTACCCTGATACTCCCATTTCCCTCCCACTTCTCCTTCTTCCCATCCTGATACTCTCATTTCCCTCCCACTTCTCCTCCTTCCTACCCTGATACTCCCATTTCCCTCCCACTTCTCCTTCCCATCCTGTTCCTCCCATTTCCCTCCCACTTCTCCTTCTTCCCATCCTGTTCCTCCCATTTCCCTCCCACTCCTCCTCCTTGCCACTCGGATGCTCCCATTTCCCTCCCACTTCTCCTCCTTCCTACCCTGATACTCCCATTTCCCTCCCACTTCTCCTCCTTCCTACCCTGAGACTCCCATTTCCCTCCCACTTCTCCTCCTTCCTATCCTGAGACTCCCATTTCCCTCCCACTTCTCCTCCTTCCTATCCTGATACTCCCATTTCCCTCCCACTTCTCCTCCTTCCTACCCTGTTCCCCCCCCATTTCCCTCCTCCTTCCTACCCTGTTCCTCCCATTTCCCTCCCACTTCTCCTCCTTCCCACTCTGTTCCACTTCTCCTGCTTCCCCATCCTATGCTGCCTATTTTTTACTAGTTTCTTAAGCCCCACTCATAATTAAGCCCCACCCCCTTTTGACAGAAATTTGCATCATTTCTCTCCCCTGATGGCACCACAGGACTCCCCCTCCGGGAAGTCCAGAAAAAAAAGTTCCCAGGCATGATTATCCCTAACCAGCCAAGGGACTTGTAGTCCCCAACGGCAGTAGGTTGAACAATTAACTTAACCTCTATTACTTTTTTTTAATCATGGTGGGAATTATGACTTCTCTACACCCCTTGGGTACTAGGGTATGTCGCAGATGTGTTGTGCATGAATATGACGACGTCTCTAGCATCCAAGGGGTTAACAAGAGGTTAAATAATGATTCCAGGGTACTTAAAAGCACTGGAGTACTATGCACCATGGGGTGAAATGCATATTTCCATTGATCTAAAAGGGGCTTTTAACACCTTAAATTCTATAGAGTTTCCTGGGATTCAAGGGAATTAATGTTGTTTGGTGCAGTTGGTTTGCTTCAAAATTGTACCCTTATCTATGTATATCTGCCTTAATGTGTCACTTCTTCAGTATCCTATTCAATTAGCTAAAGATATGCTATTCTGAAGCAAACCATCGTCATAGTCCTACCTCCGGAAATCATTGGATCTGCCCTGGGCAAGTTGCCAGGTCTCCAGTCATAGGCTGATTCTCCTGATTGCAGAGTTCCCCAGTAACCCCACCCACTCCAGCTCTGTTCCGCCTACCGCCCTGCCCATTTCAGGGCAAGCCACCTTTCGGCTTTCCAGTCCTGCCCACCCAATTAAGCCTCAGCCACACTGAAGAACCAATCACATTATTTGGGCAATCCCATTGCCTACTTTGATACTCTGGGGGGGGGGGGGGTTATGCAGTAAGGTGTGATACTGAAGAAGGCATGCTATTAACTGTCCAAGTCTTATGTTATTCTATGGCACCGGTGGTTCTCATTCAAGGTGCCATGGCATGTGGTGTGACGTGACCTACTTCTTCTATGAAGATTCTGGCAAATATGTTAAAGTTGTGTTTCTAACGTATATTCACAGAAATGATTATACACATTGTTCTTTGTTGTTATTGTGACTGCAAGATGGAAAAATAATACAACACTTATGTACTGTTCACTTCGTTAAAGGGTTAGTAATGTCTTACATAAATAAAAAGTAATATTGTAGATAATCAAACAAGAACATAGATATCCGTCTGATCTCTCTAACCTTTATGGTTTGAAAGACATAACGTTTTAAAGTTCTCCCCTCACTGATGTTAGCTGTAAAGCTGACCGCAGGGGATTTGAGTCGTGTGACTTGAGGCAGCTCTTCAGCAGAGCTGAGATACCGAACTCTAAAAGGAAATACTTCATTGGAACGGTGTACAAAGTGTACCTGGTTTGCAAGGGCACTTTGTAAAGTTCCAATGACTTATTTCTTTCTACATAGCGCTATCTTGGCTCTGCTGAAGAGCCACCTGCTGGTCCCAGGACCAGGATCATCTTCTGTCAGCCAGAGCACTGACGTCAGGGAAGGGGGAGGGAGGGGGGAACTTTAAAGGGATAGTAATACTTAAAATGTAAAAAAAATATATGTTGTAGGGTTTATCCCCCTGAGTAAAACAAGGGCACTCCCACTGCTGAAAGGTGTTTCGTTCAAAAGTTATTAATTTTCAAAGTTGAATTTTTTAGGTGCAATATCACAGTGGCCTGAAATTGTACAGTGGCGCTGTTGCTACACCATCCTATGGAGATTTATGGTCAACTGATCAGAGCTGTCCGTAGGATCGTGTAGCAACACCACCACTGTACAATTTCAGGCCACTGTGATATTGCACCTAAAAAAATTCAACTTTGAAAATTAATAACTTTTGAAAGAAACACCTTTCAGCAGTGGGAGTGCCCTTGTTTTACTCAGGGGGATAAACCCTACAACATATTTTTTTTACATTTTAAGTATTACTATCCCTTTAACATCGTATATATCTCTCAAACCATAAAGGTTTGAGAGATCGGACTGGCATCGATGGATTCTTTTTTTGATTATGTACAATATTACATTATATTTATAGAAGACATTAGTAACCCTTTAAACCCGTGAAAAACTACCTATGAAATGCTAAGGGTGCCCCGAAAATTCCACACTTCATGTTAAGGGGTGTCTTGAGTATTTAAAAAAAAAAAACAAAAAAAAAAAAAACACTTCACTAAGATCTCTCAAGTTAGAGCAATATTAGTGCATAGGCTCCATAGAATAGTGTAGGAACTGGACACTTTCACACTGGAGAACTATCTTATGGGGAGCTTTAACCCTTTGCAATGCATTCCATATACCTCTGGTGCTGAAAGGGTTAAAATGGACCCATTGCCTTGAATTGTCTTTACATATTTGAAAACTTCTTTCAAAACTGCCTTTGTGTCATGTTAACCAAAATGCCAATTTCTGGGAAAAGTGAAAGTGAGAATTTCCTGGTACTAAACAGAGTTTCATAACTTTAGAAAATGAACAGTCACTGAAGCCTTCATTAACATATGACACATCACTGAATAAATGTCATTAGCATAAGAAACATCAATGGAAAGCTTAATTAGCATATGGAACGTCACCTGTACCACACAGGTAACTCAATTAGAATATATTAACATATAGTAACATGTTTGAATATCTCCTTAACTGTACATTTTCTGGTCTTTTGGATAACATGACTCATAGACATTTTTTAATGCAGTTTTCAAATATGTAAACTTGAATTAAGGTGAAAGGTCTACTTTAAGAGTTTATATTTTTAACATCTCCCGGTCAGCTTATTTTGAAAGTTGCCGGATATGACCAAGGAGGCTTTGGGCTTGAAGGTTCACAGGTTTGACCATAGGATACAAATAAAAGTTGAAGAAGCACCCATTGATTTGATTGGCTGAAAAAAGACACAAGTCCATCAAGTTCAACCTTTGCCTCATAACCCAGAGACATGAGAATTATATATAGCTTTCCTGCTGCCAAATAAGTTTCTTTATCAGACCTTCCTAATTTGCCTACTAATACACAGTATAGCCCTATATGTTCCCTTTTGAAAGAAATGTACCTAATCTTCTTTTAAATGTATCCATTGTATCTGCCATAACCACATCTTTGGGCAAGGAATTCTACAATTTAACAGACCTTACTGTAAAAAACCCCTTCCTCTGCTGAAGTCTAAACCTCCTTTCCTCTAATATCAAGGGGTGGCCCCTGGTTATTTCATCCAGTGTCAAACCACCTATTAAAATCATTTGGGAAATGTAATTTCTTCTCTACGACACTATTGGTTTACTCCGGAATTGACATGTTTGACATATTAAATATAGCCCATAATTACAACAAGTAGATCATAATGAAAAGCAAAATAGAGTGAAATAATTTGATGTGAAAAATATACGCTGTGTCTTTCCTTGTGCAATTGGAGGTTCAGTGGTTTCCTCCCCGTAACTGTGAAATGATTAACCCTTTGCAATGCATTCTGTACTCCTCTGGCACTCAAAGGGTTAATCAGTTGATTTAAATGTGTTGAAATTGTGTTGCAAGCAGTATGTTGGGATGACTGTGAATTTCTGCTCTTGCTTGCTATTATGCAAATGACCCCAAATTAAAGGGACGCTAAAATGAACTGTGGGTTAGATACTCTTAAATATCCTGCAGTTCATGCTAACTACTTTAACCCTTTGTATCAGAGGGATACGCAACAGATTGCGAAGCAATGTGTTGCTTGCCCCCTCTGGCACACAAAGGGTTAAAATGTTCTGTTTAACAAAGCCTAAAATCTAGCCTTATGTAGGGAGCAGCCATTCTTGCCTTTCCAGAGCTCCCTCTCACTGTCCAGATCTATCTTTGAATGGAAGGAGATAAGATAACAGCTTTCCTGAATGTAAGAGCAGCGGGCACTAATCAGACTCAGACTGACACTTCTTTCAATAGAAATGGCACAAACAAGATTAAATAAATGCTCTCTGAACAGCACAGTACCAAGACTTATATAACTAATATATACACCAAGCTATTTATATATCTACTGCTATAAACTATTTTATTCTTATCTGGCAAAATATGACCATTTACCAATAAATAAATAAATTCTGCTTAATTCCAGAATTTCTATAGCTAATATAGCTTATTATAATTAATCCCAAATGGTTGACCAGTCCAATTAAGACAAATTATAAGAAAAATTATGTTTCTTCAAATATAGAAAAAATATATATTTAAATTTTGCAGAATTTAAATAAGGAAAGATATATAGTTACCAGTCCAATAAGTGTGGATTTCTTAGGATTTCTTTATCATCTAGTCCAGAATACTTCAAGAAAACATAGCAGGAATTGAAGAGCCAGGAACCAAGAGGAAAAACCCAGCCAAGACTCAAGAGGAAAAGCCCATTTTCTATCTAAACTTGCATATTTATAATATGAAATTCCTTTTATCAAAATCTGCTCTGATTGGTTAAAGAGCCATCTCATTATGCAGTGACATCAGAATAAATTATGGAAAAATTCCAAAGCATTAGTACTAACACCATGTAATCTATAGATGGTGTCATTACTCTACATTCAAATTCACACCTAAAATGATACCTGGTCTGGGCTCTATCAAAAATTTGGAATGTGAACCTTGACCCTACGTCACATAAATATGTCACCCTACCAGACTTTCCCATAGGGGAGTATGTCTCTATTTTAGACTTTTGAGATTTTCTCATAAGATACTAATATTGCTTGGGATTGTGGTTGTCTGCAATTCTATATGAATCACCATTAAAGTCTCCCAAATATTCCCCCTGCTCCATTGAGGAAGAGAGGCTTATTGTCTCTGTTACATGAGGTAATTTAAACACATTTTAAAACACAGATTTTTAGAGAATTTGGTTTAAAAGAAAAATTAACCATTTCCTCCCCATCATGGCAATATCTCTGACACTCTTAACTTCATCTGTATCAGAATAAGAGGAGGATGCTGGATGGATATATTTTAGATCAACATCATCGTCAATGATTTGGTCATCATCACCCTCTGCTCTTTTTCCACTACTTTTATATTCCTATAGGCTTTTTTGAAGTCTCAAACAATTTCTTTTTAATTTTACCCTTGGAGGGATTTGCAGAATGTTCACTACTATTTTTAAGTCGGGTGTGATACTTGTTCTTACTGTTGGTTGAACTGCTACACCTTCCTCCACTATGCCATCAACACTAGGATGTGAGTATCTGATGTCTTCTTTGTTTTTACATATATTCTTAATACTGCTGGAGGTGGCAGAACATTTTATGTCATTATCACAGGCAGCCTCAGGAGGAGAAGGATCATCATCATTTATTGCACATGCTGCAGCAACAGTGGCTGCAGTCTACTTTTGGACTACCATTTTAATAAAACATCCTTGCATTGCTCCTATCCCTTTCCCCAGACCCCTGCACCCAGGACATTATCTAAGTAGTGTGTATTTTAACAGTAAAGTACACAACAGAACTGTTTGTGTCTGATGTTGTGTTGCCCCTTACAAAATACTTTTATCATATATGTCTGTCTCTAGTATCTGTCACAGTCGGCTTCAGACACAGAAAACACAGAAAAGTAAAAGAGTAAAAGTAAAAGAGAGCTCACTCACGACCTTCGAAAAATATATATCACGCACTACACCTGTTAAGAGACCACTATCCTTCCTCTATAATTTCCTCTCATCTACCATGCTACCCACCAAACCTTACTTTCTGACTTCTTGGGAATTAGATCTGAACCTCTCCATCTCCCCAGATCAATGGACTCAAATTCTGAAATGTAACTGTCATCTCCCGAGAAGTTCCAGATTACGGGAAATGAATTATAAACTCATCTTCCATTGGTATAAGGCCCATGGGCCTTTGCTTTAATATTCTCCAAGTCTCTACGACGTGCTGGAGGTGCCTCTCCGGCATAGGTGATATTTTACATATATGGTGTACAGTTCCTAAAATAGTCCCATTTTGGATTGAAATATCTACACACCTGAACACTGCTTTACACATCTCCCTTCGTCTGGACCCTCTCCTATTTCTATTTCTCTTGAACATCCATACTGACATACATATACCTAAGGGCACACAATATGTCCTCCACTCTCTCTTATATATAGCGAAATCTCTGATTCCAGTAAAATGGAAATCGACTTCTCCTCCATCGGTACGTGAATGGCTTGCAGCTATTAAATCATGGCTAGTAATGGGACATTGCCACGCTGTTTCCACACACTCTCTGCACTCCTTTGAGACAACCTGGCACCTATGGCACACATACAATTCTTCACTCGTGACCTTCAGTTCCCCTGTTCCCCCGACCAATAATCTGTAGCCCCCTTGGTAATACAACTTCCCACATATAGCTAGACATCTGTCAATTCTCACACAGTTCCTAAACATGCTCCTTGATGTACAGACCTCCCTCTTCCCATTTTTTTTTACCTCCCCTCCTCAATTTTGTTTTCCAACCTTCATCCTCTCAAACTAAATACGTTTATTGACTTATGCTCTTCACCAACTCAGTTCTTCTTACTTATCTTTCCTAAGTTCTACAGAGATTAATGTGGCACTCCAACTGAAGCGCCTATGTGACTTTCTTATGTCTTATAATTGTTGTATTATTCACATTGGATATATGTTTCTTACATTCTGTATTGCCCATTCTTTTATAATAAAGCTTTTTATAAAAAAAAGTGCTAATAGCACATTTAGTATATCAACTTGGACTTCCCCATATGCATCAAACTACTCACAGAATAGAATTCCATTAAAACCGGACAGTAAACACAGATGAAGGATTCGGACTGCCTCCACTCAGTCTATATTCCTTTGGTCCACACCTCCCCAGAAAAAGAAGTTCTTTCCAGTGTCCTCAAAAAGAACAGGATACAACAAGCAGATGGAGGGATGCTGATAAATAATATAAATACTGTTATCACAGTAGTAGATGTTCAAAACAAACTCACATTTGGGTATTAGCCGGCTCTTGACTCCACAGCTGGCTGGTTCACAAGCAGGAAATGAATCTGCTGCAACAGGAGACACTGGCTCACTGGAACTCTTTCAGTCCTCGATGATGCAAAAGAAACGGCTAATCGATCCACTTGTATAGTTCCAAAATCTTTTTATTTGTTAAGCAATTAATTAGCTGAAATATATGGCTTCAAATTGATATAGGTTCTATGTGTTTCTGAGCAACGCTCTTTCATGAGGAACCCTTCAAACATCTGAACCAACAAACCGAGTGGGGGACCAGTTAACGCATTAAGTGCTGATGATGACAAATTTGTATACAACGGAAGCTGCTATAGATTGATAGGGGGCATAGTTACATAGTAAATTAGGTTGAAAAATAGACACAAGTCCATCAAGTTAATCTTCGCCACAGTATAACCAAGAAAACAAGAATTATATAAGCCTTCCTGATTCCTAAATGAGTATTAATCTTTTACCGGAACTTCCGGTTTTACCTACTATTATACAGTATAGCCCTGTATGTTCCCTACTGCTAGAACCGCATCTTCTCTTAAATCTATCTATTGTATCTGCAATTATTACTTGCTTGGGCAAGGAATGCCAAATTTAACAGACCTTACCATAAAAAGCCCTTCCTCTGTTGAAGGTGTAATCTCCTTTCCTAGAGGAATCTTGGGGTGGCCCCCAGTTATTTAATCAGGCCTTGGAATGAAACGCTCACCAGAGAGATTGTGTTGACTTGGCATTTACATATATAGTGTAACAAGGTCTCCTATTAGTCATCTTTTCTCTAGAGCAAATCAGATTTTGTCTGGACGTTCCTCATACTTCAAGTCCTCCATTCCCTTAATTCATTTTGTTGTTATATGCTGTATCCTCTCTAGTTCTAGTATATCCTTTTTCAGAAATGGTACTCAGAACTGCACTTCATACTCAAGGTGAGGTCTTACCAATGATATGTACAGTGACAAAATGATGTTATCCACTCTTGCTTCAATACCCCTTTTTAATGCAAGACAGGACTTTGTTTGCTTTTGCTACTGCTGTTTGACACTGGTCACTGCTTCCAAGTTTGTAGTTTACAAGTATTCCCAGGTCTTTCTCTAGCAACGGGTCTCCCAAAATGATTCCATTAAAGGAGCAGTAAACTTTTTTATGGAAAAAATATATATTGTAGCGATTTTCCTATTGAGTAAAATAAGGGTACTCCCACTGCTGAGAGATTTATATTTCCAGAGTTATTACAGTTTAAACCCATGTTTTTTTTTACATTAGCAGTGCCCTCTAGTGGTCAAATTCTAATTAGATTTCCTGTTAGATTTTAATGGAGAGAAAAGTCAGAGACATACAGTTCTCCATAGAATGTGATATAAACTGCTGAGTAACTTCCTGTCAGTTAGAACTATCAGGAAGTAAACACAGTAAATTCACTTCCTGGTTATTTAAACTGCTATAAATTTTTAATAAAACATCTGACAGCAATGGGAGTGACCTTGTTTTACTCGGCAGGAAAAGCTCTATAAAATATGTGTTTTCATAAATAAAAGTTTACTGCTCCTTTAAGTTCATAAGTAGCATTGGGATTTTTTTAGCTTATTGATATTCTTAGGCCGCTGAACAGCAGTTGTGAAGTCTTAATTGCTAGCACAGCAATACAAGGGGTTCCCTGCAGCAAATGTCAGCAATGGTGGATAGAGGGACAGGGCTATGGTGCAGGCAGTGATAGGGGTTTAGAATTTTGGAACAAACTGCACTATAGGGAACAAATAGAAATTCCCTTTGACTCATATGGGAGTACGAACCCTTTGAATGCTGGAGAGGTCTCAAACACATTCTGTCGGACACGTCTCTAGCATTCAAGGGGTTCAAATACTTGATTAAATCAACTGGAAGACTGTCCCCTATGGTACAACTGATTTGCTCCAGAATTGCTGCTTCAGCAAATAATTTATTCTTAACCCTTTGGGTGCCAGAGGTGTACGCAACGCATTGCAAAGCAATGCGTTGCCTACCCCTCTGGCACTCAAAGGGTTAATGCATGGTTTAATTCAAACTACAATGCCAATACATTTTGTTTCATTATCGTCTTAGATGCAAGAAGTCTCAAACGCATTGTGAATCTATATGTTAGGGACCCCTCTAGTACCAGAGAGTTTAAATGGTATGACTGGTAGGATCCCATCAATACATTGTGTCAAACCAAAAGGGTTTCACCACAAATAGTTTGATAATCGCTCCGCTAGCAAGTGCCGTTTATATGATCTTACAGACGATTGATTTATTGTACTTGTTTTTTTTTCCCTATTATTTTATTATCCAGTAAAAATAGGGAATGAATAAAAGATAGCCCTGTTGCTTTATATTAACCCTTTGAGTCCCAGAGAGGTATCCAACGCATTGCATTACAATGCATTGGATATCTGTCTGCCGGTCTGTGTTATGGACCAAAGAAATGGGGAGTGAATTGCTTCACGTGTTGCTCAACCCCATTGCTTTAAGGTATTTAATATTGTAAACAGGTAAGTCATATTAAAGTCATATTAAAAATAAATGTATTGCCCCCAGTGTCATCTCTCAAACCTTTATGGTGTGAGAGATGATCGCTCCTAAAGTTGCCCTCTCCCTCCCCCTTCCCCATAGTCAGCGTTCTAGCTGACGGCAGGGAAGCAAGTCATACGACTTTCAGGCGGCTCTCCAGCACAGCCGTGATCGCGTTAATAAAAAATAAATTTTTCACTAAAACAGTCTTCTACGTGTGATTGGTTTGCAAGCACACGTAGAAGACCGTTTTAGTGAAAGTTTTTTTTTTTTTAATATTAACGCGATCGCGGTTCAGCTGCACAGCCGCCTGATGATCTATGACCGGATTTCCCTACAACGCTGACTTTGAGGAAAGGGGTGGGAGAGGGCAACTTTAGGAGCGATCATCTCTGAGATAACACTGGGGGCAATACATTTATTTTTAATAAGACTTTACTATAGGGATTAGTAATACTTAAGTATTACTATCCCTTTAAAAGGAATTGGCCCCCTCTATTAACCCCTTAAGTACCAGTGGTCCAGGGAAGTTACCTTCCCTTAAGGACCGCTTTGATCTTTGCTTGGAGGCCTAAGAGAGATCGCTCCGGTCTTGGAGCGATCAATTTTAGGCCCCGTTTTTACTTACAGCGCTCCCGGTAGAGCGCTGTAAGTAAAAATTACGTGACGTGCTATGACCGTCACTGGTCCTTAAGGGTATAAGGACCGTGACGGTCATACCACGTCACGTAGTCCTTAATGGGTTAAACATGCTTGTTTTGGCTTTAGATGTACAATACAGTGAGAGTTGCTATATGAGGCTATAGATTGTCAAATGTTGCCATCTTGTGGCCAACTATTGTATTACACTGACATCCTATACATTTCAAAACTGCATTGTGCATATATATTTCTCTACCTCAGTGGTTCTCAACCTTTCTAGTGCCGAGACCCTTTGATAAAATTTCCCAAGTTGTGGTGACCCCTAACAGTAAAATTATTTTCATTGCTCCTTCATCGCTGTAATTTTGCTACTGTTATGAATCAAAATATAAATATCTGATATGCAGGATGTATTTTCATTCTTACAAATTTAACATAATTAAATGAAAATGTAATATATATTGTGAAATATTTATTTCTAATTAACATATAAGTTACAAATGAATAAAATGTTTACGACTTATTTTATTTTTTATTCATTTTGTATTATTGAACTGTATTCACCGCATTGTACAATCATGTGAAAATGTGAAAGCAAAGCTTAACCCTTTGAGTGCCAGAGAGGTACACAACGCGTTGCTTTGCCTCTCTTCTGCTTTGGCTGAGCAGTGTTACATCAGTAAAAGGGGCGGAAGGGGCACACTTTGTCATTGAATTACTCCTGAACTACAACACTGACGGAACTGAAATAACACTCTCCAAAGTCCAATTATTTGGACTCCTGTCTCCTGTCACTCAGCCATTGCCTTATCCATTTAACTATTTTTACATCCAGATCCAAACACTGCAATTTATTAATGAGTCTTCTTTGAGGGGCAGTGTCAAATGCTTTACTGAAATCTAGATAAGGTATATCTACTGCTCCCCCTTGGTCTATTATTTTAGTTACCCCATTCACTGAATGGGACAGAAGTCATCTCTAAATTGTTTCTATGTGGATTAGGAGATGATCATTTTAAAATATAAAGAGATATTGCTTAAAGGGATAGTAATACTTAAGTATTACTAATCCCTATAGTAAAGTACTACTTTAAAAAAACATATTGCCCCCAGTGTCATCTCTCAAACCTTTATGTTTTGAGAGATGAACGCTTCTAAAGTTGCTTTCTCCCTCCCCCTTCCCCGTAGTCAGCATTCTAGCTGACTCGGGGAAATCCAGTCAGAGATCATCAGGCGACTCTGCAGCAGAGCCGCGATCGCGTTAACTAAAAAAAAAAAAACCTTTCACTAAAACAAGCCAAGCACACGTAGAAGACCGTTTCAGTGAAAGTGTTCTTTTTTAGTAACGCAATCCGGCTGTGCTGGAGAGCCACCTGAAAGTCGTACGACTCTCTTCCTTTCAGTCAGCTAGAATGCTGACTTCGGGGAAGGGGGAGGGAGAGGGCAACTTTAGAAGCGTTCATGGTCTGAGAGATGACACTGGGGCAATACGTTTTTTTTTTTTTTAAGGAGTACTTTGCTATAGGGATTAGTAATACTTAAGTATTACTATCCCTTTAAATAAGTGCTATACTGACTCCGTCATATTCAAAAGTGTAACTTATCAGGATCGTAATTCATTATTCAAGTTTTATATAGTGTGGGCAGACCGCTACCAGGGAATGCCATGCGGGCAGCGCCTGCTCTCGGTGCTCCAAATAGCACCTCTTGTCTAGCCTACACTGATCCCTATCATTTGCTGCCAACAGAGCTCAAATGTAAAAGAAAAAAAATATATATATAAAAATACACTGGGCTAGCATAGATATTTTTTCACCACTGTGGCTGAGTGCTGCATACGATTGACACTATATAAATAAACTCATTCATTCAGTGCATTGGTTTGCAGAGATTGAGATGTCTAGCATTCAAGGGGTTAAAAATAGTCGTAATTCTTGTATTAAAGTGGAGGTCAGAGTCTCTATTATTTTTTTATCACGTTTTGCTATATTTCAATACTTACAGTTCTGTAATTCAAACGCTATTCAATCCAAAAGGATCTCCCTCCCGCCTCTTTCCCCTACGCCACTCAGTCTGGTCCAGAGGGAGAGCGGTGACGAACAATCTTCAGCAAGCAACAGGAGAATCCTTTGTGAAGGGGGCAGGGTTTTCCTTATAGTTCCTGTGTCAAGATTGTCCCTCGCTGCATCCGTACGATCACACTATGGGATTCCTTTTGGATTGAATAGCGCGTGGACTACAGAACTGTGAGTATTGAAATACACTGCTATGTGTTGAAAAAAAATAAAGAAGACTCGGACCTCAACTTTAATACAAGTTTTACTATCCCTTTAATGAACACTTATGAGCAAGTACAGTGCTTGCAAGCAACTTCTCATAATGCTTTAGAGCTCCCCAGGATTAAAATAATGGTATTGTTTTAAAATAGCGCATTCTAAACAGCTCGTGGCTAGAAGCCACATGAAGAATGTCGCCTTGATTTAAAGGGCAACATGAGAATCTCGCTCTGCTTACAAGCCCAAGATTCTCAGGTCATGTCTTTAAATGGTGCAACCCCGCAGCTTCCATGTTATTGCCTGCATTAACCCTTTGAGTACCTCCATCCTCCTATCACCTGCAAGTAGAACACAATCATGGATTATGTTAGAAGTCAACACGAGAATACAGCGGGTCAAGAGATAAGTTAAAAGTAACGGAATGAGAAAATAGAAGTCAAGTGTTAATTCTAATCTTCCACTCCCAGTCTTCCCCTTCTTTTTGATCTGCTGTATCATCCTGTTGTTTTATAACCTAATCCACGATTGCTGACTGTGTTCTGCTTGCAGATGGCATGAGGTCAGAGGCGCTCAAAGCGCTAATGCAGGCAATAACATGGATTCTGCAGGTTTGCGTTGAAGCACTGTTTAGAAACGCAACAGGAGTGTCTTGCCCTTATATATGCAGTGTGAGATTCTTATGTCACCATTTAAATCAAGGCGACGTGCTTAAAGCGGAGCTACAACCGCTAAACAACTTTGTCTTTAATAATTCCCTATCTGACGACTAGCTGCTTAGTAGCGCTAGTCGCCAGAATTATTACCTCTTCATGAAGAAATTTGAAGTGATCCTCAGCTGACAGGCAGGACGGAGTGTGGACATCTTGCTCTAGTGACGTCCACACACCTGCGCTGTCAGTCCCTTCCGGAGCCGAATGGCTCCTAGCAACGCCTCCTACATCCATCTGGGACTGACAGCACAGGCGTGCGGACGTCACTAGGGCAAGATGTCCGCGCTCCGTCCTGCCTGTCAGCCAGTGAAGAATGCATATTTCTCCATAACCAGGTAATAATTCTGGCGACTAGCGCTACTAAGCAGCTAGTCACCAGATAGGGAATTATTACAAACAAAGTTGCTTAGCGGTGGTAGTTCTGCTTCAATGCAACTTCTAGCTGAGCGTTGTTTAGAATGCAATATTTTAACCCTTTGAGTGCCAGAGGGGTACAAAGCACTGCATTGCGTACCCCTCTGGCACTCTAAGGGTTAAAGGTGAGCCAAAATAACTCCACATTCTGTAAAATATACATCTGATATATTTCCTTCCATAAATGTTGTGGCACAAGACCCTAAACATTAGACACATTTTCTGTATACTTTCCAGTCTATATTGATTTTGGGAATCCACCCCCCTTAACCCTTTAAATTCCAGAGGGGTACGAGAAGCAATGAATTGTACGCCTCTCTAGCATGCACAGTTAACCATTTGTAGACCAGGGGACTGAGCAACACATTACAAAGAAATATATTGCACCCCCCCCTTCCCATCTGGTCCCTCAAAGTGTTAACAGAATCCTCTACCAGTTGACTGAAATCTGCTTGGACCAAAAATGACCTATTAATTAGATCACCAAATAACTTATATATATACATTATAAAAATGACCTATTAAGTAGATCACCAAATAACTTATATATATATATATATAGCTGCTAGGGGGAAATCTGACCATTTTCTCTTACCTGAAGATAAAATGTATTTAACCCTTTGAGTGCCAGAGTTAATGAATTACTTGCATTAACAATTTAACGTCCCAGATGCAATCTTAGACTAACTAAAAAAAAAAATTATGACTGCACCGCAATAATAATATAAATGGTTTTAACGTTAAACAGAACATCAGGCAGCGCATCCTTGACTGAGTGGCTAGATGAAAGCGTTATTGTCCTACATAATTTATCAACTTGCCATGGTGTGTAAGATCATTAACAAACACATGATAAAAATCGGAACATTATTTATTTTCCGGAGCTTTTATAAAAGCTTCTCATCTTGATTAAAAACTAATTGGCGGTGCAACGCTTAGCAGGGTTTTTTTTTTAAGCCTGCTTTCTTTTAATGGTAATCGGTAACATTTTTATCACAAGGCACATACAGTTTTGCTTAGGTTTGCTAGAAAACGTGTTGGTTATTTAAACTCATAAAAGTTATCGGAGGCTTCAAGTCTTTATAGCTATAATTTATTGAAAGACAAAAGGGAAAAAAACATTTGAAGGCACTTTGCGCAGTTTAAGGAAAACAAATTTTTTTCACCTCTCTAAAATTCAAGGGAGATTTGTTTTATAGATACTTATTATGCGAAAAGTTAATTTAATATCCCCTTGTTTTAGAAACTAATAAAATGTTTAATACGTTGGTTTCTTGTTGATTGATGTGCAATTTGAAGGGGACTAGGACTGCAATTGGTTCATATATGCTTCAATTTATAATTTTGCTTTTGAACTTCTATGCTAAAGAGATGTGATTAACCCTTTTGAGTGGTAGACAGGTTGGATGCATTGGGTACCTCTGGTGCTCTTAGTAATGTAGTTGATGAGTTTGAAAAAACACATTCATCAAGTTCAGCCCATATCACATCACCCCTATTGATCCAGAGGTAGGCAAAAAAAACTGTTTAACCCCTTCGCGACAAAGGACGTACATGTACGTCCTCTGTGGCTGTCACTTAGTGACAGAGGACGTACATGTACGTCCAGGAAATCCGGATCCCCGCGCGGCTGCACGCCGTTCGGGGACTCCGGATTCCTTTGACAGAAAAAAAAAAAAAATGTTAGACGGGCGTTAAGTGATGGCCCATCACTAAGGGGTTAAAGGGATAGTAATGTTTCATAATAAAAGCAGCTCTAATTAATGATCATAGTATTGGGACTTTGGAGAGTGTTATTTAAATTCTGTCAGAGTTGTAGATCAAGAGTAATTCAATGACAAAGTGTCCCCCTCCCACCCCTTTTACTGATGTAACACTGCTCAGCCAGGTCAGAAGGGAGGTGCCCAGGTAGATTGCAGAGAGGGACAATCTTCAATTAAGATAAGGGAAAAACCTGAAAAGCTTTTCAAGGGGGGCAGGGTTTGAAGATTGTCCCCTGCTGTTATCTGTCTGGTCTATGGACTGGATTCCACATCTGAGAAGAGATGGCTTACACTAGGTAAAAGGGGCGGGAGGGGAAACTTTGCTTGTGAATCTCTCTTAAACCATAAAGGTTTGAGAGATAAGACTTATATCGTTCTTCATGTTTTTTTATTGCCTACAAAATAAAATAAAGGTAAAACGAAGTATTACTATCCCTTTAAGTAATTTCCAATTAAGCCCCAAGTGGGTACAAAAAATTCCTTTCAGAATGACTGTCAGAAATTTCCCTGCATCAACATCCTATCTGCTTTGAAGACAACTGTCATAATTCTCAAGTGTTCTGTGCTAGATAGGGTATCCATTACTTTTTTGAAAGCAGTTATAGTATCAGAGCATTCCGAGGCAAAGGATTTCATAACTTACCGCCCTTATTGTAAAACATCCCTGCCTTTGTTATAATTGAAAGCGTCTTTCTGCTAGTCTTAATGAATGATCTCTTGTTCTTTGCTCAGCTCTTTGAGTAAATAGTTCCTTGGAGAGTTCTTTGTATTGACCTTGAATGTATGTGTAACTATTATCAGCCCTTGAATGTCTCTTCTCTAATGTAAACAAACACAGTTTGGTTAGTCTCTCTTCATAACTCAGATCCTCCAATCCCTTTATCAGTTTTGTTGCATGTGTCTGCACTTTTTCCAGTTAAGTAATGTTTTATTTAAGAACTGGTGCCCAAAACTGTACTCCCTATTCTAGATGAGGCCTTACCAAGGATTTAATTGACCTATCAAACCCTTGGCTGTTAACCCCTTAACGTACTATGACCGTCATGGGTCGATTTGACTTAACGACCGATGACGTACTATGACCGTCATCAAGTTCCGGGCTCCCCCTGCGGCTGCACGCCTTTCGGGGAGTCCGGAACGCAACGGAGAAATAAAAAAAAATTGCTCCGTGGTCATTAAGTCGCGTCCGTGTCCGTATTACCTGGTCGTTAAGGGGTTAAAGACTACTTCAAAACATGGCATTCAGATCATAAGAGATAAATAAATGAGAAATAATCAGAAAGTAGGAGCAGTTTTGAGACATGGTAACTGTACTATAAGGGTCAAATACAAAATAAATTGATTGTAACCCTTTGAGTGCCATAGGGGTACACAAAGCATTACAAAGCAATGCGTTGCGTACCCCTCTGGCACTCAAAAGGTTAAGGTTGCATGACTTTTCAGGACCGTGACTCTGGTCCAGATGTTAAGGATTGGTGATAGTCCTGACACATCATGAAATTTTGGGATGACAGTGCGGCTGCACGCTGCTATGCCATCCCAGTCTTCATTACCCCCCAAAAAAGTTCTGTGGTTATCTGAGGCCACTTACTCGTAAATCACAATGTTATGGGGTAAACTTTGGTTTTTAACCCCTTGAATGCATTGGAGAAATCTCTAGCATTAATAGTCACCTGGTGCTAAAATGACAGAACACTAACAGTACGCTCAGCATTAGAGAAAACTCTCAGTAGGGATGTAGATTGGCTTATCACACCTCAAATTGCAGCCACTAGTCACCTGGTAGCACTTAAAGGGATAATGTTTCATAATAAAAGCAGCTGTAATTAATCTTCATAGTATTTGAGCCTTGGAGAGTGTTATTTCAATTCTGTCAGAGTTCAAGAGTAATTGAATGTTAAAGTATTCCCCTCCCACCCCTTTTACTGATGTAATACTGCTCGGCCAGATCAGAAGGGAGTTGCCCAGGTAGATTGCAGAGAGGGACAATCTTCAATTAAGAGAAGGGAAAAACCTGAAGAACTTGTTAAGGGGGGACAGGGCTTTCATTGTTCTCACAGTAAGAAGATTGTTCCTTGCTGTTATCTGCCTGGTCCATAAAGGTTTGAGAGATGAGACTTATATCGTTCTTAATGATTATTTTAATGACTACAAAATAAAATAAAATTTTTTGAAGTATTACTATCACTTAAAAGGAGGAACAGTTATCCCGGCCTTGGTCATCATGTTTTTTGCTATACTAACAAAGTTGTATAAGCAGACATTTAAAAGGCTAGTTAATCAGGGATAGTGGGACAGTGTTAAAGGGATAGTAATAGTTTATTATTACTATCCCTCATATTGTAGGCAAGGCTCGAAATTTCCCCTCGCCACTAGCCAATGGCGGGTGAAAATTTAGCCCTGGCGAGTAGAAATTCAGCCCTGGTGGGTATGTTATGGCTTGCAGTGGTGAGTAACTTTTCAGGTCTGGCTAGTAGCAAAATACTTCATATTTTAAGCCCTGTTGTAGGTATTTGCAAAATAAGTTAATAGCCCCCAGGTTCATCTCTCAGACCTTTATGGTTTGAGAGATAACGGAAGATAAAGTTCCCCCCTTCCTCCCCCTTTCCTGAAGTCAGAGTTGTGCTGACTGCAGGGGAAGTCTGTCGTATGACAGGCTTGCGGCTCTGCAGCTGAGCTGCGATCCCGTTAGTGAAAAATAACTACTTCACTGAAACAGTGTTCTACATGTGCTTGGTTTGCAGTGTGCTTGGTTTGCAAGCACACGTAGACGACCGTTTCAGTGAAGTAATTATTTGTTACTAACGTGATCGCGGCTCTGCTGCAGAGCCGCATGATGAAAGTCAGACCGGATATCCCTGCAGTCAGTACAACGCTGACTTCAGGGAAGGGGGAGGGAGGGGGGAAATTTGCCTTCAGTTATCTCTCAAACCATAAAGGTTTGAGAGATGAACCTGGGGGCTATTAACTTGTTTTGCAAATATCTACAATATGAGGGATAGTAATAATTATTACTATCCCTTTAATGATTCACTGGATTTGAGTAGTTCTATACTAAAGTATTACGATAGCATCCTTTTCAGTGGAAAATAAAAAAGTCCCCTGTTGTTGTTGTTCAGTTGGACAATAACGGTGTATTCTGAAGCACTTCCAGCGTTCTCCGTATTGTTCACATTGTCAGAAAATTCATGGCTCGCTTTGCAATTATAGATAATTACCACATATAGACAAAAATATCCCTTTCCCAGTCATTTTGCCTCTTCTCTTATAATTATATTATTATGTGAGAACAGTATTTAATAGATAACATTGCTCCTACGTTTTATCCCAGTGGAAAATGAGTGTTTTTTTTTGTTTTTTTTCTATTAACCCTTTCAGTTTCAGAGGGGTACGCAACACATTGCTGGCACAGACAGGGTTAATAGGTATCTATACGCCAACAATTCTGTCGGACAACTGATAGTTGCTGGCATTTTTTTTTTTATTAACTCTTCGAGTGACGGAGAGAAATCCAGTGCATTGAATTGCAATGTATTGGATACCTCCCTGGAATTCAAAGGGTTAAACGGAACCCTTTGCATCTCTTCTGGGAACCTTTGGGTTCAGCTGAACACAGGCCTGGATGCCACTGCAGCTGATTAACCCCTTTGAGTGCCAGAGAGGTATCTAGTCTTTCCAGCACTCAAAGGGTTAAGTAATCAAAGGATTAGCTACAAGTTTCTCCATAAACTTCAATGAGAATAGACTCCTGTGTCATCTAGGGCACAGTCTGAGAACCACCCATATACAACATACAGAATACTGTGTTTTGTGTGCTGGGTATATTAACCCATTGTTGCCTACAGATGCTAGAAATTGTAACTGAGGGTACTCACCAGCTCTTCCCTTTTATCTATGAGGTTTCGTGTAGACCGTACCTCTTTTCAGGAACCTCCATGAGGTACTAAGAAGAATGCAATCATGTCTCCATTTCTGGGACAAACTTTGTAGACCGTATTAGACAAATGGACTCCCTACACCATGGATTTAAATAGAAACATAGAAAGTGACAGCAGATAAGAACCGTTTGGCCCATCTAGTCGCCCATTTTCCTACTGTAATAACCTCAAACCTTATTTGGTCCTTGGTCTTGTCTTATGTTAAGGACAGCCTTATGCCTATCCCACACATGCTTAAATTCTGTCACTGTATTGACCTCTACCACTTCTGCTGGTGAGCTGTTCCAATTATCTACTACCCTCTCAGTGGAAAAAACTTTCTTACGTTACATCTAAACCTCTATTTTTTCACTATGGCCTAATGTACTAACATTTTTACTCCTTTTGAAATGTACGTCCCTCCTGCACTTTGTTGAATCCATGTTCAGTCTATCCTGATATGTACTAAGTAAAAAAAAAAAAAAAAATTCCCTGAATTGTAGCTTTAATTAGCGCTCTTAACCCCTTGAGTACTAGAAAGGTCTCTGATGCATTGCAAAGCAATGCACTACAGATCTTTCTAGCTGTCGATACGTTAACCCTTTGAGTGCCGGAGGGGTACGGAACGCGTTGCAAAGCAAGAGCTACTCAAAATCAACGAAAATCTGTATTTGTTCCCTGTGATGCAGCTGGGTTGCTTCACGATTGATAAAGTCCTAATTCACACTTCATCTTGCGATGCTAGCCCAAAACTGTGCATAGGGGACCATTCCAAATTCTCATCGACTTAAAGGGGAGTTTTAACACCCTTGAATGCTTTGCAATGCATTGGGGACCTCTACAATACAAGGAGTTAACCCTTTGAGTGCCATGGGGTTGCTTAGCAATGCGAAGTGCACTCTTCTGGCACTCAAAGGACATTCAAAGAATTAAAGGGATAGTAATGCTTAAAATATATAAAAAAAAATATATATGCTGTAGGGTTTATCCCCCTGAATAAAACAAGGGTACTCCCACTGCTGAGAGATATTTTAATTATAACAGCTCAAACTTTAATGTTTTAGGTGCAATAGGTGCAATATCTGGTCTGTAGACCATAAATCTCCATAGGATGGTGTAGCAACAGCGCCACTGTAAATTTTCAGGCCACTGTGATATTACCTAAAAAAAAATTTCAAGTTTAAGCGGTTATAATTTTTTAATAAAATATCTCTCAGCAGTGGGAGTACCCTTATTTTATTCGGGGACATAAACCCTACAACATATATTTTTTTACATCTTAAATATTACTATCCCTTTAAAGCCACAATTAAATCAGTTTGTACCCTATGGTGCATTTGGTTTGGTCCAGAATTGCACGTCTTTAAATCGGAACTTTCAGTTACTAATAAGTTGCTCTTGAATTATTAAACATACTAGTTACAAAGCCCGTATACACGGGCTGATACAGAGTGGGGAGCTCCGGATGGCTCACAGCCTGTCTGTGCTCCCGGCTCAGGGGCAGCAGTGGAGGTGCTGGGTGACAGTTTGTCACCCAGCCGCCTCCGCTGCTGCCCCAGAGCTGGGAGCACAGACAGGCTGTCAGACTTCTGGAGCTCTCCGCTCTAGATCAGCCTGTTCTGCGAGTCCCTACTGAGCATGTGCGGTTACGCACACAGTGAGCGACGCATTCTAGGACTTTGTTATAGGATGGTGACTAGCAGTCTTATACATGTATTACCTCTGTAAAGTGCCTCATTCTAAAGAAATATTTCATCCTAAGAAACTGGAAGCCTGGCTTCAGAGCAGACAGGGCAGTCCCGATCTCCTGTAAGAAACATTGCAGCGTACCACATGGTAACCAGAAGGACTGAAGGTGCAGGCGCGCAGACTGCACTAACCTGCCCGTCAGTCTCATAAGAAGAAATATTTCTTTAGAATGCAGCACTTTACAGAGGTAATACATGTATTAGGATGCTAATCACCATATGTTTAATAATTCAAGGACGACTTATTAGTAACTGAAAGTTCCACTTTAAATTGACTACCTCCAGATATTCACCTTAACTCTTTGGCTGCTGCAGCAGTCTTTAATGCATTGTAAAGCAATATGAAGGCACAGAGTCTAACCTCCAGTGAACCTTTCACGATCCCCCCCACTCCATATGTTTATATCACCAAATATGTGCAAATGCCCCTTTTAATATGCTTAATCCTGTCAGGTTTAAAATTTACCAGGTGTTTTTGTTTGCAAGAGGGATGGGCGCCACCATCTTGCAGACTTTTAAAATGATTGGCAGCACTCGGATGCCACTTCTCTTCTGTAAGCCTGCCCCTTGTCTCTATGGCATGCTTACGGAGGGAATTTTCTGCATTGCATGCCACACTGTTGACTCTATCGAGGCCAAGTGATACACAAGTAGCACAACGTCCGGCACTGAGTAGTTCTCAGTGCTGAAAGCAAAGTGCAGGACACCATTGATGTGAATTAACGCTGCTAGGTAAACAGCCAATGGATACGGGTAAAGAAGGGAGTGTGCAAAGTCCCAGGACGAGCTGGGAAGGGTGGTGAGTGGAGTTTTAAATGACCATTCACTGCATGCAGAGTGGCACAGTACAACTTGTTCTGAAGGGGGTACTAACTTAAACCTTATATCACAAAAAGAATTGTGATTTTTTTTTTTTTTTTTTTTTTTTTTTTTTTGTGTGTGGTTTTAACCCCTCTGGCACTCAAAGGGTTAAGATGTTTTGAATTGAATAACATTTTTTGGGGGTGAAGATCCATTCACATTTTTTGATTTGCCTGAATTATTATTTAAAAAGAAAAAAAAAAAAAAAATCCATATTAAACCAAAACGGCTAATTAAGGAGACTGGGTAATATAAGTGTGCATCCTTCAGGCTTTTGGAAGTGATTGCGCGGTTATTAATGCCGATGTCTTGTAATCAGATTAGTGACATTTCCGTCTTGAAAATGTTCTGAAACAAGCATCTATTCACTAATTGCTACTGTGCGTGAACTGGGCTGACAACCGTTGACTTTTACGCTGATTCCTGACATTTGGTTAGCGAGAATGGAATCAAACACACACTCTGTATGTTCAGAAAGTTTGCATTCTTTCTGGCCACTAAATCTGATTTTATCCAGACTCTGTGCTTGCTTGAGTTAATGCTTTTTTTTTTTTTTTTTTTTTTTAAAGTCAAGATTAAATATCGTAATGACCTAAGAGCAGATAATAAAATAAAAGGAACAGCATCAACTTTTCACATTGCTCATTCACTTACTTTACTTTAAGCTGCGTCAGTGGAGTAGAAAGTCTTTGCCAGGCCCACCAACCGTAACTGGGAACTCTCCGGATCTGCCCCAGAGACTCACGTCTGAATTACTGGGTCTTTGGAGACAGAGGCTGATTCTCTCTCCTCCTTTCCACCCTGTTCCTCCCACTTCTCCTCTTTCTCAACCTGTTCCTCCCACTTCTACTTCCCTCCCACATCTCCTCCTTCCCACCATGTTTCTCCCACTTCTCCTCCTTCCAGCCCAGTCCCTCCTACTTCTTCTCCTTCCCACCATGTACCTCCCACTTCCTGCCCACTTCTTCTCCTTCCCACCATGTTTCTCCCACTTCCTGCCCAATTCTCCTCCTTCCAGCCCAGTCCCTCCTACTTCTTCTCCTTCCCACCATGTACCTCCCACTTCCTGCCCACTTCTTCTCCTTCCCACCATGTTTTTCCCACTTCCTGCCCAATTCTCCTCCTTCCAGCCCAGTCCCTCCTACTTCTTCTCCTTCCCACCATGTACCTCCCACTTCCTGCCCACTTCTTCTCCTTCCAGCCCAGTCCCTCCTACTTATCCTCCTTCCCATAATGTTCCTCCTGCTTCTCCTTCCCAGCCTGTTCCGCCCACTTCTCCTCCTTCCCACCCTGTTCTTCCTACTTCCCACCCACTTCTCCTCCTTCTCACCCTGTTTCTCCCACTTCCCACCCACTTTTCCTTCCCAGCCTGTACCGCCCACTTTTTCTCCTCCTCACACTGTTCCTCCTTCTTCCCACCCACTTCTTCTCCTTCCCACGTTCCTCTGCTTCATACTCTCTTCTCCTTCCCACCCACTTCTCATTTTTACCACCCACTTAGTGACATGAGTGAGCCCTGCCCACCTGATTAAGCCCCACCCCTTTTATGATTCAAATTGCATCATCGGCATCCCCTGCCCAGCAGCACATGAGCGCTCTCTGGGGTCTCAGAAGTACCCAGTTATGCCCCTAACAAAAAATATTTTCAGTGGCATAACTAGAGCTTACAGAAACTTAGAGCAGACTGTGTCCCAGTACAACTGCACCATCAGTACCCAATGACAGTTACTCCCCGGGGAAAATCCTAATGACAGTTATGAAATCTGTTTGCAGGGGGTCTCCTAAAATTAATTCATTTTAATACTTAAGTTTTAGTATTTAAAATAATAAATGGTATTTAGCATCATGTCCAGGTAGGCAAACCTGATTCTTTCCTGCATGCTTAAACATTTGTATAGGGCCATAAGTGTATACAGTGCTCTACAATTTAACAGATCGGACAATATACACAAATTCTTTCATTGTGAAAGAATTGGGATGGCATACTTTATATAGAAATTGCAATGTATCTAAAATCAAGTTGAAAATAAAATATTTTTGTGAAAGCAATCAATATCGAATAAATAAATTATGTTGATAGGCTCCCCCAAAAAAAACAAATGAGATATTAGGATTTATTTCCCAGGTTAAGTTATGTGGGGGTGGTTACTAGAACACGCTTGTGTCCCTTTAAACCTTTCTTGACCAGAGAGCTGTATTGTATTGATTGGAAATGCGTTGCATACCTTTCTGTTCCTTCAAGGGTCAAATAGAAGATTCCCAATTCTACTGCCTGGGATATATTTACAGGGCAATTTTCTAAGCATAGGCGTGCGCAGCCAGTTGAATTAGGGTGTGCACCCAAAAGCACAAAAACACACGCACGCGCGTGCTCGTGTATGTATATATGTATATATATATATATATATATAATATATATATATATATATATATATATATATATATATATATATCAGGGCTTATAATTTTAAGTCCTTTGCTACTAGCCAGACCTGAAAAGTTACTCGCCACTGCAACCCATAGCATACCCACCAGGGCTGAATTTCTACTCGCCAGGGCAAAATTTTCACTTGCCATTGGCTAGTTGAGACTGGAAATTTTGAGCCCTGTAATATATATATATATATATATACATATATATATATATATATATATATATATATATATATATATATATATATGTATATTATGGTACAGTATATTATGGTACAGTATGGTGCAGTAATATAGTATACTACATTATGGTACAGTATAATATAGTATACTACATTACAGTACAGAATATAACACAGGTACCATCCTGCTGTTTAGGATATTTCAGTGGAATTTTAGCTTTTGGGGAGCATCATGTAATATGCAGGAGCAATTCTGGGGAAAACCAACTGCACTTCTACGGGTAGAGCAACATCCCCCCTGACTACAGGTATCCAATGCATTACAAAGCAACACGCTGGACACCTTTCCCTTTAAAAATCAATTTAAATCAATGTGGGTTTTTATTCACCACACCATGTTTTTTTCCCGATATACACCCCATCATTGAGTATTTCATTTCATTTCATTTACCCATCCGATTCCGGATTCCCTGAACGGCGGACAGCCGTGCATGTATGTCATGGGTCGTTAAGGGGTTAAATATCAAAGCTGTTTCAATGGAAACTGGAATCAGAGTTCATAAATGAGTTGATAAAAAAAAAAAAGTTGAACTTCTATTAGACAGGTTAGTCCGGGTCTGGTGTAGACGTCAAGCCATTCAGGAGTGCACAATGCATCAAAAAGTACTTCATGTTCCCTTTATGTAGCTTAAAATGACATCATCTCTGAGTGCTGGAAGGCATTAAAGGAAACGGTGAAGAAAAGGCCTTAAGGTGCAATATTATCTGACATGAGGTCAGAGCTCAGTTGAGTTTATTCGGTTCCTGCTGGTGCCATCCTGTTGTTTCTTGGTCAAAGAAGCCAGCTTGTTCGCTGCACGCCCACGCAAATGTCTGATTTCTCCTTCCACTAGACATTTTTTAGGTGATCGACAGGATATTTTTTTGTTTACAGAGAAATATCTTCACTGGCATAGAAAACAGAACAAATACTCTTGGGTAACGCTACCACCCTTAAAGGGACCATAACCTTTAAACGGATAGTAATGCTTCACAATAAATGCAGCTCCACTTAATCTTCATAGTATTTGGGCCATGGAGAGTGTTATTTCCATTCTGTCTGAGTTATAGTTCAAGAGTAATTGAATGATAAAGTATCCCCCTCCCGCCCCTTTTACTGATGTAACACTGCTCACCTCAGAGCAGCAAGACTGTCCGGATGGATCACAGAGAGGGACAATCTTCAGTGATCATAAGGAAAAACCTGTCAAGAGAGCTACATAACCTATAAATACCCACTTAAAAATCCTAACCAAAAACAGCTGGGCTCAGCATAAAAGGTATAAATGCATGCATGTAATTCAGGATAGATTCCTTAAATTACTAAAAATGATCTTTCATACATCAAGCACTTAATGAGTCCAACTTCATAAGCATCCAATGTAAATAATTGGCAATCCGTGAGCAAAGCGCTAATCAAGTGGCATAGAAAGTGAATAAGCAAGAAATCTATAGATAGATCTTCAAATCCCACATCATAAATATCCAGTGGAGATAAAGCAACAGTAAGCAAAGCAGTAGTAGGGATATCAAGCGGCACACAGAAATAATAAATGTATATACAGAACATGTTTATCCTCAGCAACTTCATTGTGGGCACTCCATCAACACAGAGGTATTAGAGCAAGCACCAGCATCCCCTTAAGGACTGGCACGCGCGGCCGGCACTTGAGGACCACGGGGCTTTTTGCTTTTTGTTCAGGGCTCCCGGAGCGGCGTGCCCTGAACTCCATGACGTGCCAGGACCGTCACTGGTCCTTAAGAGCCGGCCAGCTGTGACGGTCCTGGCACGGCAGTGGTCATCAAGGGGTTAATCATAGACTCAATTAGAAACTATCTATAGTAACTATCTCACCACTATGTACTGCCTCCTCCACTTCCATTGGTAGGTGCTTAATACAAGCATTCATCAACTTATTCCCCGGTGTTCTACCTCATAGTAAGGAAATCTGAAACTGATGCCCCACAGTCACTCCTGATCGGCTTTCTGAATAGTAGGAAATGCCAAACAGTGCCAATCTTGACATTGGATACTATTTTTTTTTTTACATGACTTGATTGGGTCAACATCAATAGTTATGGGCTTTAATAAGGTAACTAACAATAACATTCTCTCCCGCCTTACTTATATCCATTAAAACTGGAAGTTTGTAATTCTATCAAACCAATCACCGGTCTCAGACTTAAAGGGATTGCAAGGCAGAGTGGCCAAAAATAGATCAGTCATGGCTCATTTAAAGACAATTTTTTAAAGTGACAGTACCCAACAATAATATATATAATTACTCTTCTCATTCAAGACCCTTCTCTCCTCTACTTCTTCTTACATTTCGACTCTGATCTCTTTCTATCCCCCATCCTGCCACTTATGTTCAGCCAATGACTGTCTTCTCTCAGCTTCTTTCATGTCTACAGCCCTCTCATGTATCAAACCTATTTCTCTCATTGCTCCGTATCTATGGAATGCTCTACCATCCAACCTGCACCACTGCACCTCTCTAATGGTCTTCAAGTCTCGCCTGACAATGCGCCTCCTGGATAAAACCTCAACATGCTCGACGGCACTGATGTTGTACAAAGAACGCTCTTATAAAATATTTATTTGTATCCCCTATCATCATCACCAGAACTCTAGCACTGTGTTCAGCACTTGACCCTTTTATATACTCTGTATGTCTCCCATTACCACTTTAGATTGGGTGCGATGTCCCTGCTCGAGAGCTTACAATGTTAAACTCTACAAAACACCTGTAACCCTGTATTGTCTAAAGCCTTAAATTGTAAAGCGCTGTGTACACTTGTGGCTATATATATAAACAAAAAATATGCTGTGCACTCAGATTTATAAAGAAAAAAACAATTTACTGGTATAGCTAATGCAACGTTTCGGTCATCAGATTGTGACCTTTATCAAGCAAAGCATTCTTGATAAAGGTCACAGTCTGATGACTGAAACGTCGCTTTAGGTAAACCAGTAATTTTTTTTCCTTTATAAATCCGTGAGTGCACAGCATATTTTTTTGTTTATTTTTTTCTGTGGCTCCTGTGTGAGTGCTGATCCTTTCTACATATATGTAATAGGACAGCTAACAAAAGCACAATTCAACACTATAGCCATACTTGCCCAGTGGAAGAAAGAGACTTTCCTTGGAGAAGACAAAGAAATATGTTTTATTTATTTTTTTACTAAGGTTCAGATATATGCTCTCTTTTCTTTTTCAAGAGAATATTGGTTTTCTCCCTAATGCCAATACGGTTTTAAGGGGTTGGCTCACACCTACCCTACCTTTAGATATCCCATTTGTCCATGGCATCTGAATGTTGTGATAAGAGTTCTCCAGTGGCCTTCTTTTTTTCTCTTCTTTGAACTGGTTCTTTGTATCTTCTGACTCTCACAATGGCCTTCCTTTTGGCCATCATATCTGTTTGCAGAGTTGTTGAACTACAAGCTTTGTTTTGTAAAGTGTTAGTAATGTCCAGAAAAAAGTTTTTTGCATTTAGAAGAACTTAAAAAGCTGAGCTAAATGCAAAAAAAAACTTATCTCTCAAACAGCTATTGTTTAAGAGATATAGGTGTTTAAAGTTTGATCTCTACTACTGCTGACACAGAGGCGCTTGAGCAGAGCCGCGATCTTCTTATTTACCACAAATCCCTTAATTGGAAAGGTCTAAAATGAGTGCTTGAAAACCAGGCACACGTTTTAGACCATTCCAATGAAGGGATTTGTGGTAATTAACAAGATCCCGGCACTTCTCAAGCGCCTCCGTGTCGACCAACACAGATCTTCTGCTGACAGCTTTACAGCGGTCAGTAGGAGAGATCAAACTTTAAATGCCTGTATCTCTCAAAATTTTCCATCCTTTTTGCCCTGTGCATGA
Source organism: Rhinophrynus dorsalis (assembly GCA_037306005.1). Classification (NCBI taxonomy): domain Eukaryota; kingdom Metazoa; phylum Chordata; class Amphibia; order Anura; family Rhinophrynidae; genus Rhinophrynus; species Rhinophrynus dorsalis. Next base: position 29,536,420 of record CM074718.1, read on the forward strand.
CTATTTGACCCTTATTTAAAAAAGTTCATATTAAAGGATACATGTTATAGAAATCTAATATCTTAAAATGCAGTTATTTAAAAAAAAATACCAGGTAGTGGTATTGTTTTCTATAGAGAAACACACACATACAATGTATGCACACGTGGACATGCACACGTAGTAGAAAGTTACATACATAGTGACATAGTAGGTTAGGTTGAAAAAATACTTGCGTCCATCATGTTCAAACCTTTTCCTATTCCTGTTTACCGTTGTTGATCCAAAAGAAGGCAAAAAAAAAAAAACCTTCAATACAGCAATTTCAAATTCTGCTTTGAATGGGGTGAAATAAATTCCTTCTTGATTCCAAATGGAATGGAAAGTGAACTACCTTTATTACCTCTTTATCATACCTTGTAGCATAACACCTCTGCTTGCTCATTCTGTGTGAGTGTATAGAATATAAAATATACATAAAATAATAAAGATTTCTGTGTGCCATATAGATGAACATACGGTATGCAGTAGAAGTACTCCCTCATTCATTTGTGATGGCTTTGTGACAAAAAAGTGGTCCACATGGAAATTTCAGAGTGTATGAATGTAAACTGGTATTTAACCCCCTCGAAACTAGATATATCTAAGGCACTGCCAAAGCAAATGCATTGGTGACATGTCTAACATCCAATGCTCTAAACACATCTTGATTATTTGACAATAAAATGCATTATAAATTGCATTTTAAAGTGTTAGTAATGCCCAAGTAAAAATATTTTGCACTGTGTAGAGCTGAAAAAGTTTAATTGAATGCAAATAAAACATCTCTCTCAAACAGCTATGGTTTGAGAGATACATGCATTCAAAGTTAGATGTTTCCTGCTGTCAGCTGTAAAGCTGTCAGCAGGAGATTCGTGTTGGCCGACACGGAGGCTCTGCAGCAGAGCCGCAATCACGTTATTTAAAACAAATGTCTTCACTGGAATGGTCTAAAAAGTGTGCTTGCAAACCAGGCACACTTTTTAGACCATTCCAGTGAAGACATTAGTTTTAAATAACGCAATTGCGGCTCTGCTGCAGAGCCTCCGTGTCAGCCGACATGGATCTCCTGCTGACAGCTTTACAGCTGACAGCAGGAAACATATAACTTTGAATGCAGATATCTCTCAAACCATATCCCAGCGCTCTGCATTCCTGAATAGGAGACTGCGCGGGAGCTCCAGCAGCTACAGGACTGTGCCAAAGGAGGCACAGATGACAGATCACCTGCCGGGGAGGTAGGAAACGGACAGTGGGAGGGAGGCAATGTGAGGGCAACATGGAGATGGTGGGGGAAAGTTGGAGCCAAAGGGGGGCAATGTGAGTGCAACATGGAGATGGTGGGGACAATGTGGTGCTAATGAGGGGCAAGTTGGAGCCAATGGAGGGCAATATGGAGATGGTGGGGGCAATGTGGAGCTGATGGGGGGGCACGTTGGAGCTGATGGGGGGCAATGTGAGGGCAATATGGAGTTGGTGGGGGCAATGTGCAGCTGGTCGGTGGCAATTTGGAAATGGTGGGGGCAATGTGGAGCTGATGGGGGGCAATGTGAGGACAATATGGAGATGATGTGGAACTGATGGGGGGCAAGTTGGAGATGGTGGAGACAATGTGAGGGCAATGTGGAGCTGATGGGGAGGGCAAGTTGGAGCTGATGGGGAAAGGTGAGGGCAATATGGAGATGATGGGGCAATCTGGAGACTAGGAGCATTGTGGAGGTGTCCAGTGGAGATGGCCGGGGGGGAGCGCTTCAGATTTCTGTGCCTACAGGCTCCTGAGATGTAAATCTGGCCCTGTATAAACATTATCATACTATTATGCTATTATAAGTATTTTCTTTAAAATCTTCGAATCGATATTCAAATAATTCCACAAAGTGTGTTCAGTTGGAATTCTAGTATGGCGTTGGCTATTGCGGTCTTTATATTTTTACTTTTCATATTCCTAGAACTGGTGTCAACACTCATTGTGTAATGAGTCTGTTTACTTTGCAGGTCTTAGATTAACTTAGAATTGTGTTGACTTGAATTTTCGTTTAGTAGGTCCCTAGTGAGTCTTTTTCACAATTTTATATAATGGGCATATTGTGCCAGCACAAATGTTTTCAATAGAGCAGGTGTGGTGGACATCTGGTAACATGCTCTCCTCTCTTTTAAGTAGATTAAATACCTTCTTCAACCTGCTAACTCATGTTTCTTTACTATGGATAAGTGAATAGCAGACTTTTGTAAAGATGAAAATAAACTCTTTACAGTTTGACGTAAATATACCAGAAATGTCCTAACATTAATATATATAATATATATTTATCAGATACCTAGAATGTGGGAAATAACTTGTTATAATGCATTGCTCATAGAACAATTACAATGCCATAAAACTCAGTGAAAGTATAAATGACTACACTTTACCATGCCTGAAGGTCACCTTGTTCTTTTGCTTTAGACAACTGAAACAAACTAATTCAACAAACCATCTGCTGAGAGGTTTCTTGCCAGAAAAAGTACTTTTCAAACAATTGTGTATTGTTATTTCAGGATAAGGTTGAATGTGAGTAGGATGTGAGTGGTATTCTGCTAATATACTTATTGTATTTTCTTGAAATTTGGAGTATATAGAAAGAGGATTCCAAAAGATGTATTTAGCATGGAAGAGTACTTTGGAAGAGTAGATATTGAATTTAATTTAATGACCAGTTTCAAATATGGCCCTTGTTGCTTCCCTAGAACAAGATCATTTTGGATCCCATGACCTTTAGTGAAGCAAGGTTCCGTCCTTCTCTCGAAGAAAGGCTGGAGAGTATCATCAGTGGTGCGGCACTGATGGCAGACTCCTCTTGCACTCGAGATGATCGCCGAGAGAGAATTGTTGCTGAATGCAATGCTGTACGACAGGCCCTTCAAGATCTGCTGAGCGAGTACATGAACAATGTAAGTCTGTTGTCCTTCACAATTTCTTTGAATGTAAAATGGTTCTTATTTTATTCATAGTAAAATGCTTTTGAGAAAATGTATTCTGCTTGACCTAGAGGCTTAGAAATCGAGAGGACAATTAAGGTACCAAGGGGAGGTAAAGTTAACCTTCAGATGCCCTTCTGTACACATTACTTAATTGTCTATTTCTTGAGAAACATAATGTTTTTTTCGTAACACAGAACTATTTTAAACTTTTATAACCTCTCAGTACACTTAAAAAAACGGGGCTAGTTAAAACCAACAAAATATTATTCTAAATGCTTGTATATATATTTTTTTTTTTAATTGTGTCAAAATACAAGGCTAATAATTTGAATTATGATGATTCATATAAACTAGTATGGGACAGATTTGTTTAAAAAAAAAAAAAAAAAAAAGACAAAGTAAAAGACAAAGCAAGTACCACGTGGCTGTTCTTTTCAGTGCATTGGAAATGCAAGGAATAATTAAATAAAAAATTCCAAAAAATTCACGCTTGCCAACTAATTGAAGTACATCTGTTTAAGTCTGATTTTTGCATGCTTTGTGGTTAATGCATATGTCAGTGGGTGTAAATTAACATACTTCACAACATGAGAATTATTTTAGTCCTTTTAACCACTTCACATAGAGAGGTCTCTGTTATCTACTGTAGGGTAATGGTAAACCAAGTTTTTCAAAAGGAACAGAAAAGTTTTTCTACTAAATAAGGAATATACAAAATGTAATAATTATGCTATAGCACTCTACTGCAAGAGTAAAACACATATATTCCAACTGCCAGTAGATTTTTTATTTTTAATTCAGATGTTATTACTTCACAGACATAATATAGTATAAATATATAGAGAGAGAGAGAGAGAGAGAGAGAGAGAAGAGAGAGAGAGAGAGAGAGAGAGAGAGAGAGAGAGAGAGAGAGAGAAGAGAGAGAGAGAGAGAGGAGAGAGATAGAGAGAGAGAGAGAGAGAGAGAGAGAGAGAGAGAGAGAGAGAGAGAGAGAGAGAGAGAGAGAGAACAAACTGAAAAGGTTATGGTGGGGAAAAAGTGAATGAAAACCCCTTCCACCTGAATTTGGTGGGTGGTAGATACAATATTAAACAAAAATTTGACACACCAGTCAAGTCATAAGACTGGCTTTTCCCACAGAAATCTCACATGTGCAGTGTTGTTACTACTGCAAGGGATTCTGGGCCATCCATGAGTGGTTCACTGGCTTTGCATCTCTTCCTGAGTTGTGTCTTAAAGCTGTTGCTCAGCATACACATACTCTTAGGAATCCATGTATAAAGTGGAATTTGAGGCAAAAAAGTGATTCCTTGTTAAACTTATTTGCATATTGCCTACCCAGAATCCCTTGCAGTAGTAACAACACTACACATGTGAGATTTCTGTGGGAAAAGCAAGTCTTATGGCTTGACTGGTGTGTCAAATTTTTGTTTAACATTGTATCTACCCCCCTCTCTCTCTCTCTCTCTCTCTCTCTGTGTGTGTATATATATATATATATATATATATATATATATATATATATATATATATATATATATATAAAAAATATATTTTATGACACACACTGTGGGTGAGCACGAGTCATTGACTGTGGCTCTCCATAATAAGTCATAGAAACAGCACCATCTAGTGACCACCATTGGAAATTGAAGTTTATTAAAAAGAAATAGTTTAAGCAGTAGTAACTTTGAATTAATAGTCTCCTTGCAGTTGGAGTAATCCTGTTTTACTCAGAAATTAAAATATTTTTTTCATTAAACATAGTTATTGCTCTTTTATTATCTATGCAGTTTATAACAATATCTTAAATGTGCTCATACGCTAACACAAACATTTGTGCTTCTTTGAAGTATTTATTTACTATGAATCTTTTTTGTTTTGAAGCATGTCTCTCCTAAATGGAATACAATGTTTGTGCTTAATCGGTAACCTATAGCTTGCCTTAAATTTACATTGAAATATATTGCACTTCATCAAGCCCGGACTGAGACAAATAATAGGACCGGGCATTTAAGGCTGAGCAGCCCATTTTTATTTTTTGAGCAGCCCATGGGGCGGATTGTAGGAGGAGCTTATAATCACGTGCGGTGCGCCGCATGGCAGCACATTGATTGCCGGCCCACCAGGAAGCTCGTAACAAGGTGGCCGTCTTTCAGAAACGGAAAGACGGCCCAAACTCTTTTAATGATTTTTTTTTTTTTTTAAACGCCCGGACCAGCCCACCAGGCAAATGCCCGGTATGCCCGATGGCCAGTCCCGGCCTGCACTTCATACTTTCATATTATCTCCAAAGCTTAGAATGCAACAATTATTGAAACGTCATCAATGCCGACCTGCTTCTCTGAATGAAATTCATGAAGATATATAGAATATTGGGTTTAAAGTTGAATTAACACATAACACGATACTCTCCTATAAAACTGTTTTGAAATCACATATGTATTATGTTAACGATGTATTATTTCAAATAGTTTGCAATGTCGAACTTTACTTTTTGTCAGTTTGTTCAGATTCTGTCCACTTTAAATAAACTAACAAAGCTGAATATCTGAAACTATTGTTTTCAATAAAACCGGTTAAAATAACCTGTAAGTGATTTTGAATGCTCTTCCGAATGAACCAATTGCACTACATGGCTTTAGTTAATCTTCAAGAAAAAGTCGATTTAAAACAATATATTATGAGGAACTGTGCTTGTCCTGTATCTTAATATGAGGGTACTTCCACTGCTGTGAAATTATTTGTTCTAAGGACATTTAAACAAAACATTTTTTTTAAATCCAGTGTATAAAGTGTCACCATTAGGAGGAGCTGTTGCTCTTACTTTATATGGAGAAATGCATTAAGAAATCAGACATTTTCTAAAAATGTTAAAAGAAAAATGAATTTAATCTGTTTTGAGTTGTAATCTCTTTGGAATGAATACTTCTCTAGCAGTGGGATTACCCTTTAGTTAGGAAATTTTTGATTTAATTTTGTAAAAAAATATCATAATTACTCTTTCCTTTTGCGTAAGCATGCAGATTGAAAATAATAATCTGAACATCTTAGCTGGACAATGGCAGCCACCCATTACTCGCTATGACTTTATAAATATGGACCAGTCACGGACTTTGCAGCCAGTACATTAATAATTGATATGATGATTAAAAAATGCCTTCATATCAAGTGAGCCAAAAAAAGAGCAAGTGCATTGTTTAGGAGATATTGATACTTTTATTTATGTAAATTGATATGCAACATTCTACGCTTCTTAAGCGGTTATTGTAGCACATACCTTAATTAACATAGTGTGCTCCTAAACTATGTATCTGCTTGTCTATTTGCTAACATGAATGATATTTTCAGATATGCAAAGCTGAATTCAAGGTGATGGGTCATCTTTAAATTGAATAATTATTTAAAGTTTGCAGCAGGGGCGGACGGTCTGTACCCAGGGACCTCCGTGAAATTGAAGTCATGGACCCCCTTTACCCTGATCTCCCTGGTTATGTTTCCAGTGCATCATCCTAGTCCACCCCCTTTTGCTGATTTGCTAACTGACATTAATGTTGTGAAATAAGGAAAGTGATACCACAGAGCATGCATTTGAAATGATGTAACACTATTGATCACTCCACAACTTACAACTGAAGATTACTTACCCTAGTCATACCACAGAGCATGCAATTGAAGATTACTTAACCTAGTCATACCACAGAGCTTACAATTGAAGATTACTTACTCTAGTCATACCACAGAGCTTACAATTGAAGATTACTTAACCTAGTCATACCACAGAGCTTACAATTGAAGATTACTTAACCTAGTCATACCACAGAGCTTACAACTGAAGATTACTTACCCTAGTCATACCACAGAGCTTACAGTTGAAGATTACTTAACCTAGTCATACCACAGAGCTTACAATTGAAAATTACTTACTATAGTCATACCACAGAGTTTACAATTGAAGGTTGCTTAACCTAGTCATACCACAGAGCTTACAATTGAAGATTACTTACCCTAGTCATACCACAGAGCTTACAATTGAAGATTACTTAACCTAGTCATACCACAGAGCATACAACTGAAGATTACTTAACCTAGTCATACCACATAGCATACAATTGAAGATTACTTAACCTAGTCATACCACAGAGCTTACAACTAAAGATTACTTACCTTAGTCATACCACAGAGCTTACAATTGAAATGGAGCAATACTTTTGATACCACAAACCTTAAGACTGAAATGTGGCAACATTAGTGAAAACCCCAGAGCTAACAATTAAAATGTAGCTACACTTGCAATACCACAGAACTTTCAATTAAAAGGTGCTATACTAGTGATACCACAGAGCTAACAACTGAAATGAAGCTACACTAGTGTTACCCCCCAGAGCTTAACACTGAAATGTATCTACCCTAGTAATACCACAGAGCTTACAGGTGAAACCGGAGCAATACTAATTGTACTACAAAACCTATTTGAAAAGGAGCTACACTAATAATACCACAGAACTTACAACTGAAATGGAATTACACAAGTGGTACAACAGTACTATTGTTGCTCCATTTCAAATGTAAGCTCTGTGGCATCACTTATGTAGCTTCAGTTCAATTATAAACCTTGTTGTATCATTTATATTGCCCCCATTTAAGTGGCAAGCTTTGGTGTTACTTAAATTGTTCCCATGCAATTGTTAGTTAAAACTACCACCCTCCCATATCCCCCTACTTCTAGAGAGAACGGCATGCTTGAATTTTCTGCTCAATCTTGCTGCTCTTTCAGAACCTGCCAGGTGCAAGCAGAGGGCCTTGTACAACCAAATATCATGTCTGGTTGTACAACTGGCAGGTCCTGAAACTAAGTAAGCAGTCAGGCACTAGATGCATAGGTTTTGTCAGGTTACCTGGTAGCCAGATGGCCAACCCAATTAAACTCTAAGCCGGTCCCCCAATTGCCCCGTGATACGCCTCGTCCATTACTGAATGCTTGACCACTCAGTCCATCTCTGATGATCTAGTTATAGGCAGGGCTAACTGAATGAACAGAATTGATACATTTAGTCTGGGTTCTAGACCAAAATGATCGTGTGAAGAACCTAAGACTTTCATATTCAACTCCTTGTGTCCAAGAGTTGTCCACTGGAGGACACTTCTTGTGTAAAACACTTGGATTGCTTGAGAGGTCTTCAGCATTACATTGGAGACCTCTGCACATATGTTGAGAATGATGCAGAAGGAGATTATGCCATGCACACTGACAATAACAATAAAAAACGGGGTGCTATGGTACATTGTGTCAGGAACTTGTATTCGTTATATATAGACTCCAGACTGTAAGGTCTCACGAGCAGGACCTTCTGATCCTTTGGTTTTCTAGGTTACATTCATACTGTTTTATGTCTCTGTATGTCTGTTGCTCTGCAATGCGCATACCTGGGAACTTTCAGTTGAGGGCTACCCGGAGGGGATGGAGGCACAACGGGAGAAAAAGCAGATGTGGCAGAGTTTCAATAGAAACTCTCCACATCCGGAGGAATCAGCCTCTGCCCCGGAGACCCGGTAAAGCTCTGTCAGAACCGGAGTCTCCGGGGCAAATCCGGAGAGTTCCCAGGTATGGCAATGCGTTGTGTACCCCACTGGCACTGGGGTATATAACAAGAATTGTTCTACAGTAAGTAAAGCAAGTGTCTGTCTGCTCTGCAGTACTTAATCTAGACAAAGGCCCAGCTGGAACCAAAACGTTGATCGGATAGAACAATCAGTATGTAACGTTTTTGCTCTTTCTTGTTTTCTATTGTGTGTTGTTGTGCCACATGGTCTGTTATTTGATAATGATGTACAAGACAGAATGACCATGATTTGTTTATTTTTTATTTATTTTTTTTTAACATTAATCGAGGTGGATATTTAAAACGTAAATAAAAATCCAGTGGTTAAATGTAGTGACTGTTCATTTAACCTTTGAAGACCAGAGCTGGGGGGGGAGCTTAGGCATTTGCTCACCCATCGGGCACTTAGAACACTGAATGGTTTTTACAGCAACAGGGATCAGCCCTTGATATACAGACATCTAAAGCCCAGTTGGCTGACTGCGTAATAACACACAATCCTTTCCATTTCCTTTTCACTTAAAAAATTATAGGATGTGTCATCGGCAGTGAAACTTATTTATTTATTTTTTTATGCAAAGAATAGAATGTTATGAAGTTAAGGCCACTGTTGTTTCATTTAGCTCCTATTTGTGTTATGTACCTTTTTGTTTATTTGGTACATGTTTTTTGTAGATTTCCAGTTCATGGTTGATAAATAAGTACTTTATATCATTTAAGTGACTCGTTTATTTTAATAGGTTTTATGTTGCGTAATCTTAACCCTTGTAATGGCAGAGAAGTAGCCAATGCATTGCAATGAGTTGGGTACCTTCTGTCACTCGAAGTATTAAAGGAACGCTAACGGCGAGTTGGAAATGTGACCCTATTACCTCCTGGTAGTCAGTGACCCATCATGAAGTGTTCTGGGAGGCTCCATGCACCAGAGAGACCCCAGCTTACAACCTTACCTGTCATTGCTTTGCTTTGCAGATAGAGGTCGCCTTTTGAAAAACTGCCTCTGTCCTTTATATGAAGGAAAAAAGTGCAAGGATGTCCCCAGATGTATAGCTACTTTCTATGACTTCTGCCACAGCAGTCAATTAATCTAGCATGAACTCACTATGGCCCTTTAACCCTCTGAGGTGCCAGAAGGGTGCCTAATGAATTGCGTAGCACCCTTCTGGCACTCAAAGGGTTAAACCGGGAACTGCCCATGGCACCAATATTTATTTTTAAATACTCCATTTTACAAACATTTTAACCACCAGGGACCTAAAACTGAATATCAATGAAACAAAAAAAAAAACCAAAATAAGGAAAACGCAAGTACCTCTAATAATATACAAAATTTATTAGACACAATAGTAAAAACAGAGATAAATGCCTTAATAAAAGAAGTCTCATATGTATCTATAACTGTCCATATAATGCTATAGGTACCATATACACACAATAGACAATGATATATGAATGTCAATAATGTCTCCAGATAGATGTAGTAGATTCACTGTCCCAAAATATCGGGCAGGTGCTAATTGGTTGAGGGACAGATAGACTAGATCTTCTGTCCAACTAAACAGTACCTTTATGATGTGATAATTCGTGTCACAGCGGGCTGAGTAATGTTAGGCCAGAATTAGGTACAAATTCTAAGCAGCTTCTCTCCTGTCTTAAACAAGGGTGGTGAAGATGTAGATCTCTATATTGCCGTCTCCTCCAGTAGGCAGAGATATACTGGCCAGCTCAATGATGTAACAATAGTATCAGCCTAACTGTGCCACAATCGAAGTCTGAGATCACTAATCTTTCTCTCCCATATCTGATGTACCGGCATGGGTCTAAGTTATTGGCTGCTGACACCTCCAGCGGACAGAGATATGCTGATCTGCTCCATAGCTAAAGATATCTGATAACACCTCCTGTCTTGACTGGGACACAAATAAGTATATAGTCTGGTTATTTTAGATATAAATTATGTACAAGAGACTTTGTTTGCAACGCGTTTCAAATTCGAATGTTACTTTTTTGTGTTTCTGTGCACATATATATATATATATATATATATATATATATATATATATATATATATATATATATATAAATAGTATAGTGTACAAAATCTCAGCACTCTTAACCCTCTGAGTGTCAGAGGGGTACGCAACGCATCACCCCTCTGGCACTCAAAGGGTTAAACAAGTAAATCAATGCCTGGGTGCAGTACTTAGCAACTGTGCAGTAACTAATGAAGTACGGTGTTCTCATTAGTTTTATGTGATGAAGATTTTGCAGCTTATTCTTGGAGAGTACTGTCAATTCTATTGACTGACATGCTAACAATGGTGTCAGAATAAACAGCTTTTCATTTTAACTACGGTTTAAGATAAGGCATACTACTTGTTGAATGTTGTCTAATTTTCTAAACGGTAGTGATATGTAAACTATTATAGACTGTATGACACTTAGGGCTTTGGGGGAATGCAGGAAACGTGCGCAGTATCGATATGTAAGCTATTATAGACTGTATGACACTTAGGGCTTTGGGGGAATGCAGGAAACGTGCACAGTATCGATATGTAAGCTATTATAACCTGTATGACACTTAGGGCTTTGGGGGAATGCAGGAAACGTGCGCAGTATCGATATGTAAGCTATTATAGACTGTATGACACTTAGGGCTTTGGGGGAATGCAGGAAACGTGCACAGTATCGATATGTAAGCTATTATAGACTGTATGACACTTAGGGCTTTGGGGGAATGCAGGAAACGTGCGCAGTATCGATATGTAAGCTATTATAGACTGTATGACACTTAGGGCTTTGGGGGAATGCAGGAAACGTGCACAGTATCGATATGTAAGCTATTATAGACTGTATGACACTTAGGGCTTTGGGGGAATGCAGGAAACGTGCACAGTATCGATATGTAAGCTATTATAACCTGTATGACACTTAGGGCTTTGGGGGAATGCAGGAAACGTGCACAGTATCGATATGTAAGCTATTATAGACTGTATGACACTTAGGGCTTTGGGGGAATGAGGAAACGTGCACAGTATCGATATGTAAGCTATTATAGACTGTATGACACTTAGGGCTTTGGGGGAATGAGGAAACGTGCACAGTATCGATATGTAAGCTATTATAGACTGTATGACACTTAGGGCTTTGGGGGAATGCAGGAAACGTGCACAGTATCGATATGTAAGCTATTATAACCTGTATGACACTTAGGGCTTTGGGGGAATGAGGAAACGTGCACAGTATCGATATGTAAGCTATTATAGACTGTATGACACTTAGGGCTTTGGGGGAATGCAGGAAACGTGCACAGTATCGATATGTAAGCTATTATAGACTGTATGACACTTAGGGCTTTGGGGGAATGCAGGAAACGTGCACAGTATCGATATGTAAGCTATTATAGACTGTATGACACTTAGGGCTTTGGGGGAATGCAGGAAACGTGCACAGTATCGATATGTAAGCTATTATAACCTGTATGACACTTAGGGCTTTGGGGGAATGCAGGAAACGTGCACAGTATCGATATGTAAGCTATTATAGACTGTATGACACTTAGGGCTTTGGGGGAATGCAGGAAACGTGCACAGTATCGATATGTAAGCTATTATAGACTGTATGACACTTAGGGCTTTGGGGGAATGCAGGAAACGTGCACAGTATCGATATGTAAGCTATTATAACCTGCATGACACTTAGGGCTTTGGGGGAATGCAGGAAACGTGCACAGTATCGATATGTAAGCTATTATAGACTGTATGACACTTAGGGCTTTGGGGGAATGAGGAAACGTGCACAGTATCGATATGTAAGCTATTATAGACTGTATGACACTTAGGGCTTTGGGGGAATGAGGAAACGTGCACAGTATCGATATGTAAGCTATTATAGACTGTATGACACTTAGGGCTTTGGGGGAATGCAGGAAACGTGCACAGTATCGATATGTAAGCTATTATAACCTGTATGACACTTAGGGCTTTGGGGGAATGAGGAAACGTGCACAGTATCGATATGTAAGCTATTATAGACTGTATGACACTTAGGGCTTTGGGGGAATGCAGGAAACGTGCACAGTATCGATATGTAAGCTATTATAGACTGTATGACACTTAGGGCTTTGGGGGAATGCAGGAAACGTGCACAGTATCGATATGTAAGCTATTATAGACTGTATGACACTTAGGGCTTTGGGGGAATGCAGGAAACGTGCACAGTATCGATATGTAAGCTATTATAACCTGTATGACACTTAGGGCTTTGGGGGAATGCAGGAAACGTGCACAGTATCGATATGTAAGCTATTATAGACTGTATGACACTTAGGGCTTTGGGGGAATGCAGGAAACGTGCACAGTATCGATATGTAAGCTATTATAGACTGTATGACACTTAGGGCTTTGGGGGAATGCAGGAAACGTGCACAGTATCGATATGTAAGCTATTATAGACTTATGACACTTAGGGCTTTGGGGAAATGCAGGAAACATACGCAATCGCTATTTCCAGTGTGAAAACCATTAGGGAATAGGTTTGCACATGATTTTGCTGAATTGACCATGAAAAATCAAGATTAACGAACAGCTGCGCATATTTTTTTTTCAGAGCGTGATCAGAATTAACAAATATGTGTGAGAGAAATAGTGAATGCGTCTAATGTAAGAAGGGCCTTTGCGAATTATTTTATTTGTCTGTGTAGCTTTGTCTTCAAAGCTAATTTTTCATGTGCAATTCAAGAAGTGCTCGGTATATGGCTTCCTGCATTTGAACATCAGCAATATATATCTGCGCATGAAAAATGCCTTCAGCACATGCGCACGTTTCTTTCGTTCCGCCCTTTGTGCTAAAACAATAGGTGTTCATTTTCTCGTTTTGCGTTGATTCTAGTTACTAATAATACCCAAAACTAGGTAATTGATCAAGATGAAGAGCAGCCTATCAGATATACTTGGTATCATTTGAAATATTATTGTTCTGATTATCTATTCATTGTCCATTTGACAACAATTATATCTAAAGGTGTAGTTCCCTTTAATATTAAGCTGGTTAACCCATACACATACAGCTCCACAACCTACAGAGAGATAATGAGTGTGAAAGAGTATATTTTACTTTCTCAGTGAAATGAGGTCCATAAGCACTGAATGCAATGATTGGTAGCAGAAGCCGATGACTTAATCATTGGTATTGGGCATCTATTGTCTTTCAACAGAGAGAACAAGACAATTTATTGATTTAATTACCTCTCTAGTATCTTGTATTTTAACACTTTAAGAATCGGCGGAGTTAGCATTGAATTGCTTCACAATGCACCGCACAGCCATCTGATCCTTTGAGTTAAGGCAGCTCGGGACAGTGGTTTAGAATGGGTAGGAGGAAAACTTGGCTAAAGGGAGATGAATGCATATGTGTAGTAATGGTTATCAGTGAATTGCAATATTCATTATTTTATCACATAGCCAATCAGAAGTTGGCAGACATGAAACTTGTTTGGGGTTTGGCTTTTATATGACCATGCTTATTCAAATTCCCATGCTCCCACTGACTGGGACTGTGGGTTACATAGAGCACGGAATATTCCGTGCAGTAACTTCATCCCCCAGCCAATCAGCTGAGGGCAAAGATATGTGTAACGTCCCCTCTCAAGCTAGCCAATAATTGGCTTGCTGGGAGGGTGACATTACAAGTATCCAATGCTGATGGGCTGGGAGGTGAGGCTACTACAGGTCATGTTGTGCACCCTGCATAACTCCACAATCTCAGCCAATGGGACCGTGGGAATTAATTTGAACAGGGGTGTCCATATAAAAGCCAATCCCTGTTAAATATTTCCTCGTGCTGGTTTGGACGGGATTAAGGGAGCAGGTGAAGTCCGGAATCTAATACTAGAATTGTTGTTATTCGGTTTAGAAAGTGATACTTGAAGCAGCTTGTAAAGTGCGGCTCAATATCTAAACCCTTTGAATGCTGGAGAGGTAGCCAATGAATTGCTTGAGAAAGTGTTGGCTACCATTCTGTCACTCAAAGGGTTAAAGAGGAGCCATATGCTCTCTGGAGAACCAATCCATTCTCCAAATCCCCAATGATTTTAAAATGGGGCTTTTAACCCCTTGAAAATTAAATCGGTCTCCAACTTATTGCAATAGAGACCTCATTAGCATTCATGGGGTAAAAACCCCATTTACTTCAATTGGAATTCAATTTCACAGCTTGCTGAATCGCACCTGTATGACCCAGAATAAAGACTGCGATAAGAAGATATCATATAGTCTTGTGACTATTTACACTAATGATTTACTATTGTGCACTGTCACTTTAATTTTTTACCCGTTACTATAAAGCCCATTTAATGTCCAGATCTGAAGTTCTCATTGGGTACTGTTTCATACATAGGCATTGTATGTGTTGGGTCTAATGTCCTATTAAATGTTGTGTAATTGGATGATTTTATACCTAAGGTCCAATTGTTTGAACATGTAACACATTCCTAAACAAACATAAATAGAACTGGCAAGAAAAAAGGGTAGTTAGAATGTTAAATTACCAAACTAGGGGCGAAGTGTTTCGATGAGGGTAATGAATACAAACATGTACCTACTTCCAACGAGGAACGCCATTTTCTCCAACAACTTCTAACAAAGATGGTATCTGCACATGCTTCCTTTTCTGCATGTTCAGGATGAGTGGGTGCGTGGGCTGCCTGAATATGCATAACATGCCATTAACCCTTTGAGCACTCAAAGGGTTAAAGTAGATACGCAAGCTTAAAAAAAAATGCAACTGTGCCAGGGCCCATTGACATGAGGGAGAGGTGTGTGCGTATGCGTATTTGTGTGTCCATTGTGCATACCACATTATGGCCAAAATATTCTAATGGATCCTATGAATTTGGTGCCTTTGCCTTTGCTTGTGAGATATAATCAGTCATTCCTGGATGGTTGTGTCCGTGGAAGATATACATTTGGTAGCAGGACCTCAATCTCTTCCCACTGCACGTGGTAATCTTAACACGTTAACGTTTTTTGGCCTTTGTGCATAAGCACAATGAAGTCTCGTGCAGAGGGATTGCACTAGCCATACCCACAATCCTGTGCAATGGGTATGCCCATGTCCGCTTCGATTCTTCTCCTAATTAGGCTCCCAAGGTAGTTAAATATGCTGCCTAATGGGAAACTGGACCTTGCTGAGAGTAGTTTTAGACAGAGAAAACATAATTGCATTTTAAGTCATATGCACAAGGTCGAAAGGAGAGCAATAATGAGATAAACCAACTGCAACATGGGAAACGGATAAAAAAAAAAAAAAAAAAAAAATTCCCATTAAATTAACCAATGCATCGCATCACAATGCGTTAGAAGGCCCAACTAGCACTCATGGGGTTATAATACCATTTAAATGAATGGAAAAATGTTCTCCCCTATGGTACAGTTGGCTTGTCTCAGAATTGTAGCACTTTTCCCTGATGTGAATGGCCCTGTATGCTGTCATTAAAGGGATAGCAATACTTACAATGTAAAAAAAAAATATGTTGTAGGGTTTATCCCCCTGAGTAAAACAAGAGGACTCCCACTGCTGAAAGATGTTTCATTCAAAAGTTATTAATTTTCAAAGTTGAATTTTTTAGGTGCAATATCACAGTGGCCTGAAATTGTACAGCGGCGCTGTTGCTATACCATCCTATGGAGATTTATGGTCCCGGGACCAGAGCTGTCCATAGGATGGTGTAGCAACAGCGCCACTGTACAATTTCAGGCCACTGTGATATTGCACCTAAGAAATTCAACTTTGAAAATTAATAACTTTTGAATGAAACACCTTTCAGCAGTGGGAGTACTCTTGTTTTACTCAGGGGGATAAACCCTACAACATATTTTTTTTACATTTTAAGTATTACTATCCCTTTAATCTCCCATCATGCTCTTGCTTTGGATCATATAGATAGAGTTCTATTTTATAACAAAGGTGTTAAACTGTGCTTGGTGTAGAAGGAATATCCGTGTTTGTTAGATGCTCCAAAAACTCTTCCTTAAACAAGTACCAAATGGATAAATGAAAATGTTACAATTCAGCACATGTTGTTACATAGAGACACAAGGAAAGCAATTTCTCCAGCCTGGTTGTGTCACATTGTGATTGACATTTTATCATCACAGTGTTTTATGAAGCTGCAATTTCACTTGCTCTAAATCAGCGAATATTTCAATCTAGTTCCAGAAAAGACAAAAACAAATCTCATCTCATGGTAACTCTTCACTGTAAAAAACCACTTGTCCGTGCATTCCTTTGTTGGTAAGTGGGGTTAAGTCACATGAAAGAGTTAAGGCAGGGTGCTGTGAAACTTTGGCGTGTCACAGAGATCAGCTTAGGGGGTGACCTTTGTTTTCTACAAAGAGTTTTGATGAAAATGTGACAGAGTATCAAATACCATAAAATCTCAGGTATAATACGCACCTGTGTATGATATGCAGGTGTATATTATACCCAAGATTTCAGGAGAAAGCAAGAGTACCTATGTATAATACGCACCCTTGTTTTCCCCTGTTACACACACAAAAAAAATGCCAAGCTTCCCTCCCTCCCCGCTTACCCATGGCCGCCTCTGCCCCTCCGGAGTCCAGATTCCGCATCCTGACAGGGTCCCAGCGGGCGGTATGCTTGCATCCGCCACCCGCTTCCAACATAGCCCTGTCAGAACCTCCTCTGTCCAGCCAATGGTAGTGTCTTGCGCATTGGATCTATGGTATTGCCCTGCGAGGACCTTGCGGTCTTTGCAAGACGCTACCATTGGCTGGGCAGAGGAGGTTCTAACAGGGCTATGTTGGAAGCGGGTGGCGGATGCAAGCATACCGCCCGCTGGGACCCTGTCAGGATGCGGAATCTGGACTCCGGAGGGGCAGAGGCGGCCATGGGTAAGCGGGGAAGGAGGGAATCTTGGCATTTTTTTTTTGTTAATAAAATGTTCTCGTGTATAATACGCACCCTCCACTTCACATAAGGTGAAGAGGGGCAAAATTATGCGTATTATATGCAAGATTTTACGGTATTTATGGCCTTTTTATACATTATATATATATATATATATATATATATTTGTTCATCTGATTATAAGATCTAATAATACCTGCATCTATATTATTTGTAGCCTTCATAATGCCCTTGACAATGTTATATAAAATGTTAGGAATGTTCTGAAAAATCTAGTTTGTTTTAGCGGTGCCCTGTGCAAAAAAAAAAAAAGATTAACCCCTTAAGGTCCCTTGACATGCCAGGACCGTCATGCTGGGTGTGGCACTCAAGGACCAATGATGGCCCTGGAACCTCTTGGAATTCCGCGGTCCCTGTGCGGCTGCGTGCTGCTCAGGGACCCCAGAATCCAATGCACCAACAAAAATAAATATGCCACATGGTCCTTAACAGCCGGCCGATCGCTGCTGCAGCTGGAAATTAAGGGGTTAACATCCATAGAGCTACAGGAACATTAGTAAGGACTTGCCAGCCTGTCAGTACAAACATTCCATGCTGCACTGCTGGCCAGCCAGACACTAACATTCCACACCGCTATTTCTCCCACCAGCTAATCACTGATGACCATTTCTATATAATCTGTATATGCTGATTGTCATGTACATCATTTTAAGATGGACACTTAAAGTTAGGTGATAGTGCCCCTGTATGCCTTTGAGTGCCAGAGAGGTATACAACACAATGCAAAGCAATGTGTTTGCTACCTCCCTGGCACACCAAAGGTTAAAGGGATAGAAATGGTTAGTTTTACCTTGATGTAATATTGTAGGCATTTAAAAAAATGAAGATCGATGTAAGTCTTATCCGTCAAACCTTTATGGATTGAGAGATATCGCTTGGTAAAGTTACCTCTTCCTGTCTGTTTCAGTGAAGACTGCCATCTAGCTGACACCTGCAGATTCCAGTCATTTGACCAAACGGAGGCTCTTCCACAGAGCTGAAATCAAGCTATTTAGAAATAAATACTTCATTTCAATGGTCTACAAAGTGTGCCTGGTTTGCAAGCACACTTTGTAGACCATTCCAATGAAGTATTTATTTCTAAACAGCGCAGTTTTGGTTCTGCTGAAGAGCCTCCGTCTGGTCAAATGACTGGAATGTGCCGTTGTCAGCTAGATGGCAGACACCACTGAAACAGACAGGAAGAGGTAACTTTACCAGGCAATATCTCTCAATCCATAAAGGTTTGACAGATAAGACTTACATCGACATCTTTTTTTTTAATGCCTACAATATTACATCAAGGTAAAACTAACCATTACTATCCCTTTAATGTGTTTCCATCCAAATACTCGGACACACGTGCCAAAAGATTCTAAGATCCAAATGTTTTCAGTTTTGAAATTGAGGAACCAATAAACCGTATAAGTCTACACGTTCTTTGGAAAGCGTTAAACACCCTTTCCCTCCCCCGCAACTCAAAACGTTAAATATACTAACACGTTCCCAAATTGCCCTTGTTTTCATATTTACTATTAAAGTGCAATTGACTTTTCTCCTATAACATTTTTTATTCTGCTGAAACAGACAATATTTCCCATATTCTAATCAGCCCTACAGCAATTTAATTTTTTGTACACCAATGCAATGCATTTAGAACATCACTTTGGCTCGTGAACGGTTAACAGGAGTGATTAAGGCAGCATGTTACTTTGTTGCTTTGCAGCTTTATATGGTGAAATAAATGATGGATCTGCCCCCTCGTAAATACAGTAAACATAAAGTTTCAGCTGTTTTTTTTGCCAGCCATAAACCGCCTCACACAGCCTCTTTGAAATCCCATTTGACTTATGAAAATGCAAAACTGAACGGTATTTTATTATACGGAATTTACTTTGTCTCAGCCAGTTGTACTTCCATTTTCAGGAAGGTCTAATAAAATGGTGACGGGTATCTAGTCTATTAGCAGTGACAAATGGGATCTGTACACTGGAATATAGGAACGATGAGACAAAAATATTACATGTCCAATATGCATATTTATTGCAGGCAATCTCTGTGTTAATATTTTAACACTTTAAGTGCCAATGGGGTGCACAAAGCATTGCAAAGCTCAAGGAGTTAAATAATATGAATATGTTTGTTTTGTGGCTAAAGTCCAAAATGACGCAATAGTGACACTGGGTTACACTTTCAATATTGAGCGGCCACCTCCTGGCAAAACTAAGAAATGACTGATTAAAAATGTAAATGCATCAAATATAATTATCTTTATGAGAAAAGAGCTTTGAAAATCCTTTATAGTAGCATTTTTGTAACTCTTTGAGTGCCAGAGGGGTACACTCTGCATTGCACTCGAAGGGTTAAATAGTTTCAAATACTTAGCTTAGGTTTTTGTCCGTTTATGAAAATTAGGTAGTACTTACTGGTCTGTCAGTACAAGCATTCCATACTGCACTGCTGGCCAGCCACACACTGACATTCCACACCGCTCTTCCTCCCATCAGCTAATCACTGCTGACCATTTCTATATAGGTTGTATACACTGGCTGTCATTTATATCAATTTAAGATGGACACTTACAGTTGGGTGATAGTGCCTCTTTCACCCTGTCACTCTGGCACCCAGAGGGTTAGATAATTATGTTTTGTGTATGGTTTGTGGCTAAAGTCCAAAATGACACCGTATTGACACTGGCTTACACTATCGATATTGAGCAGCAATGTCTGGGAAAACTAAGAAATTACTGATTTATGCATTTACATTTTTAATGATTCTCTCTCAGAAGCTTTTTGGGAACTTCTGGAATCTCCAGTTCTAACCCTTTGAATGCAACCTAACTATGAAATGGTTAATGTGTTTTAAAAAAAAAACAAAACCTTGGGTCACGTTATTCCAAAAAATGACCTTAAAGCAGAACTTTTTACGTACAGCAATTCACCCCTAATATCGCTGTATCTCGCTAATCCAAATCAAATGTCGTAAACAAAGCTTACCTAAATATTACTACTGTCCAATTTGTGCTTTCAAAAGACAGTTGGATACCAAAAAGAAAAGAAATAGCATGGTTCTCACAGTCCTGTTTATATTATACAAGACAAAGGAAAGAATACCACTGCAACAATGTGTAACCGATCAGTATGAGACCAGATACCACCTATTGCAATGAAGGAGGTCCGTTTGGTGCTATGGGAGTAGCTTATCACCAATAACGGTCTCTAATGTTAAAATATAACCATTATTGTTTTGAATTAAAAACTAAATTATAGTGTGTTTAAAAACTTTTTTTAGTAGTACTGGGGTTGCATATACACGCTTCACTCTCTTTCAAAGAATCTACTTGCAGCTGGAGCTAATTTGCCCTTCCTATAGCTATCTGCAGTAATAAGTCAGAACCTGACACCATACTGTATATTTAGTTTATTTCATCCACCTAACATGTAATTGTTGCCACTTAGTTAGTGAGCACCAAAGACAAATTGCATTAGTCAGTTGAAAATGCTATGAACTTATATAGTAACATAGTTGATAAGGCTGAAAAAAAGACATGCATTCATCAAGTTCATCCTATACCATTTCACCCCTGTTGATACAGTGTAAGGCAAAAAACAATTAAAGGAGCATTAAACTTTTTATATGAAATATATATTGTAGGGATTTTCCTACTGAGTAAAATAAGGGTACTCCCACTGCCGAGAGATTTATATTTACAGAGTTATTACTATTTAAACCCATGTTTTTTATTACATTAGCAGTGCCCTCTAGTGATCAAATTCCAATTAGTTATTCTGTTACATTCTAATGGAAAAGAAAGTCAGTGACTTACAATTCTTCATAGATGTGATAGAAACTGCCTGTCACTTCCTGTCAGAACTATCAGAAAGTAAACACAGTAAATTCACTTTTATTTGAGCGGTTATAAATTTGGAATAGAACATCTGACAGCAGTGGGAGTACCCTTGTTTTATTAAGCAGGAAAAGATCTATAAAATATGTTTTCATTAAAAAAAAAAATACTGCTCCTTTAAGCCATTTCCAATGAAGCCCCAAGTGTGTAAAAGAATTCCTTCCCAACTCCAAATGACAGCCTGATACTTCCCTGGACTAACATCTTCTATGAAACCAACTGTCATAATTCTCCATTTTGTTCTGTGCAAGAAAAGTATCCATTGCTTATTTGAAAGCGGCTACAGTATCTGCAAACACAGTACCCCAAGGCAAATCATTACTTAAAAAAAAAAATCCTTGCCTTTTAGTTTAAAGAGCGTTTCCTCTAGTGTAAATGGATTACATCTTGTTTTTTGTCAGCTCTTTGAGTAACTAATTCCTTAGAGCGTTCTTTGTATTGACCTTGAATGTATGTGTAAATGGTAATCTCATCACCCCTTACATGTGTCTTCTCTAATGTAAACAAACCAAGTTTGGCTAGACTCTCTTCATGACTCAGATCCTCCAATCCCTTTATCAGTTTAACGGATTAATTACTTTTTTATACCACAAGGTCCAACAATTGAAGGTAAAATAACAGTTTTTGACTAACAGTGTCCATTAGTAAAACAATTTTGCATTACATTTTGTTTATCCCATCCAAATCACATTTAGATTCCACCAGTAGATTGATATCACCTCATTTATAATTTGATTCTAAACACGTTCCAGATCATTCTTGGTGACACTCTATCAAGATAATGAGGTTTAGCATGTCAATTATTACGAAAATATAAAATAGCCATTAGTCATTCAAACCCTGTGATGATGGTGCCTTTGGATATTATGTCTTTATTAAGGAATTACTTTTCTAGACTCCCATCATGAATACTGAGATGTGCAGTCTCTATTTTACATGCATCACCACTTTGAATGAGGTGTCTTGATACTGAAGTCATATACAGATTTCCCTTAGGAACCTCCTCTTCACGTTTGTCATCTAAAGGGGAAGTGCAATCTTTAACCACATAGTCTAACTCATGTTCTCTAAGGGTCCATGTTGTCATGTCCATATAATGTAGCCCACATAATGTTGCCCATAGGGTCACTCAAGACAATAGATAACCGCTCATGTGTTGCAATTCATAAAATATCGTCAAATCTTTCATTTTTTATTCTTCTGAATTTATATTTTATTATATGCATACTCTTTCACACTCCAAATCAGATTGTTTCAATATGTGGAGTCTAGATCAGTTGATGGTAAATTTTTAAATAATTTTCATGTTACACTTTTCTGACCCCATTTGTACACGCTCACATGTTCTTTTGTCTTTAATGTCCTTAATTGGTAAAAATATTAACTAGCTTTCAATTTGCACCCACCTGTCAGAAAATTCCATATGGAGACAGTGAAGACAACAAGTTAAATGTTCAGAATGCATCAGTGATACACAGTAGGAGGAGTCTACATTCTGCTACTCACTAAAAGGCAGGAACAGTCACAAAAAATGTTGCTACTATGTTTGACTCTCTGAAGTTTTTGGTAAAATAAATGTACCTACTAAATAACAAGCAACAAATGATGTCTGCCAAATGGTTTCAGCTGACAACTGGGTTTCAGATTTGGAGTCAAAATTCCTCTTTGGTACTTGAAAATCTTTTAAAAACTGCTGGAAAATGTCCCAGGTTAATTCCTGAGCATAAATAACTTTTCACACACATTCTTTATAGACAGTTTGAACAAGGCAGTTGCATGAACACAACTTGCACACAGCTGCTTGGGTCACAATTTGTAAAACCTGAAATGGCTAAATGTGAAAGGAAATACTGATTTCTCTGAGCATTTGCCATTCAACGGTTCATTAAAGGATCAATAATATTTTTGTTTAAAAAAAAATAAAATATATTGGACTTTTCCTATTGAGTAAAATGATACAGCGGTTCATACTGTACCAGTCGGTACCTGTCAGCGATTCACCTCTCCCATACAGTGAAATGAATAAATAAAAACTGTCCAGACAGCATGTGAACTTAACTTTATGGTCAGTAGATGGCACTGCTAATGTAAAAAAACAATAAAACATAGTACAAAACTGATCACCATACCTCCCAACATTTCAAGTGGCCAAAGAGGAACACTTGTGTTTTAGGCTGATGGGCAGGGCATTGATGAGAATTTTTAGGTTATTTCATGACTTATTGATGCCACTTTGTGTAAATAAATAAATGATTTGCAGGAACATCAAAGTATATTTTTACACAGGCTAATTTATAAATGCATATGATGGAGTTTAAAAAAATCATTAATATGAATTATATTACTGTGGAGCAATGTGACACACACGTAAACATCACACAGTCTGATTCATAAAAAGAGGGACACCAGAGTGGGAAAGGGGCAGAGGGGTTTGAGTCTCAAAGAAGGACTAAAGAGGGACTCTTGGGAGGAATAGATCAAAGAGCAGGAAAAGATATCTGGGGCTAGATTCTATTGCAGGTGCTAATCTTATCACTGCTGTTATCTCCAGATTTCCTCATAGACTTCAAAAGGAAAACATTTGATAAAACATAAGTTAAAGTGTTAGTAATGTCCACAAAAAAATTTGCATTTAGAAGAGCTTAAAAAGCTGAGCTAAATGCAAAAAACAGTATCTCTCAAACCGCTATGGTTTAAGAGATACAGGCGTTTAAAGTTTGATCTCTCCTACTGACTGCTGTAAAGCTGTCAGCAGGAGATCTGTGCCGGTCGACATGGAGGCGCTTGAGCAGAGCCGCGATCTCGTTATTTACCACTGAACCCTTCATTGGAATGGTCTAAAACATGTGCCTGGTTTTCAAGCACTCGTTTTAGACCATTCCAATGAAGGGATTTGTGGTAAATAACGAGATTGCGGCTCTGCTCAAGCGCCTCTATGTCGGCCGACACTGATCTCCTGCTGACAGCTTTACAGCTGTCAGTAGGAGAGATCAAACTTTAAACGCCTGTATCTCTTAAACCACAGCAGTTTGAGAGATACGTTTTTTGCATTTAGCTCAGCTTTTTAAGCTCTTCTAAACGCAAAAAACTTTTTTGTGGACATTACTAACACTTTAACATTTGTCACCTGCAACAGAATCCAGCCCCTAATGCTCTGAATTTCCTGCAGTTTGATTAATGCTAGCCAAATGTACTTTGAACTTGAGAAAAAAAAACACAAATAACCATCAAGAGTTAAAATGAAACTCAACCTAAATACAATTTTCAGGGTTTAGTGTACATTTACACAAACGGTCCCCATCATCCCCAAACAAGCTAATTGGGGATCATGGGCATTTTATTCCCAACAGCTGGCATGCTGAAGGTTCAATACCCGGGTAGAGTGAAGTCATACATAAAGTGACGACTTCTGACCCCCTCCCCCCAATACCAGAATCATTAAAAAAAAATGTAGGCCGATGCCAGATAAAGGTAAACATTTCTTATATACTTGAAGAATCATTAAGAAATCCAGAAGAGCAGGAAAATGTTATAGAAATGTGCAGGATGAGTGCGGTCGAATCACCACAGATGTATTATAGCGGAGTTCTAATGGACATTTCTGCTCATGGAACATACAGCATGAGTTATATAAAGCACTCAAGAATCATTAGAACCTTGGTATTAGATGGGGCTTAATCTACCCTGTGTTACTGTATGTGTGATTTATGTTCGCAATTTCATCAGAGGTGGTTCTGCAAAATAACCTGCTAATTAGTCAAGTTCCTGCTTTTTAATGCACTGCAATCTTTATTTTAACCAATTAAGGCTCCTCTCTCCCGCTGAAAGTTTTTTTTTTTTTTGCAGGCAATTATTTAACCGGTTGAGTGCTAGAGGGGTACTACGCAACGCATTGCAAAGCAATGTGTTTCGTACCCCTCTGGCACTCAAAGGGTTAACATTACCCGGACCTTGGCCCGTGTACACGGGCTTTTACACTAGTTGCAAATAAAAAAAAATTAACCAAATTCACACTGACTGAAATGGACGTTTTTAACCCACATTGCGTTGCATACCTTTCTGGCACTCAAAGGGTTAACCCCCTCAAATGCTATTGATCTCCAGTACAATGCACCGTTCCTGTTGAAGTTGTAACAGTTGCTTTATTCCAAGGTGTCGATATCATAATTTTAAATGAAATGCACTTTTTTATGATTTATCTCCACATTGGAGGGGATGGGTTACAGTAAGACGCTGCCTCTTTAAAGTAGACCTCTTGAATTAAGTTTGCAAATTTGCAGTTAATTGCTCATTCACAACATTCACGGTGCTAAGATATATAATTTCAATGCAGCAATCTTAAAATTAAAAAAAAAAAAAAATGGCTGCTCTCTAAAGGGGTTTATCAACTGGCCCAGTCCTATATAATAATTTGCTAATGTTTGTTTGTCAGAAGCTGTCATGCGCAGTACAGAAAATTATGTATCCAGTGTTTAATGGGGTAGAAAAACTGCATAAAAAAAACAGAGCGGGGCACTCGAATTCAAACTGCAGTCAGTGCACAGAGAGGGCTACAGTCTGAATTCAGAGTGCCCGCTCCGTTATTAGCCGTGGCGCGGGCAGTCTCTACTGTGCATGACTGCACCACAGCCGTTGCTGCCTGACACTGTGGCCCGTGTACACGGGCTCTTCAACTAGTTAGACTATAAACTGTTCTAAAGAGCAATATGCAGACTGCTAACTGAAAGGGTCAGTAATTTCTATAAAATAAAAAAGGTCATATTGCAGCTATTAGGAAATTAAACAACCCCAGTCCCAGCTCTCAAACCTTTATGATTTGAGAGATACAGGAGGCTAAAGCTACCCCCTCCCTCCCATTTCCCTGATGTCGGCTGTAAAGCTGATAGCAGTAGATTCATGTCTGACGACTCGAGGCTGCAATAGTGCTGTGTAAAAAGAAAAACACTTTGTAGACCGTTCCAATGAAGTACTTCTTTTTACATTGTGCTAATTCGACTCTGCTGAAGAGCTGCTTGCTTGACCCGGGACCAGGATATCCTAGCGTCAGCTGACATCAGGGAAAGCGGAGGGAGTGGGGAACTTTAGCCTTCTATACCCCTCATACCATAAAAGTTTGAGAGATGGAACTGGGGTCATTTAGTTTAATTTTCTAATAGCTGCAAAATTACCTTTTTTTAATCTATAGACATTACTAACCCTTGAACTATCTCCCTAGCATGGGAGCATTTGGTTTGTAGTAGGTGTAGCCAACCCTCAGAATTTGGAGCCTAGGACAGTTGCCTTCCATGCCTAGTGAGAGATTTGGTGATTATCACTAGGGTGCAGATGTTGGATATTTGGCATTTGCTTCACAATAGTGATTTGCCCTTGATTCCTCAGATGCTAGTGATGTCTGAAACATATTGCAGTTAGGGTGACCACATTTCCCTTCTGCCATTCCGGGACGTGGTCACCCTAGTTGCCCCTTCATACCTTGAGTCCCTGGTGGTCTAGCGGCGTGGAAAGTGCTCTGTGCCTCCTCTGGCACAGAGCTGAAGCTCCCGCGTGCTGTGCTCAGTAATGCAGAGCGCTGGGAGATTATGTCATCTCCCAGCGCTCTGTATTACTAGAGCGCTTGCCTACAGGAGATCAGGTAAGCTGCATTGCCGCCCTGGATGTCAGCCTGCAAGCGGTGTGTCATATCATGGACGCCGCGAGGGAGCGCTACCAAGTGCTCCCTCGCGGCATCCATGATGTGACACACCGCTTGCAGGCTGACATCCAGGGCGGCTTGGCTTCATTCCAGGACACTTCATTGTCCTGGTTGAAGATGACCCGGGACGCGGGACATAGCCCTGAAATAAGGGACAGTCCCGGACGTTCCGGGACCCGTGGTCACCCTAATTGCAGTGCACTGGAGATGTCCCTAGTATCAACTAGGTTAAACAGCCTCATTTTTGTACACTTCAGCCTGATTATGTAGCAGTATATTTGCATCAATAATGTTAATTGATCAGTGCCTGTCTCTGTCATTCTGTTGTGATGTTTAACATGGATTTCTATGTAGTTCAGTGAATACACTGGAATGTGTTGACAGAGGTAGGTGGTTAAATGTATACACGCATTTTATTGTGCCGTGTTATACAGTGCAAGCAGTAGTCTTGTTTAACCTACAATTATCCATTACAAAAACAAACGGCAATTAAATTGCATTAGTGACAGGTAATGTTTTGTGAACCAGAGCACGAACATCAAAGATTGCAGCTGTCTGGAGACTTCGGAAGCAAACATATGTCGCTTTTGTGGATTATGTAACATAGGGCACGTGTTATGGGCCACGTGTACAAAGTGAGAAGTGCAATTCTGGGGCAAACCAACAGCACCTCGCAGGATAAATCTTCATGAAAATTACCATTTATTAACCCTTTTAGTGCCAGAGGGGTGTGCAACACATTGCTTTGTCACGCAAAGGGTTACAAAAGTCTTTTTAAATGCGGAAGTGCAAGGCAAGTTTGTTGAACAATCCAGTTACAAATAAAGGATATAAGCTCATTACGTAGTTTATTAGAGATAATGGAACTAAGCCTAAAATAAGGAAGAACAACATGTGATCTGCCACACTGGACCTGTAGTGCATGTCTAACCTGGAGGTGAGAATAAATCCTAGAATTAGGGATACCAAATTATATGTTGTTGTTCCAAAAGATTTCAGAGCATTATCCTCATAAAGACATTGAAGCCTACTAATACTGCATCACAGCCATGGGTGAGCAAAGTCAAATTGTTGGAGTTGGTTCATAAAGGTAATATCCCACAATGGCGTGGCTGGGTCTAGATCAGTATGGTTGGTTAGTACCTGCAGTGTCCTCCAAGCCTGGAAAACTGCTCTGGCAGTAGATAGTCTTAAAGGAGCAGTAAACTTTTTTTATGAAAAAATATATATTGTAGGGATTTTCCTATTCAGTAAAATAAGGGTACTCCCACTGCCGAGAGATTTATATTTCCAGAGTTATTACAGTTTAAAGCCATGTTTTTTACATTAGCAGTGCCCTCTAGTGGTCAAATTCTAATTAGATTTCCTGTTAGATTCTAATGGAGAGGAAAGTCAGAAAAGTCAGTGATATACAGTTCTCCATAGAATGTGATAGAAACTGCCTGTCACTTCCTGTCAGTTAGAATTATCAGGAAGTAAACACAGTAAATTCACTTCCTGTCAGTTAGAACTATCAGGAAGTAAACACAGTAAATTCACTTCCTGATTATTTAAACTGCTATAAAGTTTGAATAAAACATCTGACAGTGATGGGAGTACCCTTGTTTCATTCAGCAGGAAATGCTCTATAAAATGTGTTTTCATAAAAAAAGTTCACTGCTCCTTTAAGAATCCCCAGTGCAACGTTCAGAGGTCAGAGTTGAATGTGCTGGAGAAGAAGGGTTTATCGAGGTGAATGAAGTTGTGTGTGGTGTCTGAATCTAATCATGCTAAGGCTCAATGAGGGAGATTTATGAAAACCACTCTTAAAGAACAGTCCTTATGGCATGGCAAGTGAATATAATGCCAGGTCTGATTTATAAATTATTAAAGACGTTTTTATAAATATGGCATTATTATGCATATTTTAATGTCCAGAATGCTTAAAGGGATAGTAATACTTCATTATTACTGATAGTAATACTTCATTATTACTATCCCCCATGTTGTAGCCCTTAAAAGTCTGAATTCAACGATACCAGTGGCATCTCTCAAACCTTTATGGTTGGAGAGATATCCTCTTTCAAAGTTCCCTCTCCCCTGACATCAGCGTTCTAGCTGACAGCAGGGGAAACTGGTCCCGGGACCGGCGGCGGCTCTGCAGCAGTGCTGAGATCTTGTTATAGAAACAGAAATCCTTCACTAAAATGGTCTTCTACGTGTGCTTGCAAACCAAACACACGTAGAAGACCATTTTAGTGAAGGATTTCTGTTTCTATAACGCGATCTCAGGACTCCTGCAGAGCCGCCGCTTGCTTACTGACCGGATTCCCTTGCTCTAAGCTAGAACGCTGACGTCAGGGGAAAAGCCAAAAAGAGGGAACTTTGAAACTGGATATCTCTCAAACCATAAAGGTTTGAGAGATACTGCTGGTATCGTTGAATTCAGAATTTTAAGGGCTACAACATGGGGGATAGTAATAATAAAGTATTACTATCCCTTTAGGCATAGCATATACATGACGTTAAGATTCTGGTGAAAATTCTGTCTTAAAATTGTCTCCACTCTCTGCATTTCTTTATATATTCGGTGCTCCACTTTTCTAACTTGCTTTAATGCCACTTAATAGAAAACTCAACTAGATGGCGTTAACACTTTAAAAATGGTCGCCACTTAGGTTATAAATGCCATTAACACATTTAAGCTACTTTTACAGCCAGTTTTTCTTTAACGCCAGGTTTATAAATCTCCCTCAATGTGACTCTGGGTAGCTAAATAATATTTATACAGATCAGGAAGTGCTGCAGCTTCCTCCCATATTTATCTTCTAAGTGTCTCCAGACCTAATCTGGCTTTCCTCTCCCGCAATAGAAAATTAGTGGGGAAACTGTCACGTTCTCTAAAATAGCTCTTGGAGATGATTACAGGAGAAGTTTTTTGAAGAAAAATCATTGTGACCAGGACTACTCTACCAATAACAAGAGAGCAGCCCCTGCCAAACATTACTTTTTCCCTGTATAGATTAATAGAAAATACAATAATAATTAGTGAACTGATTATCATCAGAATCCTGATTAAGAACTCTATCATACTGCTCTTTAAAGTTTGTTATACAGGAAACACTTCATTCATTCTTAATCAGATGGACCATCGTTTTAACTGCTCTATC
This sequence comes from Rhinophrynus dorsalis, assembly GCA_037306005.1. Taxonomy (NCBI): domain Eukaryota; kingdom Metazoa; phylum Chordata; class Amphibia; order Anura; family Rhinophrynidae; genus Rhinophrynus; species Rhinophrynus dorsalis. The sequence continues at coordinate 29,566,717 of CM074718.1, forward strand.
CGTGTTTTCAAATAATTTTTAACATCTCTGGAATGTTTTCTTAGCTGTGTTATCAGAAATATACAAGAGAACATGCAGTAGTTACTTCTGTTCATCCTCGGAGCCGGTCACATACTTTGGCAGGACTAATGAAAGCGAAATTCCTCAACTAAATGATTCCTTTAAAGCAGAGCTTTCCAAACTTTTCATGTTGGTGACACACTTTTAGACACGCATCATTTCATGACACAGTCATTCAGTTTTGCTAGCAAACCGGAGGTTAAACTAATAATCCCTTATAAGAGATACAGACACATACATATATTGTAATAAGATCAGGGCTCAAAATTTCCACTCTCCACTAGCCAATGGCGAGTGAAAATTTAGCCCTGGCGAGTAGAAATTCTGCCCTGGTGGGTATGCTATGGCTTGCAGTGGCGAGTAACTTTTCAGGTCTGGCTAGTAGCAAAGGACTTAAAATTATAAGCCCTGATAAGATGATGTATGGGGACACAACATATCTCATGAATTCCTTTCATTCATACTGCTGAAGGCATTAAGCATGTCATGTGGTTTTTAAAAGGGTGACCTGAGAATGTTGCGCTACATATAAGTGCAAGATTCTCATGTCGCATTAGTAAATAGATAGCCCATAACTGATTTTAGAAGTACTGTCCGTCTTTCCTGTCTCATGAGCACCACAAACAGAAGCAGCAGCCATGTGACTGGCAGCCTCGGCGCACAGGGACACTCCTGCCTGGCAGCCCAAAGAGAGGGCAGAGGTATAGAGGAGGAGGCATCTCAAAAGATTTTAACAGCTGAATCGCCAAAAGATTTGTAACAGCTGGAGTACCTCTGTGTGCTGAATACATAATATGTATGCAGCACACAGAGGCACTCCAGCTGTTACAAATCTTTTGTGGTGCTCCAGCTGTATGCAGCACACGGAGGCAATCTTCCGCTGTGTAAATGTGACCATTAAGTAGTAGTGTTTTATCTTGGCTCCCAGTGTAGCTCGTGCTTGGGTTGAATGACAATCTTGCGCTGTGTAAATGGCACCTTTGCCTGTGACACACCTACACACCGCAGCCGACACACTAATGTGTTGCAATACATGGTTTGGAAAGCACTGCTTTAAAGACTTCTTTGAGAGAACTTAAAGGGATAGTAATAGATGAATAAAACTGCAGCACCGATTGATCCTCCTATAACGTTGGTCATGTAGAGCTGTATTTCAATATTTTACATGTTGGAGTTAGAGTAATTCAGTTCTAGAAGAGAAGATGGCTTATCCGGTGAGATTCATTCTCAAGTTCTTATGTTATCCTATGGAGTCTATGCACTAAAATTTTGCAAGTGGGATACACCCTATTGCATGCATAGACTCCAAAGAGTAGCACTGGACTTTGTGAGGTTATTGCCTCTTGATCACGCCATAGTGCATAACATTCAGGGAGCTCTGTAAAAGAACTCAGTCTACTACCATGGAAATGTCTACTACCAATTAAAAACTCATTTGGGAGAACCATTTCACATAAAGATTTTTTTCCCAGTTTAAGGTGTGATTTTATAATTGGGACATGTTGATGTTGCTTTAAAGGTTTAAACACCCTAAAGGTATATTATATGCTTAACCTAATAAGAATGTAAATCCACTTCATACACAAAATCCACACGCTTGTGTTAATTAGATTTACAGGAAAACACATTTTCCTACATAAGATCAATTAACTCACAGCATGAATGCCTTTCTTAAAAACCTCTCTGATATTTAGTCTTCATTGATGTTAAAACCTGATTTGTCATTTCAAGCACTGTACAACATCTACTTAATGAAAGGCTTTTTTTCAAAATAGCAGCACTTTCAAACATATCCAGTAGAGTGCGCCCTTGTACATTGTAAAGACTCATGAATTCCATTATAGAGAACTGTATTCTGAACGGCTATAAAAAAAAAAGATGCATTTTACAATAATAAACAAAATGGGAAGCTTATATTTTTTATTTGTTACAAGATCTTTAACAAGTCACCTGAGCCGGATAGGTTTGTAATCACAGCAATGTTTTGACTTTCTTGCATAAATTACAAGCAGCCAGTTTTGTGCGCTTCTGAATGAATTTGGCTTACGTAAAAGCAGTAATGGGCAACATGAGGCTCTGCAGTTTCTGCCGTACTACAACTCCCATCATTCATTGCCTGCCCTTATATAACAGACTGCATGCATAAGAGACACAGGGGAGCGGACAGCTGAGTGATTCCAAAGTATCTGCTGTGAATTTCTGTGGCTATATCGAGGGTGTATCACATACAGCTTTTCAGAATTGAAGTATTCTTATTGAAGAGTTGCAATAGTCAGATGTATCCACGTATAGCAAGCATGTGTGATCTTATCCTTGTGGATAGGATGACCATATTTCTTTGAGACAAAAAAGGGACGGGGTGTGGGACTGACGGACAGTGAGACTCCGTCACTCAGAGTCCGATCGTAGTAAGCTGCAAGCAACGAGGACACGTTAGCTCCGTCTCTTACTATCGGTGTTCTCTCGCTCTCTCGCTCTGTCTGGCCAAAAAATCCTGCCCCTGAAGTGAATCAGAACGTCCTCTCTTCGTCACTCACACTAGTGGTTTGACTGTGTTTACTGTACGCGTAGATTACCATAGAGTCTTATGGCTCGTTGTCCTATCACTGTCTAAGAGACTCTATGGTAATTTACCATAGACTTGAGAGTCTTAGACGGTAGGGAGTCACTCGAGTCTTAAGACTTTATGATAATCAAGGCATACCTCCCAAGTGTCCCTCTTTAGGAGGGACAGTCCCTCTTTTAGACCCAAATCCCTCTGTCCCTCTTTCCCACCCTGATGTCCCTCTTTTTAAGAAATCAGACTGTGTTGTGTGTTTATAAATGTATCACATTGCTCTATAACAATAAAACTCACATTATTGGTTGTTTAACCCCTTAAGGACCGGGAAAATCTAAGGTCGTTTTCCCTTAAGGACCGAAGCAATTCTGACCTTTTTTGACTATGTCTTTGTTCAACAGTGTTTTCCCTCTAAGTCTTTTATTCCACCCCCATAAATTATATACTGTTTTTTTAAGCACAAACAGGGCTTTCTTTTGATACCCCACTTATATGGATAACTCACCATTTACTCTATGAAAATTAAAAAAAATGTAAAAAAAAAACCCACCATTTTTGTTTTTTCAATTGGGCACAAAGGGTTAATTTTTTATGGAGACTGCATGGAAAGTATGACCGGTCAGTCATACCTACAATATGCGCAGTGTAAAGTGGCCACTGTCCCCCCTGGGTGAAAATCCCCATGTCCCTTTTTCCCACCCTATTTTGTCACTTTTTTTATTCCTGACATTTGGTGTTGTGTATAAGTGTATTACATGGCTCTACAACAATCACACTTCCAATATTGTTTAAAAAAAAAAAAGTATATCATTACAGGTCAAAAATTGACCTGCATTTAGCCAGCCTCCTGCACCAGCAGTGAAGGGGTTAATACCCCCAGCTGCTGTATTTTCTTTTACCACTAGGTGTCTCCTCTCTACTTCTCTCTCCCTTACTTTGATAGCAAGGGAGACACTCAGTCAGCATGCTTTGCGTATTGCCTCTGTTTCTCAGAATGCCGGTACATGTGATCTCTGCTAAGGCGATCACATGAACCGGCACAAGCAAGGGCTGAGACTGAACGTCCCAGTCTCGGAGCGTTCAGTCTCAGCCTGGAATTAATGATAGCAGCGTGCACGGAGGCACACTGCTGTCATTTAAGCCATGACGGTCCAGGACCGTCATGGGCCCTTAGGGGGTTAAACATCAGCATCTGTGTTTAGAAATTAGTCTGTGTAAATAAAATATTTTAGTCTTGTTGTAAGTCATTTATTAGGTTACACAAGGAGGTGTCAATAGGTCATGAAATAGCCTAAAAGTTCTCGGTAATGCCCTACCCACTAGCCACGCCCCAGCAACACCCCCTAAAACACAAGTGTCCCTCTTTGTCAGTTTGAAATGTTGGGAGGTATGTCGGCGTGTACAGTAAAACCACTAGTGTGACGAAAGGAAGTTCCGATTTACTTTATCTTATGAGAAATAAACAAGTAGTGCTCAGTTTTTTACAAAAAATTACAAACTATAAATGTTATATAAAAAAGGGACAAAATTGACATTTATATTAAAAAGATGAGACGGTCTGGAAATATGAAAAAAAACAGTACTGTCCCAATTAAAACGGTAAATATGATCAGCCTACCTTGTGGCTGCTAGAGAGCTTTCCTCTGCATTGTGTAGTAATGCATTGTAGAGCTTTTTTGCATCCACGGGGCTTAACATTTTGAATACCAGAGGGGTATGTAATGCATTACTTTGCATTGTAATAGATGTCAACTTGTGCAGGAAAGGGTTAACTTCTTATGACCCAAAGTGGTTACCAGTCACATATGACTGATTGAGATTTTTTACAGTAAGGGCAGTAAAGCTATGGAATTCATTGCCTCTGGTTCTTGTACTTGCAGATAATGTAACTGCTTTCAAAAAAGCAATGGATGCCTATTTAGCACAGAACAATGTTGAGAATTATGACAGATGGCTTCAATGCAGATAGGTTGTTGATCCAGGGAAATATCTGACTGCCATTTGGAGTCAGGAAGGAATTTTTTTTAAGCACTTGGGGATAAATTGGAAATGGCTTCGGGGGGGAATTGCCTTCCCCTGGATCAACAGGGGTGTTTTTGGCATGGGCTGGACTGAACGGATGCATGTCTTTTGTTTCAGCCTCGTCAACTATGTTAATATGTTACTATGTGCTGGCATCCTTTTGGCACTTTAAGGGTAAATTGTGACCATTAACTCTTTCAGTGCCAGAGGGTATGCAACGTACTGCTTTGCAATGCATTGCCTACCCCTCTGGCACTGAAAGGGTTAACAGATCAGATCATATAATAATATGTGCAAGTTCAGCTGAACACCCTTTCTGCTACACTGTCAATAAATCTTGTTTTGTGCAGTCTAATTACACTTCTGTAGGCCAACCTCCCAAGGGGCTGTTATTAGTGTGCCTGTGGGGAAAGCTGAAAATGGGAAGTACTTAGGGCAGAATCTATTATGAAGAATTAAGTAATATTAATTACGATTCAACATGAAAGAGTAATTGCTAGTATTGTAGATGCCGCACAAAAAAAAAAAAATCACGGTAGCATCACTGTTAAATGGAATTATTGGCTCTAAAACTTCACTGTGTGATAGTAGCAATTTAGAGTCCGCTTAAGCCTTTGAGTGACGGGCAGGTTTGCTTTGCAATGCGTTGCATACCTCCTGGCGCTCAAAGGGTTAAACGAGTAATACATGCCCTAAGAAAACGCCTCTTAATGTAACCTTTTGAGCGAACTGAATAAACCTCTGGAAAGCAGCGGGTTAACATATTTACTTACAACACTAATACAGCATTCAAGTCTGCATACATCTTCTTTTTTACTTTGTGTCTAGATTATTAACCCTTTGACTGTCAGAGGTATCCAACGCATTGCAACCTCTCTGGCATTCAAAGGGTTTATTGTGACCTCTGTGCTCCTCACAGCAAACAATAGGCCTTGACAGACCTGAATGGATTATAAGGGTCTCCAGTTGTTATAGGTGTTTGATTGTAAACAGAAGCAACTAGCAGTGTGCTATAAGAGATGAAATGCTTAGATATAAACTGTATATTTGTATCTCTGCGTACCTCCCAACATTTCCAATGGCTGAAGAAGGACACCTTTGGTTCTTGTGTTTCAGGGGGTGTGGCTTGTGGGCGGGGCATTACCATACCTGGGAACTCTCCGGATTTGCCCCGGAGACTCCGGTTCTGACAGAGCTTTACCGGGTCTCTGGGGCAGAGGCAGATTCCTCCGGATGTGGAGAGTTTCTATTGAAACTCTGCCACATCTGCTTTTTCTCCCGTTGTGCCTCCATCCCCAGCCTTCTGTGTGCCACATTTAACCCTCTGAGTGCCAGAGTGGTACAGAATGCATTGCTTTGCAATGCATTCCGTACCACTCTGGCACTCAAAGGGTTAAATCCCCCCCAACACTCGAGTTAATCCCCGCCCCTTTTTGATGCGATTAGCGTAATTTTTGTTACCCCCTGCTGAACAGAGGACTACTCTCCGGGTAGCCCTCAACTGAAAGTTCCCAGGTATGGGCATTACTGAGTGTTTTTAGGTTATTTCATGATCTATTGACACCTCCTTGTCTAAGAGAATAAATTATCTAGAACAAGACCACAGTATTTTATTTACACAGACTAATGTATAAACACTTATACTGAAGTTTAAACAAACATTGATGTGAGTTTTATTGCTGTTGAGCAATGTGATACACTTATATACATAACGTGTGGAAAAATGGAAAGAGGGATATGGGCTTTGAAGAGGAACTATCACTTGGGAGATAGAGAGCCCTAATATTTCCTAAAGAGGGACACTTTGGAGGTACAGACCCTTAATATCTCTTAAAGAGGTAGACTTGAGGTGCAGACCCCTAATATCTCCTAAAGAAGAACACTTGGGAAGTATGCACCCCTAATATCTCCTAAAGAGGGACACTTGGTAGGTATGCACCCCTAATATATCCTAAACAAGAACACTTGGTAGGTATGCACCCCTAATATATCCTAAACAAGAACACTTGGTAGGTATGCACCCCTAATATCTCCTAAAGAAGAACACTTGGTAGGTATGCACCCCTAATATTGCCTAAAGAGGGAATCTTGTGAGATGTGATGTGGGCTGTGCAAGGACACTCACCTGGGTAAATCATTCAGTTCAACAAAATCAAAAGCATTTATTACTAGGAAATAATTCCACTTTAAAGCAGAAAATCATTGTCTTAAATGGACATTTCTGTGCAGCACATTGTGCTGTTGTGTAAGTGGGATATTTCATGGGGATTGGGTAATTAGTAATTAGTAGCGGTATATTGCAGGTCCTGTGTTCTGTAGGGAATCATGTTATTCTAAGATGAGACAAGCTCCATGTAGAATTGGACCGGTGGTGATGAGTCATTTAACCATTTGAGTGCTTTGCAATGCGTTCCGTACCCCTCTGGCACTCAAAGGGTTAAGTCATGGCCTGCATGGAGGTACAAAGGAAGGTGAAAAAATCCTCCTTGGGTTGATTATCTGTCAGTGGTTTTCAACTATATGATTATTCTTAGGTCTCATAAACAGAATGACAAAAGCAGCCATATTGTGCCCCTTAAGAACCAGCTGCGCACGCTGCATTCACTTAAGGACCAGGGACCTTTTTTTTTTTTTCCCTATCCGATTCCATACTCCCCGAATGGGGAGCCCGAAATTCCATGACGGTCCAGGACCGTCATGGGTCCTTAAGGGGTTAACAATGTCAATAAATATACATCAAACTCAATATTAATTTTTCTCAAAGCCTTTAGAGAATAAACAGGCACCCTAAGTGGATGCCCAAGGCACACCAGAGTGCCACGGCATTTTGGTTGAGACCCATTGGTCTAAGCAGTGTCACTACAGAAGCCAGCACAGTAATGGAAGTCGTCTGACCATCTACCCTCCCAGTAGATAACTTGCAGAGCAACATGTTCCCTGTTGGCTGCTGCACGATAAATCATTTGTGCAGTGTTTATCAATGTTAGTCCTCGGTACGCTCCAACGGTGCAGTTTTTCAAGATACCCTGTTTATTCACAGGTTAGTAATCATTCATCAGTCAGTGTACCTGAGCCACCTTGACTTGGTGTACCCAGTGGACTAGATCTGGAAATCACTGAATAAGTTTGTTCAAACATATCAAGTGGACTCCCCTGTGACCTACAGTGCTGAATCAAGAAATGCACTTGCATGATAAGGGTCCTCCAGAGTCTTTGGATTCTGATGGTGAGAGGTTTTCTTTGCCCCCACTCCATGTTGAAATCCAGCATTAGGATCCAATTTTTGTATTAATAACCATGTCTTGAAAGAACTTACAAGTGTTTGTTAGAAGCAATTTTCTTTTGTAATCACTTCCTGTTGTGCTTACACGGTAAAGTACAGTTTTCTCAGCAAGACATGAGTAATGCAATGCAAAATGGCATCCAGCCTACTGAAAAAATTACATATTATCTTATATTTTCATTTATGTAGTTATGGCACCGTGTGTGTGTCTGTGTGTGTGTGTCCATACCTCCCAAATGTCCCTCTTTTAGACTCAAATCACTCTGTTCCTCTTTCCCACCATGATGTCCCTCTTTCTAGGAGATCAGACTGTGTGGTGTGTGTATATAAGTGTATCACCCTGGTGTCCCTGTGTGTAGGGGATCAGACTGTGTGGTGTGTATAGAAGTGTATCACCCTGGTGTCCCTGTGTGTAGGGGATCAGACTGTGTGGTGTGTATATAAATGTATTACCCTGGTGTCCCTGTGTGTAGGGGATCAGACTGTGTGGTGTGTATAGAAGTGTATCACCCTGGTGTCCCTGTGTGTAGGGGATCAGACTGTGTGGTGTGTATAGAAGTGTATCACCCTGGTGTCCCTGTGTTTAGGAGATCAGACTGTGTGGTGTGTATATAAGTGTATCACCCTGGTGTCCCTGTGTTTAGGAGATCAGACTGTGTGGTGTGTATATAAGTGTATCACCCTGGTGTCCCTGTGTGTAGGGGATCAGACTGTGTGGTGTGCATAGAAGTGTATCACCCTGGTGTCCCTGTGTTTAGGAGATCAGACTGTGTGGTGTGTATATAAGTGTATCACCCTGGTGTCCCTGTGTTTAGGAGATCAGACTGTGTGGTGTGTATATAAGTGTATCACCCTGGTGTCCCTGTGTTTAGGAGATCAGACTGTGTGGTGTGTATAGAAGTGTATCACCCTGATGTCCCTGTGCTTAGGAGATCAGACTGTGTGGTGTGTATATAAGTGTATCACCCTGATGTCCCTGTATTTAGGTGATCAGACTGTGTGGTGTGTATATAAGTGTATCACCCTGGTGTCCCTGTGTTTAGGAGATCAGACTGTGTGGTGTGTATAGAAGTGTATCACCCTGGTGTCCCTGTGTTTAGGAAATCAGACTGTGTGGTGTGTATATAAGTGTATCACCCTGGTGTCCCCGTGTTTAGGAGATCAGACTGTGTGGTGTGTATATAAGTGTATCACCCTGGTGTCCCCGTGTTTAGGAGATCAGACTGTGTGGTGTGTATATAAGTGTATCACCCTGGTGTCCCCGTGTTTAGGAGATCACACTGGGTGGTGTGTATATAAGTGTATCACCCTGGTGTCCCTGTGTTTAGGAGATCAGATTGTGTGATGTGTGTATATAAGTATCACATTGCTCCACAGCAATACAACTTACATTAATGTTTGTTTAAACGTCATTATATGTGTTTCTACATTAGTTTGTGTAAATAAAATACTTTGGTCTTGTTATAAGTCATTTATTAGGTTACACAAAGAGATGTCAATAGGTCATGAAATACCCTAAAAATTATCGGTAATGCCCCACCCACCAGTCACGCCCCCAGCAAGAAGGTTATAATATCTTTTTTGCAGCAGCAACTTGTATATTGTCATTAGTTTTCCTTTAACCCTTTGAGTGCCAGAGGGGCAAAGGGTTAAGAATAAAGTTTCATCGTAACACGCACTGGAGACCATATTTCTCTTCTGTTCTTTGGAACAATCTGACAGTGCTGTTTTTATTTTGTGTTTTTTGTTTTTATTAATTATGAACCACGGGAACAGAATCTTTGTGTTGGAGTTTCAAGCCAAAGCTAAATATTGCCTCTAGCACACACACATGGCTACCACAGGGAACACCCAATGAAATTGCCACTAGTGTTTTTGGCTTTCCTGCAAGTCTTGCTTGATGGCACAGATTTCTGTCTCTAGTGAACTAAACAAAATTACTGTCACAACAAAAACACATTGGGTATAAATCAGAGCCTTGGTAAGAACAAATAACAAATGTGAAACATGGCATTCTCTGTACGGATCTCTGTTCCTCACCGTTTTATTACTACTGATATATGCTTGACATTGCAAATACATTTTTACAGAGGTGAAATGTTTTTTTTTTTTTTTTTCCAATAAAATAACATACTAATAGTGTTCACTTCCAGCACAAGGGACTGAAAAAAAAGCTTAACTTTTTAGATACTTAAAAGGTCTCCAGCACAATGTTTCTCAATGTTGTCCAATAAATGAATAGTGTAAATGGTGTCCAATACTAAACATGTGTAGATGGGATACAGAGCGTTGGGATAAGAATTTATAGTGATACGGAAATGTTTGTACTACGTCAGTGAAACGCATTGGGTTAGATCTTTGTGGGCCAGATGCATACAACACATTCTTCTCTGATTTTAGAGGTACAGAAAATCATTGTCTTAAATGGACATTTCTGTGCAGCACATTGTGCTGTTGTGTAAGTGGGATATTTCATGGGGATTGGGTAATTAGTATTTAGTAGCGGTATATTGCAGGTCCTGTGTTCTGTAGGGAATCATGTTATTCTAAGATGAGACAAGCTCCATGTAGAATTGGACCGGTGGTGGTGGTGAGTCACTTAACCATATGAGTGCTTTGCAATGCGTTCCGTACCCCTCTGGCACTCAAAGGGTTAAGTCATGGCCTGCACGGAGGCACAAAGGAAGGTGAAAAAATCCTCCTTGGGTTGATTATCTAAGCCAGTGGTTTTCAACTATATGATTATTCTTAGGTCTCATAAACAGAATGACAAAAGCAGCCATATTGTGCTTAACCCCTTAAGGACCAGCCACAGACACAAGCGGTGTTCACTTAAGGAGCAGGGACTTTTTTTTTTTTTTGCTGAATCTGATTCCGGTCTCCCCGAACGGCGTGCAGACGCGCGGGGAGCTTGGAGACAGCGAACTTTAAACGCCTGTATCTCTTAAACCATAGCGGTTTGAGAGATACTTTTTTTGCATTCAGCTCAGCTTTTATGCTCTTCTAAATGCAAAAAACTTTTTGTTGGACATTACTAACACTTTAATAAACATTATAACACTATTTCAATGATTACCGCTATACTAACAATTGAATGGGGGGCAATTTTATCTAAGTGATTATTCTATTTTAATAAAAGAGAACATACACACACAAGACTGGATGTTTATTTAGCTTGAACACACGTGGTTATGACATTGTACCCAGACATTAACTTGAGAGGAGAGCCCATCCTGCTTCTTGTATGCATGACCATTGTATATATGATCAGTTTGTGTGTGTGTGTTCATGTAAAATGAGTGTGTGTTCTTTCTTGAATTTGAATAACATTTTTAATTCAGCAGGTAATCACAAGTTTCTGGTTTGTAATTAAAACTTTGTACTAATAAATTAAAAACAAAATCAATTGTAATTAAACTATGTACAGCCTCAGCTTAATTTTATGGTAAGAAATTAATTTGACATTTGTGTTTCTTATAATGAAATAGTATTTAATCCCTTGTAAGAAGTGTATAGTAGAGTCAGAAAAATTGGACGGCTTTGCTTTTCATTTTTCATCCCCTTTGTCATAGCCGTATTATATTTTATACATACTATCTGTACAACAAATGACCTTGAATTTGAACCTTTTAGAGTCCTTCTGTAGTAGTTATCTGTGATATTTACCAGAGACTTATTCGTAAGATGTGGCTTACTCATAAGATGTTGACAAAGAGATTTTGCTTTGGCACAATCAATCCTTTCTGCACTGGCTAAATTCTCCTTTTGAAACTGGAATGCCACATATACAGAAATCCTTTCTAAAAGGGTACAGTTTGACTTTGCATGAGGGATCCGCCATACTTAGCGGAATCAGGGTGGCTGTTAGAGCTCCAGTCTGTCTGATCTGTAGTGTTGAACTAAAGCGATTGTCAGAAAGCCCCACCAGATCCACAGGTGGAGTTGAAATGGCCCCTTTTCCTCTGGGATTCAAAGGGTTAAATATGCATATGTGTGATATATAACATTAATATGTCATACCTCCCAACATTTCAAGTTGCCAAAGAGGGACACTTGTGTTTTGCGGGTGGGGCTGAGGTTTGTGGTTGGTGGGCGGAGCATTACCGGGGATTTTTAGGCTATTTCATGACCTATTCATACCTCTTTGTGGAACCTAATAAATGACTTATAATAAGACCAACGTATTTTATTTACACAGACTAATTTATAAACATATATATTGACATTTAAACAAACAATAATGCAAGTTATATTGCTGTAGAACAATATGATACACTTATCCACACATCACTCAGTCTGAGCTCCTAAAAAGAGGGACATCAGAGTGGGAAAGAGGGACAGAGGGATGTGGGTCTAAAAGAGGGACTGTCCCTCCTAAAGAGGGACACTTGGGAGGTATGATATGTTATGCCTTTAGCACATGAAAACAAATGTATTGACACTTCCATCTTTCTAGTATCACCCATGTCCCATGCACTGTAGTTTCCCTAGGAATGAAACACAGGGGAAAGTGTGCACTTTAAATCTGCATTTGACTGAATTGTTGCTAAGATTATAGCCGTGATTCACTCGCCCATGTGAGCAACATGGACAGTTACGTCATCACCCACCATGCAGATTTTAATCACTGCTGTCAGTCCTTTTTGGAGCCGGCCGGTTCCTAGCAACACCTCCTAGACCCGTCTGGGATTGTCAGCGCAGGTGTGCGGACGTCACTATGGCAAGATGTCCGCACTCCATCCTGCTGTCAGTCTTGGATGGATAGCGATTTCTCTTTAATCAGGTAATAATTCTGGCGACTAGTGCTACAGAGCAGCTAGTCGCCAAATGTGCAATTATGTGGTGCAATATACTTATTGGGTGGTAGTTCCGCTTTAATCTCAGACTCCAGTTGAAATCCATAGGGAAATGTGCCAGTGAACACAGTTATCATGTTGCACTGGAATCCAGACTTAAATAAGCAACATCCAGGCTTGTGGTGGACCTGCTAATTTACAACATATTTTTCCCATTGTACAGAGTTTGTAGGATACTGTGGAGCGTAATAAACATTAACAGAACTCCATTTGTTGTAAATGTAACCCCTTCGGTAGTGTTAGAGAGGTATCTGACACAGTGCTAGACCTATCTAGCATTTAAGGGGATAAAAGCCCAGTTTAAATTAATGGGGATTTTTCTTATCTCCCCATAATGTAGAAATGATCCTCTTTAAAGGAGAAGTAAACTGTAATTATGCATGTATATATATATAAAGTTGGATGTGCACCAATACTTTGTATATTTGCTTTTAGCTATTTTTGTCAAAATTGGTTGCACTCCAGCAATTTTAAATGTGTTTTTTTTCTTTGGGTGTGCTTACCAAACCTGGACTGGAATTATATATAATATAAATACACTAGTTGAAGAGCCTGTGTACACGGGCCACAGTGCCAGACGGTCGCGGTGCAGTCATGCACAGTAGAGACTGCCCGGCTGATACGGAGTGGGGTGCTCCGAATTCAGACCCTGGTACTTCAGGTGCACAGAGAGGACTCCAGTGTGACTTCGCAGCACCACTTTCTGTATCAGCCGCGTCACAGGCAGTCTCTACTGCGTATGAATGCAGCACGCGCAAACGTCTCCACTGCACATGACTGCCTCGTGACAAACTTTTAGCGAATTATAGGATAATATTGTAATTTTTTTCCTGCCAAGTTTAACAAGTGTCACCCTGCTGCAGGAAGAATATTCATAGAAAAATTTTTGTGACCCAATTCTTTAATTGTATTTTTATGTAGTTTTGTTTTGTGACCACCAGGTGGTGCTGTTCCTATCAGTATGGTGAACTGTCAGGAGATCAGCCAGAGTGGTTTAAATTAAAAAAATAAATACAAAAATAATAAAAATTGCTCTATTTAGATATCGTTTGAAGCATCCCTTGAATTTTTCTCTGCCTTGGGTTCCAGTTTTGACCATGAGCACCAATCTAAGTCAAACAGAACATACACTGTGTTTTTAAAATGAACGTAAAAGATGCAAATAACGTTAGTTGAAAAAAAAAAAAAAAAAAAAGAGTAAAAGTCCAAATTGAAAAGAGAGGTCCCACTTTCTGATTTCAATGAGCTCCATTAAATCCTACAATTTGTCATTAGAATACATGGTTCAGTTTCACTATTGCTTTCTTTCACTTGCCTTCTACAGATTCAGCCTCTGATCCAGAATCAGGAGAGGTGTCTGTTGGTTGGCACATGTGGGTGCCAACCAATATTATTGACTGGCACCCACACTGGTTGGCCATTTATTGAAGATTGCAGTAAGTTTCACAGTACATCTCTCATGTGAAAGATCTGTCATCCACCCAATAAGTCTCTGTGCAGAACTTTGTTTCTACTGAAAGCAGTTACTGTATCTGCAAGCACGTCATCCTGAGGCAAAGAATTCTATAGCTTTACCACCCTTACTGTAAAAAGCCCCCTTTTTTATTCAAAAGCACCTTTCCTCTAGTCTTAATGGATGATCTGTAGTTCTTAGCCGTTGCAGCAAATAATTCATTGGCTAGTTCTTTGTATTGACCTTGAATGTATGTGTAAATGATAATCATATCACCCCTTAGATGTCTCTTCTCTAATGTAAACAAACCCAGTTTGCAGTAGTGAAACAATAGGGGTCACAGGGGTAGCAACTGCGACCTGGCCCATCACTCCAGTGACCCAGCCTCCCCCTGCGACCCCCCCCCCCACCTCACCTGGCATATGCAACAAGCTGAAGTCTTTGCTTTCTTTGGCACAGACCTCTGAGCAGCTGAGCTCACTCTCTCCGCATGCGAGCTCCAGCTGCTAGTAGATGTGCAATAGGAGGCACAGACCTCTCCTGCCATGCTGCTGGACCACTAGGGAGGTAGGAGATTGACACTGGGGATCAGTAGGGGGCATTGTAGAGGTGGACAAATGATTGGGGGCAATGTGGAGATGGCCATTGGGGGGCAATGTGGTCAGGGGGGGCATGGCAGTTTTTGCACCAGGGCCTTCTAATTACACCTCTTCCAGTTTTGCTAATCTATCTTTATAACTCAGATCCTCCAATCCCTTTATCAGTTTTGTTGCACATCTCTGCACTTTTTTCCAGTTCAGTAATGTCTCTTTTAAGAACTGGTGACCAAAATTGTATTCCATATTCTAGATGAGACCTAATCAAGGATTTATACAGAGGTAGAATTATATTAGCATCCCTCGCTTCTACACCTCTTTTTATGCAGGCTAGTACTCTGTTTGCTCTTGCAGCAGCTGAGTGACTCTGCACACTGCTGTGAAGTCTATCAGTAAAGATACAGTGTTCTGTATTCACCTGGCGTTAGTGAAGGGCACCATATCTCAGGATAGTACATTTCACGGTGCTTAAGATCAGCAACACTGATGTCTGTGTCGCCCATGTGAAAGCAGACTAAACCACAAAATGAAAATCAGATTTGAATCCTAAAATGATTTATGGTTGTAGTTTAATACTTTTTAAAGGTATACAACATTTTTTTTTAATTATTATGGTTTAGTATGTTTTGAAATTATGTGAAAGAAACCTTTGCTAAGATTTTCTGACTTTCAACAGGTTTTGAGTAGATGTATGTATGTCATTTAACCCTTTGAGCGCCAGAGAGGTATCAAATGCATTGCTTTGCAATGCTTTAAAGGCATAGTAATACTTAAAATGTAAAAAAATATATGTTGTAGGGTTTATGTCCCCGAATAAAACAAGGGTACTCCCACTGCTGAGAGAGATTTTATTAAAAAATTATAACACCTCAAACTTGAATTTTTTAGGTGCAATATCACAGCGGCCTGAAAATTTACAGTGGTGCTGTTGCTATACCATCCTATGGACTGCTCTTGTCCATAGACCATAAATCTCCATAGGATGGTGTAGCAACAGCACTACTGTACATTTTCAGACCACTGTGATATTGCACCTAAAAAATTCTAGTTTGAGCTGTTATAATTTTTTAATAAAATATCTCTCAGCAGTGGGAGTACCCTTGTTTTACTCAGTGGGAAAAACCCTACAACATTTATTTTTTACATTTTAAGTATTACAGTCCCTTTAAATACATCTTTGGCACTACGTGGGTTTTAAAGCTACAGTACACTTAACCTCTCAGATGCTATGGATCTCCAGCAAACAGCAAAATAATGCTTTGGCAATGTCTCTTGCATCCAGAGGGCTTTTATTTATTTATTTATTTTTATTTATTTTTAAATGGTTGCCCACTCTACCATGGGAAATATATCTTGTTAGACCATTTTATTTTTTCCCATGTGAAGATAAAAGTATTGCTAAATATGTCTCATTGTTGGTAAAAAAAAAAAAAAAAAGTACAAACCATCAGTCTGAAATCCTTGTTTTTGTATGTTCCAGTGCCGAAATGGCTTAAAATGTGCCTTCGTAAAAAGTCATTAATTCCTATGAAATTGGATGACCCAAAAGAGGAATGCCTCAAATTGCTTTAAACATTATCTGCAATACCTTAAGGCACAATGCGTAGTAATGTAGTTACAACAAGCTTATTGGAGTCATTGCCAAATAGTATTCAGGATCCAGGTATCTGATAAATTAGATTTTAATTGGGTTTTAAGGCTTAGCTGGATAAGGTAGAATTAACCAGAGACATTAACCCTTTGAGTGCCAGAGGGGAACGCAACGCATTGCTCTGCAATGCGTTGCGTACCCCTCTGGCGCCCAAAGGGTTAATAGGAATGAAAGTCTTGGTTGTCCAATATTGCTGTTTGAGTTTCCAGCCTATCATAGACTGGAAAATCACAATTGGAAACCCCCCCCCCCACCCCAAACAAACAAACCAAAAAAATAGATTGACATTGATAGGTTAAGCAAACAGCAGCATGCAATGTAATCACATTACCGTGAATAGTAAAATTCTGCAGACAGTGTTAGCGGTATCGTATTCTAACATTCAGGAAACCAGATAAAATTGAGTTTTACTCGGCTTGAAAGATCACTGGGGCATAGAATTTACTGTTACTGGTAAAAAGGAGGGGGATTATACTGGCGAGATGGCATGACTATTTGTGGCTTATCTGACTCTTGCGAAGAAAAAAAAATCCTTATGAGTTTTATAGAGGAGAATTTAATTCTCGGTGCAAACGTGACTGTCTTTCTAACCGCCTCATTTTGTCTTTGTGTAGTCTTTGCAATGGACATGTTTAAATGATTTGAAATTTAAATATGGTTATAAAATTCAAGCACCAATTTAATTTCTATTCAGCCTTTGTATCTTAACACTTTAAAGTGCATGCTGCGCAATGGATTTGTTTTTTTGCCAATGTCTTGTACATTCCGCTGGTTCTTAAAGGGTTAAACAATACATGCTTCTGCCTCTCAATGATGGTTCTAAATACATATTTACAATTTGTGCAGTTGCGACACGGCAAAGTAGACTTGTGCTACAATGATAATTGCATGATTTAGCTAATCCTTGGAAATTAAAGGGGATTGTGCAATGTGTTGCATACCCCTCTGGCAGGCAAAGGGTTAAAGGACAATGGGTACCACCCAGTAACCCCCCACTTACTGTACAATGTCCAGATAATCTTAATGGCCCCTAAGTAGCCTCAGTGTGTTGCTGCAGTCGAAAGGAGTGCGGACAACTGTCGTAACATTCAGGACTGGTTAACCCTTTGAGTGCCAACGTGTTGCACACACTTCTCACACTCAAAGGGTTAAAGAAATTATCTCTTGAACAAATGCCTACTGAATAAAGTTATGTATTTTTTTTTGGCTATTCTCATTTTATTAACCCTTTGAGCTCCAGAAGGGTATGCAACACTTTGCACAGCAAAGGTTTAAATAATATTGGTCTGCTTCCACCATTCCATCACTTTGGTATGATGCATTGCATAGCAAAGGTTTAAAGGAGCAGTAAAGTTTTTTTATGAAAAAATAAATATTGTAGGGATTTTCCTATTGAGTAAAATAAGGGTACTCCTACTGCTGAGAGATTTATATTTCCAGAGTTATTACAGTTTAAACCCATGTTTTTTTACATTAGCAGTGCCTTCTAGTGGTCAAATTCTAATTAGATTTCCTGCTAGATTCTAATGGAGAGGACAGTCAGGAAAGTCAGAGACATACAGTTCTCCACAGAATGTGATAGAAACTGCCTGTCACTTCCTGTCAGTTATAACTATCAGGAAGTAAACACAGTAAATTCACTTCCTGTCAGTTAGAACGATCAGAAAGTAAACACAGTAAATTCACTTCCTGGTTATTTAAACTGTTATACATTTTGAATAAAACATCTGACAGCGATGGGAGTGACCTTCTTTTATTCAGCAAGAAATGCTCTATAAAATGTGTTTTCAGAAAAAAAAAAGTTTACTGCTCCTTTAAATAATATTGGTTTGCTTCCACCTTTCTTCAATGTCATTATATTGAAAATGGGCATTGTATTTGCAGTATTTAATAGCCTGCTTAGAGAAACCTGGATAATACTGCATGTTTTATTAATAAAACCATATAGTTTGAAGTGGAATAAAATAGAACATACAGAATTACACAAAAAAAAGGTGTTTTTTTTTTATACTGCATTAATACGTAGTTACTAACTTCACTAATTTATTTTTGGTAAATAAGCCATGCTGTTTCTCCAGGCAGCGAATCGTCACAATAAGATATATTCTTTTGGGGTCCAGGCTAAGTTTTTAGCGATCTTTCACTCCCTGGAGGTGCGAGAAATTGCATTTTATTTAGTGACATTGTAATGTAATATTAATAAGTAATAATTTCAGATATCTGCGTTTTTAGGGGGTATTTTTAAACATTTTTATTTTTAAACATTGGTTACTGGCCTGAGTCACTGGACTTTGAAAGAGATTCTCGCAGCTGATAATGGACCAACTTAATAGTTCTTCATAATGTTCAGTGCTTTCAAACCCACAGAGGTAATGAGTAAATGTTGCTTTCATCTTGAATGAAACAGAAAAGGTAATAACTGCAAACTGTAACACCGCGTGTTAAAAGAACAGGGACATCTCTCCCAACAGTTTAAATGGCCAAAGAGGACAAACATGTAGGTGGCATTGTTGGGGACATGGCTAATGGGCTGGCAATTGCCTAGCATTTTTAGGTTATTTCATGTAGCTGAATTAATGATTTAGAACAAGACTGAAGTATTTTATGTAGACTAATGTATAAACATAAATACTGAAGTTTATACAAACATTAATGTGAGTTTTATTGCTGTGGAGCATTGTGATACACGTATTTACACACCACACAGTCTGATCTCCTAAACACAGGGACACCAGGGTGATACACGTATATACACACCACACAGTCTGATCTCCTAAACACAGGGACACCAGGGTGATACACTTCTATACACACCACACAGTCTAATCTCCTAAACACAGGGACACCAGGGTGATACACTTCTATACACACCACACAGTCTGATCTCCTACACACAGGTACACCAGGGTGATACACTTCTATACACACCACACAGTCTGATCTCCTAAACACAGGGACACCAGGGTGATACACTTATATACACACCACACAGTCTGATCTCCTAAACACAGGGACACCAGAGTGATACACTTCTATACACACCACACAGTCTAATCTCCTAAACACAGGGACACCAGGGTGATACACTTCTATACACACCACACAGTCTGATCTCCTAAACACAGGGACACCAGGGTGATACCCTTATATACACTTCACACAGTCTGATCTCCTAAACACAGGGACACCAGGGTGATACACTTCTATACACACCGCACAGTCTAATCTCCTAAACACAGGGACACCAGGGTGATACACTTCTATACACACCGCACAGTCTAATCTCCTAAACACAGGGACACCAGGGTGATACACTTCTATACACACCACACAGTCTGATCTCCTGAACACAGGGACACCAGGGTGATACACTTCTATACACACCGCACAGTCTGATCTCCTAAACACAGGGACACCAGGGTGATACTTATATATGCACACCACACAGTCTGATCTCCTAAACACAGGGACACCAGGGTGATACTTATATATGCACACCACACAGTCTGATCTCCTGAACACAGGGACACCAGGGTGATACACTTCTATACACACCGCACAGTCTAATCTCCTAAACACAGGGACACCAGGGTGATACACTTATATTCACACCACACAGTCTGATCTCCTAAACACAGGACACCAGGGTGATACACTTATATACACACCACACAGTCTGATCTCCTAAACACAGGGACACCAGGGTGATACACTTATATACACACCACACAGTCTGATCTCCTAAACACAGGGACACCAGGGTGATACACTTATATACACACCACACAGTCTGTTCTCCTAAACACAGGGACACCAGGGTGATACACTTCTATACACACCACACAGTCTGATCTCCTAAACACAGGGACACCAGGGTGATACACTTATATACACCATACAGTCTGATCTCCTAAACACAGGGACACCAGGGTGATACACTTATACACACACCACACAACCTGATCTCCTAAACACAGGGACACCAGGGTGATACACTTCTATACACACCACACAACCTGATCTCCTAAACACAGGGACACCAGGGTGATACACTTATATACACACCACACAGTCTGTTCTCCTAAACACAGGGACACCAGGGTGATACACTTCTATACACACCACACAGTCTGATCTCCTAAACACAGGGACATCAGGGTGATACACTTCTATACACACCACACAGTCTGATCTCCTAAACACAGGGACACCAGGGTGATACACTTATACACACACCACACAACCTGATCTCCTAAACACAGGGACACCAGGGTGATACACTTCTATACACACCACACAACCTGATCTCCTAAACACAGGGACACCAGGGCGATACACTTATATACACATCACACAGTCTGATCTCCTAAACACAGGGACACCAGGGTGATACAGTTATATACACACCACACAGTCTGATCTCCTAAACACAGGGACACCAGGGTGATACAGTTATATACACACCACACAGTCTGATCTCCTAAACACAGGGACACCAGGGTGATACACTTATATACACACCACACAGTCTGATCTCCTAAACACAGGACACCAGGGTGATACACTTATATACACACCACACAGGCTGATCTCCTAAACACAGGACACCAGGGTGGGAAAGAGGGATATGGCTCTCAAAGAAGGACTGTCCCTTCTACAGAGGGACACTTGTTAGGTATGTGGGCAATAATTTATATGGGGGAAAAAAACAAAAACACAAACTGTTAATGTATGGCTTTTTCTTTTGAGAAAAACAAGTGTATTCTCAATGCAGAGATGTCTCATTCATAAAATCGCTATAGATTAAATATTTATAGGTCACACAATTATTATTATTATTTTTGGCATTCAGTTTATGTGAAAGCTTGAGTCGTTGACATTGATTCTATATAGTAATTGATGGGAGCCATGTTGCCTTGTGATTATAATAGAGAATTGTAGTTTTAATATTGAAAGCCGCTTAAAGGGATAGTAATGTTCCATAATAAAAGCAACTCTAATTAATCATCATAGTATTAGGACTTTGGAGAGTGTTATTTCAATTCTGTCAGAGTTGTAGTTCAAGAGTAATTCAATAATAAAATATCCCCCTCCCTCCCCTTTTACTGACGTAACACTGCTCAGCCAGAGCAGAAGGGAGGTGCCCAGGTAGACTGCAGAGAGGGACAATCTTCAATTAAGATAAGGGAAAAACCTGAAAAACTTGTCAAGGGGGGCAGGGCTTTCATTGTTCTCATATGAAGAAGATTGTCCCCTTTTGTTATCTGTCTGGTCTCAAGACCAGATTCCACATCTGAGGGGAGATGTCTTACACTAGGTAAAAGGGGCGGGAGGGGGATACTTTATCATTCATTTACTCTTGAACCATAACTCTCACAGTATTGAAATAACACTCTCTATGGCTCAAATACTATGAATATTAATTGTAGCTGTTGTTTTTGTGAAACATTACTATCCCTTTAAGCTGTAATATTTGCAAGATGCATCTCTTAGAAGTGGGCATATCCTTAATTTTCCTCGGAAGGGAGAACCCTATAGCATATTCATATTTCTTTCTCTAAAATGATTGCTAATTTAAGGACCAAGGTGTGCTCTGGTTAATAGGGAAAAAAGTGAATGAAATGCTATTGGGTGGAGCAGTCATCCTGTGGTCCCAATACGGACAGTACTAAAGCTACCATTTTCCCACAACTCCTGCGACTTGAATACTTTGCAGATATAATTTTAACTTATTTTGGTCTGGATACCTTTGCCAGATTGTGACTATTTTTTTCAACCTGATCTTTTAATTTTAAGTTGTTTCATTTTATAAATGGGTAACAGAATAAGCATGTTACTTTTTGTGCTTTATGCCTAAAGCTAAACAATTGCAAAATCACTGTATCCACTGAGGGGTGGCTAATAATCGCCATTGGTTAAAATATATTTATAACCCATTACATGGTAGAGATATCTTTAATGCAAATAATTGCTTTGGAAACTTACAGAATTCAAGGAGTTAAAAGCTCAATTTAAATCGATAGAAGTTTTTTTGGGGGGAGTCAACCATTTTCAACTTCTTGCCTAACAGACATAAAGTAAGTGGTCTGCTGAAATTGCATTTTTGTATGATGGAGTGAGCGAAATGCGTGGATAGATGTTTGGTCACTGCTCATCATTCCTTTTTTGTGACAGCTTTGCATATTAAGAATTCTACGTTGAACATACACAAACTGAAGATTTTTAGCAAGCAGCCATTTGTAGATGTACTAGACAATAAAACGCAAAGGCTCATTAGCTTGGAATGACCCAGCTGTGTGTTATGCATAGGGGTCATTTCTTCACTAATGAGCCACTAAGCCAGATGGCTAACCCCACACTAGTCTAAGTCCATTAATGTGATTTAGATCCTTAGGCAAATTACTTTTTTTGTTACTTGCAAAGGAAGCTGGTGGCATGGCTGAAGGACGGCTCTATCGGTGCTGAGCTAAATAAAATTCTCCGTCTTTAAAAGACTAACAGCTAAGAGGCATGAGCCATATCCCACTAGCATTAATGACTCAAAATCATAATGTTAAGTATTTGTATGGATACCAGTCGCATCACTGAGTAGCTCTGACATGCCAAATAATGTAAATATTATATGAGCTAAGATTGGAGTTATGCATTGCAGTCATCTAATGACTCTGAAATTATTCTATATCAATTTTCACTAAGTATCTTCACAAACGCGTAGTGTTTCTCAGTTGCTTGTACATTTTTACAAGTAATGTCATCACTTTAGAGACAAGACAGACGTTCTGGGATTTAAAGTAGAGATTTATAAATACAGCAATATTTTTTTCGACAAGAAAGGGAACACAGTGTACCATAATTTATATGTTTATAGTACTTGAGAGAATAATTCTTTACGCTATGCAGTACTTTAAAGGAACCTAAAATGATCTGAGGTTATGTGCACTTAAAGGAGAACAAAGACCTCTGCAGTGCTTTAAAGGAACCTAAAATGATATGATCTTGTGTGCACTTAAAGGTAAACCAAGGCCTTTAATAATAACCCCCAATTAACGTACTAGGGCCAAAAAAAATACATTTTTATATAGTGCCTTTGTTTAACAGATAACAACCGCAGTGAGTCTTGATATGATATATATGGAAATTGAGTCTCCAGGGGGGACTTGTGGTGCTGGTGGGAGGATATAAATGATGCGATTTGCATCATACAGGTGGGGCTTAATCATGGGTGGGGCAATGCTTTATGGGATGTCATATAAAGTGGGTGGGACGTGGGCAGAACAGGGTGGGAAGAAGATGTGGGTGAGAAGTATAAGGAACTGGGTGGTGGAAGAAGAAAAAGTGGGTGGGAAGTGGGCAGAAAAGGCTGGGAAGGAGGAAAAGTGGGAGGAACAGTGTGGTGGAAGGAGGACAAGTGGGTGGGAAGTGGGAGGAACAGGGTGGGAAGGAGGAAAAGTGGGCAGCATTTTATATGTTCTATGGGGCTGGGATCTTAAACAAATATAGGAAATGAACATGCCAATTCAAATTGCATAGTGATTCTTTTGTTTGCAGATCTGATGCATTCTATTGCAGGATATTTCCTTTGATCACTGATATTATGTTCAGATTTCCGTGTAGTTTAAAATTGGAATTCTGGAGATCACCCAATCCAGGGATCGATGGATCTTTCCTGTAGCAGCATCTATCAACCGGTTTGAAACACACTGCATTGGAAGCCTTTCTTGTTCTCAGAGGGTAAAATGGGGATTTCAACCTCTAGAATACAAGAGGTCTTCAATGCACTTATTTTGCAATGCATTGAAGACTTCCTAAGAAAAGGGGTCAAGTCTTATTGAATCCAAACGTTAGTGGTGTAGTTGTTTTGCCCCAGAATTGTTTCAGTTCTTTATCGTACATTATCCTTATTGTAAGCATAGATAGGTTTTTTTTTTCTTTTACATGACATTTTTTTGGGGGGGTTTGACCCTTGTGTTAAGAGCACAGTCTTATTTAACCTTTAGATGATAAAAGTCTACAAAACTTCAAGAAGCAGTGCATTTGAGTCAATGGATTAACATAATACATTTTTCATTGTATTGATCTGGTTAAAGTGTAACTGTCAACCTGTTCACATTCACACCTCAGTGGGAGCAACCATCTTGATACCGCACATCAGTGGGGGCAGCCATCTTGATATCTCACCTCAGTGGGAGCAGCCATCTTGATATCTCACCTCAGTGGAAGCAGCCATCTTGACAGGATTTGAATAATTGTGATTCTGACAGATTAGGCAAATGAGCTACTACTGACCTGCATTGTGTTGCAGGCAGGAGGGAGAGCAGTGTGGACTGTTAGCCCATGTGCCAACTACCACTATCTAATTTACATAAACTGAAAAATAAAGCTAAATATTTATTTTAAATAAAACAAGGCAAACCTTTGAAAGCTTTCAGTATCACCTGTGTGTTGCAAAGTCACTGTTCCACTTTCAAAGTCCCAATTGAAAAGTGTTTTGGGGAATTTTGTTGGTTTGCCCTAGGATTGCATTAGTAGTTTTCATACATCAACCTCATTATCTAGCCTTAGTCTGGGTACTTGTGTTCAGGGTAACAGCTTTATTTAAAGGGATAGTAATGTTTCACAAAAACAGCAGCTCCAATTAATCTTCATAGCAATTGAGCCATAGAGAGTGTTATTTCAGTACTGTCAGAGTTGTAGTTCAAGAGTAATTGAATGATAAAGTTTCTCCAAAGTCCAAATTATATGATGATTAATTAGAGCTGCTTTTATTATGAAACATTACGATCCCTTTAAACATTTGCATGCCATTGAGGTAGCCAACACATTGGGGGTTATGCAGTAAGACATGATAAAGAGGTGATAACAAGGAGATACCTTCTCCAGTGATAACACTTCTCCAGGTCCTATGTTGTTCTATGGATCTCCAGGAATGGATACATTTTAGTGCACTGGCTCCATGGAATAACTTGGGAACTGGAGATGTGATATCACTGGAGAAGTCTTCTACAATTTATCACCTCTTTATCACTCCTTAGAGCATAACCCCACATTGTATTGCAATTCATTGGCATGTACTTCGGACAAACCAATGCTCTTGTTCCTTTGTCACATAGTATTGAAGGGAAATTCATTTATTTTATTTATTCTGTAATAAAGTGATTGAGGTTATCATGGAATCTGGTTTAATTTAGTCATGTTGTCAATACATCACTCTTTTGTACACGTCCTCATTTCTTTAGTCTACTTCTGGGAACTGTTTATCAGGGCTCAAAATTTCCACTCGCCACTAGCCAATGGCGAGTGAAAATTTAGCCCTGGCGAATAGAAATTCAGGCCTCGTTGGTATGTTATGGCTTGCAGTGGCGAGTAACTTTTCAGGTCTGGCTAGTAGCAAAGGACTTCAACTTTAAAGCCCTGTGTTTATTATTAGAAAATGCAATTCATTATGCATGATTTCTCTCTCTCGCTCTCTGTATGTATATGTGTATGTATGTATGTATATATATATATATATATATAAAAGAAAATACGTATATAAATGTATAATACATTTCAACACCAGAGAGCGCTGCTGAGCAATTTTCCACCAACATTTGTAAAGTAAAAAACTTTAATGCTAAAAACATTACCAATGAAATGGAAGATGCGCCATTTATCCTCCCGGACTGATGATTGCCAATAAAAACACTTCTATGTAAAAAGGAATTATATGAGTGAATTTTTAAAGATACTTCAGTACTTTAGTGGAGGTTTTAATGTGCCACATGGAAGTATGATAATTGGCTATGGCACATCCAGTTTATTATATTGCTCCAGCTTAAATTGCTTATTTTATATGTCATGCGGGAAGTTTATGCTTATCATTTTTGACAAGAATAGGTTGTTTAGAGGTGTCGGGCACATAACTTGCAGTTTTCTGTTTTTTTAAGGGATGAAGGATATTGGCATCTTTATCCCAGATCAGTTGAAATTACAGGGTAAGAAAAGTTACAAAAAGTAGAAAACTTTCCCTTGATTGTTGGCAAAATTCATGTTTGGTGGAAATATAAATACCACTTGCTGCTGGTCAATAATTGTTCTCATTAAAAAGATAAATGGTAGGATAATGGACAAATCTATGAGGGAAGGAGGGGATTGCCAGGGTGAACTAAAATGAATATCTTGAAACAATTCCAAAATATTTTTTACATACATGACTTTAGTTTAATAAAAGTAATGCTACCAAGTCTTATGGTAAAAGGTAATGATGGAGACCTTCTCACCCTTGTGTAAGGGTTAGAGGGTCTATGTTATTAAAGGTATACCTTCTACTGCCTTAGGGGTCAAATCACAATATGTTGATTTTTTTTTTTTTTTTTTTTTTTGCTCTAAATGATGAATTTTCTCTTTGGTGGGTAAACGGGTCCCAGCAAGTTCTGAAAGGACTTCTCTCTAGAAAAACCATGCAGTAATCAATACAGACCCAACACTCTTTATTTAATCTAAATTTCTAAGATGATGGCCATCTGCCTACCAGTTAACATTGAAGCTAAGACTTTTTTTTAGAAGCTCAATAACATGGGACAGAGAATCAAGGGATATCTTACAGGGGCAAAAAAACCCGTAAACCTTTAGTTTGACAATCTGCGTCAGTCACATTTGAACTCCTAACACATACCCTTGGTGTCCGATGCTAAGCATAGCTGCACAAAGTATATGAAACAGGACTGGCCATAGTCAGTTCACAACAGATATTAAGTATTAATGAAGCATATTATGGGGTTGAGCTAACAGACCTGATTCCCTCTACCGCAGCAATGGAATCATAATCATGACTGATGATGGCAACCTTTGTTTTTTGTATCCTAATTCCCCAAGAGCTATCATAGTGTGATGTTTATTATGTATGAGGGATATAAAATGTATAAAATTTATTTAAAAAAACTCTGTTTGCATTCCACTTTCCTTTTTTGTACTACTTTTAGTTCTTCTCATTTTATCCAAATTGGGGATGAAATAAACTAAATGTTTGACTATACAGAACTTAGGTAAATTGGTTTGTGTGTCCAGAATTGATAATCTTGAAGCTTATCAATGCTAAGCAGCATCCTCTTCGTTGCAAGTTAGTTCTCTGAGTTGTTGCCAAGGGTCTAATAGTAAGTGTCCCGAAACGCGTTAGGCGGGTCGTGTTATCCATGTATATTCTGTCTCCATCAGACTTTGGAGAAGTTTTTTATTTTCATTTTTATTACAATGAAGATTTTTTTTTTTTTTTTACTTCAATTCATTGAACTGGCTTTTGTTCTGACGGCGGATCTGTTAGGCTGTCCTTTCCTGTGTCTTACGGTTTCCAAGGGATTGAAAGGAAGTAGAGGGAAGATGCACAATTTATCAATTGCCATAATTGCTATGAAAACTAGCCAGAGGCACGCAAAGGGTTAAAACAAAGCAGGACTTAATTTGACCTGGATAAAATCTCAAAATCACTATGCTGCCTTTTTTTTTTTTTAAATACAGTTGTCAATTTGACTTTTATTGTTCTCACATACTTATAGTTTTTTGCTTGTTTGGATTATCTAAATCCAAACTGAAGTGTTTTATTCTTGTTTTGCTAAGCCATGCAAACGCTCAGAACAGTGCTCTAAGGCTTCCCAGCGTGAGTCCAGTGCCCTTTCAGCACACACTTTATAACTTCCATCAGCTATTTCAAAAGGTTTCACACTATACTGCATTTATCTGAAAGTGTCTCTGTATTTACAGCACTGGCACTAATTTTCCCAAATAAATATGGTAATAGCTACCAGCAGGGGCGATCAGAAGCAAATATTACTTGAAAATGTGCGCGGCACAGATTGGGCATTAGTGTTGAAATTCACATTGTCACTAAGTGGACGGCCATATTACAAAACACAGGTGGTGGGATGTGTTCAGAAAATATTGCAATATGCTTTTGGGAAGCAGCAGCCACAGTGACATTTTCCAGGGTAATTCTGCTGAGAATCGTTCTTGCAGTTTTGGACGATGATATTTTGCCAGATTGTAATGTTTCAATGAGGAAGAACTCTGTCCCAGTGAAATTACTTCCAAAAAAAGTAATATAGTTTTAGTACGTTGTCCAGGTAAATTTATTCGATATGGGTTTTGAATAATGTCATTTAGGATATTTATTTTTCATGTTAGTCTACAGTAATATGAAGTGTGTAGTATCCTCAAATAAGTAAGCCCTGCAAGGACCAAAAATTAATACAAAATGTCCTTGGCAAGGTGTTTTACTAGAAAGTAAGCTTGTCTATTCAGAATCCTAAATTGAAGATTTAATTCACTCTGATATGAAGAACAACTTTCAGTATATAGGCAAACAAGGAACAAACGTTGTTTGTAAAGTCTGCTGTAATCAGTCTAATAATTATCAGAAATGAATTTCAGTTCTTATTGTAAACTATAAAATTTGGTAACCGAAGCAAAGTCATCAACAACCTTCTCTAAAAAATGTAGTTTTCTGTTTTGCATTGTAGTGGATGACTTATGGAATTCTAACTGGTCAATGAGTAGAGAATGTTAAATTGCCAAGGGACAATGAAACCCATAACAAAGGTGTTGCATGTCTGTATTAACCCCTTTTCCCTTTAAGGACTGGGAAAATCTGAGGTGGATTTCACTTAAGGACCGGAACAATTCTGACCTTTTTGACGATGTCTTTCTTCAACAGTGTTTTCCCTCTAAGTACATTATTTTACCCATGAATATGATATACCATTTTTTTCCACACAAATAGGGCTTTCTTTTGATACCATACTTATATGGATAGCCCACCATTTATTTTAGTAAAATTAAAGAAAATGTAAAAAAAAATGCAAAAAAAAAAAGGCATTTTTTTTTCTCTTGGGATCATTTGGGCGCAATGGGTTAAATTGTTATGGCGACTGCATGAAAGGTATGACCGGTCATTCATACCTACGAAATGGGCAGTTTTAAGTGGGCACTGTCCCCCTGGGAGAAAATCCCCATGTCCCTTTTTCCCACCCTATTTTCCCACTTTTTTATTGATTAAATTTGGCTGTGTGTATAAATGTATTATATGGCTCCACAACAATCACACTTCCACTTTTGGTAATGGACATGTTGACTTTTTAAAATAATTTTACTTTAAAAAAAAAAAAAAAAAAAAAAAAGTTGATTTTAGCAGGTCAAAAATTGACCTGCATCTAGGCAGTCTCCAGCACAGCAGTGAAGGGGTTAATGCCCCCAGCTGCTGAATTTTTTTTAACCACTAGGTGTCTCCTCTCCTTTGATCGTAAGGGACAGACAGGCAGAGTTGAGACACAGAGGTAGCACTGCCTCTTTCATTCACAATGACGGTGCATGTGATCTCTGCTTTCACATGGGTTTTTATATTGTTTGGTCTGTCGTCATAATTTTACATCTTGGAAAACAGTCAATACAGTAGTGGATGATTACAAGCCGGGTTCTGTAGAAGGGAGAACCAGCATCACAATTCTCTGCGGGTTCCAAAAACAGAGATCCAACATTTGGACCCGGTTGGATGGTCCAGGTGAGTACTGTTTTAGGATACCTGTTGTAATATGGTGACAGTGCCTCCCTCCTCACGTTCTTGTCTGTTTTTAAATTTGAGTTCAGTACGACAGGTCCACTTTAAAAGCGAAGGCTTATTTTTAGGCAATATTTTTCCTTTAACCGTTTCTGTGCCAGATGGGTATCCAACGTATTGCTTAGTAATGCGTTGGATACTCCACTTGCATTAAAAGGGTTAACTGTGAATGCCAGAGGTGGAGGGGGCACACATACCAATGGTATTCAAGGGGTGAAGACTACACACTTGGACAATTTACTAATTGATGCCTTTTGTGTATCTTATTCTTTCCCAAAGTACAAAAATAAAGGAGAATCACCACTGGCAGGTCCTGCTGAAAGGTGATATTAACAAAGCATATATTTTTCAAAATTGTACTCCACAAATTGCACTTTTTAAAAGCATTCCAAGAGCACTGAGTTGCGCGCAGAATTTGTTTGACATTCAGCCGACTGGAACAAACTGTACTTTCCATTATGGCTTTTTTTTTTTTTTTTTTTTTTTTTTTTGTTATTATTTGACAAAAACCTTACCATTTATTGTGTAGGGCTTGAAATAAATTTGAGGAAGCTGAAAAGAAGCCAGTACTATGGATGTACTGGTCATCAATAGCACAATGTCTCTTGGATTCACACACTTGGATTAGTTCTAAAATCTATCCGAAATCCAAAGGTGAAAGAGTTTTGGTCTAATTTACTTTCTAGAAAGAATAATGTTTTTTCTGTGTACTCATGTGTCCTAGCAGATAGACTTTTCATTTCATTCATTTTGTCTTGACTTTTCAACAAAGATACCAAAATGTTTTTTTAAAGGGGAAGTAACACCTTAAAATAAGCAGTGTTACCTTAATATGGCACAAAAAGCCTAGTGGCCCTCATGAATTTTTGCTTTGAGTCTTTGTTCACTCGGTCTAGATGTCATTTCCATAGGAGGTGGACATGATAGTGTCTATAATAATAATAACTAGTATTTATATAGGAAAAGAAAAAAACCTGAAAACAGGTATGGGTAGCGCTCACAATCCTAAATAAGATGTGTAAATCAATACCGGTGCCTGGTAAAAGAGGGAGAAGTGGATGAGAACAAGATCAATATAATTTATATATATATAAAATATGATGAATTAAATTGTATGAACTAGCGCTGCTATTGCCGGAAAGACAGGTGTGTGTGTCCTGTCTCAAGGTGTTACGTATGGTAAGCAGAACCACGAGTCAGACGGTGTAGTTAATAGAACCTTTATTATGAGAATAAAAACAGTAATGCAATATAAATATATACACACAGTGGGTGATCGAAAAGGCGAGTACTGTATCATGAATAGCAGTCTCCCAATATCACTACCACACTGTCAGAGACTAGGCCTCAGCCTGCCGGAGTCTCACGGTAAGGTAACTCCCAAGAGTGATACTGACTCAGCCTGCAGTCAGTAGCTGGGAGTCTGCTAGCCCCATGTCTAAATAACGGGACCAACCCTAGGAGCGAACAGACATGGCCTTCTAGTAAGCACCAAATAGGATAGTCAGACGAGCCAAAGTCATACACGGAGCGGGTAGTCAGCCAGAGCCACAGGTTTGCACCAGAAAGGATATCTGAGCCAAATCGGAACGCACAAGGAGAACAGTCAGACAGAGCCACAGGTCAACACCAGAATGCATGGACAGACAAGCCGGATCATGCACAGGAATCAGGAATACTAGATAATGAACTGCTCAGAACACTAACGTAAGGGTGACTGAGTCAGGACTCAGTCTGCCCTTTAAACCCCTCCACAGGAAGTAGATAGGAGGAGCGGCTAGAGGGAGGAAGTAGGTAGGAGGAGACTACAGGAAACAAACACACACAAAACAGAGGCCTGCAGCATGCTTGAAACCTCTTGCCTGCAGATGACGTGTGGAAAGACGCCGAGCGGCGCTGGAAACAAGGTACTGTGACACAAGGTCCCTAAAACAATGAAAGTAAAGTATAATCCGCCTAAGTGGATTAAGGAAGGAGCGCTTATTCGTACAAACAATACAATTTATTAAAAACACTTATACTTTCAATACAGATGAATAAAAGGGTACCCTAATGAATTCAATATAAAATAATTACAATATAAGATAAATTAAATATGTGTATATATACACACATAAATGTTTGCCAAACTGTAATACAATTAGTTGATGTTATATCCGTTATTTTTAAATTGGATCTACCACATATAGAAAAGTAATGCTCATTAGAAAAAGTTAAACATGTTAGTCATTTTTTAAAAAAAAACCCCGTTATCTGCACAAAAATTCAAGTTTTTAAAAGTGCCTGGCAGCCTACTTCCTGCTTGCAGCCCTGCCTCTGCTCCCGTCCCACTACCCAGCATACTCCAATGACGGAGGATGTCTATCTCTAAGCTGGAGCTATCTCATTGGCAGAGATCGATATCTAGCCAATGAGATTGCTCCAGCGTAAAGACAGACATCCTCTTTCATCGGAGGATGCTGGGTATTTGGATGGGAGCAGCCTCTGTGCGGTAAGCAGCTTGCCGCAGTGGCAAGCGGAAGTAGGCTACTGGGCACCTTTTAAACTTGAATTTTAGATAACAGGGTTTTTTCAAAAATGACTAACATGTTTAACTTTTTCGCTAAATGCTCTAAGTAATGAGCATTACTTTTCTGTGTGTGATAGATCCACTTTAAGCATAAAATACTCAAAAAGAAAAGAAGATATTAACAGGTGCAATACTGGTCTTACCACCGATTAGTTTATATACTCCGTTCTTTGTAACGGTCTGTGAACATAGATATAAACGATATAACTGGGTGATATTGTTACTCTACCTACATATGTAGGGAGTTGCCCAGCTGTATATATTTTTACTAGTCCAATGTCCGGAATTGATGTTGAGCTGGTATATTCAATATCCAGAGTTCCGTACGTTGTTGTTGATGTGAAGTGGTGTCGCGGACAGGATACGGTGTTAGGACTCGCTCGACTCTGCTGTTCTTTAACCCCTGTATTGCCCGATATAAGGTGCCAGACAGGTTCACCTCTCTGCTGTATCTTAGGGCTGAAGCTTCGGGGTATCGCTGGCAGGGTATAAATTACAAACTCTCCCGACTATGATGTTATAACCCCTGTATTGCCCAATACTGAGTGCCAGACCTGTTCACCTCCCTGATCAATTTTTGAGCTGGTACCTGCAAGCATTGCGGGCAGGGTACAATCCGTAGACTGTCCCAACTGGGATATTGGATTACTCCCTCTGTTGCTCAACTTGGGACACCGGACTGGTTTACCTTAAACCCGAGTTCTTCAATAAAGTACTTGCTGCTTTGGTGGAATCACAATGGTGCCTGTATCTTCAAATCCTTAAATTAATGATGAATACAGTTGGACTGGCAAATAAAAAAGTTCGTACGTGCACCCTGCCTGCAGCATATTGGAAAAACTGCCACAAACTGTCATGGCTGCTTCCATGGACATGACATCCTGGATGAATTGAAGGTCTTATCTCTTCAACAAAGCACAAGAGTAAAATTACTGGAAGCCATAAGGATTTTCCAGCCATAGAAAGGTAAATGCTGAGGGTTTTATTTGGTGTTACTACTACCGCCCTTAAAATACATTTCAATAAACCCTTTAAGGACTGGTTGCACGGTTGGCAGTTAATGACCACAGGGCATATTTTGGCCAGACTATGCTTTCCAGCTCTGTATCGCAGTCTGTCACTCTGGCCAATAAGATCGCTCCATCTTACATGCAAAAGGCCTCCGTCATCGGAGGAGGCTGGATAGAGGGAGGAGAGCAGAGGCAGAGTGATGGACCGTTGTACAGAACTGGTAAACGCAGTCTGTCTGGAAGAAGGGCAATATTTATTCCTTAGATTTAAAAAAAAAAGAAATTAATACAATATTACACCTATTTGCTGTATAACCTACCTATTAAGACAAACTTGCATACGGTTGATAGATCCCCTTTAACGGAAGTTTTCCCATGACAGTCCTGACACATCATGGGTCCTTAAGGCGTTAACCCTTTGAGTGCCTGAGAGGTATCCAATGCATCGCAACACAATGCACTGGATAACGTTTTGGCATTTAGAAAGGTATCCAGGCCATATCTCTGCATATTTCTCTACCACCTCTCTACAATTTGCATTGCATTTGCAGTTGCCTGTAGATTGTGATCCCTGAAGTGTACTTCTCGCGCCGCCACACAACAGGGCAATGAGTGTTCCGTAGTGTAAACTGTGCCAGCTAGCCGTAGACTAATGTATAGATCAACTGCAAACAAAAATACTGTACGGATCCAACTGCTGTATGAAGGAATCCTTGACAGCCCCCTATGTAAGTCAATCTCTCTAATCAAATTAAATGCGTTCAATGCATTGACTTACCTCTCTGTCACTCAAAGGGTTAAAATAAGAACCACTTTTTTTCCTAGGGGACGATTTCCATTCTCACAACTGGCACTTTATAAATTTAGTAGTATGTATTAACCCCTTAGATCGTAAAGGTCTCAAACACATTTCTTTTGAGATATCTGGTAATAAAAGTGTTTTTGTTGGAAACATTTTCTTTTAATCTATTTACTTACATTGAATTCCCTATTTCAGTTATTTTTCCTTTCAGTTTCAATGGAGAGTGCCCTCTCACTGTATTATGTAAAAGCAGTCTTTGACTCATCTGTAGACCTAGAGAGTATATAAGGGGTTAAACATTTTTAATACATAATTTGATAAATATAACCAGTCTATTACATTTTTTTGTGTATAATTATTATTTCATTTACAATGCATGCTTTGGACTCCATTTATGATTAAGTTTTGAAAGTGAATTGCATCTACAAAGAAAACTAATAAGCTGTGTTATAGACTTTAATTTTATGTACCAGTACCTGTGATAAACTCATTAAACTCGCATGATTATGTCTACTTTTATTTTCAATGATGTCGCATAATCCAACTATGTGGATTTTTTTTTTTTTGTATCAAGAGATTTTTATTGAAAATCAAAAATCGAGACAAGTTACAAATATAATGAAAAAGACAAGGATTAACATCGTCTTGTGGCACAATCAATTCACAAGAAGTTTACATAGTTATCAATAGAAGTACTTCAATAAACATGCATATGTGACACAATTGCAACTGTCTATACATGGATTACAGAAGCTACAATTGATAAGTGAGTCTGTACATTTTCTCAGTTACACTAATTAAAGTAAGTTAAAGGGATAGTAATACTTCATTTTAACTTTATTTTATTTTGCAGGAATTAAAAAAACATGAAGAATGATATTCTTATCTCTCAAACCTTTATGGTTTAAGAGATATTCACAAACAAAGTATCCCCCCCCCCTGTTCAACCAGATCAGAAGGGAGATGCCCAGGTAGACTGCAGAGAGGGACAATCTTCAATTAAGATAAGGGAAAAACCTGAAACACTTGTCAAGGGGGGCAGGGATTTCATTGTTCTCATAGGAAGAAGATTGTCCCCTGCTGTTATTTGTCTGGTCTATGGACTGCATTCCACATCTGAGAAGAGATGGCTTACACTAGGTAAAAGGGGCGGGAGGGGAAACTTTACTTGTGAATATCTCTCAAACCATAAAGGTTTGAGAGATAAGACTTATATCATTCTTCATGTTTTTTAATGCCTACAAAATAAAATAAAGTTAAAACAAAATATTACTATCCCTTTAACACGAATCTCCCACCTGGCCGTTTAGCATGTATGACAGTGAATAAGGAAATAAAAAGTGTTATAAATGAAAAAGAGACACATTTCAGATAATGACAGAAAGATATAAAAAGTGAGAGAGAGAGAGAGAGAGAGAGAAGCACCTGAGTTCTCTGGGGCCCAAGCTTGTGTCTGTAGCAATGGAGTGACCAAAACGGCCAGCCGATGGCAATCCGCACCAACACACTGGTCCAGGTATCCTTAGCCCATCTCCCCACAATCCAGAAGATGATCAACCACATCGAAGTATCTATGTCCGAACTTTCGTCCATACTATCATCAGTCATTGCTTAGAAGTGTTACCAGAGACGAGTGGGTGTCCCCCCAAGAGTTTAGCCTGCAGATGGGCTACAGCTAAGCTATTCAATCCGCAGGTATGGATACTGAGAAATAGAACATGGTCAGAAATGATGGATGAGAGCAACAGACAATGGTCCAGGAGACTCATGGTTTCCCCCTCGTCCTCCAAAACGACTCCACTATGTGGATTTTTAAGAATCTATGTCTAACTCTTAGAATGAAATATGCTTTTTAATCTTAGTGTCAAAGTTTACAGGGATTATAAATTAAGCATTCCATAATTAACCCTTTGAGTGCCAGAGTGGTAAGCAACGCATTGCAAAGAAATGTGTTGCATACCCCTCTGGCACTCAAAGGGTTAAAGCCGTAATGAAAAGAGAAACTTTTATTTATTTTTTTTTCCTAATTTTAATCATGTTACTAACATTACAGGCATAGCAATGCAAGTGTATTTTTAAAATCAGACCTTGTGGGCGGGATCGGGAAACCCTTTCACTTCAATGCGGGAGGCGTTCCCTCATCCTGCCCACTCTTATCCTGTAGTTCGGTTAGGATGGAAGCAGGGGAGACGACTCGGCTGGGAGATCAGGAGCTGAGGTGGTGTCATGAACGTTCCTAATGCCCCACCATGTGGTCTGAATTTTTTTTTCCTGGTAAGTGTATTCAGTCCATCCCCTCCCTTCCTTAGCCTATCAGGGAATATACTGTGTCTTTAGCCACATCCCATTGGTCCCACAAAGGGGAGTTTTGCATAACACCACCTTTGTAACACCCTCAGGCGTGGCTGACAGATATAATTTATATGACAGTCCAAGAGGGAGTTTTAGGAGTCCTATCTCTCAAACCTTTATGGTTTAAGAGATATTCACTGATAAAGTTTTCCCCTCCCTCACATCAGCTGTAAAGCTGACAGAACGGGATCTGTGTCTGCCGACTCAAGGAAGCTCTTCAGCAGAGCCAAAATAGCGATCTTTAAAGAGAACTACTTCATTGGAACAGTCTACAAAGTGTGCTTGCAAACCAGGCACACTTTATAGACCGTTCCAATTATGTAATTCTTTTTAAAGATCGCTATTTCGTCTCTGCTGAAGAGCCGCCAGCTGGTCCGAGGCCTGGGATCTCCTGCTGCCATGCCAGCAAAGCCCTGATGTCAGGATAAGGGGAAGGAGCGGGGAAATGTAGCAGCAAATATCTCTCAAAACATGAAAGTTTGAGAGATAGGACTTTCTCCAGATACTTTATTTTTTTTTTTTAAATCTACCATATTGCATAAACTTAAATTCGGGCATTTCTAACCCTTTAATTTGTCCCAGAATGACTCTGGGGGCGGGGAGGATGCACAAAGGTGGGATAAAGGCATGATAAAACGAACATAAGTTCTCCAGTGTGAAACTCTATAATTCCAATGTTCTTCTATGTTGCCTAAGCACTAACATGTCTACAGCTTAACCCCTTAAGGATCGTTGAGGTGCCAGCACTGGCACAGCCTTCGGTCTGTTTAGGACTGGCGATGGTCCTGACATGTAGTGATTTTTATGATCACAGCACCCCTGAGGGTCCGGTCTGGCCTTGGGACAGTCCATTTCAGCCTGTCTCTTGTGAGCAGGTAGATGTGATCGCTGACATGTGCCGACTCTGCAAATAAATTGTCCCTGGTCCTCCTCTGCACAAAACCCCTGGTCCTTAAGGGGTTAATAGGTGTTGGTGAATAGGCTGCATAGCAAAACATAGGAACTGGAGAGTTAAAGTGCCAGTAATGTCATAATATAAACATACACAGGATTATTCAACGCACTTTATGTAATGCATAGTATCTTTTCTACTGTCTGCACCATTTGTATTTTTCTTGAAAATCAAGTCAAAAGTTCCCCCTTCTGCCCCTTTCCATCACGTCATACCAGTTCACGGAGATCCGAAAGCCGAACTGGATGGATTGCAATGAGGAACAATATTGTTAACATATAAGGAAAACCCCACCCACTTACACTGGCACACACACAATATTGTCCCTCATTGCCATCCATCTGGTCAAGCGACCTGCTTTCAGATCTTCATGAACTGTGTATGATCAGATTGATAGAGGAGGTTGGGGGAAGTAATATACAATAACAAAGATACTATGCATTATATAAAAGTACATTGAACAATCACGTGAATGTTTACATTGTGACATTACAATCTCTTTAACCCCTAAGGACCGGCTGATCGCGCATGCGGCTGGCACTTAAGGACCACGGACCATTTTTTTTTTTTTCATTTCAAATCTGATTCAGGGCTTCCCAACCAGTGTGCAGCTGCACGGGGAGCCCTGAATTTCATGACTGTCCTGGCATGTCATGGGTCCTTATGGCCCGCCAACCGATGTGCCAGGAACGGCAAGGGTTTAATAATAAAAGCAGCTCTAATTAATCTTCGTAGTATTTGGACCTTGGAGAGTGTTATTTCAATGCTGTCAAAGTTGTAGTTCAAGAGTAATTGAATGATAAAGTATCCCCCTCCCGCCCCTTTTACTGATGTAACACTGCTCACCTTCGGAACAGAAAGATGATGTCCAGGTAGACTGCAGAGAGGGACAATCTTCAATTAAGATAAGGGAAAAACCTGAAAAACCTGTCAAGGGGGCATGGCTTTCATTGTTCTCACAGTAAGAAGATTGTCCCTTTCTGTTATCTGTCTGTTCTGTGGACCAGATTCCATATCTGAGGGGAGGTGGCTTACAGTAGGTAAAAGGGGCAGGAGGGGTATACTTTATCATTCAATTACTCTTGAACTACAACTCTGACAGTATTGAAATAACTCTGTATGGCCCAAATACTATGAAGATGAATTGGAGCTGTTCTTTTTGTGAAACATTACTATCCCTTTAAGGGATTAACCATACTACAGACATTGGGCGGAATGCAAGAAACGTACACCATCGCTCTTTGTGGTGCACTTTTGATAGCAAAATGATCAGCACCAAAATGTTACTGAATTCAGCATGTTTTTTCTCAATTAGTGAATGTCTGCACATATTTTAGCGAATGCGCTTCAAAAAGTGGGAGTGGCTAAAATGTACATTGTTTTGTGAGAGGGTTAGCAACTGAGCCTAATTCAGCAAACTAATTATGAAGGCTATGAGAACGCTACAGCCATACTTCAGCAATAATGTCAAAACATAAATAGAACTCACGAAAGAGTATTCGTGGTGCAGGTCCGGAGCACCCCTCACAATCTCCGCCAAAGGCTCGGACAAACAAGACGACAACAGGAGAGGAGTGCATACACATACCCACTCAACATACAACAGCCCAGTGTAGTCTTTGGCTCGACTGTAAAAAAGAAGCCTTTATTCAACAAATTCTAAAAACATTACGATACTCTATAACAAAGAGTTATCATCAAATGACACAAACTACCATTATAAAAACTGAACACTTTGATCACCTAACGCGTTTCGTACACACAGGAAATTTAGCAAAGTAATTAGCACACATTTTCATACGTCTGGCTAACTTTGCCATGAATTTAAAAGCATTCACTAACTTTGCATTAATAGGTTTCTTGCATCAAAACGTGAGCAATCGCAAATAACACATAAATGTAAGGTATTTATAAAACAGTGAATGTTCCACTTTGTTGCATTCCCCCCATTATTACCTATTTATCACATCCTTATCTCACCTTAGTGCAGTTCTTTTTAGTTAATAACCCTGACTGCACTTACCTAACAGTACGTTAGTGGACAAAGTGCAATAAAATATACTGTAAAATCTCAGGTATAATACGCACAATTTTACCCCACTTCCCCTTATGTGAAGTGGGGGTGTGTGTATTACACACAAGAGATAAAAAAAAAAAAAAAAAAAGTTAGGGTTGGCAGATACCTTCCCTCCTTCCCCCGGGCCAAAACCACTGCCAAACCAAGACTTGGTTCAAATTTAGCTCCCCACTGAAGTCCGCATCTCTCGCATTGATGAAAGGCAAAATACAAAGCTTCCCATGCCCCCCGCTTCCTTCAATGGGCTTTCAGGACCTTCCGCCTCCAGCCAATTGGATGGAGGTAGAAGGTCCTGAAAGCCCATTGAAGGAAGCGGACGGCAAATGGAAGCATGCCACCCGCTGGGAAGCTTTGTATTTTGCCTTTCATCAATGCGAGAGATGCGGACTTCAGTGGGGAGTTAAATTTGAACCAAGTAAGTCTTGGTTTGGCAGCGGTTTTGGCCCGAGGGAGGAAGGGAAGCCTTAAAAAAAAAAAATTTTAGCACGGGGGAAAACAAGGGTGTGTATTATACATAATCACTCTTGTTTTCCCCTAAAATCTTTGGTATAATATGCACCTGCGTATTATACACAGGTGCGTATTATACCTGAGAATTTACAGTAGATAAAAGGTGGTATGGTGTAAGGTGTAGAAAAAGGAGAAGACTGGTAGAGTGAAATAATATAGCAATTAAGTTAAAATGACTGTTCCTTATTATTTAGAGAAAACATGTATTCAGTCTATGTTTTATTATTTATGGAATCACTTTAGATTCTGAGCTGTAGGCTTTTAGCTGTAGTGGTAAAAATTAATGCTTTTTTCCGCAACACGCTCACATATCTCTGTGGAGGTAATGCTGTGATCGATCTCCTGCTCACTTCATGAACTCTTCTAATGATCTCCTGTAGTGAGCAGAATATCGACTGCACTGTTTTCACTGCACAGGAAGCAGGCGTGAGTGTGGGAAAAAACAGCCTGGCGAAGTGGTGTTCATAAATTGACGCGGATAGCATGGACAGATTTATAAATGAAAAAAAAAAAATAAGAAAAAAATTATAATTTGGAACTTGGGAAATGTAACAATGTTTATATAAAAGTTAAGTATATTAAGACTTTTTTTAAAAAAAAAAGAACATACGGTGGAATGTAAAAAAGTGGGCATCCGCTATTTTTGTGAATGCCATGCATGATTTGTGATTGCTCAAGTTTTGATGCAAGAATCGTAGTAATGCCTTTATACTGAATAGCACATGCTCGTATGTTAACCCTTTGAGTGCCAGAGCGTTGCAATGTGTTGCGTACCCCTCTGGCACTCAAAGGGTTAGAAAGTTAACCAGCGTAATGAAAGTGTGTGCTAACTGATAACTGCTTTACTGAATTAGCCCCAGTCCCTTATCCACTCACAAAACATACATTTTAGTCATGCCCGTTTTTTTTAAACTCATTCCCTAATTCCTTAGTGCAGTTAACTACTTAAGGACCAGCGGTCCCAGGGATGTGTGTGGTCCTTTTAAGGACCAGATAGCGACATTTGATGTGCTGGCGCAAGTGACTGATCACATGTGCTGGCATGCCGAACGGAGATCATTAAGCTCTTGGAGTGGTCAATTTCAGTCCCCGCTGTTACTCACAGCGCTCCCGCAGGAGCGTTGTGATTAAAAATACGTGACGTGCCAGGACTATCACTAGTCCTTAAAGGGATAGTACTGTCAACTTTTAAGAAAAACTAATATTGTTAATATTTAAAAATTAAGCTAATTAAGAGAGCGAGAGACAGGAGGTGAGGGGGGGAGAGAGAGCAAGACGGGAGGTGAGGGGGAGAGAGAGAGCGAGACGGGAGGTGAGGGGGAGAGAGAGAGCGAGACGGAAGGTGAGGGGGAGAGAGAGAGCGAGACGGGATGTGAGGGGGGAGAGAGAGCGAGACGGGAGGTGAGGGGGAGAGAGAGAGCGAGACGGGAGGTGAGGGGGGAGAGAGAGCGAGACGGGAGGTGAGGGGGAGAGAGAGAGCGAGACGGGAGGTGAGGGGGAGAGAGAGAGAGAGCGAGACGGGAGGTGAGGGGGGGAGAGAGAGAGAGCGAGACGGGAGGTGAGGGGGAGAGAGAGAGCGAGACGGGAGGTGAGGGGGAGAGAGAGAGCGAGACGGGAGGTGAGGGGGAGAGAGAGAGAGCGAGACGGGAGGTGAGGGGGAGAGAGAGAGAGAGCGAGACGGGAGGTGAGGGGGAGAGAGAGAGAGAGCGAGATGGGAGGTGAGGGGGAGAGAGAGAGAGCGAGACGGGAGGTGAGGGGGAGAGAGAGAGAGCGAGACGGGAGGTGAGGGGGAGAGAGAGAGCGAGACGGGAGGTGAGGGGGAGAGAGAGAGCGAGACGGAAGGTGAGGGGGAGAGAGAGAGCGAGACGGGAGGTGAGGGGGAGAGAGAGAGCGAGACGGGAGGTGAGGGGGAGAGAGAGAGCGAGACGGAAGGTGAGGGGGAGAGAGAGAGCGAGACGGAAGGTGAGGGGGAGAGAGAGAGCGAGACGGAAGGTGAGGGGGAGAGAGAGAGCGAGAGGAAGGTGAGGGGGAGAGAGAGAGCGAGACGGAAGGTGAGGGGGAGAGAGAGAGCGAGACGGAAGGTGAGGGGGAGAGACAGAGCAAGACGGAAGGTGAGGGGGAGAGACAGGGAGAGACAGAGCGAGACGGGAGGTGAGGGGGAGAGAGAGCGAGACGGGAGGTGAGGGGGAGAGAGAGAGAGCGAGACGGGAGGTGAGGGGTAGAGAGAGAGAGCGAGACGGGAGGTGAGGGGGAGAGAGAGAGAGAGCGAGACGGGAGATGAGGGGGAGAGAGAGAGAGCGAGACGGGAGGTGAGGGGAGAGAGAGAGAGCGAGACGGGAGGTGAGGGGAGAGAGAGAGAGCGAGACGGGAGGTGAGGGGGAGAGAGAGAGCGAGACGGGAGGTGAGGGGGAGAGAGAGAGCGAGACGGAAGGTGAGGGGGAGAGAGAGAGCGAGACGGAAGGTGAGGGGGAGAGACAGAGCGAGACGGGAGGTGAGGGGGAGAGACAGAGCGAGACGGGAGGTGAGGGGGAGAGAGAGAGCGAGACGGGAGGTGAGGGGGAGAGAGAGAGCGAGACGGGAGGTGAGGGGGAGAGAGAGAGAGCGAGACGGGAGGTGAGGTGGAGAGAGAGAGAGCGAGACGGGAGGTGAGGGGGAGAGAGAGAGAGCGAGACGGGAGGTGAGGGGGAGAGAGAGAGAGCGAGACGGGAGGTGAGGGGGGAGAGAGAGCTAGACGGGAGGTGAGGGGGAGAGAGAGAGCGAGACGGGAGGTGAGGGGGAGAGACAGAGCGAGACGGGAGGTGAGGGGGAGAGAGAGAGAGAGCGAGACGGGAGGTGAGGGGGAGAGAGAGAGAGCGAGACGGGAGGTGAGGGGGAGAGAGAGAGAGCGAGACGGGAGGTGAGGGGGAGAGAGAGAGAGCGAGACGGGAGGTGAGGGGGAGAGAGAGAGAGCGAGACGGGAGGTGAGGGGGAGAGAGAGAGCGAGACGGGAGGTGAGGGGAGAAAGAGAGCGAGAGGGAAGGTGAGGGGAGAAAGAGAGCAAGACGGAAGGTGAGGGGAGAGAGAGAGCGAGACGAGAGGTGAGGGGAGAGAGAGAGCGAGACGAGAGGTGAGGGGAGAGAGAGAGCGAGACGGGAGGTGAGGGAAGAGAGAGAGCGAGACGGGAGGTGAGGGAAGAGAGAGAGCGAGACGGGAGGTGAGGGAAGAGAGAGAGCGAGACGGGAATGAGGGAAGAGAGAGAGCGAGACGGGAGGTGAGGGAAGAGAGAGAGCGAGACGGAGGGTGAGGAGAGAGAGAGAGAGAGATATTTTTTTTTCTACAGTCAATCAAAACCTAAGCCATAATGAAAAAAAAAGTGCTGTAGGTTACTAATAAAATATTAACTTTGGGGAACCAGTTCACAGGAAATAGAATCATAGTAGATGTTATGACAGTCTGTCCATGTTAAGCTAAGTGGGGATATTTTGTTAGGTGTTGGCGTTCCTTTAACTTGATACGTGTCATTACTTGGGTTGTCCTTTGAGCAATTGTTGAGCTCGACTAGCCAGATGCTGGGAGTTCTAGTCCAAAAGATGACGGAAGAAGTAAATCTGTTGAACCAAAGGAAAGATGCAGTTCAACACCAGCACAACCACAGCGTTTAACAACATGGTAAAATTCAGGAAATTCTCAATGAATTTGCTTAACACTTTATTTGCACAACAATATGTGTTTGTCCTTTACCTTTGTAATCTCTTTATACCATTCCTTATCTGGTATGACTAGTTGAATTAATCAGAAAAGAATTACTGTTCTCGTTTCCATGGTGATACATAATCAAGAGTCTAGCACAATGATTGACCTCGCAGTGAGATCACTGTTACAATGTAGACTGTGACAGTGCTTCTTAAAGGGATAGTGATACTTTGTTTTAACTTTATTTTATTTTGTAGGCATTAAAAAAAACATGAACGATAGAAGTCTTCTCTCTCAATCCTTTATGGTTTGATATTCACAAGCAAAGTTTCCCCTCCTACCCCTTTTACCTAGTGTAAGCCATCTCTTCTCAGATGTGGAATCCAGTCCATAGACCAGACAGATAACAGCAGGGGACAATCTTCTTCCTATGAGAACAATGAAAGCCCTGCCCCCCTTGAAAAGTTTTTCAGGTTTTTCCCTTATCTTAATTGAAGATTGTCCCTCTCTGCAATCTACCTGGGCACCTCCCTTCTGCTCTAGCTGAACAGTGTTACATCAGTAAAAGGGGCGGGAGGAAGACACTTTGTTATTGAATTACTCCTGAACTACAACTCTGACAGAACTGAAATAACACTCTCCAAAGTCCAAATACTATGATGATTAATTAGAGCTTCTTTTATTATGAAACCTTACTATCCCTTTAACCCCTAGAGTGCCAGCTACTTACGCCGTACGAGTGGACACAGCTGTACCTGCTGTGCCACGCTCGTACGGCGTAAGAGAGAAATGCGGTCACTGCATGAGCCGGTATAACCGGCATGCAGTGGCCGCATTAAAAAAAAAAAAGCCCCTGGCACTCATGGGGAGGCATGAGGA
The DNA here is from genome assembly GCA_037306005.1 of Rhinophrynus dorsalis. NCBI lineage: Eukaryota > Metazoa > Chordata > Amphibia > Anura > Rhinophrynidae > Rhinophrynus > Rhinophrynus dorsalis. Next base: position 29,611,606 of record CM074718.1, read on the forward strand.
TCACTCCTCATGCCTCCCCAGTTATTGATCTCCCAGCCGATCGGGCTGGGAGATCAATACACACAAAGGAGAAACAAAGTTTCTCCTTCCCCCTCTCTCCTACCCGAACTTCCGGGTAGGAGTGGGCGGGACCGGGGGAATCCTCCAAACGTCATCGGTGACATGGTCACCGATGACGTTAGGGAAGTTTCCCCGATCCTGTTCACTCCTACCGGTGGTAGGAGTGAAGGGCAGGAGAGCTCTTGCTCTCCTGCGGTCGCACCATTGATCTCCCAGCCTATCGGCTGGGAGATCAATGACTGGGGAGACACCAGGAGGGGTCCTGATGTCCCCCACAAGGTCTGAAATGTCTTTAAAAAAAAAAATAAAAAAAAAAATAAAATTAAAGTAACCCTGTGAGTGCCACAGGGTCCCAGCACATTGCTTTGCAATGTGCTGGAGACCCCTGTTGCACTCACAGGGTCTATTCTTTGGGGGGGATTTTTTTTTTTTTTAAGACCTCATTGGGGGGATCAGGGGGGATCCTGATGCCCCTCAATGAGGTCTATAATTAGAAAAAAAAAAAAAAAAAAAATTTAACCCTGTGTGTGCCACAGGTGGAGGTCCAATGCACCCCCCCCCCTCCTGTGGCACACACAGGGCTTTTATCATTATTTTGTTACCAGAGATTGTTGGGGGGCCATCAGGATTGCTCCTGATGGCCCCCCAACAAGCTCTGATTACAAAGTAATGATAAAAAAAAAATTAACCCTCTGAGTGCCACAACGGTCCAATGCATTGCTTTGCAATGCGCTGGAGACCCCGGTGGCACTCACAGGGACACTTTTTTTGATAACTTTTTTTTTTTTTTTGTAAGACCTCATTGGGGGGATCAGGGGGGTTTGTATACCCCTCAATGAGGTCTATAATAAAAAAAAGTAAATAAAAAAAAAATTAACCCTGTGTGTGCCACGGGGGGGGGGGGGGGGGCAATGCAGCCCCCCTTCTGCGGCACACACAGGGCTTTTATCATTACTTTGTTATCAGAGATTGTTGGGGGGGGGTCATCAGGATTGGTCCTGATGGCCCCCCAACAAGCTCTGATTACCAAGTAATGATAGAAAAAAAATTAACCCTCTGAGTGCCACAAGGATCCAATGCATTGCTTTGCAATGCGCTGGAGACCCTTGTGGCACTCACAGGGTCACTCCGTTTGTGGACATATATATTTTTTTTTACTAAGACCTCATTGGGGAGGGATCAGGGGGTCCTGATGCCCCTCAATGAGGTATATAATAAAAAAAAATAAATTAAAAAAAATTTAACCCTGTGTGTGCCACTGGGATAGGGGTTCAATGCAGACCCCCTTCCTGTGGCACACACACAGGACTTTTTATCATTACTTTGTGATCAGAGCTTGTTTGGTGGCCATCTGAATACAAAGTAACGATAAAAAAATTAACCCTTTGTGTGCTACAGGGGCCCAATGAATTGCTTTGCAATCCACCGGACACCCCTGTGGCACCCAAAGGATTATTTTGTTTTCCCCTTTTATTTTTTATTTAGACCTCATTGTATGGGTTCTGATGCCCCCAACGAGGTCTACACAAAAATATTGGGGGAAAAGCCCAAAAAAATGCGCGTGCCACAGGGGGGGTCTGACGCAGTGCTTTGCAATACGTTGGACCCCCTGTAACACACACACACACACACTTTTTTTTTTTTTATTATTCTGTTTTTAGACCTGGATGGGGGACACCAGGAATGTTCCTGACACCGCCTCCCCAACGAGGTATGAATACAAAATAATAATTAAAAAAAAAACAACTCTTTGTGTGCAACAGAGGGTCCAACGCATTGCTTTGCAGTGCATTGGGCACCCTTGTGGCATGCACAAAAAATGCCTCCGATTCCCCCCCACACATACACATGTACCGTATTCCCCTGCCTGGTTCCACAGCCAACTGGCAGTCCCATTCCCCAGCCTGTTTCCACTGCCTATTGGTAGACTCAAAGTACCAGTATGCACTAGATTCAGGCTGGGAATCAAACTTTGTATGAGGGGGACATACAGTGCACACTGGTAGTCACAGATCTCCCATACACACTCTCAGACACTGCCCCACCATCTCCACCATCCTTGCTCCTCTGCTCATACCCACACACACTGCCTAATCCCTCACCCTCCCACACTGTTACACTGGTAGTCACAGGTCCGCGCGTACACTGGCTGACGCCCTAGCTTCTTTCATCTGTTAGCCATAAAATCACACATACACTGTTTGCTTTCCCATTCCTATTTCACTGGTAGCTACACTCCTGTCACTCAAATTGGTATGTCAACCCACAGCAGTTGAGTACCATTTTTCTTAGGCTGGCAAGAAGTCCTCCTAGGAAATCCCACGCCATTGAACCATTTTAGTATCTTTGAAGTGACTGAAGTGTAAAAGAAATGTTTGTTTGTTTTCCTGTAGCACCACATTCTGGAAATAGTTGTGCCAACTAACTTAGGGGTAAAAAGGCAAGTGACCCCTCATTAGATGCGGCATGTTGTCTTCTTTCCAAAATGGTATAGTTTATCTACCTTTTCTTCACTTCTGAAGGTGTTATAGCCATTTTCGTAGAGGCAAGTCAGGTTTGAGAAAATGTTAGAAACATCAGTTTGTAGTAGGTGTAGTTTTCTACTTCTAGCACTCCCTAAGGTAGTTCAGCTCATACCAATGGGGTGTCGTTTGACTCCTAAGAGCTTTAGCTAACGAATGCAGTTGAAAATTCCATGGTTTTCACAGAGCTCCATACATTTGAAGGGGCAGAAATGTAAGAAAATGCCTTTTTTTTCATTAGCGCCACCTCCTGGAAGCATTTGTGCATGCCAGCCTTTGGGTATGAAGGCAAGTGACCCCTCATTAGATGCGTCAGGTTGTTTTCTTTCCAAAATGGCATTGTTTTCTACCTTTCCTGCATATCTATTATGGTTATAACCATTTTAGTGCAAGAAGATAATTTAAGAAACAAAAGTGTCAGGTTTACGTACGTGTTCCTAGCACCCACATATTGTATGTTAAGCCACACAAATGGGCTACCATTTTTCTCATGTTGGTAGCAGGTACTGAATACAGCAGGAAATGTTATGGTTTTCAAAGATTTTAGTATCTTTGAAGTGGTGGAAATGTAAAAAAAACATGTATTTATTCCCATAGCGCCACCTTTTGGAAATATTTGTGCACTTCAGCCCAGGGGTAGAAAGGCAAGTGACCCCTCATTTGATGCGGGAGAATGTCTACTTTCCAAAATGGTATACCTTTTATACCTTTCCATCATTTCTCTAACAGTTATGAACATTTTAGTACAAGCAGCCATTTTCGAAGAAGCAAACAGGTAGGTGTAGTTATGCTTTTCTGGCACCCCTAAGGTATGTCGATTCATTCCAATGGGGTGTCATTTTTCTCCTAAGAGCACTAGCTAATGAATACAGTTGGAAATTCCATGGTTTTCACAGATTTCCATACAGATGAAGGGGCAGAAATGTAAGAAAATGCCATTTTTTTCCTATAGTGCCACCTTCTGGAAGCATTTGGGCACAACAGGCTTGGGGTAAGAAGGCAATTCACCCCTCATTAGATGCGGCAGGTTGTCTTCTTTCAAAAATGGTATGGTTTGTGTAGCCTTTCTTCACTTCTCTAGTTGTTATAACCATTTTTGTACAGACAAGTAATGTTTGAGAAAATGTTAGAAAAATTAGTGGTTGCAATAGGTGTAGTTTGGTACTTGTAGCGCCCACTAAGGTAGGGGAACTCATACCAATGAGGTGTCATTTTTCTCCTAAGAGCACTAGCTAATGAATACAGTTGGAAATTCCATGGTTTTCACAGATTTCCATACAGATGAAGGGGCAGAAATGTAAGAAAATGCAATTTTTTTCCTATAGTGCCACCTTCTGGAAGCATTTGGGCACAACAGGCTTTGGGTAAGAAGGCAATTCACCCCTCATTAGATGCGCCAGGTTGTCTTCTTTCAAAAATGGTATGGTTTGTTTAGCCTTTCTTCACTTCTCTAGTTGTTATAACCATTTTTGTACAGACAAGTAATGTTTGAGAAAATGTTAGAAAAATTAGTGGTTGCAATAGGTGTAGTTTGGTACTTGTAGCGCCCACTAAGGTAGGGGAACTCATACCAATGAGGTGTCATTTTTCTCCTAAGAGCACTAGCTAATGAATACAGTTGGAAATTCCATGGTTTTCACAGATTTCCATACAGATGAAGGGGCAGAAATGTAAGAAAATGCCATTTTTTTCCTATAGTGCCACCTTCTGGAAGCATTTGGGCACAACAGGCTTGGGGTAAGAAGGCAATTCACCCCTCATTAGATGCGGCAGGTTGTCTTCTTTCAAAAATGGTATGGTTTGTGTAGCCTTTCTTCACTTCTCTAGTTGTTATAACCATTTTTGTACAGACAAGTAATGTTTGAGAAAATGTTAGAAAAATTAGTGGTTGCAATAGGTGTAGTTTGGTACTTGTAGCGCCCACTAAGGTAGGGGAACTCATACCAATGAGGTGTCATTTTTCTCCTAAGAGCACTAGCTAATGAATACAGTTGGAAATTCCATGGTTTTCACAGATTTCCATACAGATGAAGGGGCAGAAATGTAAGAAAATGCCATTTTTTTCCTATAGTGCCACCTTCTGGAAGCATTTGGGCACAACAGGCTTTGGGTAAGAAGGCAATTCACCCCTCATTAGATGCGGCAGGTTGTCTTCTTTCCAAAATGGTATGGTTTGTGTAGCCTTTCTTTACTTCTCTAGTTGTTATAACCATTTTTGTATAGACAAGTAATGTTTGAAAAAATGTTAGAAAATTTAGAGGTTGTAGTAGGTGTCTTTTTGCACTTCTAGCATCCCCTGTGGTAGGTGAACCCATACCAATGGGGTGTCATTTTTCTCCCAAGAGTACTAGCTAATCAATATAGTTGTAAATTCCATGGTTTTCCCAGATTTCAGTACTGTTGAAGTGGCAGAAATGTAAGAAAATGCCATTTTTTTCCTATAGTGCCACCTTCTGGAAGCATTTGGGCACAACAGGCTTGGGGTAAGAAGGCAATTCACCCCTCATTAGATGCGGCAGGTTGTCTTCTTTCCAAAATGGTATGGTTTGTGTAGCCTTTCTTTAATTCTCTAGTTGTTATAACCATTTTTGTATAGACAAGTAATGTTTGAGAAAATGTTAGAAAATTTAGAGGTTGTAGTAGGTGTCTTTTTGCACTTCTAGCATCCCCTGTGGTAGGTGAACCCAAACCAATGTGGTGTAATTTTTCTCCCAAGAGCACTAGCTAATGAATACAGTTGTAAATTCCATGGTTTTCACAGATTTCAGTACAGTTGAAGGGGCAGAAATGTAAGAAAATGCCATTTTTTTCCTATAGTGCCACCTTCTGGAAGCATTTGGGTACCACAGGCTTGGGGCAAGAATGCAAGTTACCCCTCATTAGATGCGGCAGGTTGTCTACTTTTCAGAAATATATAGTTTTATATAGTTATTCCACTGTTTTAGGGTAGTTTTACCACAAAAACCCTAGAATGTGCATTTTAGTTTATAAAGTTGAAAATGTCATTTTGCGCTGCTGGTGATTAGGGCTCTGCGCTAGCCTTGGACTTAGGTAAAACTATACAAATTTGGTATTTTTTTACTCGGGGGACTCTGGGCTTTTTCAAATAATTGAAACTTTTTCAATCAAGGTAAATGTTTTTGATACATAGTATGTGATTTTAGCAAAATGAGTAAATTTTCACTTTTTTTTGTCATTATGACATCATAGCTTTTTGCACGATGTAAAATTCTCTTCATGTAAGGTATCACGAGAAAGCTCAATTCGTTCTGAAGAAAACAATATATAGTTTTCCATATTTAACTAAAAATCCCCAGAGGAAATCAAGCCTAAACGGAAGGATAGCAAAAATGTTGAAAAAGTGTCTGGCCTGCAGGGTTCAGAAAATGGCCCGAGCCTCTGGCACTGAAGGGGTTAAGCAGGTAACCCGAATCATTTCAAGAAGAAAAAAATACGGAGGGCGCGGATCTTGGATGAAATACCTCTGTGGCAATGATCAAAGAAAAAACTGAAGTTGGATACTCACAGGCCAAAAAAATATATATAATACATACATACATTCCAACAATAAACCTCACTCACAAGTCTTGTTTGTGGTTCAATAAAGGCTGAAACATTGATTGAATAAACTGGTCTTTATCAAACCTCAAACAAGACTTTTGAGTGTGATTTATTCTTGGAATATCTACGTGTATATGAGACTGGCACCCAGGCAAGTTTAATTGTGTAATATTTGTTAGTGCTCTACCAACAAACTTTTGTGTTGTCTATCTATCTATCGCTCTATCTATCTATATCTCTCTATCGATATCCTATAACATAAATTCCTAGAATGTGTCGCTTACTGTGTGCGTAACCGCACATGCGCAGTAGGGAGTAACGGAGAGCTCCGGAAGGCTGACAGTCTGTCTGTGCTCCCGTCTCCGGGGCAGCTGGGTGACAAACTGTGTATACAGGCTTTGTAACTAGTGTGTGTATGTATATATATATATATATATATATATATATATATATATATATATATATATATATAAATCTCACATATGGGTTTTGGCATTCAAACGATAAACTCTTGTTGCTCCCTCCAGATGTCAATGGACCTCTGTAAGCATACACCCAAAAAACATAAAAGGGAAGAAAGAGAGTGGTACCCAATAGTGTAAATCACACTCTCATTTAGGTATGGCTGGTTTGCAATGAAACCAGAAAGAGCGCAGAGGGGTTAATTAATATCTACCTGTCCTCAGTCAGTCTGTGCACCTGAAACAAACGTTCATAATATAACTATTATATGTATTTAATTTCATTTCAGTTTGTTTAAAATACATATAAAACAATAAATGTGTGAAACGCATTTCTTGCTGTTTCATCAGGAACAAGTTTTCAGACTTGCACACTTCAATTCAAGGCTACAGGTCAACTTTAATTCAAATGTTATAACTGATCAAGAGAATACCTCTATCTATTTTAGTGTCCAGATCTTTAGAGTCAACAAAGTTTCTCTATGGAAACGAAATGTAATTCCACCACCTAGAGGTCACTTTTATATAATTTTTCTGATTGTACAGAAAAGTTGCTGGTATAATGTTTGAGTTAAACCTCTCCGCACTGGGAGTACTCTTGATGTACTAAGAAAGAAAAGCTTTACTATGTTCATTTTACACAATAAAATATTACTGTGCCTTTAATGACAACTTGCATATCATAATAATCCTTTAATTATCAGAGAGGTGCTCAGCACATTGCATTGTGCACCCCTCTGGTGCATAAAGGACTAACTGCTGTATGGACACAGAAAACTGGAGCAATTTTGGGGTGCTGTAGAGGACAAATACATTTTTTAATTGATTTTAAATGTGATTTTTAACCTTAAAGCATTGTGTCTGGTTTGGTGATGTCATTCTAACCCTTGTCCCATGATTCCATTGACATTGCGCTGCTGGGTCTATGAGCATCTATTAACCCTTTGAGTGTCAGAGGGGTGTACAACGCATTGCAAAGCAATGCGTTGCGTACCCCTCTGGCACTCAAAGGGTTAACTGACCCCTTGCATGTTGCAGATTTTCATTGGCGTAGCCCAACGCAAAGTGATTTCTTGATGGGAAAATGTACATAGAAAACGTAACACTGTCGAGTTAAAAAAAATTATATTTTTCGTGTATGTGCGCACGTGTTTTTTTAACCCTTTGAATACCAGAGAAGGCTCAAACGCATAGTGTTGGATCGCTTTCAAACATTCAGAATGAAGGACCAGATAGGTGTGCTTGTGCAACCTGTTACACACCTCTCTGCTTGTTAAAGGTCTGTTAATTTAACCATTTTATTTTTTTTTCCTCGTTCTGTTGCTATTTGTAGCCGCTGTGCTCACTGAACTGACAGATCTAAGAAGCCCTAATAAGACATCCACTTTGTTGTGGGCTTGGACTAACCGTGCCTCATTAGAGTCAAAGCTTCCGGGACATTAGGCAGTCAAGCTGCAATGCAATCCCCAACACGCTTCATCTGGGACAGATTCGTACTGGTTCAGCATAAAGAAGATCAGGGAACCACAAGCAGGCCAACATTTAAAGGAGCAGTAAACCTTTTTTATGAAAAAATATATATTGTAGGGGTTTTCCTATTGAGTAAAATAAGGGTACTCCCACTGCCGAGAGATTTATATTTCCAGAGTTATTACAGTGTAAACCCATGTTTTTTTACATTGCCAGTGCCCTCTAGTGGTCAAATTCTAATTAGATTTCCTGTTAGATTCTAATGGAGAGGAAAGTCAGAAAAGTCAGAGACATACAGTTCTCCACAGAATGTGATAGAAACTGCCTGTCACTTCCTGTCAGTTAGAACTATCAGGAAGTAAACACAGTAAATTCATTTCCTGTCAGTTAGAACTATCAGGAAGTAAACACAGTAAATTCACTTCCTGTCAGTTAGAACTATCAGGAAGTAAACACAGTAAATTCACTTCCTGTCAGAACTATCAGGAAGTAAACACAGTAAATTCACTTCCTGGTTATTTAAACTGCTATAAATTTTGAATAAAACATCTGACAGCGATGGGAGTGACCTTGTTTTATTCAGCAGGAAATGCTCTGTAAAATGTGTTTTCATAAAAAAAGTTTACTGCTCCTTTAAACAGAGCTGACAGAGATGTGTTTGTGATATCAAGATCTTATGTAGTCTAGGTCTCAAGAAAAAAGACTAAAAATACATCTTGTATCGACCGTGTCTGGCCATGATCCAAACCTACTGATTGTACTGGCCGTAGCAGATAAGAAATGCAGAATATTGAGTTTTTCTGTTTATTTAATTTCATTGGATACAGCTCTAAGTTTACTTAACACTTTTTTTTGTGTCAATACCCCTCTGGCGCTCAAAGGGTTAAATGTTTATTTGTAGGGTGACACAAGTATACAGTTTCTTAATATTTTAAAGGACACCCCTCTTAATAACCCCCCACACACCTTTAAAGGGATAGTAATACTTAAAATGTAAAAAAAAATATGTTGTAGGGTTCATCCCCCTGAGTAAAACAAGGGTACTCCCACTGCTGAAAGGTGTTTCATTCAAAAGTTATTAATTTTCAAAGTTGAATTTTTTAGGTGCAATATCACAGTGGCCTGAAATTGTACAGTGGCGCTGTTGCTACATGATCCTATGGACAACTCTGGTCAGTTGACCATAAATCTCCATAGGATGGTGTAGCAACAGCGCCACTGTACAATTTCAGGCCACTGTGATATTGCACCTAAAAAATTCAACTTTGAAAATGAATAACTTTTGAATGAAACACCTCTCAGCAGTGGGATTACTCTTGTTTTACTCAGGGGGATAAACCCTACAACATATTTTTTTTTACATTTTAAGTATTACTATCCCTTTAACTTTGGCTGGTAAATTCCAGAAATAATTTCTTTCAATCAGTCCTACATGACGGGTCCATGGACATACCTGGGAATATTTTGTTGAGGACTTACCCGTAAAAAGGGAGTCCTGTGCTGCCGATGGGAGAGGAAAATTATGTGATTTGTGTCAATAGTGGGTGGGGCTTAATCACAAGTGGGGGGCTGAGCTTGGAAAAAAAAAAGGTGTACGGAATAAGCCGGGGAAGCCGGATAGGAGGCCAGAGAGTGGGAAGAAAACAATGGGACGAGAAGATGCGGGCAGAGTTTCATTAAAACTCCCCACATCCGGAGAATATGCCTCTGCCCCAGAGACCCGGTAACTAGAAGCTAAAACCATAGTCTCCGCGGCAAATCCGGAGAGTTCTCAACTATGTCCATGGAGGAGGACATGACAGCTGCTGGCAATTTTTGCAAACCAAAGTAGACAGTGCATGACCCTACTTAACAACAAAGCAATGCACGAATTACTCTTCTGTCACCTAAGTTTGTCCCTGCCCCACTCCTCCTCAGAACTCTCCAATGGCTGCCTATCAAACTCCAGATATCTTACAAAATCTTACTTCTCTCTTTCAAGACACTTCTCTCCTTTACTCCATCTTACATTTCCACTCTGATCTCCCGTTATACCCCATCCCACCACTTACATTCAGCCAATGACTGTCTTCTCTCAGCTCCTTTTGTCTCTACAGCTCTGTCACGTGTCAAACCTTTTTCTCTCGTTGCTCCGTATCTATGGAATGCTTTACCATCCAACCTGCACCACTGCACCTCTCTGATAACCTTCAAATCTCACTTGAAAATGCACCTCTTGGATAAAATCGCAGCATGCTAGAAGGCACTGATGTTGCACAATGAACGATCTTATAAACGATTTACTTTACTGATGTCCTCTATCATCATCAGAACTAGCACTGTATTCAGCACTTGACCCTAATGTACTCTGTATGTCTTCCATTACCACTTTAGATTGTAAGCTTTCTGGCAGGGACCTCGCACCCAATGTTTCACTCTACAAAGCACCTGTAGCCCTGTATTGTTTAAACCCTGAAATTGTAAAGCGCTGCGTACACTTGTGGCGCTATATAAATAAACATATTCATTAATTCATTCATTCATTCCACATCCCTCCTGTTAAAATCACCATGTACAGTGAGCAGAAATTGAGGTCCTGTGATCCAGCTTGTAACGGTCATGTCCGCCTCCGCGGACATAACATCCATGACGGATTTTGAAGATTTTATCTATAGAACCAAGGCACAAGAGCGAAATTCAGTGGGACCGTTAAGATTTTCTTGATAGTAAGTTCAATGGGGAGTTATTATGAATTAGTTGTTACTTCCTCTTTAACTCTTTGAATGTCATATGCGCATGCAATGCATTGCATAACCCTCCGGCACTCAGAGAATTAAGCCTTTGAGAGTCAGAATAGTGTGTAATTACTGATGGCCCTCTGGCACTCAAAGGAGAAAATAATAAATAAAACACGACTAGTAGGGATATGAATATTCTGAGATATACACTGATGTAGGCCTGGTTTGCCTTCACCAGCTGATGGCGAACATTATAGCTGGATTTAGTTACAAATGAAATATTGATTGAATGTGCTCTTAGCAGTATTTTTCTAATCCGCGCCTCTTCTCGTACATGATCCACAGAGGCAAAATCCATTTTTTAGTCTGGAACAATTCTTTCTTTAACCCTTTGAGTTGCCAGAGCGGTGTTCAGCACAGCTTTACTCAATGCGTTGACCAACTATCAGGCACTCAAAAGGTTAAAACTATTCCACTCGGCACAAATTATACAATGCTACAGATACATCCTGCATTAGGTTTTGTGTTGAACTCTAAACCTATTCAGTGGTACACGCAGGTATAGCCTGCATCATAGCTGATGTTATGGATGCACGCCACATTGGGGCCGTTTTCAAGATTATATATATATATATATATATATATATATATATATATATATATATATATATATATAATATAATGTTTTAAACCACAGCCCCTCCAAAATGGCATTTACCCCCTTGAATATTTCCCAAAGATGGATGGATGATTGATATTTACTGCAGTTAAGAAGAAGAAAGAGTGTTGAAGTTATCAAATGATAGGTTTACAGTGTCAGGTCTCCATTATAGAGGTACTCACAGGGATGGGCAAGGACTTTCTGTCAAAAAGAGAAAAATGCTTAAAAAAAAAAATTCTGATTGTGGGAATTCTCATGAATAGTGTTGTTTTTCTTTTTCTTTCCTCCTACCACTAACCTCCCAACGTTGTTCCACTGTGTTAGAACCACAAATACTGATCCCCGGCCTTGTCCCATAGTAGTCATAGAACCTCACATACTGATCCCCAGCCACAGAACCTCACATACCGGAATCCAACCTTATCCCATAGTAGTCATAGAACCTCACATACTGATCCCCAGCCATAGAACCTCACATACTGATCCCCAGCCATAGAACCTTACATTCTGATCCCCAGCCATAGAACCTCACATACTGGAATCCGACCTTATCCCATTGTAGTCATAGAACCTCACATTCTGATCCCCAGCCATAGAACCTCACATACTGATCCCTAGCCATAGAACCTTACATTCTGATCCCCAGCCATAGAACCTCACATACTGGAATCCGACCTTATCCCATTGTAGTCATAGAACCTCACATTCTGATCCCCAGCCATAGAACCACAAATACTGATCCCTAGCCATAGAACCTCACATACTGGAATCCGACCTTATCCCATAGTAGCCATAGAACCTCACATACTGGAATCCGACCTTATCCCATTGTAGTCATAGAACCTCACATTCTGATCCCCAGCCATAGAACCACAAATACTGATCCCTAGCCATAGAACCTCACATACTGGAATCCGACCTTATCCCATAGTAGCCATAGAACCTCACATACTGGAATCCGACCTTATCCCATGGTATCCATAGAACCTCACATACTGATCCCCAGCCATAGGACGTCACATACTGATCCCCAGCCATAGAACCACACATACTGATCCCCAGCCATAGAACCTCACATACTGGAATCCGACCTTATCCCATAGTAGCCATAGAACCTCACATACTGATCCCCAGCCATAGGACCTCACATACTGATCCCCAGCCATAGAACCTCACATACTGATCCCCAGCCATAGGACCTCACATACTGATCCCCAGTCATAGGACCTCACATACTGATCCCCAGTCATAGGACCTCACATACTGATCCCCAGTCATAGGACCTCACATACTGATCCCCAGTCATAGGACCTCACATACTGATCCCTAGCCTTAGAACCTCACATACTGATCCCTAGCCTTAGAACCTCACATACTGATCCCTAGCCTTAGAACCTCACATACTGATCCCTAGCCATAGAACCTCACATACTGATCCCTAGCCATAGAACCTCACATACTGATCCCCAGCCATAGAACCTCACATACTGATCCCCAGCCATAGAACCTCACATTCTGATCCCCAATCATAGAACCACAAATGCTGGTCCCTGGCCTTGTCCTACTGCACTGGTATAGCCATAATCAAACATACCAAATCTTTCCCCCAAAAGGAAAAGCTCCCCAAGGAAATTTCAGGATTTTTTTTTTTTCTTTTTTCATGCATTTTTGCAGAAAAAGCGGCACACTTTTATTTTAATGGGGGTTAAAAAAAAAACAAACAAAAAAAAAAACACTTCACTCATTCTTACCGACATGGCAGTTACATCCTTCCACCTCTGGGTGGTGTAACATCCTGTACTGGTTCCGTTGGCCTCTCAATCTTCTCCACACTCTAACGGACGTCCATGAGGAAGTTGAATCCAGATATGGACTGCTGCAAACCAAGCTCCATATCTTTTTGTTTAACCCCTTAAGGACTTATGACAGTCCAGGACCGTCATGGCTTAAATGATAGCAGCGTGCCTCCGTGCACAATGCTATCATTAATTCCAGGCTGAGACTGAATGCTCCGAGACTGGGGCATTCAGTCTCCGCCCTTCTTCCTTGTGCCGGGTCATGTGATCGCCGTATCAGTGTACTATATATATATATATATATATATATATATATATATATAATTTTTTTTATTTTTTTTTTTAAGGGTTTTTTATTCTCCTGAATAAAACACAGGTACTACCTCTGCTGAGAGGTGCTTTATTTTAAAGTTATTGCAGCTCAGACTTGAATTGTTTAAGTGCAATATCTCAGTGGCCTGAAACTGTCCAGTGGCGCTGTTGCTACACCTTCTTATGGACAGATCTGGTCAATTGACCATAAACTTCCATAGGATGGTGTAGCAACAGCAGCACTGTACAAATTCAGGTCATTGAGATACTGCACCTAAATAAAAATTCAAGTTTGAACTGCAATAACTTTTAAATAAAACACCTCTCAGCCGTGGGAGTACCCTTGTTTTACTCTGGAAGATAAACATTACTATATACATTTTACTATATATTAAGTGTTACCGTCCCTTTAAACTCTTTAGAAGCCACAATGGTGTGTAAATGGCCTAGTAAATCCATGTATTGCAGACCACTCTGGCACGCAAAGTGTTAATCCTGATGCATATATTTTTTTTGTTACAAATGGCATCCCGAGAGGGCTCCAATGTACTGTAAATGTAATTTGCAGTTCTATACAATTATAGTCTAAATAGGCTAAACCTTAAGGGAGTTCTCTTCTTTGATTTACAAATTTGCATCACTTAAAATCCAATCAGCCCAACTGCTCCAAGTTTTTATTAGAAACAAAATCCAAAAGTAGGCTCAAGGCCATTTGGATGTGCAAAGGTTTCAGGCCGTTTTGACATACCTTGTTTTTTTAATGGTGCGCTGCCGCTATACAGTACGGTTCGACCTTCATCCCAACTGAGATTACTCGCTGCCTCCTTTTGAATTGTTACCGTATTAAACCCTTTTTCGATTTTCAGTAACCGGTGTTTTATAGGCCAGCAGATTGCCTTTGCTTTTGGGAATTTACTGTAGCATATTGAGCTTAACAGATTTATGCAGCAATGTAAAACAAAAAATAGTGTAGCAGGCATTTGGAATTTTTGAACACGGGGGGATTAGGCTTGCAGATGGCTCTGGCGGATAATGACATTGAGTAATTTAGCCATGCAAGGTAATCTGTTTTTTGACAGAATACATTAACATTTACCCGAGATGCATACAGGTGTCTGGGCTATTGCTGTTCGTGCATCTGAGAGGGTGACTGTAATGTGGTGAAGCCTTTTGATCTTCAAGGAATGCATTAAAATCCCTTTGAGTGCCACAGGAGTTTGCAATGCGTTGCATACCCCTCTGGCACTCAAAGGGTTCAATGGGCCTTCCACCTGACTGATGCAGTGAATTTGCTGCAGAATTGCAGCTCTCTCTCTTGCTGAATTGTACCTTCACCCTTTGAGTGCCAGAGGGGCACGCAACGCATTGCAATGCAATGCTTTGCATACCCTCTGGCACTCAGAGGGTTAAACTGTGTGAATCCAGAAGCAAAGCTACAACAAGCATGCCTAGACCTCAGGTAGAAAAATTGTAACCCTTTAAGTGCCAGGGAGGTGTGTACTAGGGTGTAGGGATGGGCGAAAATTTTTGCCTCAAACTGAAATCGGCGAATAATGGCACTTTCCTCTTGGCGAAAAATTTCCCGCAAAAAGTACCTTTTTTTTTGCTTTTTTCCGCCCATTGAAATCAATGGGAAGAAATATTTGTACACCACGCAAAAGTTTTCTACAGCCATATAAAAGGGTGTCAGGTCTCACAGCAGCCATTTTGTGTTTGTGAGAGGAGAGAGCAGTATATTTTTTTGCTAGAGAAGATATGCAAATAAAGGGGAATTGAAACTTAGTTTAGGAAGTCATTTAGGTAGGACATTTGTTGTCTGTATTAGGGGAGTCTGGGGGCACTCTAGGGGATAAGAAGGGAGGAAGGAGGTTGTCCCCCAAATACTCCAAAATTCCATATGACTGACAGGCAAGACACAGGCAGCTAGGGACCTATTTGCTTGCTGATCTTGCTGTTATTGTCCCTGTGCTGGGTGGGGATGTCTGGGGAAAGACGTTGATTTTCTTTTTCAGTTATAATTTTTTTGGACGGACTGTGATAAGACAACAGGGTGGACAACTTAAAAAAAAAAATAAAATAAAATAAAAAAAATAATAATAAAAAACTAAATATCTTAGGTGACAGTGACAGACAGCTGAATGGGCCTAGGCAAGGCATCATACAGCTCCATCGGTTGTGTTGTGTACTGTACAGTAAAAAAAAAAACAGTGTAGTTGTGTAATGTCCAGCAAACGCACAAGGGGAAGGGGGAGGGGTGGAGCAGTGTAGGGACGTGAGCGTAAAGTAGTAGTCCAAAAACCTACTGCAGCAATGGTAGTTGCAGAGTGTGCAATCAATGATAATGATCCCTTTACTCCAAGGGAGGATGCAGTTTGTCAAGGTCCCAGCAAAACTAGTTCCAGCACCACCAGTGCCAGTAGAAATATAGAACCATATAAGAAGAACAATGAAGACAACAACAAGTCCCATTCAAGCGTTGATGATAATAGAGCATAACAGCATAATAGCAGCTGTAGCAGCTGAACCGCCTGCTGCATCAGACAGTGAGACACCAAAACACCTGTCCTCAAAGTAGTAGTGAATTTTGTTATAGTAAAAGTATAAAAAGAAATTGTTTGAGACCTCCAAAAGCTTAGAGGAATATAAGGGTAGTAGTGGGCAAGAACTGTCAGGTGATGCTGATGCTGCTGAGGATGACCTAATGATGACTGATGATGATGCAGATCTAGAATATATCCCTCAAGCATCCTTCTCTTGTTCAGATACAGACGGAGTTGAGAGTGAGGATCTTGACAGGACTATAAGATTAGCAGAAAGTCAAAGGCTGAATCTTCCACCACTTTTAAGGAGCACTGTGCCTGTCTATAAACTGTTTGAGAAAGCCATTGGAAAGTCTGACCCTGGACAAATACAGATGTCAAAAAGCACACAGTCACCCTATCAGTCATCATCAGCATCATTGCCTCTTCAAAGTCCAAGTCCCACTCGGCTACACACACCTGTTTTGAGTACCCAGCAACACAGGTTAACATCACAGTGTTAGATATGATGAGTACCTCTGGTGCTGCTGCTGGAAGTGCTGCACCTCTGACACCTAGTATTAGTGACAGTAGAATTACATTAACATCCAGCTCCAGTAGTAGTAGTAGTAGAAACCACACATGACAGACAAAGCCAGGACAAATATATTAACAGCAGTACAGATCTGAGAATAATCTGAGAAGGAGGATACAGTACAACAATGGTAACAATACATACACAAATCACACCATGCCAGTCCCCCACCACCACCACTACAATACATATCTACCACATTGTAGGTTGTACTTTATTTTTTTATTACTTGATATCATCATGAATATGTGCCAGTGTCACTTAAGCAAGAAAGTGTTGTGGGCAAAGGACAAATGCATTCTGCATGCTAACACATTTTTCAAGCCATATGTTGCTGTAGGACTCACAACTTTGGCTTTCAGACACTTATTTCTAAACTTCAGCCCTCAGAAGACGTAATATTACAGTGGGAAATGTAGTACCTATTTGAAATATAGGCGGAAATTTATTAAAATAGGTGAAAAATGTGTTAACATAGGTGGAAAATTTGTTAAAACAGGAAAGGCGAAATTTTTCACAAGGCTGGATTCCCCACTAGGCAGAGTAGGCAGCTGATTTGAGGGGAGGTGCCTCATCTATGATGGCCACACCCACATTTGGAATTGTGGGTGAGACCAAAGAAATCTCAGTGTCACTGCAGCAGTGGAGATCTCTCCAGCAACCCAGGGGGTTAAAGCTGTTTTTTTTGTTTTTGCTTGTTATAGGCTAGGGGTATTTTCTGTGTCAGAAATAGTAGCTGGGACAGGGAATGGGGGTCATGTGAGGTGTGGGGGTGTAGCCATGGGTGGGGCTAAAGGTGCATCGAGTGCCTTGCCTAGGGGCATCTGGGATCTAAATCCAGAGACAGCAGCACTTTACTGTCACACCGTGTCCTGGACCAGAAGGAGAGATTGATGAACAGGGGAAGAAAGGGTCAAATATGAAAGGCAGATTGATCCCCGAAGATAATCTTAACCCTTTGAGTGCCAGGCGGTGTAACACATTGCTTTTGCAATGCATTGCACAAGCACTCTTGCGGTTAACCCTTTCAGTGCCAGAGTGCAGTGATTTGGAGACAAGTGGCCTGGAAAGCTTCAGCCCTTACATTTATTTTGTTTATGGGAGGATACAATGAGATTGTCTCACATCAGAGGTGTAACTAGAACCCTCCACAATGGGCCCTCCACAATGCCCCCATCTCCTACCTCCCAATCCCTGGTGGTCCAGTGGAGCGTCAGGAGAGACGGGGTTGGCGCGTTGAGCTCCCGCGCTGTCCTCTTCTGTAATGCAGTGTCTCCAGTCGCGGGTGCGACCCCTTTAGTTACGCCCCTGTCTCACATTTTCAAGTATGTCCTGGACTCAGTTTATCTACCTCTGAAAGGTGAAAGACCGTGCTGACCTTACTGGGTCTAGAACTGTGAGGTTTGCACAGGTTCTACTGCCGGTGCTTTAATCACATGACCTGTCTTTACAAATCTCTACCCCAAGCCTTGTCTTCTTCAGTCACACACTGCTTGGGTAGGGGGTGGGTGAAGGAGGCAGCAGTAGGGGAGAAGGGGAGGATTTTGCATATCTGCTCGCTAGTGTCACCCCTGGGTGTGTCACCTATGCATATATATATATATATATATATATATATATATATATATATATACACAGAGAGATTGATTAGAGTTATTTATCTCTATTTTAACCCCTTAGTATCCATGATGGTCCTGGTATGTCATGGAATCCAACATGCGATAAGGACCCATGATGTGCCAGGACCGTCATGGAATTCGGGGCTCCTTGAGCGACTGCACAACGTTTGGGGAGTTCCCTATAGAGACAAATGATGCTTCCCATGGATTTAAATGGGGCTTTTTAAACTCGTTGAATGCTGGCATTCAACGTGTTTAACCCTTTGAGTGCCAGAAGGGTACAGATTGCATTGCTTTGCAATGCATTCCGTACCTCTTTGGCACTCAAAGGATTAATGACCCATGCCGTGCCAGGACTGTCATGGGAAAACTTTTCTTAAGGACCAGTGATGGTCCTGGCACGTCATGGAATTCAGGGGTCTGCACGCCGCTCGCGGACCCCGAATTCATATGGCGGAAAAAAAAAAGCTCAGTGGTCCTTAACTACCGGCCTCGTGCTTGAGTAGCTGGTAGTTAATGAGTTAAAACTACACACAGACACACGTAACACAGACACACGTATATACACACGTGCATGTAAACTCACACACACACGTGCATGTATACCCACACATACACACATGCACGTATACCCACACAAACGTACACGTGCACGTATACACACACGTGCATGTAAACTGACACACACGTGTGCATGTGTATAGCAACACACTTGCACGTACACCCACACAGACGAGTGTGTACCCACACATACAAGCACACATGTGGGTACACACACACAATTTATATTTATAATCAAACAAGCTTATATACAGAATGAATGTAGGACTAAATGGAATTTTGCTTCTTGCCGATACATAAGGACAAGAATCCATTTTTTAAACGGTAGATTCAATTTGTGACAGTATTTCTATGTACCCCCAGTTAAACCTGATTAGCACATTCTGAGTAATGTTTTTCAGTCGCTATCAATCACTCTATTGTCTGTGTTACTTAATCACTGGCACATGCGCCAAGGTCTGTTTTGAACATCTTTCCATTTTTTTTTTTTTTCCTTCCAGACACGGATCCAAATGTCTCCGTTTGTTTAAAGAGGCGTTTTTTTTTATAGTCTTAATCCTTTGAGCGCCAGAGAGGTACGCAACACATTTTAGAGCAATGCATTGCGTACCCCTCTGGCGCTCAAAGGGTTAATTCAACTTTAATGACTGATGTGTAACAACTATTCAGGCTTGAACAAAAGGGACAATTTACAGAATGGAGAGGATTTTAATGATACATTTTCTTTAAAACTTAAGGGGCTTAAGGTGGGTTTTATGATTCATTATGTCTTCTGATAACAATTATGACCTCCCCCCCCCATCTGTTTGTGGTATGAAGAAGAAATACGCTAGCTAATGATGTTCACTTTTCACCACCAGTAGATCAAGATAAAACACGACAGGTCATCCCAAATAACCTAGAAATAACCATTTATGGGATGGAAGAAAGATTTATCCATTAGCCAAGTAGATTTCAGAAATGGTAGGATTGTTCAACCTGAATCAGTGCAAGGACAATCAATAGTGTGTCTGCTGAGTAGCCAATAATTAAATTTGGGCTTGTACTATTTTTACTGATTAACCCCTTGGATGCAAAGCTTTGCGGACATTTCCAGCACTTCAAGGGCAGAGGTGTAAATACAGTGGGTGCAGTTGTTATGGAGTCCATTGTCTCCCCGCTCTCTCTCTCTGCCTGGCGACACCTGTGTCTCTCTCTCTCTGCCTGGCGACACCTGTGTCTCTCTCTCTCTGCCTGGCGACACCTGTGTCTCTCTCTCTGCCTGGCGACACCTGTGTGTCTCTCTCTCTGCCTGGCGACACCTGTGTCTCTCTCTCTCTGCCTGGCGACACCTGTGTGTCTCTCTCTCTGCCTGGCGACACCTGTGTCTCTCTCTCTCTGCCTGGCGACACCTGTGTCTCTCTCTCTCTGCCTGGCGACACCTGTGTCTCTCTCTCTCTGCCTGGCGACACCTGTGTCTCTCTCTCTCTGCCTGGCGACACCTGTGTCTCTCTCTCTCTGCCTGGCGACACCTGTGTCTCTCTCTCTCTGCCTGGCGACACCTGTGTCTCTCTCTCTCTGCCTGGCGACACCTGTGTCTCTCTCTCTCTGCCTGGCGACACCTGTGTCTCTCTCTCTCTGCCTGGCGACACCTGTGTCTCTCTCTCTCTGCCTGGCGACACCTGTGTCTCTCTCTCTCTGCCTGGCGACACCTGTGTCTCTCTCTCTCTGCCTGGCGACACCTGTGTGTCTCTCTCTCTGCCTGGCGACACCTGTGTCTCTCTCTCTCTGCCTGGCGACACCTGTGTGTCTCTCTCTCTGCCTGGCGACACCTGTGTGTCTCTCTCTGCCTGGCGACACCTGTGTGTCTCTCTCTCTGCCTGGCGACACCTGTGTCTCTCTCTCTGCCTGGCGACACCTGTCTCTCTCTCTCTCTCTGCCTGGCGACACCTGTGTCTCTCTCTCTCTGCCTGGCGACACCTGTGTCTCTCTCTCTGCCTGGCGACACCTGTGTCTCTCTCTCTCTGCCTGGCGACACCTGTGTCTCTCTCTCTGCCTGGCGACACCTGTGTGTCTCTCTCTCTCTGCCTGGCAACACCTGTGTCTCTCTCTCTCTGCCTGGCGACACCTGTGTGTCTCTCTCTGCCTGGCGACACCTGTGTCTCTCTCTCTGTGCCTGGCGACACCTGTGTCTCTCTCTCTCTGCCTGGCGACACCTGTGTCTCTCTCTCTCTGCCTGGCGACACCTGTGTCTCTCTCTCTGCCTGGCGACACCTGTGTCTCTCTCTCTGCCTGGCGACACCTGTGTCTCTCTCTCTGCCTGGCGACACCTGTGTCTCTCTCTCTCTGCCTGGCGACACCTGTGTCTCTCTCTCTGCCTGGCGACACCTGTGTGTCTCTCTGTCTGCATGTCGCCCCCTGTGTCTCTCTCTCTGCCTGGCGACACCTGTGTCTCTCTCTCTGCCTGGCGACACCTGTGTCTCTCTCTCTGTGCCTGGCGACACCTGTGTCTCTCTCTCTCTGCCTGGCGACACCTGTGTGTCTCTCTCTGCCTGGCGACACCTGTGTCTCTCTCTCTCTGCCTGGCGACACCTGTGTCTCTCTCTCTCTGCCTGGCGACACCTGTGTCTCTCTCTCTCTGCCTGGCGACACCTGTGTCTCTCTCTCTCTGCCTGGCGACACCTGTGTCTCTCTCTCTCTGCCTGGCGACACCTGTGTCTCTCTCTCTCTGCCTGGCGACACCTGTGTCTCTCTCTCTCTGCCTGGCGACACCTGTGTCTCTCTCTCTCTGCCTGGCGACACCTGTGTCTCTCTCTCTCTGCCTGGCGACACCTGTGTCTCTCTCTCTCTGCCTGGCGACACCTGTGTGTCTCTCTCTCTGCCTGGCGACACCTGTGTCTCTCTCTCTCTCTGCCTGGCGACACCTGTGTGTCTCTCTCTCTGCCTGGCGACACCTGTGTCTCTCTCTCTGCCTGGCGACACCTGTCTCTCTCTCTCTCTGCCTGGCGACACCTGTGTCTCTCTCTCTCTGCCTGGCGACACCTGTGTCTCTCTCTCTCTGCCTGGCGACACCTGTGTCTCTCTCTCTCTGCCTGGCGACACCTGTGTCTCTCTCTCTCTGCCTGGCGACACCTGTGTCTCTCTCTCTCTGCCTGGCGACACCTGTGTCTCTCTCTCTCTGCCTGGCGACACCTGTGTCTCTCTCTCTCTGCCTGGCGACACCTGTGTCTCTCTCTCTCTGCCTGGCGACACCTGTGTGTCTCTCTCTCTGCCTGGCGACACCTGTGTCTCTCTCTCTCTCTGCCTGGCGACACCTGTGTGTCTCTCTCTCTGCCTGGCGACACCTGTGTCTCTCTCTCTGCCTGGCGACACCTGTCTCTCTCTCTCTCTGCCTGGCGACACCTGTGTCTCTCTCTCTCTGCCTGGCGACACCTGTGTCTCTCTCTCTGCCTGGCGACACCTGTGTCTCTCTCTCTCTGCCTGGCGACACCTGTGTCTCTCTCTCTGCCTGGCGACACCTGTGCCTCTCTCTCTCTGCCTGGCGACACCTGTGTCTCTCTCTCTGCCTGGCGACACCTGTGTGTCTCTCTCTCTCTGCCTGGCAACACCTGTGTCTCTCTCTCTCTGCCTGGCGACACCTGTGTCTCTCTCTGCCTGGCGACACCTGTGTGTCTCTCTCTGCCTGGCGACACCTGTGTCTCTCTCTCTGTGCCTGGCGACACCTGTGTCTCTCTCTCTCTGCCTGGCGACACCTGTGTCTCTCTCTCTGCCTGGCGACACCTGTGTCTCTCTCTCTGTGCCTGGCGACACCTGTGTCTCTCTCTCTCTGCCTGGCGACACCTGTGTCTCTCTCTCTGCCTGGCGACACCTGTGTCTCTCTCTCTCTGCCTGGCGACACCTGTGTGTCTCTCTCTGCCTGGCGACACCTGTGTCTCTCTCTCTGCCTGGCGACACCTGTGTCTCTCTCTCTGCCTGGCGACACCTGTGTCTCTCTCTCTCTGCCTGGCGACACCTGTGTGTCTCTCTCTGCCTGGCGACACCTGTGTGTCTCTCTCTGCCTGGCGACACCTGTGTGTCTCTCTCTGCCTGGCGACACCTGTGTGTCTCTCTCTGCCTGGCGACACCTGTGTCTCTCTCTCTCTGCCTGGCGACACCTGTGTCTCTCTCTCTCTGCCTGGCGACACCTGTGTCTCTCTCTCTGCCTGGCGACACCTGTGTGTCTCTCTGTCTGCATGTCGCCCCCTGTGTCTCTCCCTCTCTCTCTCTGCCTGTTGGCTTCTGTGTGCCTCTCTCTTTCTCTGCCTGTCGTCCCCTGTGTGTGTCTCTCTTGCCCTCTTTCTCTGCCTGTCGGTCCCTGTGTGTGTGTCTCTTGCCCTCTTTCTCTGCCTGTCGGTCCCTGTGTGTGTCTCTCTTGCCCTCTTTCTCTGCCTGTCGGTCCCTGTGTGTGTGTCTCTTGCCCTCTTTCTCTGCCTGTCGGTCCCTGTGTGTGTCTCTCTCTTACCCTCTTTCTCTGCCTGTCGGTCCCTGTGTGTGTCTCTCTTGCCCTCTTTCTCTGCCTGTCGGTCCCTGTGTGTGTCTCTCTTGCCCTCTTTCTCTGCCTGTCGGTCCCTGTGTGTGTCTCTCTTGCCCTCTTTCTCTGCCTGTCGGTCCCTGTGTGTGTGTCTCTCTTGCCCTCTTTCTCTGCCTGTCGGTCCCTGTGTGTGTGTCTCTTGCCCTCTTTCTCTGCCTGTCGGTCCCTGTGTGTGTCTCTCTCTTACCCTCTTTCTCTGCCTGTCGGTCCCTGTGTGTGTCTCTCTTGCCCTCTTTCTCTGCCTGTCGGTCCCTGTGTGTGTCTCTCTTGCCCTCTTTCTCTGCCTGTCGGTCCCTGTGTGTGTCTCTCTTGCCCTCTTTCTCTGCCTGTCGGTCCCTGTGTGTGTGTCTCTCTTGCCCTCTTTCTCTGCCTGTCGGTCCCTGTGTCTCTCTCTGCCTTTTGACCTTCCGAGATCCTTTGGTGGTTAATTGCACTTTGGGTTTGTGTTAACCCTTTGCAGTGCTTTTGCTATGCCTCTGGCTCTCAGTGTTGGATAAGGCCTGCGTTAGTTTGTCTGTCAAACTTAGAAGCTTTACATTTCACCCCAAGGCCCAGGATGTCCTAATTCTGCCTCGGTCACTTGTAATACTAGAATCAGTATGTAATTTATATACTTCAGCAGAGTTATCAACAGGAGTTGTGAACATCCACACATTTTATAGAATTTTAATGAGCTCCTAAGGAACGACCTATATTTTATTTTTTATTTAGTCCTGTTCATGTCTTTTCTCCTCTCATAACGCACTTTTATGATTAGACCTTTGAACAAGAGGTCAGCATCTAATTGCCAAGCAATGCCTCAGCGATTTCTCTCACTTTCACGGGATTCATGTTTTCTTACAGAGTTTTTTAACACTACTTTCCTACGGCTACATTATATGGTTATTATGGCTGGAAAAAAGTCATAAATGTCCTAATGTCCAGTTCTTTCTGTAACTACTATCTGTTAATTCAGAAGATAACTGACTAAAGACATTGGGAGGGATTTTTTTTCAGTGTCTATTTTAATTTTAAAGGGATAGTAATACTTAAAATGTAAAAAAATATAAATACCGTAAAATCTCAGGTATAATACGCACCTGTGTATAATACGCAGGTGTATATTATGCCCAAGATTTTAGGGGAAAAGAAGAGAGCCTATGTATAATACGCACCTTTGTTTTCGCTTCTTAAGAAAGAAAAAAATTAAGCCTGCCAGATCCCTTCCCTCTCTCCCTCGGAGCTATCCGCTGCTAACATACCATTTACTTACGTCAAAATTCAAGTCCCTGCATTTTCCCCATTAGCAGGCAACATATAACCCATGTCACTATTCCCTGCGGGCGGCATGCTTCCATTCGCCGCCCGCTTCCTTCCGGCTATG
Source organism: Rhinophrynus dorsalis (assembly GCA_037306005.1). Lineage (NCBI taxonomy): Eukaryota > Metazoa > Chordata > Amphibia > Anura > Rhinophrynidae > Rhinophrynus > Rhinophrynus dorsalis. The sequence continues at coordinate 29,636,372 of CM074718.1, forward strand.
GTATTGCCCTGTGAGGACCTTCAGATCCTCACAGGGTATTACCATTGGCTGGAGCCGGTAGGTCCTGAAGGAAGCGGGCGGCGAATGGAAGTGTGACGCCCACAGGGAATATTGACATCTGTTATATGTTGCCTGCTAATGGGGAAAATGCAGGGACTTGAACTTTGAAGTAAGTAAATGGTATTTTAGCAGCAGATAGCGCCGGGAGAGGGAGGGAAGGAATCTGGCAGGCTTAATTTTATTTATTTATTTTTAACTCTCGGATATAATACGCACCCCCCACTTCAAATAAGGTGAAGTGGGGTAAAATTGTGCGTATTATACCCGAGATATGTATATATATATATATATATGTATGTATGTGTATATATATATATATATATATATATATATATATATATATGTGTATATATATATATATATATAATATAATGTGTTGTAGGATTTACCTACTGAGTAAAACAAGGGTACTTCCACTGCTGAGTGGTGATTTATTCAAAAGTTATAACAGCTCAAACTTTAGTTTTTTTGTAGGTGCAATATCACAGTGGCCTGAAATTGTACAGTGGCACTGTTGCTACATCATCCTATGGAGATTTATGGTTGACTGACCAGAGCTGTCCATAGGATGTTGTAGCAACAGCGCCACTGTACAATTTCAGGCCACTGTAATACTGCACCTAAAAAAATAAAGTTTGAGCTGGAATAAAATTTGAATAAAACACCTTTCAGCAGTGGAAGTTCTCTTGTTTTACTCAGGGGGATAAACCATACAACATATTTTTTATTTTACATTTTAAGTATTACTGTCCCTTTAAGGTTTAAATAGCAATTTATTGGCCCTGTATGGACCAGATGAATCTCAATGCATTGCATACCCCACTCTTTACAGGTCAATTAAATAAATAAAAAAAATATGTATTCTCATATACTAGTTCATTTTTGCCCTTAAAAATATTGTCACACATAAAATAGGTTAGCAATGTGAATTAAAGGCATACTGGCATCTCCTCATATTAACACTACAACACTCCTCTTACTCTGGGCAGAAAATCACGATGTGCACTGTGAATAAGTTCCAGCTGGATTGGTTCCCAACTGTTGGTATTTAAAGGGACAGTAACACTTAGTATTGAAAAAATATATAATTTACGGGGATGATCTGGCTGAGAAAAAACATGTGAACTCGCGCTGTGTGAGAGAGATTTAATTCAAAAGTTAGTGAATCCTGAAATGCAAGTTTGGCTGCAATAACTTATGAATAAAGCATGTCTCAGCATTGGGAAGTACCCATGTTATACTCAGCAGGATAAACCTTGCAAGCCATATTACCCCTTCAATTGCCCTTCAACTAATGCTGTATATTATGTCCACAGAGGTAGACATGATTTATTTATTTATTTTGCATAACTCATCAACCCCAATTGTTTCCCGCTGAGATCTTATTAGGAACCCTTCAGGAGGACTCTGGGGGTCTTTGAGTCCTCCAAAATTAATAATTTCTTCCTCCATGGATAAAATATTTAATGCTAATTAAAAATTAATTTGGGGGAAATTCTCTTAATGGGCATTAGAAAGTGTTACCCAGATTCATTTAAGTGGGGTTTATTATTAAGAGGTGTTTTAATTTCTTAATTACCCCAGTTGAACTTAATTCGAAATTCTCTTCAAAAGATAAAAAATGAATAAGTAAAAAACCCCTCTTAATTAAGTCACTCTAAAAGGCAGTTGTATTTCCCTTAGATAAACATTCTACTTGTGTTATATTCTGATCACCCTATACTGTATATGTTGCTTTGTGAAAAGTGTCCTGACCCTTTCTTGAAGCTTAATTAATCTATACCCTTCTCTGTGGGGAATCCCATATCTTTACTCATCTTATAATAAATAACCTTTATCTTTGCAGAAGGTAAATTCTCATTTCCTCTAATCTCAGTGGGTGACCTTGTGGCATCTGTTCAACTCTGTTGATGAAACCTTCCCCAAGGAATTCTTTTCTGTGACCTTGAATATTTTTAAACTGTATTAATAGACCCCATGCTAATACTGTATAGATCTTTTAACTCCTAAAAGTTAAAATTGTACAGATAATCATGATTTGGCTGATTGCGGTAAGAACTGGAGCAATTCATAGGCAACCCAACTGAATTATAGTATACAGAGAATGTACTTTTAGGCCTTATTTGAAGAAAAAAAACAAGTAGTTTAATCACACCATCAACGTTTCGGTCGTGTTGCAGACTCTCTTCTAAGACAAGCGTAGGTAACAAAATGCAGATATTTAAAATCTTGAGTATGGCATGCATCCTGGCCAGCTAATAATGCCACAACCAATCACAGTCATCTTTTAAATTTGTGGACCGCCTTGCCCAGTTTCCTCACTAGAGGATACATACTGACTGGTTCATTTTCCCAACATCTACACATGGCAAAAAAAAAAAAAAGAAATAAAAAAAAAAAAAAATATATATATATATATATATATATATATATATATTGAAATATACACTTATCTGTACTTTGATACAGATCTTCTGTGTTACAATGTCCCCTCTGGACTTCTTTACATGTGCAAGACCATTACCACACTTCAGGAACAGTTATACAATGATCCCCAAATGATCAGGAACACTTGCTGGGAAGGTAAAGCAGAACAACTTGTGTCCCAACATTTCTTGAAGGGGAAATGTTAATTACCTAGTCTGAGAGCAATAATAACTGAACATATGGCCATACCAGCCAGAAGAGGGAAGCAAGAACACTACCCATTGAAATTAAAAGCAAGATGGACATAACTGAACAGTGTTCCCCATTGGGGAACTGCCTCCTTTAACAGAAATGTTAAACTGACTGAATATACTGCTTTGTTTTAAAACAGAATATGATATAGTATGAATTATTTAGACTTGGTATTTAGACAGTGTATTGTGCTACACATATACTTTGGAATGGGTTTTTTTTTTCGTGTTCTCACTTAGTCTAGATGGCTCATATCTCTGACCATATAAAACAAGATGAACACTTTGAACAGATAGGACCCACATTTTTGGAGTCAGGCTATCAACCAATAATGATCTTGGGCACCACTGAGTTACTGAAGGTGACAGAGTGCATATTTACTGACCCTTAGGATAGGGCAAAATAAGGGTGGATTTGTTAGCAATAAATCCAGTATACAAGTATTTGTTTAGTTTGATGCACATTGAACACTTGAGTACTGATCAAGCATTACCATTCAATTATACCCAGCGTCTTAGGGTTACCTACAGGAGGGGGGAGAAATCATGAGAGATTTTGGTCAAGACTGACCCAGTAGGTAGTTATGAGGAATAGGAAAACGTTACCTGGTTAAAGACTGACACAAAGCATGGTCTAGTTGCTACCCAAATTGAAGAACTTGGGGATACATACTGACTGGTTTGTCTTCTCAATATTCACATACTGCAAAAAAACATTGTATTAGAAATATACACTTACCTGTATGTTGACATACATCTTCTACATTATGATGTACCCCTTTGGACTACATTATATGGACAAGACCATTACCACACTTCAGGGACAGTTGGACAATTATTCCCAAGTGATGAGACGCACTCTCTGGGAAGGCAAAGCAGAACAACCTGTGCCTCAACATTTCTTGAAGGTGAATCATGCATTACCCATTCAGAGAGCAAATAACTGGTCATATGCCCACACCAGACAGAAGAGGGAAGCGCAACCACCTCCCTTTGAAACTGGAAGCAAGATGGCCCCAACCAAACACTGTTCCTCAATGGGCTTAAAGGAAAAGTTGACCCCGCACTGCTTCCTTTAACGGTCTGATGGAATTGGTGTGTGGTGTTAAGTATGTTTGAGATGATTGTTGTTTATTAGAATATGGAGGAAACCACATATCCGTATCCTCTCCTAAATGGTCTAGAAAAGGTTTATGCTTATGGATTATTTGTTTCTGAAATGGGTGAGGAAACACTGGGACTTCTGCATGGAGAAGACCCATAAAACACACAGTATATGGGTAGTAGAGACCTGATAATCTTTGGATTGTTGATTTTATAATGACTCCCTTGGCTCTGTGGGTTCTAGCACAGTGATGACTAGGAGTATAGCATTCACAGATTTAATAAATACCTTTTATACTTCTAACTGATATACTTGATGTGACCTCTGGATAATTTTTCTTGCCAAAATGTCATTTTTGCTTGTCTGAAACATACACTATACACAATTTCTGCATTGTTTATTTACATGCACCGTATCCGTGCACATCATATGAGTGGACAATGCTGTGATTGGTTGTGACATCATGCATTAACCAGAATGGGGATGTTATACAAGGTTTTAAATATTTGTTTTCTTTTTCCTTGTGTTTGTCTTGGAAGGAGGTCTGTAACAGGACTGAAACATTTCTGTGATTAAACCACTTTTGATCTAAGCCTTATGAGTACATTTCTTCTGAACATAAACCTCTCAGGATGATATTCCTCTAAAATTTGCCCTTGATGGTAATCTTAATATGTGCATGCTTCAGTCTGAAAAACTACCGGCAACTGGTGTGTGTGGGGTGGAGGTTTAGGTTGTAACCATTGTCCTTTAAATTGCATGAATCAACCAGCATTTAAATAAGTGTGATACCGTTAGGTTGAAAAACTTTGTGGTATTCAAGGATTAAAGGGATAGTAATGTTTCATAATAAAAGCAGCTCTAATTAATCATCATAGTATTTGGACCTTGGAGAGTGTTATTTCAATTCTGTCTGAGTTGTAGTTCAAGAGTAATTCAATGATAAAGTATCCCTCTCCCGCCCCTTTTACTGATGTAACACTGCTTGGCCAGATCAGAAGGGAGGTGCCCAGGTAGACTGCAGACAGGGACAATCTTCAATTAAGATAAGGGAAAAACCTGAACTTGTCAAGGGGGGCAGGGCTTTCATTGTTCTCATAGGAAGAAGAGTGCCCCCTTCTGTTATCTGTCAGTCTTACAACCAGATTCCACATCTGAGGGGAGGTGGCTTACACTAGGTAAAAGAGGCGGGAGGGGAAACTTCGCTTGTAAATATCTCTCAAACCATAAAGGTTTGAGAGATAAGACTTATATTGTTCTTCATTTATTTTTAATGCCTACATAATAAAATAAAGATAAAACAAAGTATTACTATCCCTTTAAAGGTTTTCATTGAAGGGGATTCCACTGATTTTGCCTGGAACTCCAGGGTTCCATCACAGCACACAGTTTGAAAACTACTGATCTATAAAGTGTCTTTCATTACAGATAATGTTTAAGGAGGCTCTGTCGTTATATATCTTAGCAGGTCCCTCAGTACCTACTTATTGTCACATCTGTGGTATTGATTAAAGTACCAACAAGCTAATTGATGTCTTATGTGACATCCAGGTCACTGATGACTAGGTGAATGTTCCATTCAGGTAACATTTTCATTTGAATAATGAGGTTTCCTCAGAGCTTTGACCTGCCGTATAACACAGCATGTCAGCATTACAAAATGGGTAAAGACAGGTGTTTTTGTCCTTTCGGGCTTGTTAATTTAAATTTAATTAATACCTTTGTGCTACAATGCTGTTGTTGTGCAAATCATAAATAACAAATATTGTAAAGAAAATAGATGACAAAGCAGCTCTACAGGAAAATAAAGCAAATGCAGGAATAATTGTATCTTTTATGCATCCTCATTTCCATTACCCAGTTATCTATCGCAGGGCTGAATGCAAACAAAGGATTCTGGGAAACGGAATGCAAACCAATGTACTGAGGCAAAACAACTGCGCCAATGAGGATAGACAGGTCTGGAATCCCATTAGGCAGAGTAGGCAACTGCCTATGGCTCGAACCTTTGGAGGGCGATTCACAGGGGAGGGCTGGCAACTTGTGGCCCGGGGGGCAAATACAATCAAGCGGCCCATTTCTACTATCATTTGAGCCCACTCTCAAAGCCCACTCCTTTTGTTAATTTTAAACATGGCATTAATATCATGAAGTAAAGAGATACCACATAGCTCACATTAAAGTGGGTTAAACTACTGATATTACAGCGCTTACAATGTAAGTAAAGTTACACTGTTGATACTATAGAGCTTACAGTGGAAATGGGTTATGTAACTAGTGTAGCCTCATTTGGATTGTAGCTTTGTGGTATCATTTGTTTAGCACCATTTCAATTGTACGCTCTGTGGTATCACTAGTGTTGCTCCATTTATAGCAATAAGATGGAGATTAAGTGAGACAGTGGCCCACTGGCCCAGACATACGACAGGCCCAGGGGGCAGTTGCCCCCCAGGCCAGCCCTCCCCTGGCGATTCAGCAGTGCTTGCCACACCCACATTCTGAGTCGTGGGTGTGGCCAGTGCAATGTCATTGTTCCTGCACCAGTTTATATACTTTTACTAGTTATTTACCAACTAAGGGGTTAATCCCTTTTTTTTGTGCTTTTATGTTATGAGTTATAAGGGTATTTTATGTGCCAGGGAACAGCGTATGGGGCTGTGGGTGAGGTCAGGTGAGGATTGGGGTTGAGATAAGGGCAATAACTCTTTGAGTACCATAGGGGTGCACAACACATTGCGTTGCCTACCACTCTGGCACTCAAAGGGTTAAAGATGTCTTGCCAAAGGGAGGCTGGAATGAAAATCTGGCCCTGGGGATGAGTATTAAATCACATTGATTTACATACGCCTCTACCATTCAAAGGGTTAAAAGCACTACTTAATCAAATAGAATTTGAACATTTATTTATCTCCTGTCGTGCAGAGGGTCCGCTCCAGAATTGCTCCAATTCTTCTTTGAATATCACATCTCTGAAGGGTGATTTGTCAAGCTTGTTAAATGGTTAATGCTTAATGAGGCGGTTTTGACAGCGACCCTCACTCACCGCAATGGGAGTAATATGTGGAGCATGTCACAGTAATCTGGAGAGTTTGATAAATCATCCCCAGCGTGTGTCGCACTGTTTAGCTTCCCAGCTTTTCTCCACTTGAACATTTCCTTAATCCGTGAACAATTGAAATGTAAATTCCATCTTCCTGATAAAGGTCTCAGTATCATTAGTAGTAACTGAACCATTATCCTCTTGGATACAATGCATTGGGGAACTCTTTAGCATCAAGGCATTAAAGGGCTAGTACTGTGTAATAGGCTCAGTGGTTAGCACTAGTGTTGAGCGAGCACCCGGATGCTCGGGTGCTCTGACCGAGCACCCCCTGAGGCTCGAGTGCTCGGCCGAGCACCCGAGCCCCATTGGAATGAATGGGGCGACACCAGGCACCCCCTGCTCTGATGAGGGGAGGGTGCCTGGTCAATGCCCCCTTCATCTCCGCTATGCCCCCTTCATCTCCGAATGCCCCCTTCAGCTCCGCAATGTCCCCCTTCAGCTCCGCTATGCCCGTCTTCCACAATGTGCCCCTTCATCTCCGCTATGCCCCTCTTCCACAATGTGCCCCTTCATCTCCGCTATGCCCCTCTTCCACAATGTCCCCCTTCATCTCCTCTATGCCATAGAGGAGATGAAGGGGGACATTGTGGAAGAGGGGCATAGCGGAGATGAAGGGGCACATTGTGGAAGAGGGGCATAGCGGAGATGAAGGGGCACATTGTGGAAGACGGGCATAGCGGAGATGAAGGGGGACATTGTGGAAGAGGGGCATAGAGTCTATGCCCCTCTTCCACAATGTCCCCCTTCATCTCCGCAATGCCCCCTTCATCTCCGCAATGCCCCCGTACCTCAAGTCCCTGGTGGTCCAGCGGAGCGTCTTGTGATCTGTGCCTCTTCCGGCACAGATCCCCGCCACCCGAACATGGCGGGAGAGCACATGGCGGTACTCGACGAGTACCGCCATGTGCCGAGCAGAGCGATGCTCGAGCCGATCCGAGCATCGGCCGAGAAGCTCGCTCATCACTAGTTAGCACTATTGCCTTGCAGCTCTGGGATCCTGGGTTCAAATCCCACCAAGGACAACACCTGCAATGAGTTTGTATGTTCTCACCTTGTTTGCGTGGGTTTCCTTCGGGTACTCCGGTTTCCTCCCACACTCCAAAAAACATACTGATAGGTGAATTTAGATTGTGAGCCCCAATGGGGACAGGGACCAATATGAGTGTAAAGCTCTGCGTAATCTGTGTGCGCTATATAAAATAAATAAATAAATAAATATAAAAATAAAAATACTTCGTTGGTAGATTTGTACCCCCCCCCAAAAAAAAAACAAAAAAAAAAACAGATCTGATGATGAATCCAATGTTTGGGAGGGGGCACAACAGAGGGATGTAGAACGAGAGACCCACTGGGCTCTCTCATTGGTCCTGGTGGAAAAAGATTGAGTCATCAGTCTTGCAGTTCAGAGTCCTGTGCAGTGCCGGTCCCCATTGAATCTGTATCATGCTTGAAAGTCTGACTCAAAGGTTCTACAAGGACTGCACAATCCAATCAGGAGATGGTGGGTGTGAGGCAACGGGGAGGGCTGGCAATTTGTGGCTTGGGGGGGGGGGGATACAATCAAGTGTCCCATTATCATTATTATTCCAGCCCAGGGTCCCAGCACACCCCCTTTTGTTAATTTAAAATTGTCATTAATGTTGTGAAGTAGGTGACACCACTAAGTTTACAATTGAAATGGAGATATACTTGTGATACCACAGAGCTTTCAGTTGAAATAAAGCTATGCTATTGATACCGCAGAGCTGATGGTTGAAAGGAAGTTACATCAGCGATACCACAGAGATTTCAATTTAAAGGGATAGTAATGTTGCATAATAAAAGCAGCTCTAATTAATCATCATAGTATTTGGATTTTGGAGAGTGTTATTTCAATTCTGTCAGAGTTGTAGTTCAAGAGTAATTCAATGACAAAGTATCCCCCTCCCGCCCCTTTTACTGATGTAACACTGTTCAGCCAGATCAGCAGGGAGGTGCCCAGGAAGATTGCAGAGAGGGACAATCTTCAATTAAGATAAGGGAAAAACCTGAAAAACTTGTCAAGGGGGGCAGGACTTTCATTGTTCTCATAGGAAGAAGATTGTTCCCTTCTGTTATCTGTCTGGTCTATGGACTGCATTCCACATCTGAGAAGAGATGGCTTACACTAGGTAAAAGGGGCGGGAGGGGAAACTTTGCTTGTGAATATCTCTTAAACCATAAAGGTTTGAGAAATAAGTCATTCTTCATGTTTTTTTAATGCCTACAAAATAAAATAAAGATAAAACGAAGTATTACTATCCCTTTAAGTAAAGGTACACTAATGATACCATAGAGCTTACAGCAGAAATGGGTTATGCTACTAGTATCTTCATTTGGATTGAAGCTCTGTGGTGTCACTTGTGTAGTTCCATTTACAGCAACAAGAGAGACTGAGTGGGACAGTGGCTCACCAGTCCAGACATATGACCAGTTCATGGGGCAATCACCCAATGCCCCCCCAGGCCAGTCCTCCCGTGTGAGGCAAAGACTTCAGGTTAACGTTCCAGCCAAGTGAGTTAGTTTCCTGATGTCAGTGTGGTAAACAAGCATTTTTCAGGCTATAAAGTGTTATGAAGTCTGCTCCCATTGGAGCAGATTCAGTAAAACACAATCGTCTGATTCTCTGGGATGTGGGCAGTTTCTTAACCCCTTAACGACCAGCGGTCGCGGGGTTTGTGGTCCTTTAAGGACCCGATAGAGAATTTCGGCGTGCCACCCCACGTGCACGCCGAACTGAGGGACTGAAAGAGATCGCTCCGATTTTGGAGCGATCAAATTCAGTCCCCGGTATTACTCACCGCGCTCCTGCGGGAGCACGGTGAGTAATAGTACGTGACGTACCAGGACCGTCACTGGTCATTAAGTGCCTGACCAGAGTGATGGTCCGGGTATGTCACCGGACGCTAAGGGGTTAAGAAATCTGCACATTTGTGCTCCTTCCCTATCCATTCCACCTACTCCCTGCCCATTTCTCCTCCTTCCCCAGCCTATTGCCTATAGTTTTACTACTTTCTGAAGCCCCACCCCCGTCACAATTAATCCCCACCCCTTTTGACGCAAATCTCTTCATTTGTCTCCCTCCGTGGAGGCCAGAAGGAAAAGTTCCCAACTATGGGTTTCTGACCAGTATTGAGAACGATGGGCTGTTATTGCTCTTCACCAGTTGTGTTGACTGCGACAAAATACGTGTGGAATACTAAGCTCTCCTAATAATGAACTCCTACTTATCTTAATTTCAGTGCCGGAGTGGTATCCAGTGCATTGCAATGCATATATATATTCAATGTCCTCATGATCAGAGCAGATTGGTGCACTAAAGCTAAGCCGCTGCCCATTCTGAATACTGATTTTCCTCTCTACAGATTTTCAAGAGGCAACTCATCCACAAGTTTATCTTCTATAAACATTTCAAAAACCTATGTAATTTTCTATTCCAATTCACTCACTGGGGCTTAAAAAAAAATATTTACAGTTATGCTTTAGAAGTGCTTTGGATTGAAAATATCACTGTAGTACATGTGTGGATGTATATGAACATTATTACCATCTTTGTACTAAAGCTAACCGACACGTGAGAACATTTTATACTACCGTAGCTACACCGTGAACCCCTCCCTCCTTCTACATTACTAAAGGGAAAAATTGTGTTCAGTATATCTTAAAGAAACAGTAAACTCTATTTCAGAAACCTGTTATAGCATTTTTCATGTTGAGTAAAACAGGGACACCCCCACTGCTGTCAATGGTTTTGTTCAAAATTTAGAACTGTTCAAATTATCAGGATGTGAAGCACAGCGTGATTACTTCCTTAAGTTCAAACTGCCAGGAAGTGACTCAGGAGTATCATCACATTCGTTAGCAAAAAATAAAACAGGATAACTAATTGGAATCTGACCCCTAGAGGGCACTGTTGATGCAACAATACAAGGGTTTAACCCCTTAACAACCACCCGATCCGGCACGGGTAGCTGTCAAGACCACAGCACTTTTTTTTATTTTTTTTTATTTTTTTTATTTTTTATTTTTTTTTAGTATTGTGGGATGGCCGAAGTGATGTGCAGCCTCTCTGCAATCCCAGAATCCCATGACATGCCAGGACTTTCACCAGTCCTTAAGTGCCAGACGTGAGTGACGGTACTGGCACAGCATGGATCCTTAAGAGATTAAACTGTAATATCTCTAGAAATATGAATCTCTCAGCTGTGAGGGTACCATTATTTTACTCAACATAACATATATTTTTCAGTATTCCAACGGATATCATCAAGATATTGTCCTGTTGGCTTATCTCCTGTGGGATTAAACCTGTAGATTAAGCCTGGCTTCATTGTGAACCCCAGAGCACCAACAGGGGTGCAGAACTGGAGTCTGACAGGACACCCTGATTCTCCCCTGATGTGTCAGTGCTGCATTGTTCTGGACAGTTGCCTGTCCTCCATGATGCATGTCTCCATAGACATTCAGTATCTAAAATCCTGTCACAGCGGTAGTGGCTTATTGGAGGGCCAAAAGTTCAAACAATTTTTGGTGGTGGTGACATAACAAGAACCTTTTCGGTTAATGGGCCCCCTTGGATGCCCAACAGATATATATTTAAAATGTGTCCAAAGGCAATATCCACAATCAAAAGAGACCTACAACAAAGAATGTGATGAGCACCCATCAAGAATGAACAAGATAAAATGTCTTGTTCTTACGCATGGTGGCCTCTCAATGATGCTACAAGTCATGTTTTTCACTCCCATGGGCCATTGTAGACAGAAATGTCCATATCCATATCAGACTGGCATGCCCACAGTCAGTCCAGCTCCGAAATGTCAGGCAAATCCTCTAGACACAAGATAATCAATGCAACCATGGCGTGAGGACCAGGGCCAGTTGTGATAGGTAGGCATTCACAAAACTTAACAAAATCATTTTTTTTTAATTGGAATAGATCGACATTTAGTTCCACTGAGGACCACCTTTGCTCCTGTCTATACCTATAGACCAGGGGTGTCCAGTGTGTGGCCTATTGGCCAAATGCGGCCTGTCTGAGATTTAAAAAATATATATATTAAACCTAAATAACTAGTATACATAAACCGGTAGGTCAGTAAGATCCCATGCTTGCCAGCACCATACAGTTTAAGAACAGACGTCCGTTAAATATCCATATTGTCTTTGAATTGATCGATAAATATTTTTGAATAGCTGATAGACTATAATTCCCTATTGTTATCAGTTAAAAAAAAAACTGCAACCCTCACACTTACGGCTTCCTGACCATGTGCTCCACGACTGGAAAAAAAACAATGTCGCCCCCACTATAACGAACTGTTGTGCGTTTACTGTCTTTTGCTTGTTACCCGTAGAGAAACAGATCTACCAAGATGATCCTGACCAACACTGGGTCAAACCATCTACCTCATAAGGGACAAATGTCCCCAGTTACCATTGTTTCTAATAGGTAGTTTAAGCCCTTGATTGCTTGAGAGGCAATGATTTGGAGATGTCTCTAGCACTCAAGGGGATAAATCCTCATTAGAATCAATGGGCATCTTCAGTTGTCCCCTATGGTGCTGCTCGTCTGACCTAGAATTACTCACGTTCTTGGTACATATCCCTTAGAAACTTTCAATTTGTTCACTATAACAAACTGTTTTGCTGAACTTAACAAAAATCCATACGTTTTTGAACTTTTTTTTTTATGTTTGTATTTTCATTGAATATGTCATTCCTTAAATTTTGGGAACATGATGGAAATATTGTAGTATTTTGTTGTCAAATGCAGAAACTTTAAAGGCCACCAAGGTCTTAAACATCGTATTGATTTTGTGAAGCCTTTTCCTCATTGTTATACTGTAACATAATAAAATTTCATTACACCCATCGGAGCCATTGTAACTGGAAAGCTTCAACAACTGATGGAAATGAAATTAAGCTCAGCTTCGGTAATAAAGTACACACTTGTAATAGGATACCGAAAGGTTCCCTTGTTTAAAACTCTAGATTAAAGGGAAATGTACGGAAAGGGCAGGTGTGTTTTTAGGGGACGGCCTCTCATATTTTGCACATCGTAGGTGAGTGACCTTTCAAACGTGTTCTTTTTTTTTTTTTTTTATCAACAAGCAAATAAAGCAGAAAAAAGGACAGAAAAACTTGCTTTGTTTCTCATAATGGTTTATGGATTTTCCCTGCAGGGATGAAAGTCAATTTGTATGATTTTCTGTATCTGAGACAGTTGTTAAAATCAATGAATAGTATTTTTTCCTGAGCTGTTCTTATAATGGGGGAGATTTAGAACTTATTTTATTTTTTTAAAAGCTGCTCTGTGCGTGCAAGCCATTGTTTATTTCTTTTGTGGCAAATGAATATGTGAAGCTGCCAAAAAGAGTTCTGGGTCACTTAGAAATATCCTTGTTTTCCATCAAATGAGTTGCCAAACTAATAGGAAATACAGGTTAGAAATAATGGTTAGAAAGAATGATTTTTAATTGAAATAATAACTGTGTCCTTCAAACTTTGCTTTCTATTTTCAGGAATTACATCCTTGCAAACCTTTGGCATTCTAGCTGTCAGTTTGTTGAGGTAATGTGAAGAGAGTTCATCTCCATTCTTTCTGAAGCACCTCCCACTATTTGGATTGGCTTGATGGGCATGTCTTACATACCATACTGTCAAGCTACTCCCATAACAGAAACAAGGAAATTTCTAAGTGACCCCCAACTTTTCAAAGGGTGTGTGTGTGTGTGTGTGTGTGTGTGTATGTGTAATATATATATAATACCACATCCCTTAACACTTTGAGTGCCAGAGAGGTGCTTAAGGCATTGTTTCAATGAGTTGTGTGCCCTTCTTGCATTCAAAGGGTTAAATGGTTTGAGGCAGGCACACTTTTTGTAGACTGTTCTCATGAAGATTCTCTGTATGCAATGCTATTTCGGCTCTGCAGACGAGTTGTTCGGTCTTGGGACCAGGATCTAAGTCTGTCAGAGCACTGAAGTGGGTAAAAGGGGCGGAAGGGGGAATTTTGAAAGAATATTACACTAAAACTATAAAAGTTAGAGCAACTGAACTTAGATGATTTACTTTATTGTTTTAATATGTACAATATTAAAGATGGTTAAAATTAAGTATTACTATCCCTTTAACATTCACGTGTGTGTGTGTGTGTGTGTGTATGTGTGTAAGTAAACTTTGGATACCTTTCCATGTGGGGTGGGAAGGAGGAGAAGTGGGCAGGAAGTGGTCATAGCAGGGCGGGAAGGAGGAGACGTGGGCAGGAAGTGGTCATAGCAGGGCGGGAAGGAAAAGTGGGCAGGAAGTGGTCATAACAGGGTGGGAAGGAGAAGTGGGCAGGAAGTGGGAGGAACAGGGTGGGAAGGAGAAGTGGGCAGCAAGCGGGAGGAACAGGGTAAGGAGGAGGAGAAGTGGGAAGGAAGTGGGAGGAACAGGGTGAGGAGGAGAAGAAGTGAGAGGAACAGGGTGAGGAGGAGAAGAAGTGGGCAGGAAGTGGGAGGAACAGGGTAAGGAGGACGAGAAGTGGGCAGGAAGTGGGAGGAACAGGGTGAAGAGGAGGAGAAGTGGACAGGAAGTGGGAGGAACAGGGTAAGGAGGACGAAAAGTGGGCAGGAAGTGGTCATAACAGGGTGGGCAGGAAGTGGGAGGAACAGGGTGGGAAGGAGAAGTGGGAAGGAAGCGGGAGGAACAGGGTGAAGAGGATGAGAAGTGGGAGGAACAGGATGAGGAGGAGGAGAAATAGGCAGGAAGTGGTCAGAACAGGGTGGGAAGGAGAAGTGGGCAGGAAGTGGGTGGAACTGGGTGGGAACGAGAAGAAACAAATCACCTCCAGAGAATCCGCCTCTGTCCCTGGTAATTCAGTCTGAAAACGAGAGGCTATGGGACAGATCCATAGTTCCCTGGTATAATTACTTCCCCCAACCTTCTGAAAATCTCATGCAATATCATGGTATGGATATGTGAATGTTACTGTACATTCTTAAACCTTTGAGTTCCAGGGAGTTTGGATACCTCCCTGCCTCTCAAATGGTTAAAACACCTTGTATTTTTACACTAATTTTGTAGCAGAAGCTGTGATATCACCACATACACATGCAATGCATACAAATAGTAATGTAAATATCAGAGCCACAAGATAAATATATTTGTAAAAAAGTGTAAATGCTAAGTCACTCACCCTGGCATTAAACATACTGAGGAAGTAATAGAAAATCCCATTACAAAGACATCCTTGGGTAGAAAATAATAAGTCACATTTATGCAGGGTTTAATTGTGGTGATAAAGCCTCATCATTGTAAGGAAAACAGAAAACAGCATCTCACATCTCTTGGCCAAATACGTATGAAATCATTTTTAGTATGTTTTCGTTCATATTTACAAATTAACTTGAGCATTGGAATATTAATTCTACCACTATTAACTAAGGATTTTTTTTAAAGATTGCTTAACCCATTAAGGACCCATAAAGCGCCAGGGCCGTCACGCCGGTTCCGACACTTAAGGACCGGTGACTACTGTTGTACGTCACGGAGTTCTGGGACACCAGAATTCGTTGAGAAAAAAAAATGCAGCCTGGCCCTTAATGGCTGCCCACGTGCCGGATTGAACGCAATGCATTGCAAAGCAATTTGTTGCGTAACCTTTTGGCACGTAAAGGGTTGAAGTGCTAAGTCCACCCCAAGGACCATATGCAAATACAGTACTGGATTTACATCCCAGGTGCCTCTAGACAAGGCACTCTAAGTGCCCTAAGCTCCTCCCATGATCACACCCCCATTCTTTACATGACTCCACCCCCCTAGTTCCATCCACTGTTCCCTGGATCAGAAAATACACCTAATACTATAATAAGAAGGAAAAAACCTTTAACCACTTGGTTGCGATGGGGATCTCCAGGGCATTGTGGAGATCCCTCTAGAATGCCAGGGGTTAAAGGGACAGTAATGTCCCAAAAATTTTTTTTACAGTTATGTAGAGCTTAAAATATTAATCAAATCGCTCCAAACCCTATCTCTCAAACCTCTATGATTTGAGAGATATAGGGATTCAAAGTTCCCCCCTCCCTTCCCCTCTCCTGATGTCGGCGTCTAGCTGACAGTAGGAGATGCCGGTCCGGAGAATAGCAGGCGGCTCTGCAGGAGAGCTGAAATCACGGTACTTAAACAGAATTTATTAATTGGAAAGATCTACAAAGTGTGTTTTCAAACCAGGCACACTTTTTAGACCTTTCCAATGAATTAATTCTTTTTAGATAACGCGACTTCGGCTCTGCTGCAGAGCCTCCTCGAGTCATACGACTCGATTCTCCTGCTGTCAGCCTTACAGCCGACATCAGGTGAAGGGGAGGGAGGGGGGAACTTTGAATCCCTATATCTCGCACACCATAGCGGTTTGAGAGATAGGGGTTGGAGCGATTTGATTAATATTTGAAACTCTACATAACTGTAAAAAAATTTTTGGGGACATTACTGTACTTTTAACTAATAACCTGTAAAAGGATACAAAACTGATGCAGGGACATTTACAAGGTAAACAAAAGGAAAGTCTTTGCATCAGATCCCGACTTTTAGAAATAAATAACCTTTTAGTCACTATAAATTATGAACAGTGGGGTTTAGTGTCATGTTTTTGACAAAACGCATGGAAAGCTTTCTTGCCCCATTAACATGCCCCCAAATCAGGCAAGTCTCCATTTGTCTTCAAAACGGCCTATGTGTTAAGTTAACCAAATGTCCAGCAGATGTACAGTTTAGGAGGTTTTCACACTTTTTTCTGGGGAAAGTGAAAGCAAAAATCTCCAGTTACGGCTCCGAGCTTCATTAGGATATGTGACCTCACTGTAAACCTTCATTATCATATTAAATGTCACTGTTACTGCAATTTACATCATACTTGGGGAATTCCCCTCTTTGAGAACCCGGAGAGGGCTTATTTGCTACCAGATAGGATAGATGTCAATGATGCTATTCAGGACATAAAAGGGGTGGAGCTTAATCAAGCGGTCAGGGCTTGATCTGCCTGTCATAAAGTAGGTAGGAAGCGGGAAGAACAGGAAGGGAAGGAGAGTAAACTTACAGTAATCACCGCCAGAGAATCAGCCCCTGTTCCCAGCAACCCGTTAATGCGGTCTGAAAAACTGAGGGTCCGAGGGAGGTCCGGACAGTTCCCAGGTATGGTTAACATACAGTAACAAGTATGAATATCTCCTTAACTGTACATGTACTGGTCTTTTGGCTAACATGACTCATAGACCATTTTTAATGCAGCTTTCAAATATGCAAACTTGAGTAAAGGTGACAGATCCACTTAAAATATAAAAAAAACTAATCGTCAGACGAGTAATACATTTTTATATTCTCTTGGTGGACTTCAGTGATATTTTTCTATCCCTAAATATGACCATTTAGAATTTCCATTAGCTTGCTGAGGATTATGGGAACTGTAGTCTAGATACTGGTAGATGCACCTCTACTGTGTAGTTTAGGAAGCCAACCTCCTATGAATATACCATAAACAGAGCTGAGCTAAGAACGAGAGGTCCTCCGTTAAGACTAGAAGAAAGGCACTTTCGACTAAAACAAAGGCAAGGATTTTTTACAGTAAGGGTGGTAAAGCTATGGAATGCTTTGCCTCTGGATGTTGTACTTGCAGATAATGCAACAGCTTTAAAAAAAAAAAAAAAAAAAAATGGATGCCTATCTAGCACAGAACAATATTGAGAATTATGACAGATGGCTTCAATGCAGATAGGATGTTGATCCAGGGAACTATATGACTGACATTTGGAGTCAGGAAGGAATTTTTTTTTACCCACTTGGGACTAATTTGGAAATTGCTCCAGAGGGCTTTTTTTTGCCTTCCTCTGGATCAACAGGGGTGTTTTTGGCATGGGCTGGACTTGATGGACACATGTCTCTTTTTAGCCTCATCATCTATGTTACTAAGTAACTCCTTAGATTATAGAGACCTCTCCAAACCATTTGAAAACAATGCATCACAAAAGTCTTCAGCATCCAAGGGGATAATTTAGTGATCTACAAAGGTAGATACAGCCAAATAGAAGAATCTGATTACTGTAAAGTCAAAATTCTTTTACTAGAATCAATGTCCATTGAATATATCACACTAAATAAAGAACAATCTTTTCCTTTTGGCAATCCTGTAAATGTATTACATTTCTGCTAACATTTGTCATACACCTTTTAAAAGACAAAACAAAACAAAAAAAAAAACTATTGGAATTCACATCTTTTAAAGCTTGGTTTCAATGAATTGTTTTGGGTCCTGAATCAAAAGCTGGCTTATCCTTGACGTAACCCTTTGAATGCCAGAGGGCTTCGCAATGCATTGCGTACCCCCTGACAATGGCATCCATGTTTTTGAAAACTGAAATAGAAAACATGATAGGAAATGTATTTTTTTTTTATTGAATTGTTTTACTCCTTGAAATAGCTTATGCACAAATGGTTCTTACTGTAATGTTCTAAAACATCTTTCGCACTTCTTCTCTGTTTACCCAGTTTTATATCATTTTCTCCCTACGTGCTTGCACTGCAAACGAGCAGCAATTCACAGCCGCTGCTTAGCAGGAGGATATATCATTCTGACAGCTGAAAATGACGAAAACATCTTTCAGAAACTTCTCATACGTTGCTGGTAAATGAGCCACGTCTTTGACCAGTTCCAAAATCTAGTAAAACCATTGAACGTGCGTGCCGCTTGTATTGTTCGAGAAACAGAGCTTTACATATAAAATCAATGGAACAATTCTGGATTAACCCTGTAAGTGCCAGACAGGTATTCAAAGCATTGCAATGCATTGGATACCTCTCTGGCACTCAAAGGGTTAAACACATTGCTCCATGAGAATAAATTAAAAAAAAAAAAAAAGATTTTAAATGGGGGTTTTAACCTCTGGTATGCTAGAAAACAATGCAAAAACATAGCGATTTGTTGACCTTCCCTAGCATTTAACCGTTCCATTCAAATCAAAGGAAATCTGCCGGTTTCTGGTTGCCCCTATCTCTCACTTATTCTGCCCTGATTTACTTTTATACATAAGGCTCATAGGGGGAGATTTATAAAAATGTCATGAAAAATGTGGCATAAAAGTAGCATTTAAAAAGGTTAGGCTAGTTTTGGAAGACTTAACGTGACTTAAATGTAATGCCTTTTTTTAGTAAAATCTAATATTGTAGATATTACAGAAATAAACTGATAAAAGTCCTGTCTCTCAAACTTTTACAGCTTACGAGAAATAAGATTTTAAAGCTTCCCCCATACTGTCCTTTCACAGACGTCAGCCTCTATCCGACAGAAGGAGATCGCAGTCAGAGGCTCTTCAGCAGATCCGAAATATCTCAATCTAAAAATAACTACTTCTTTGGAACGGTCTACAAAGTGTGCTTGCAAACCAGGCACACTTTGTAGACCGTTCCAATTAAGTAGTTATTTTTAGATTGAGATATTTCGAATCTGCTGAAGAGCCGCCATCGAGTCGCACAAATCAAATCTCCTTCTGTCAGCTTTACAGCTGACATCAGTGAAAGCGGAAGGAGGGGTGAACTTTAAAACCTTTTATCTCTCAAACCGTAAATGTTTGAGAGACGGGACTTTCATCAGTTTATTTCTGTAATATCTACAATATTAGATTTTATTAAAAAAAAGACATTACTAACCCTTTAATTGTGTTTCTGAAAAAGCAGCTGACGAAAATGATTGCACAGTGAATATATAAATACATTTTAGTGACAAAATTTTCTTGAGAATCTTCGCTTCAGGTATAATCTGTTCTTAAGCATCCCATGAGTTAACATAAGATTACTAATATCATATTTATAAAGATGCCCTTTCTCATTTATGAATAAGAACTGATGTAAATGCCAGCTGCCATGACTTAACAATAATTCTTAATATACTAATGTTTTATCAATCCACCCCCCCATAATGCTTTCTGAGCTTGAAAGTTATACATCCATTGAGTTCAGCTCTTTAAAGGGGAACTGTCATTCATGCATTTAAAAATGAGGGACTTTGTGCAAACTTGTTTTTTTAGTCCCTAATTCACTGAAAATTACAGAATTATTTTTTTAGTTTAACTGATGAGCCTCCTAGGTTCCTACAGGAGCAGTAAACATGTGTGTATATATATATATATATATATATATATATATATATATATATATATATATATATATATATATATATATATATTTATTTATATAATAAATACACTAGCGAGTGCATGACACTGCCCATTCGATTGGATGTGCCATGCTCTTCAGGAACCCACTGAACTGCTGCAATGATTTTCACAAGAGAGGGCTTATCGCCTCCCTTGATTCGCTGCCTGTGGACGATTTACACCCCTCTGCCGCCCCAGAGTGACAGGACAGCAAACCAGTAACAATGAACTGTGTGTGTGTGTATATATGTGTGTATATATATATATCTATATATATATATATATATATATATATATATATATAATACATACAGGGCTCAAAATTTCCACTCGCCACTAGCCAATGGCTAGTGAAAATTTAGCCCTGGCGAGTAGAAATTCAGCCCTGGTGGGTATGCTATGGCTTGCAGTGGCGAGTAACTTTTCAGGTCTGGCTAGTAGCAAAGGACTTAAAATTATGTGAGATGTAATAATGTGAGATGTAATCATATTGGAATGAAAGTATCCCAGCAGGAAAAGCCATACTGAATATATTTTTCATAAAATAGTGTTCTTGGCACCAAATGCAGAGTTTGTTCCTCAACAGGGGGTCAAATATCTCAAAATGGAGGCAAGAGTAATAATCATTGGGTAGGACTGTGCTTCACACAAAGAGCAGTAGCGCTGTACCACACTTCCTTGTTCTGCCGCATTGCTGGTGCAGGGTCTGGTTATTCCTAGCTGCAGTAAGGAGGAACTTTAATTACTGTCCAAGGGGTGTGGCTTACGTGAATCCAGAAACCCACTATGGGACTTCCATTATTTTATATATAGACTAGTTGAACAGCCCGTTACACAGGCCACAGTGCCACTGCCACCCTGTCGAGGGGCAGTCACGCGCAGTAGAGACTGCTCGCGCCGCGGCTAATACAGAGCTGGACGCTCCTTCGGAGCGCCCAGCTCTGTATCAGCCGCTGCGCGGGCAGTCTCTACTGCGCATGACTGCAGCACGCGCAGCAGTGTGTACTGCGCATGTCGCGGCATTACACACGATTTAGCGAATTATTATATAGGATGGATTATAGTTTACAAGTTTATTTATCTTTATTTATTTGTCAATTTATGAAAAATTGGCAGTACTCAACAGTATTCATCCAGCACCTCCAAGCATGCATTTCAGCTAGACAGAGTGTACGTACCCAGCAAACAGTCGGATTATAGGCTGCACCCAATTATATGCCACAGGGGGAAAAATGTGGCCGTGCCTTTAATTGGGGCAACATGGAAGGTGATTTTGAAAGCTGTTTGAAATGAGTCTGCGTTATCACAAGGTTTTAACAAAGTGAGCAACTCATAAACGTAACCACTTGAGTGCTAGTCATGCGTTGAATGCTTATAAGGTATACCGTGGATTTACACTTAAACCTTTGAGTGAAGTGCAATGTGCTGTGTACCCCCCTCTGGTTAAAATCTTGTGTCCATGGGAGATCAAAGAATTATACAAAGTTTGTCAAGAACTTAAGAGATTCTCTTTAAAATGTAGTTTTTGTTTTCCTCATTCAGACCTGTAACCTAGAGCGCAATACAGGTTTAACCTTGGCTCATAACTAACACACATATATTTTACACTCCCAGTAAATGCTTGCTGTTGATGTTAGTTTCTTTTCCCCATCTTAAATGTTCTCCTGAGTCCTGAAACTACCTGCAGTAATCCTAGCACCAATTTCGGATATAAATTTTGATATGGTTCCAGAGTTACAATATGGGGACTCTAATTCCCAATCCTCAGTGCTATATAATTGTACAGAGTTCAGCCTTACAGATGTCTCCCATGGGCTTCAAAGAGTTGTCAGTAAAAGATATGCCAAACGTATTTATTACTAAGACAATTTCCTTACTGGATAGCTCCCTGTTGTTTATGCGGTATTCCATGCCAAGCTTGGTCAATAAGTGTATATAGATATTCAATCTCCTACTTAATGTACAGGCCGTCCCTAGACTGAATATAAACTAAAGGCAGCAATCTGATTTTTTTTTTCCTCAATATTTTATGCTTAACTTGGAAATATATCTGTAGAGAGATGTGGCTCGAAATCTTTTAACCCCTCAAGGACAATGGACTTACCTGGTATGTCCCGCAAAAACTGTCACTTGGTGACAATGGACGTACCGGGTACGTCCCGGAAATCCGGGTCCCTGCGCGGCTGCACGCAATTTGTGGACTCCGTAATCGTTTGAAGAAAAAAATAAAATGTACCATGGGAGTTAAGTGCCGGCCGCATGTGTGCGTGGCCGGTCACTAAGGGGTTAAATCCGTTGAGTGCCATTGGGCATACCCAAGGAGGAACTTCTCTAAATGATTACAAAACGTGAGTGTGTGTCAGAAGTTAAATGTATATATTCTATTGGTTCTACAGCATCTGTAGGATAACTTATTTAACCCTTTGAGTGCCGGAGAGGTACGGAATGCACTGCACTCAAAGGGTTAATGTCCTTGGTCCTGTGTAGTGGATTCCCCCTTAAGAGGTAGTAATATCAAAATAAAAGTTGAGCTGAGATTAGTACACACAGTTCTTGGAACATTTTGCACTATATTTAGTTACTCACTTTTGTGTAGTTCATCCGCTATCTTTGCTGAAAAGATCCCCCTCCCTCCCGGCAGTGTCACTGATCTGCTCTTGCAGGTCTGGATGGAGCGCGGTGAGGGACAATCTTCAGTAAGCAAAAGGAAAATCCTGCCCTCTTTCATCACGGGGGCGGGGTTTTCCTTATACTTACTGACTGAAGTTTGTCCCTTGCTGCGTCCGTCTGGTCCCATGATCTTTTCAGCTAAGATAGCGGTTGAACTACAGAAAAGTGAGTAACTCTATATAGTGTAAAATGTTTCAAAAATGTTATGTAATAATCGGAACTCAACTTATATTGCGCTATTACTATGCGCTATTACTATCCCTTTAAAGGAGCAGTAAACTTTTTTATGAGAAAATATATATTGTAGAGCTCTTCCTGATGAGTAAAATAAGGATTCTCCCACTGCTGAGGGATACCTATTTCCAGCAGTATTTCAGTTTAAACCTGTGTTTTTTTACATTAGCAGTGCCCTCTAGTGGGCAATTCCAATCATTAATTCTGTTACATTCGAATGGAGAGGAAAGTCAGTGACTTACAGTTCTCCATAGAATGTGATAGAAACTGCTGAGTCACTTCCTGTCAGTTTTGAACTTCCAGGAAGTACACACACAGTAAATTCACTTCCTGATTATTTGAACTGTTATAAATGTTGAATAAAGCAACTGACAGCAGAGTGCCCATTTTTTTACTCCGCAGAAAAAGCTCTATAACATAAATGTTTTCATAAAAATAGTTTACTGCTCCTTTAAGGACCACTTTGATCTCATTAGTCGAGTTGGCGCACGTGACTGATCATGTGTGCTGGGTCACTAAATGGGGGTCTGATTGTGAGCGCTCTGGTCTTGAAGCGGTCAGTTTCAGACCACTGTAGTGCTCAGAGGAAAAAATACGTGATGTGCGAGGACAGTCATCGGACCTTTAGTGATGTTTACAGATGATGGTCCTGGCATGTCACCGGTCACTAAGAGGATAACCCTTTGAGCGCCAGAGGGGTACGCAACGCATTGCAGAGCAATGCGTTGCGTACCCCTCAGGCGCTCAAAGGGTTCATGGTTCAGAGTGTTACATGTATTGTTTTGGTTGTCCGCATCCAAGTAGTTGGATCAACTCTATATGTATGTGATGATTTATGATTTAATATATATTGCTACATATGGTAAAATGGTTACAACCCCCACCCTACTCATACACACTATCTCAATCTCTTTCTAGCTATGCAGGACTGGATTTCCCAATAGGCCGATTAAGATGGGCTAGTCACACCCACATTCTGAATTGTGGGTGTGTCGAGATTGATCTCAATGTCCCTGTGCAAGTTTTATACTCCTTGGATGACTGAGAGTCCACCAGTGCATTTCTCTGCAATGAGTAGGAAATCTCTCTAGCAACCAAGGGGTTGAAGCCTTTTTTTGGCTTTTTTCTTGTTCTAGGCCAAGAGTATTTTCTGTGCTAAGATATAGTGGATGGGTCTGGGGGTGGGGCCATGTGAGGAGTAAGGGGTGTGGTCTAGGTCATAGAAACCTTCTCTGACAGGGGCTTCCTCCATGTGAGCTGGAACGTTCTCATTGGCAAGAGAGCACTCCAGCTCACATGGAGGAATCCTCTGTCATTGGAGGAGGTGAGAATGAGGCACTACTGTACCACAGCCTGTCCTTAACGGACGTCACCGGCTTATTTTTAAAAGGTAAAATCTTGGGCTATACTGCATTACATTAAAGGAGCAGTAAACTTTTTTGTATGAAAAAATACATATTGTATGGCTTTTCCTGTTGAGTAAAATAAGGGTACTCCTGCTGTTGAGAGATTAATATTTCCAGAGGTATTACTGTTTAAACCTTTTTTTACATTAACAATGCCCTCTAGTGGTCAAATTCCAATTAGTAATTCCAATACATTCTAATGGAGAGGAAAGTCAGTGGCATACAGTTCTCCATAGAATGTGATAGAAACTGCTGAGTCACTTCCTGTCACTTAGCACTATCAGGAAGTAAATACACAGTAAATTCACTACCTGGTTATTTGAACTGTATAAATGTTGACTAAAACAACTGACAGTGGTGGGCGTGACCTTGTTTTACTCGGCAGGAAAAGCTGTTTAACATACATGTTTTCATAAAAAAAAGTGTACTGCTCCTTTAAAAAAAAAAAAAATAATAATAAGGATGGAAGATTAACTCAGATAGCACTTTAATATAATAAACACTTTAACAGAGGTGAGAGTTCCCCTTTAAAACCATTTGCACTTGATTGTGAAGCAATGCTTTTGAAACCAATGGCATTCAAAGAGTCAATTCAAGGTTAGGCAACATTTTACACTCCAGCTGTTGGGGAGTAAAGTCATACCTCCCAAGTGTCCCTCTTTAGGAGGGACAGTCCCCCTTTTAGACCCAAATCCCTCTGTCCCTCTTTCCCACCCTGGTGATCCCTGTGTTTAGAAGATCAGATTGTTGGGTGTATATATAAATGTATCTACAGCAATAAAACTCACATTATTGTTTGTTTAAACGTCAGTATATGTGTATATAAATTAGTCTGTATAAATAAAATAGTTAGATCTTGTTATAAGTCATTTATTTGGATACACAAGGAGGTGTCAATAGGTCGTGAAATAGCCTAAAAATTCTCGGTAATGCCGCGCCCCTGCAACACCTCCTAAAACACAAGTGTCCCTCTTTGGCAATTTGAAATGTTGGGAGGTATGTAAACCTTCAGCAATTACCAACCAGAATTGATGAGAGTTTGTCACCAACAGCTGGTGTGCCAAGGGGGTTAACACTTTAAAAGCTGGACACATATTCCACGCACTGCAAAGCAATGGAATGAAAACGTCTTTGGCACCAAGGGGTTGAAGTTTGTGAAATATGAAAGTCAATTCTGAGAATTAACATACTGGTTGGGACGTTAATTCTCAGAATTGACTTTCATCTTTCACAAACTTCAATCCCTTTGCTGCTAAAGATGTTTTCATTCCATTGCTTTGCAATGTGCGGAATATGCATCTAGCTTGACAAGGGTGAACATTTTTACTGAATCAGAACCTACAACCGCCCCTTGAAGACATGTCCTGAATCTATCACCTTTATAACGTTGCTTTTACCTCTGAGTTGTCTTCTGTTTGACATCAGAAAGCTTTTAGTAATAGCATTGTTTTTTTTTTCTGAGGAACGCCTCCCTCTAAAACAGTGGTCGACGACCTTTAATTTAATGGGAGTTACTTTTAATTAATGGAAGATGTACTGAACTACTTTAAAATATATATTGAAAATATGTTTATAACTGTACATATTAAATAATCTCCAAAGCGTTCCATCCCGCACATTCCAATAACAGATGCACGGAAAACAAGTGATCTACAGCTCAAGGTAATAACATTTTGCTACAAGAGACGCATCATTTTTTGCATATGAAACCCATATTCACTACAGAAGATAAAACCTGCAGCTCTCCAGTGAGCCCCATATCTCCTGCTGATAGTGGGGAGACTCAGTGTAAAGATATGTCAACGAACACAAAAATATTTTCACAGTGGCATAACTAATAGCAATTAGTCCCTGAGCAGATGTGCCCCCCTTTAATTTTGGGCCTTGGCATAACTGCACGCTGTGTAATTATGCCACTGTACAGAAGTAGTCTTGACAAGGCATGCAGATTAATCTGTAAGCAAGCAGTTATCGAAGGCTGTTACAGCAGTGTGGGTCAGGCACACTATCAAAATGCTGTGAGCCCTCTACCTGCTTTACTTTCATTCCGGTACCCCAGCCTGTAGTCAAATGGGAAGCAGATGTTAACCACTGAACCTGTCTTGGGCAGGCCAGATAGCTTGATACCCGATTGGACTGGAGAGAGCTACTCACTGGTAGCTGAAGATCTACCATTAATTTGCAAGCCACCTGTTTGAGACCCCTGCTCTAAAACTTTATAAAATCATGTGTATATTTCAAAGATCTCTCCCATGGTAATCAGGTGGTGGGCAGTACTTGTTGGAAGCTTAAAGGAGCAGTAAACTTATTTTTATGAAAACACATATTTTACAGAGCATTTCCTGCTGAATAAAACAAGGTCACTCCCATTGCTGTCAGATGTTTTATTCAAAATTTATAGCAGTTCAAATAATCAGGAAGTGAATTTACTGTGTTTACTTCCTGATAGTTCTAACTGACAGGAAGTAAATTTACTGTGTTTACTTCCTGATAGTTCTAACTGACAGGAAGTGACAGGCAGTTTCTATCACATTCTATGGAGAATTGTATGTCTCTGACTTTTCTGACTTTCCTCTCCATTAGAATCTAACAGAAAATCTCATTAGAATTTGACCACTAGAGGGCACTGCTAATGTAAAAAAACATGGGTTTAAAATGTAATAACTCTGGAAATATAAATCTCTTGTCAGTGGGAATACCCTTATTTTACTCAGTAGGAAAATCCCTACAATATATATTTTTTCATAAAAAAAGTTTACTGCTCCTTTAATAAGAAAGCAACTGCCAGTCAGCACCATGTTTACATCTTGGACTCCTCTAGGCAAGGTGTTTAATATAATTCAGAAGGGGCATTTTTTTTTTTGGAAAAAGAAGACTACTAGGTCAAGAGGTCATAATCTATAGTTAGAGGGTGGCACGTTTAGAAGTAACTTGCATAAGTGCTACTTTACTGAAAGGGTGATAGACTCATGCAACAGCCTCCCAGCAGAGGTGTTAGGGACACACATATTTAGGGAATCCAAAAGTTCCTGGGGTACACACAAGTCTATTCTGAGAATTATGTAAGACTATTTTATTAGTTGGGGAAGTGGGCAGACCGGATGGGCCAGGTTATTATTTTCTGCCATTGAAATTGGTATCTAGGCTACCTTAGCTACCTTTAGCTCTCCTCACATGACCCTGCCCCTAGTCCCATCCACTGATGTCTGGCACAGAAAACTCCTCTACACTCTATAATATGAGCACAAAAAAGTTATTAACTGCTTGGATGCTATAGAGACCTCCAGTCTATTAAAGTGTTAGTAATGTACAAAAAAAACTTTTTTGGCATTTAGAAGAGCTTAAAAAGCTGATCTAAATGCAAAAAAAACATATCTCTCAAACCGCTATGGTTTAAGAGATACGGGCGTTTAAATTTTGATTTCTCCTACTGACAGCTGTAAAGCTGTCAGCAGGAGATCCGTGTCGGTGGACACGCTGGCGCTTGAGAAGTGCCGAGATCCCGTTACTTAC
Organism: Rhinophrynus dorsalis; assembly: GCA_037306005.1. NCBI lineage: Eukaryota > Metazoa > Chordata > Amphibia > Anura > Rhinophrynidae > Rhinophrynus > Rhinophrynus dorsalis. Next base: position 29,664,349 of record CM074718.1, read on the forward strand.
ACGGAATCCCTTCATTGGAATGGTCTAAAACGTGTGCCTGAACACTAGGCCTGAACACCAGGCACATGTTTTAGACCATTCCAATGAATGGATTCTGTGTAAGTAACGAGATCCCGGCACTTCTCAAGCTCCTCAATGTCGACCGACACGGATCTCCTGCTGACAGCTTTACAGCTGTCAGTAGGAGAAATCAAACTTTAAACGCCCGTATCTCTTAAACCATAGCAGTTTGAGAGACGGTTTTTTGCATTTAGATCAGCTTTTTAAGCTCTTCTAAATGCAAAAAAGTTTTTTTGGACATTACTAACACTTTAAGAAACAAAATATCAGAGACATATCTGGTTTCCAAGGGTTTAACCCTATGAGTGCCAGAGGGGCACGCAATGCATTGCTCTGCAATGTGTTGCATACTGTTCTGGCACCCAAAGGATTAAATAACTGCCAGCAAAAGAACACACAAACTAGAAAATCACAAAAACACCTAAAAATGTATCTGGAGTTGCATACTGGGCCAGATTTTCCATTAGGCAGACTAGGCAACTGCCTTAAACTCCACATTTGGGGAGGGGCAGTGCCTGAGTTGTGGGTGTGTCCAGAGCAATGTCGACGTCCCTGCATCAGTTTAATTCCCCTTTACAGCCTATTATTTAACCTCTCGGATGCTAGAGAAATCTTCAACGCAATGCTAAGCAATGTGTTGGACATCTCTCTAGCAACCAAGAGGTTAAAATATTTTCTTTGTCCTTTGCTTATTTGCAATTTAAAATGTTTGAAAATAGTTGACATTTAAAATGCTTTGCCCTTCATCTTGCATCTGGTTTACCCTACAATTTAGATTTTATGCATATTAATCAATGACTCTAATCAACGCATCTGTTGACTTACCTTAGTATTTAAAATACTGTATGAATACTTCCCATTGTAAGACAATGTTACTATCCTGAATTTACTGACAGTCGGCAGCCAGGCTGCAGCTGGACAGGAAGTGCTGCGTTGCTTGCAAGCTCTGAAAGTGAATGAGGCTGATGTAATTGGAAGAGAAGCGATTCTGGTGCAAACCAATACAAATGTGCACTGGTTCAACACTTCGAGTGCCAGAGAGATAAGCAACACATGTGTTGCATAACCCTCTGGCACTCAGTGGGTTAAAAGGGGACTTTAACTCCTTGACTGCCACCACATTGCAACACAATGCATTGGATACCATATCTCTGTAGAATCAAAAGGGTCAACCACTTGATTGATAGAGGTCTCAAATGCATTGTCTCTCCAGCATTCAAGGGGTTAAAAAAAAACCTGGAAATTTGTGCTGGTAGTTTATGGTGGTTTTCCCAAAATTACTGTTCTTCTCCAGCTTCAGTGTAGTAACAGCATCACTAGTATGTTTTCTCTCTCTCTCTCCCTTTCTCTCTCTCTCCCTTTGTCTCTCTCCTTCCCTCCCTCTCTCTCTTCTTTCTCTCTCTCTCTCTCTTTCTCTCTCCTTCCCTCCCTCTCTCTCTTCTCTCTCTCCCTCTCTCTTCTTTCTCTCTCTCTTCTCTCCTCTATCTCTCCCTCTCTCTCTTCTTTCTCTCTCCCTCTCTCTTCTCTCCTCTATCTCTCCCTCTCTCTCTTCTTTCTCTCTCCCTCTCTCTTCTCTCCTCTATCTCTCCCTCTCCTCTCTCTCCCTCTCTCTTCTCTCCTCTATCTCTCCCTCTCTCTCTTCATTCTCTCTCCCTCTCTCTTCTCTCCTCTATCTCTCCCTCTCTCTCTTCATTCTCTCTCCCTCTCTCTTCTCTCCTCTATCTCTCCCTCTCTCTCTTCTCTCTCTCCCTCTCTCTTCTCTCCTCTATCTCTCCCTCTCTCTCTTTATTCTCTCTCCCTCTCTCTTCTCTCCTCTATCTCTCCCTCTCTCTCTTCTCTCTCTCTCCCTCTCTCTTCTCTCCTCTATCTCTCCCTCTCTGTCTTCTCTCTCTCTCCCTCTCTCTTCTCTCCTCTATCTCTCCCTCTCTCTCTTCTCTCTCTCTCCCTCTCTCTTCTCTCCTCTATCTCTCCCTCTCTCTCTTCTCTCTCTCTCCCTCTCTCTCTCCCGCTCCCTCTCTCCTTCTCTCTCTCCCCCTTCCCCTCTCCCGATCTCTCTCTCCCCCTCTCCTTCTCTCTCCCTCTCACTCCCCCTCTTCCCCTCACTCCCCCTCTCATTCTCTCTCTCTCCCCCCCTCTCTCTCTCCCCCTCTCTCTCCCTCTCATTCTCTTTCTCTGTCTCCCCCTCTCCTCTTTCTCTCTCTGTCTCTGTCTCTCTCCCCCCCTGTCTCTCTCTCTCTCTCTCTCCCTCTTACATAACTAGCTATTTCTCATTACTAGGTCCTTAATCTTGTTAATTTTTACTGATCACTTATAGCAGACTGATGTCTCCGGTAAGGATTAGGCACATTGTGACCCTCCAAGGAAGAAAATGACACAAATTATCTAATTGTCCCTCTGTAGGTGGTTCATTTTGGGAGAGCTGTAAAGTGTGATCACAGTCAGTATTTCTGCAGTATCTTCTAATGCGTTAATAGACTTGTTAGTGCTCTCAAGGGGCTCTTTAGACTATATGTGAAATTTGTGTCAAGTCAATCAGTGACCTGTGCAAAATTCACTAAAGAGGTATAAAAAAAAAAGAAAAGGGACACGTTAAACAGAGCGTGTATTTTATCCTCTCTCCTCGCCGCCTTCCTTTTTCTCCTTCGCTTCAGGCAAGATTAAAAAAAAAAAAAAAAGTTTGTGGGGGTGGAAATCCATAATGAGAAAAAATCTGTTTTTCAGAAGAAAATGTGTCCTGAAATTTACTGAATCACCAGGTACTTGGCTTCAAACTTGGTTAAAGAAAAATTATAAAAATATTAAAGGAGAGAATCACTTAAAATGGACAAAAATGCTTTATCTTCCACATTAAATACTTTGTTAAACTGTTAGATCAACGTTAGTCAATTGCTGGACGTTTAGCTGTTGGGGACTTAAAGGAGCAGTAAACTTTTTTTATGAAAAAATATATATTGTAGGGATTTTCCTATTGAGTAAAATAAGGGTACTCCCACTGCAGAGAGGTTTATATTTCCAGAGTTATTACAGTTTAAACCCATGTTTTTTACATTAGCAGTGCCCTCTAGTGGTCAAATTCTAATTAGTTTTCCTGTTAGATTCTAATGGAGAGGAAAGTCAGAAAAGTCAGAGACATACAGTTCTCCGTAGCATGTGATAGAGACTGCCTGTCACTTCCTGTCAGTTAGAACTATCAGGAAGTAAACACAGTAAATTCACTTCCTGTCAGTTAGAACTGTCAGGAAGTAACCACAGTGAATTCACTTCCTGATTATTTGAACTGCTATAAATTTTTAATAAAACATCAACTGTGGGAGTGACCTTGTTTTATTCAGCAGGAAATGCTCTATAAAATATGTGTTTTCATAAAAAATGTTTACTGCTCCTTTAAACTCTCAGTTTAGTCTCCAACACAGGGTCAGTTTTAGGTGGTGCCAAGGATAAAGTGCACTCAGCCTGATATATTTACTGCCCCCACAAACTGAGTTCCCGTTGGGGAGATAAGGTCCATCACCCCAACAATGCCATAGAAGTCCGTCTGTCCTCTGTGGACACCTCTAGATAACCAGCTTCTGGACAGCAAAATAATGCAGAGCGCCAGTATATGACATCATAGCCTGGTGCTCTATATTATTGACCAGATTAAGCCCTGAGCGGGAGCTTGATATAGACGTCTGTGCCAAAGGAGGCACAGACCCAACCCCTGCAGGTAAGACAATTAAATGCCCCTGTCTTTAATGTTGAAGACTCCTTCAGTGTGTTGATTTGTGTTGAAGAAGTCTTTAACGTTGGAAAGGTTTTGTAGCATCCAAGGGGTTAAACCAGGGGTAAACATTTTGCTCTCCATCTGTTGTAAACTACAATTTCCATCATCCCCCCATCCTGCAATTGTCTGTTTGAGGATGATGGAAATTATAGCCTTTATCAGCTGTTGCTTTCTTCTGGATTAAACTTTATTTTTGTAACTGTACAACCAGAAATGAAACGGACTCTGTTTTGTGTGCTGCTGTGTGTAGCCTGAAATGTTAGGGTGGCGCTGTTGCTGCAGCATTCTGTGGACAGCCCTGCTCATTTGATCGTAAACCTCCATAGGATGCTGTGTAGCAACAGCGCCACTGTAAAATTTCAGGCAGTTGGAAGTACAGCACTCAAAAAATTTTAAGTTTGAGTAGCAATAACTTTTCAATAAAACCTACATATAACATCAAGATAATAATTGAATGATTTTCAATATTCTTACTATACCTTTAAGTAAACAAAACCACCAATACAAGTCAATAGAAATTGCTTATCAGAACAAGGTAACAACACAGAAAGGTGACCTTCCTTGTACTAGGGAAAGGGAGGGCTTCACTGTTGGATATATCTTTCCCCATTTAATCTATTTGTTTAACTGGGGTTTAACACTTTGAGTGCCAGAGTGGTATCCAACGCACTGAAAAGTTATTCCAGATTAAAATCGAATCTTTGTTACCGTCTGCTGTATAGTCGTGGCCTCTGCTATTTATTGGTGAGCCTTTGCTGTCACTCATAGCTCTCCGTACAGCGCAGTAGCAACAGAGTTCACGTAACCCCAGCTGCACCATGGGGGATAAAAGATTCGTATTGACTTAAATTGACCTTTTAACCCTGTGAATGCTAGAAAGGTCCCCAACACATTTCTTAGTATTCAAGAGTTTAAAGGTTCCTTTTAAATTGATTGGGGATTTCTATTTCTCCCTTATGGCTCAGTTTCTTTGCTCCCGAATTACTTCAGTTCTTCATAGTGCATAAGTCTTTGTATTGACTGTTTAATTAACCCTTTGAGTACCAAGGGGGTGTCCTAACGCATTGCTCGGCAGTGTTATATAGACCTCTTTGGCACTCAAGGGGTGTAACACATATTATGAAGTAATCAGTTGCACCCCATACCAACGCTCATAGGGTTAAATTGTTGAGCTCTAGCAAAGAGTCATTTTGGGTACAGCACTCTTCAAAAATGGGCTTTAGATTAAAGGGTTAGTAACGTCTAACATTTACTAACCCTAATATTGAGGATATTAAAAAGATTAATATTAATGTGCCAAGTTGTATCTCTCTTACGGTTTGAGAGATATAAGTGCTGAAAGTCTCACCCTCCCTCCCGTTTTCGAGACGTCAGGAGATCCCAGTCCCACATCAGCCGGCGGCTCTTCAGCGGAGCTGAATGAGCGCTATCGAAGAACAAATGCTTCAGTGGAATGGTCTGCAAAGTGTTCTTGCTAACCAAACACACTTTGTAGACCGTTCCAGTGAAGTATCTGTTTTTTGATAGCGCTCATTCAGCTCTGCTGAAGAGCCGCCAAGACGGCCAATACAGGTCCACTGCTGACAGCAAGAGGGGGTACTTTCAGAGCTTTTATCTCTCAAACAGTAAAGGTTTGAGAGATACGACTTGGCACATTAATATCTTTTTAATACCTTCTATATTAGGGTTAGTGAATGTTAGACATTACTAACTCTTTAAGATCTCAATATATTTGTCAGTGTATCTTTATGAACAATACTCTAAATTAAAAAACAAAACAAAACATTATTTTGTTTTGTAAGCAGTTTAAATTGTATCCTCATGGGAGTGACAGATATATTGATGTTGCGTTTCACGGAAAAACATATTTTCAGTCTCTAGCCCTACAAATTCAATGTTTTTTTTTTTCTACAGACGAGACAAACATAATAATGTAATTTTGCTTTCATATGGGAATAACAGTCAGTCTTCGTAATAGAGAAAGGATAAGTATATTTATTTTTGCTTCAAATTAAAACAGGTAATTTAGAAAAGAAACACAGTGACTGTGGATTACATTCAACACTGTGTAATGTATTTTTCTTTACCAAATAGGCTTATAAATGAAAGGTTAATATAACAAAGAGTAGATATGTGCCAGTATAGTTTAATTACTCAGGTGGAAAATTATGCACAGAAAGATCATTATGCTTAAAAGTTGTTGTGACCGTGAATGTTTCTGTTGTTCAGTTTTTACTTGCCAGACAATTTACAATACCCCTTAGTGCTGCAAAAGTGCCGTGTACAATTTTTAGGACTCTTCACATGGGCTACAAATGTAGCAGACTCCCTGCTAGGTAGGGATGGGAGAAAAGTAACATTTTTTTCCACAGGGTGGAAGGTCCTTATGTGTGGTTCTGTGGCTTGTGATACAAGGATGGGGGGTCAGTATGTGTGGTGCTGTGGCTATTGTGGGACAAGAATGGGGGGGTCAGTATGTGTGGTTCTATGGCTATTGTGGGACAAGGATGGTGGGGCAGTATGTGTCGTTCTTTGGCTGTTGTGGGACAAGAATGGGGGGTCAGTATGTGTCGTTCTTTGGCTGTTGTGGGACAAGGATAGGGGGTCAGTATGTGTGGTTCTGTGGCTATTGTAGGGCAAGGATTAGGGGTCAGTATGTGTGGTTCTATGGCTATTGTGGGACAAGGATAGGTAGTCAGTATGTGTGGATCTATGGCTATTGTGGGACAAGGAATAGAGGTCAGTATGTGCAGATCTATGGCTATTGTGGGACAAGGATAGGTGGTCCCTATGTGTGTTTCTATGGCTATTGTGGGACAAGGATGGGGGGGGTCACTATGTGTGTTTCTATGGCTATTGTGGGACAAGGATGGGGGGGGTCACTGTGTGTTTCTATGGCTATTGTGGGACAAGGATGGGGGGTCTGTATATGTGGTTCTATGGCTATTTGGGGACAAGGATAGGTGGTCCCTATGTGTGTTTCTATGGCTATTGTGGGACAAGGATGGGGGGGGTCACTATGTGTGTTTCTATGGCTATTGTGGGACAAGGATGGGGGGGGTCACTGTGTGTTTCTATGGCTATTGTGGGACAAGGATGGGGGGTCTGTATATGTGGTTCTATGGCTATTTGGGGACAAGGATGAGGGGGTCAGTACATGTGGTTCTATATGGCTAATGAGGGACAAGGTTGGGGGAGTCAGTATGTGTGGTTCTGTGGCTATTGTGGGACAAGGATGGGGGGTCAGTATGTGTGGTTCTGTGGCTATTGTGGGACAAGGATGGGGAGTCAGTATGTGTGGTTCTGTGGCTATTGTGGGACAAGGATGAGGGGGTCAGTACGTGTGGTTCTATGGCTATTGTGGGACAAGGATGGGGGGTCAGTATATATGGTTCTATATGGTTATTGTGGGACAAAGATGGGGCTCAGTATGTGTGGTTCTTTGGCTACTGTGGGATAGTATTGTGGGGTCATTATATGTGAATCAGTAGCTACCAGTGCAGTGGGACAAGGCTGGGGGTCAGGATGTGGTTCTTTGGCTCCCCTGGGGCAGTACTGGGGGTCAATATGTGTGATTCTATCACTACCAGTGTTTTGGACAAGGCTGGTGCAGGTCAGTATGTGCAGTTCTATGGCTACCAAGGAACAGTAACAACGGAAAAGCAATATTCACAAGATAACGGTCAGCTAAAAGTATTTAACCCTTTGAGTGCCAGGCTGGTATCAAACGCATTGCTTAGCAGTGCATTGGATACCCCTCTGGCACCTAAAGGGTTCAACTTTTGAAGAAACAGAATAGGCGTTGCAAAATGTTACAATACATAAAGTTCCATAATTCTTAACTGGTACAATGTAAATTATGTAGGAAGCCAAGGCGACTTTGACAGCATGATATCATACTGAAAAATTTTAGCTTGAAAAATAGATGAGGTAATTTGGATTACATGCAGAAGTTACATGACCAGACTGACATAGACTGCACAGGGGTCAAACCTCGCTAATCATTCTTTATTCCCGTTTCGATAGCGCCCACATAGTATAGCAACACTGGAGAGGTCTGACTGAACATAATCCAAGTTCAGCGGTGCTCTGCGTGGCATTGGGTGCTAATGTATCAGGTAGGGAGGGAAAGGGGCAATTGCACTTAGGAATTTAAACCTTGCTGAAAATGTCCTGAGCCTCGTTCTTGCGGAAACACTAGTCCTTATGTCTAAGAGCACAGTGGAGCAATTCTGTGCAGACTAACTGCACTTTACATGACCGATAAAACGTCTCCTTTTAATCAATTGGATGTTTGAACCCCTTGAATGAGATAGAGGTGTCCAACATATTGCAAAGCTTCAATAGCATTCAATGGATTATAAACCTTTATTGTGGGGATTTTAAATTGTCCCCTTCAATGTAGTTGGCTTTTGCCATTGTCGCTTCATAGCATACTAGTTGAACAGCCCGTTACACGGGCCACAGTGCCACTGCCACCTGGTCAAGGGGCAGTCAAGCGCAGTGGAGACTGCCCGCGCCGCGGCTGATACAGAGCTGGACGCTCCTTCGGAGCGCCCAGCTCTGTATCAGCCGCGGCACGGGCAGTGTCTACTGCACATGACTGCAGCACGCGCAGCAGTGTGTACTGCGCATGTCGGGCGTTACACACGATTTAGCGAATTATTATATAGGATTGGCTGCTTAACTTGACAGATACGGAATAAATGTTTTTTTTGCTTTTGTTTTTTTTTTTTTAATCCCTTAGATTCCTTTAGCCTAGGAATGTCCATATGTGGTCCTCAAGGTCTACTAACAGAATTGAACCCTTTGAACAGGGGTACCCAATGCATACCCTTAAGGATTTCCATGCTGGAGACCCTGTGGATTAGTCAAAATGAATGAACCAAGGATTAACTCACCTGGGCGTAATCAGGGATGTCCTTAAATCCTGCCCTGTTGCTAGCCTCTGAGGATGGAACTTGAGCACAAATAAACAAAAACCATCCCATGTATCGCACCACCGTCACATAGTACGTATATCAAACAGACTTCATTTAAAACATTGCACTTTATTTCAAATACGTATTAAAATCATACTTGCTGTTTGTGATATCAACGAAGAACAAATGGAGAATGAATAGGGTGAGACTTACAGAGTCAGTACAGCAGTTGTTACATTAATGAGCTGTATCTGTTTTGGATAAAAATTATACTAGTAATGGAGGTGCCCTTGTTTATTCTCTGCAGGAAAAAAACCTATAATATGTTTTTCAAATGAATAAAACAAATGCTGTTTATAAAAAATAAAAAAAAAAAAACACCTGGTTCACTCACCTTTAGTTAGGACTGTTTGCTTTTAAAAGCCAAAGTACTATGCTTAATACACGTATATAGTTTTGTAATATTCTTACAAAGAAAAGGGGATACAGCGAGTGAATATTTAATGTATATACACTGTATTATTCAGTGTACCGTCTAGTGAAATATACACTGACATATAGCTTTCACCGTCGGTTTGGGTAGAGCTGTTTGTAATACATATTGTATCTGTAAATGTTTAATATCTCTGGGAAATGACCATAAATAACAATTTCTTGTGTTCGACACCAAGTCCCCCTGCAGTCTTGTATTACATATCAAGAAAACAGGAAAAAAAAGGAAATAAGATCTTAGTCTCCCCGTTCTTATAAGTCTTTAAGGACCGCGTGCCGTGTTATGACCATCACGCGGTTTTGCCTTAAGGATCAGTGACGGTCATAGCATGTCACATCCTCCAAGAGCACTGTAAGTAAAAACGGGGACTGAAACTGACCGCTGCAAGACTGGAGTGGTCTCTCCCAATCCTTCAATGTACCAGCTTGTTGGAACAACCAAAGTGGTCCTTAAGGGAAGGCTACTTCCCTGGACCCTGGTCCTCAAGGAGTTAAAGGGATAGTAATACTTAAAATGTAAAAAAAAAAATATGTTGTAGGGTTTATCCCCCTGAGTAAAACAAGAGTAGTCCCACTGCTGAAAGATGTTTCATTCAAAAGTAAATTTTTTAGGTGCAATATCACAGTGGCCTGAAATTGTACAGTGGTGCTGTTGCTACATGATCCTATGGACAGCTCTGGTCCCAGGACCATAAATCTCCATAGGATGGTGTAGCAACAGCGCCACTGTACAATTTCAGGCCACTGTGATATTGCAGCTAAAAAATTCAACTTTGAAAATTAATAACTTTTGAATGAAACACCTTTCAGCAGTGGGAGTACTCTTGTTTTACTTAGGGGGATAAACCCTACAACATATTTTTTTTACATTTTAAGTATTACTATCCCTTTAATGAATCTTGTGTACTTTGGGGGGACTGGAATAATTCTGGGGCAAACCAAATTCTCTTTAGGGGATGGAAACACATTCCTGATTTTTTTTTTTTTTTTTTTTTATTAAAGGAGCAGTAAACTTTTTTTTTATGAAACCATTTGTTATAGAGCTTTGTCTGCTAAGTAAAACAAGGTCACTCTAATTGCTTTCAGTTGTTTTATTCAACATATGTAATGGTTCAAATAATCAAGAAGTTAATTTACTGTGCATTTACTTCCTGATAGTTCTAACGAACAGGAAGTGACTCAGCAGTCTCTATCACATTCTATGGAGGACTGTAAGACACTGACTTTCCTCTCCATTAGAATGTAACAGAATTACTGATTGGAATTTGACCACTAGAGGGCTTTGCTACTGTAAAAAAAACCCACAGGTTTAAATTGTAATAGCACTGGAAATATGCATCTCTCAGCAGTGGGAGTATCCTTATTTTACTCAACAGGAAAAGCCCTACAATATATATATTTTTTTTCACCAAAAAAGTTTACTGCTCCTTTAAATGAAACATTTATCAGCTTAAATGCTACAAAGGCCTTCATCGCCATACATTGGACTTTCTAGTGTTCAAGTGGATAAATGGATCATTTAATTGAATGGGAAATTTGGGAATGGTTTTCCACAGAATTGCCCCAGTTCTCCATAGTAAATCATTCTCAGAAGCAATCCTTTGCAGACCTCTCTGGTATTCAATACGTTAAAAACCCTATGTAAATTAAACATAATATTTATGAAATCAAACATAATTTTTATGCATCCCCTCCCGTTGTGCTTAATGCATCAGCCGCTGTACTCACAGACGCACTGAGAAAACGGCGCATCGTAAAGTTGTTTTTACAATCTTCTACTTGTAAGTTGCCATTAAATAGATACCCTAAACATCTTGAGTAAAATCCATAGACTTTGCATCATAAAAGATTTAAAATGTAGGAATGTTGACAGCTCTTTAGTCATTACCTTTTAAGAAAGGTTCTCAAGTGGCTTTTTTGTAATTGCTTCAAGTTTATGATATCATGCAGTCAACAAAATGTAAATTGAACTGCGCTTTACCAGGGACAAGAAAATGACAAGTCGTTTACAGAAAAGATTAAACCTTGCTTATTTTTCATGTAAAACTTGTATATTTTGATGTAAGGTACATTAAGTTGCACAAATTTGCAGTGTGATGTTTTATTTGCATAAACATTAATACAGTTGCCTTCCTTAAGTACAATGTGTCTAGTGGATAATGGGGCATTTAGATTGTATATCCACTGCTGTCAAAATAGTTGGCTCACTGGACCAAGCAACATAAGAATTTGAGATGAGAGAGAGCCACCTTGTGAGCAGGGCTGGACTTGCACATCAGAATGCGCAAGGCACTATAAGCAGCCTTCAATCTGCCTAATACAACACCCCCACTCACATAAATGTATAGCTCTCCACCATGGGCGGATTGTCCTATCGGGGGATCGGGCATCCCCCGGTGGGCCGCTAGATCATGGGCCGGTTGGCGAGATCAGAGGATTTCACTTGGCTGGCCCACAATATTTTGGAGCAGATGTCTGTGCTGCCACCGGCACAGGCGCTCTCAGTGACAGTCCTCGCTGTGTACAAAATATAGTAATACAGCACAATTTTTTTCAGCTTGCACTTATTCAGCCTTGTGAGTGCCAAAGGGGAAGGAATCCCATTTTTGTAAATTGCTTAAACTGTAAATTGCATAAACTTAATTGACCCTTTTAGTGTAAGAGGGGTACGCAACGCATTGCTTTGCAATGTGTTGCGTACTCCTCTGGCACTCAAGGGGTTAACCAATTGATTACCGGAGAAGTGACTACCGGATATATATATAATCAGCTAGTGGGCCAGTGGGCCAAAATCCCCCGGGCTGGTATTCCACTACAATCCACCCCTGCTCTCCACATACTGTACTCTTCAGGATTACAGCTAGTGCCGTAAACTCCAAAGAGATGGTTAAATCAGTTGATGGCGGATATGGAGCCACTGATTTCCTATTGGCTAATGAGTCACATTGACCCGCTCAACCAACAAGAATGAGGCTGCAATCAGTAGTTTCACATTATAAGAAATTGGACAAGAATCCCAAACCAACCTTTTCTCAGAAGTCTGTAATTTAATAATGATGTAGGCAGAATTGGATACCCCTTTTACACTTAGGTCCAAGCAGACTAATTTAACTCTATCATGAAAAGTGCATTACATCCTAGCTATGAAAAATTAATACTTTGTAGAGGTTTTCCCACAGCCTAAAGCAAGGGTACTCTGAATGCGTGGTGGTGATCAGTTGAAAAGTTGCTAAAAAGAAAACTTTGCATTTTTCTGGTAGCCTGTGTTTTGCTGCTAGGTGGCGCTGTTGGTACAACCATCCATGGGAAGCTTGTGTCTTGACACTCATCCTTTACAGGACGTAATAACAATAGTGTCACCTGGCTACTAAACATCTTGAACTCAAACTATCAAAACAGTAAATTCTAAAGCTATAAATGAAGATCTTTCTTCTGAGACTGGTGGCCAGGCGTGCATGCAGACATCTTGTCTTAGAGACATCTGCCACCTGTGCTGTCCTTCCCGGTCCCCTTCATGGTACCTTAAGGTAACAGGAAGAGACTGACGGCACAGATGCCTCTGAAGCAGGAAGCCTGACCGTCAGTCTCAGAAGAAGTAGGATTTCTTCATAACACGGTACTTATGATCGATAATAGCACTATTTCTAAGCATATCGCTAAATACCTAATTTTTGGGGTGGTGGGGCTTTCTTTAGGGTGATCCTTCCATTTTAATATAATTATATTTTAAAGCCTCCCCCTCCTGCCCCTTTTCCCAATGTCATTCATTTTCCTTCAGATCTGAAATCTGTACAGATCACAGTGAGAGACAATATTGTGTATGTGTCTCTATAAGGAGTTCCTTGACAAAGGGGAGCGCGGTTTACCTAACGCTAACACAATACTGTCCCTCATTATGATCCGTCCGGACTGGCTGTCTGATCTGAAGGAAACAGTGATTTGGGAAAATGGGCGGAAACGAATCCTTAAAGGAGCAGTAAACTTTTTTTATGAAAAAATATATATTGTAGGGATTTTCCTACTGCATAAAATAAGGGTACACCCACTGCCGAGAGATTTCTATTTCCAGAGTTATTACAGTTTAAACCCTTGTTTTTTTACATTAGCAGTTCCCTCTAGTGGTCAAATTCCAATTAGATTTCCTGTTAGATTCTAATGGAGAGGAAAGTCAGAGCCATACAGTTCTCCATAGAATGTGATAGAAACTGCCGAATCACTTCCTGTCAGTTAGAACTATCAGGAAGTAAACACAGTAAATTCACTTCCTGTCAGAACTATCAGGAAGTAAACACAGTAAATTCACTTCCTGATTATTTAAACTGCTATAAATTTTGAATAAAACATCTGACAGTGATGGGAGTGACCTTGTTTTATTCAGTGGGAAATTCTCTGTAAAATATGTGTTTTCGTAAAAAAAAGTTTACTGCTCCTTTAAACTATAGGATTACAAAAAAACTATACTGATATGAACATTGCCAAAGGTATGGAACATTATTAAAAGTATAAGGAATTATCTGATATTAGTAACCCTTAAATAACATATGAAATAAATCTGTCCATTTGGGGGTTTCCTTGTTTTACTGTATAGGAAAGGTCTTCCTACATATATATGTTTTTTCTTATTTAGGGTTTACTTTGACTGGTTCAGTCAAAATGACTGGTGATATCCTTAACCCTTTGAGTGCTAGAGGGGTATGCATGCATTGCTTTGCAATGCGTTGTGTACCCCTCTGGCATTCAAAGGATTAAACCCTGCCCTGTCTGCAGACCTTGGAGACCATTTTTTTTTTTTCTCAACAATTTCAATAAGCTTTATTAAAGACTAGCAACATGGGACGGCGTTGCCCGTCATGTTATGACCATTGGGCGCACGTGTTTGAAATGCAGACACACTGATAAACACAGACATATGCAGCATACAGGCAGACACATACCATACATCCCAAGTGTCCCTCTTTGAGGGCCAAATCCCTCTGTCCCTCTTTCCCACCCTGTTGTCCCTCTTTTTAGGAGGTCAGACTGTGTGCAGGGCCGGCTCCACCTATAGGCGAGGTAGGCGCCGGCCTAGGGCGCACACATACTGGGGGCGCGGGCATGCAGCGGAGAAGAGCTGCACCCACACACCACGCCAGGAACCACAACACAGTCAGGTCTGTGTTGCTACAGCGCTCCCTCATCTGGTCGGATCTTTAGTAATGCAGAGCGCGCTGGGAGTCATGATCTCCCGCCGCGCTCTGCATTACTGAAGAGAAGACTGCGCGGGAGATACAGGTATGTGATGGGGGGCAAGTTGGAGCTGAGGGGGCATAGTGGAGCTGAGGGGTCAAGTTGGAGCAGATGTGGGGCAAAGTGGAGATGATGGGGGCAAGTTGGAGCTGTTAGGGGAAAGCTGGAGCTGAGGGGGCATAGTGGAGCTGGTGGGGGCAAGTTGGAGATGATGGGGGCAAGTTTGAGCTGATGAGGGTCAAAGTGGAGCTGAGGGGGGGCACGTTGGAGCTGAGGGGGGGCAAGTGGAGCTGAGGGGGGGCAAAGTGGAGCTGGTGGGGCAAGTTGGAGCGGATGGGGGGGCAAGTTGGAGCGGATGGGGGCAAGTTGGAGCTGCTGGGGGCATAGTGGAGCTGATAGTGGAAAGTTGGAGCTGAGAGGGCATAGTGGAGCTGGTGGGGGCAAGTTGGAGCGGATGGGGGCAAGTTGGAGCGGATGGGGGCAAAGTGGAGCTGATGGGGGTAAGTTGGAGAGGATGGGGGGCAAAGTGGAGCTGATGGGGGTAAGTTGGAGCTGAGGGGGTAAAGTGAAGCTGAGGGGGCAAAATGGAGCTGGTGGGGGCACGTTGGAGCTGATGGGGGCAAGTTGGAGTTGATAGGGGCAAAGTGGAGCTGGTGGGCCAAAGTGAAGCTGATAAGGGGCAAGTTGGAGCTGGTGGGGGGCATCTCTTACAGGCATCTCCAGAACAGGGGCAGAGTGGCTCAGGGGGCAGAGAGAGGACAATCATGAAAAGAGGTTGGGTATAAGTAGGCAGGGTATAAAGGGGTGGGACACAAGGGGCGGAGCGAAATGGGCGGCAAAATTAGGTTTTGCCTAGGGTGGCAAAAATCCTTGCACCAGCCCTGACTGTGTGGTGTGTATTACTTTGCTCTACAGCAATAAAGCAATAAACTTCAGTATATGTGTTTATACATTAGTGTGTGCAAATAAAATACTTTGGTCTTGAACTAAATCGTTTATTCAGTTACATAAATAGCCAGTAATAGGTCATGAAATAACCTAAAAATTCTTACTAATGCCCCGCCCACCAGCCACACCCCCAATAATATTACCTAAAACTAACGTGTCCCTCTTTGGCCCTGTGAAATGTTGGGAGGTATGCACATACACACAGTGAGCGGCAGAAACATGCAAAAGACATGTACACACAGACACACTGGAGATGCACACATGGACACACACATGTAACAGAGATGTACACAAACACACACGCAACATATATGAGCAGAAACACATGTGCTCATGAGTTGTGTACCCCTCTGGCACTCAAAGGGTTAAGGTATAGAGAGGCATGTCAGAGTTAAATAGCAGTGGGAAGTGTGTTCATACCTGGGAACACTGACTTGTGAAGTCCCTAGAGGGGACTGATGTGGTGCTGATGTGGAGAGACAAATGGGGCAATCTGGATTAAAAGTGGGCGGGGCTTAATCGCGAGTAGGGGGCGGGGCTTAACATAAATGTGAAAAAGTGTTAGTAATAGGCTGGGGAAGGAGGAGAAGTGGGAGGGGAATGCAAGTTTACAGTGTGAGGGGTTTGAACACACTCCATGAGGGGTAAAACTTGATACAGAACCCTGTGGCAGTCAGTGGGTTAAGTGTGAATCTGATGGCTGGCTGTCCTGTGTCTTGCATGGCAAATGGTGACAGTGAAGAAGTAATTCAGCAATGAGGGCCTACCTTAACCCTTTGAGTGCCATTTTGTTCCCCTGCTGATGCAGCACCGTTCAGTGGCTTTACTACAGGTCCTGCTGAGGCCACTGGGAGTCAAGGTGAGTGACTGTGTGTCAGCCATCTTTCTTTCTGGCTTTGTGTGTGTGTATGGGTGTTTGGTGCTGTGTGAGTGAGGCATGTGTGTGTTATACCTGGGAATTTTTACTTGTGGAGTCCCTCATGTGGTGCTGATGTGGAGAGAGCAATGGGGCAATCTGGGTTAAAAGGGGGCGGGGCTTAATCGCGAGTAGGGGGCGGGGCTTAACATAAATATGGAAAAGTGTTAGTAATAGGCTGGGGAAGGAGGAGAAGTGGGAGAGAAATGCAAGTTTACAGTGTGAGGAGTTTGAACACACTCCCTGAGGGGTAAAACTTGATACACAACCCTGTGGCAGTCAGTGGGTTAAGTGTGAATCTGATGGCTGTCTGTCCTGTGTCTTGCATGGCAAATGATGACAGTGAAGAAATAATTGAGCAATGAGGACCTACCTTAACCCTTTGAGTGCAATTTTGTTCCTCTGGTGCTGCACTACAGGTCCTGCTGAGGCCTCTGGGAGTCAGGGTGAGTGACTGTGTGTGTGTGTCAGCCATATGTATTCCTGGCTTTGTGTGTGTATGTGGTGCTGTGTGTGTGAGTGGGGGCATGTCTGCTTGGTGCTGTGTGAGTGGGGCATGTGTGTGTGTGTGGTGCTGTGTGAGTGGGGCATGTGTGTGTGGTGGTCTGTGTGTGTGAGTGGGACATGTGTGTGTTTGTGTGGTGCTGTGTGAGTGGGGCATGTGTGTTTGTCTGTGGTGTAGGAGCAAGTGGCGGCCATATTGTTTTTTTCTGACTTTGATAGTGGTGGGCGGGCTGCATAGTGGGGGTGGGCCAACTCCCTGCATGATTGAATCACCCAATGGGAACAGAAACTCCTCCTTAATACCACCCCTGGGTGTGTTTTGGCAGGCACAAAGTCTTCTTTTATATATATAGATAACTGTACATTCCAGTTGAAAAAAGTACATTCATACATCAGAAAGGACCATAACATGCAGAAAGTCGAGCAACTACAGTAAAAACAGGGTAATCAGGTTGAGCTTGAGAAAGCCAGGTCTGTATAAAGGAGAGGAAGGTCTAAACCAGTGGTTCTCAACCCATGCCCTCAGTAGCTACTAACAGGCCAGGATTTGAGAATTTCCTTTTAAGAGCACAGGTGAGTTAATCAATGTGAATGAGACTCTGATCACATGATTTCCTTGTTAGAGTACAGGCGAGTTAATCAATGTGAATGAGCCTCTGATCACATGATTTCCTTGTTAGAACACAGGTGAGTTAATCAAAGTGAATGAGCCTCTGATCACATGATTTCCTTGTTAGAGCACAGGTGAGTTAATCAATGTGAATGAGCCTCTGATCACATGATTTCCTTGTTAGAACACAGGTGAGTTAATCAAAGTGAATGAGCCTCTGATCACATGATTTCCTTGTTAGAGCACAGGTGAGTTAATCAATGTGAATGAGCCTCTGATCACCACACCTGTGTTCTAGCAGAGAAATCCCTCAGTCCTGGCCTGTTAGTGGCCACTGAGGGCAGCAGTTGAGAACCTCTGGTCTAAACTGTTTATGTTCTAGCATAGGGAAGAAGATGGAAAAGGAAAATCAGAGTGAATGTAAAGAGGGGAAATGAAAAATGTAGGAGGGAGAAAAAATTTTTTGGGGAGACCAATCTTCAACATTCCCTGGTCTAACGTAACATATTTTCATAATCCTGGTTGCAAAATGAAAATAGTCTCCAATCACTGAAATGGGTGACATATGTTTAGCCACAAACATAAAACCTCATTTCAGCGTCAGTGTTTGAGTTTCGGCTTATAGGGTTTAAAGCTTCCTGCAGCTGTTCCTTCTCATTGTGACTTTTTAATTAAGGAACAGAGGAATATAGATGGCAAAAAAGCAATAAAATCAACCCAATGGATAGCTTTTTTCATTGTATTGTTAGTTACTGACATTTTTTTTTTTAAATATATATTTAAACAGATAGTAATGTCGATAGCTGGGAACTTCTCTAATAGGGTTACCTGGAGATCTCTCTGTTATTAACCCTGCAATTGTATTAACCATTTGACTGCCAGAATGGTGCACAATGCATTGCTTTGCAATGGGTTGTCCTACCTCTCTGGCACTCAAAGAGTTAAAGGGATAGTAATACTTGGAAATTACTAATCCCCATATTGTAGCTTTGTTAAAAAGAAACTTATTGCCCCAGTGTCTTCTCTCAAACCCTTATGGTTTGAGAGATCATAGCGCTCGAAGTTCCCCCTCCCTGACTGAACGCTGAACGCTGACTGCAGGGATATCCGGTATTACTTGCATCAGGCGGCTCTGCAGCATTGCCGAGATAGCGTTTATAAAAAAGAAATCTTTCACTAAAACGGTCTTCTACGTGTGCTTGCAAACCAAGGAAAATTACCAAGAAGAAAAGTGGATATAAATGTGGTACTCCCTTTCCTCACCATTAACTATTATCAAGATAATAATAACATAGTGTATAACTAGTATCACAAAAATATAGATTTATTAACTGACTCATCCTGTATAATAATTTGCTAAAAAGTTTGTCACCATGCAGTCATGCTCAGTAGAGACTGCAGTCATGCGTAGTACTGACTGCCCGAATTCGCTGCTCATGACTGCAGAGTGGCCAGTAAGAAGGCAGGATCCAGCCACCAGCCGAGGTTGCTGGGTGGCTCTGTGGCCGTGTACACAGGCTTTTCAACTAGTAAATTATAAAAGCCCCAGGATTGAGCCGGATCCCATAGCTTAGCGCTCTCCTATTACCTAACAACAACACCCGGGAGATAGTAGATTTCACTATCCCAAAAACTATAAAACCAACCCATCTCTAAAGATGCCCTGCATCTGTATCAATATTGCTTATTGATACTAGTTATACACTGTTATTATCATCTTGTTAATAGTTAACGGTGAGGAAGGTGAGTGCCACATTTCAATCCTCTTTCCTTGTTGGTAATTTTTCTATGTTAGTGTGTTTGGATAGTAAGCACCCTATGTATGACATGCACAGGAACTTCACAAGATTTAATTAGGTGTGCGGGATCGTATATATAATGTGTAGTGCAATGGAACTGCATGAAAAAAGTGGGGTTTTACTGGACTTTACATTATACCATCTCAATGTTTTTCATTTTTCTCCCAGAATTGTTTTCTCAGTATAAACAGCAGACACAAGCAGGTCTGTGTTTACATCCCAGTTACCACTACGTAAGGCACCCTAGGTGCCCTTCATTCCGCCCATGACCACACCCTCACTGTTCATTCATATAACTTTGCCCCCAAAATCATTTACTATTTCCTGGCACAGAAAATATCCTTGGCCTATGACAAGCAAAGACAAAAATGCCTTTAACTCCTTGGCTGCTAGAGAGATCTCAGACGCATTGCTCTGTGAAAGATTTATCTGATTGTCACTGGTGGGATGGCCACTGTACAGCTCAGTACCAAAAGGCTGTCAGTCACCTCCCCTCCTCCTTCAGAGACTCACAAATCAATACACGCCAGGTCACCTGGAGATTTGTGCGCGTCTGAAGGAGGAGGGAACGAGGCACAACATGGGCGCAGTAGAGGAGGTGATTGACAGCCTTTGGTACTGAGCTCTACCATGGCAATCCCACCAGTGACGTCAGTTTGATCACTCCTGCTCTCCATACTAAGTATAACCTCCGCTCCACCGCAAACAACTCACTGACTATTCCACACTACCTGAGCAGTATGATCACTCCAGCTCTCCATACTAACTATAACCTCCGCTCCACCACAAACAACTCGCTACGTATACCACAATACAAGAAAGAAAGAAGCACGAAGATCTGCCTTCTCCTTCAGAGCTCCAAAGGCCTGTAACAATCTGCCTGACATAATTAGATCTGCTCCCAGTCTAAAATCCTTAAAAGTAAATGCTTATTTATATCTAAAAACAGAGTGTAACTGTTTATAATTCTAAAATTTCCGTATGTATGTATATTCATATGTGTATGTATATTTAATAACATGTAATATAATGTTTCTCAATTTGTGTAAATATGCAACCCTCTACTGAAAACTCTCCAGGACATACTTGAAAACGAGAGAAATCTCAATGTATTCTTCCTGGTAAAACATTTTCTAAATAAAATAAAATAAATAAATCAAGTGTATCTTTCAATGGTAATAGCTCCATGCGGCTGCACGCCATTCGGGACCTCTGATTCCAGTAACAAAGAAACAAAAAAAATGCTCTGTGGTCCTCAAGTGCCGGCCGCGTGTCTAGTCCTTAAGGGGTTAATGGATATTACAGGTTCCTTGCTGCGTTACCGCACTGCAGCACTCTATATCTCACTGTGACCCTGTCCGTGTGATCTGCCTCCTTGGACATAATGGGGGATATGTGTACAGAGAAGAGTGGATCTATAATGGGAAAAACCAACTCCATCACAGAAAACGGATAAGATTTCCCAAAATTCCTGTGTGTTTACAGGTGGAGATAAAACCCCTTGAATGCTAGAGAGCCCTTTAACACACTGCTTATAAATTTGTTGGTGACCTCTCTCCTATCCAAGCGGTAAGAAGCCTCATTCAATTCAGTGAGATATTTATTGATTTCCTTCCCTGTGTTCAGTTGGTTTACTCCAAAATGTATACACTTTTGCTCTGTGCTTAGGACAATATTCCATTAAATATGTAGAATTCTAGAGAAAATGGGTAAAAATACAAATTCCTCCTGGTTTTTAAATGGGATTTATAAATCCTTCCATGGTCGAGGGGTCTCCAAAGCATTGCAAAGCTCTCTTTTAAATTCAAGGGGTTTAAAAGTCCCATTAAAATCAAGGAGAGTTTGTCCTATATTGTGCATTCGGTTTCCTGCAGAATTACACCGCTCTGACTTGCTGAATATTGCCCATAATCTGTTCCCATGAGGCGGATGTCTCCCCTGAATTGGTCTGGACTTTAATAAAGCCCACGCCTTTCAGTAAAAGGTAGGTAGAGAGCTTCTTATGTTCAGACTACATTTCATTATAGTGTCCAAGCTGTCAGGAAGCTGCTGCTGATTAACCCCTTAAGGACCAGCAGTCCCGGGGCGTGCCGTCCCTTAAGGACCACATAGGAAACTTTGACGTGCCGTCCCACGTGACTGATCACGTGGGGCGGCACGTCAAACGGGGCACTGGAAGAGACCGCTCCGGTCTTGGAGCGATCAACTTCAGTGCCCGGTATTACTCACCGCGCTCCTGCAGGAGCGAGGTGAGTAAAAGTACGCGACGTGGCAGGACCGTCACTGGTCCTTAAGTGCCGGACCAGCGTGACGGTCCTGCCACGTCAATGGTACTTAAGGGGTTAACCCTTTGAGTGCCAGAGGGGTACGCAACGCATTGCGTTGCAATGCTTTGCGTGCCCCTCTGGCACTCAAAGGGTTAAACTGATTATGCTGCTCTTCACTACTTCCAATAAACTCCTTTTCAGTTTGCTGTTTACTACGATAAGCTCTGAGTAAACTCTGCTTTCTTGTTAATCCCAAAATCAGATTGTCTGCCTCTGGAAAGCAGCCCATTACATTGACAGTCACAGATTTAGTTAATTAGAAGTCATTATAAGGATGGAACAAATCACAGCTTCGTTTCAGTGATCCAAACCATCACTTATTTAAGATGTGTCTTTCAAGATAGACATTAATGTACCTTGTGATACGCAACTTCTCTCTCTGGTATAATCTTGCAACATAATGTATGTGTGAGCTAAAGCCTACATTCTAATTGAGTGCATGTATGAGTCTGTTCAGAATCATGCTAAACTATATATTCGACTGATGATAGAGAATTCAACTTTGTATAAATAAGTTGAGCTCAGTAGGTCTTTCTTTGAAAAGTAACACCAAACTGTACAATATTTTTTTTATAAATTGCCATAGTTTTTCATAAAAAAAGATAATTAAGACTGATGTAGTGAGGCCTGGTGCGGTCCATTCTGTACCACACAGCTATATGGATCTGCCGTCTGTGCACAAATTCCCCATCCACTGCCCCCCCAGGCCCCGTCATTTCTGTGCACAAATTCCCCATCCACTGCCCCCCGAGGCCCCGTCATTTCTGTGCACAAATTCCCCATCCACTGCCCACCCAGGCCCCGTCGTTTCTGTGCACACATTCCCTATTCACTGCCCACCCACGCTCTGTCATTTCTGTGCACAAATTCCCCATCCACTGCCCCCCCAGGCCCCGTCATTTCTGTGCACAAATTCCCCATCCACTGCCCACCCAGGCCCCGTCGTTTCTGTGCACACATTCCCTATTCACTGCCCACCCACGCTCTGTCATTTCTGTGCAAAAATTTCCTATTCACTGCCCCCCCAGGCCCCGTAATTTCTGTGCACAAATTCCCCATTCACTGCCCACCCACGTTCTGTCATTTCTGTGCACAAATTCTCCATCCACTGCCCACCCAGGTCCCGTCATTTCTGTGCACAAATTCCCCATTCACTGCCCACCCAGGCCCCGTCATTTCTGTGCACCAATTCCCCATTCACTGCCCACCCACGCTCTGTCATTTCTGTGCACAAATTCCCCATTCACTGACCACCCAGGCCCCGTCATTTCTGTGCACATTTGCCTACCTCAAAGCATAGGGGCACACTTTGGGACGTCTGTGTGCCTGCTTTGTCAGTCTCTCTTGGAGCCGAACGGCTCCTAGCAATGCCTCCTAGAGCAGACTGTGACTGACAGCGCAAGCATGCAGACGTCATTATGCAAACATGTCTCCACTGTTTCCTGCCTGTCAGTCTGGGAACAGTGTATAATTCTCAGTAACCAGGTAATAATTCTGACGACTAGCGCTATTGAGCAGCTAGTCACCAGATGGGTATTTATTTGGGCCAAATTTTAACAGGGATGGTAGTTCCGCTTTAAAACAAGGTTAATTCCTCTGCTTGGAGATGTTTAACCCAAGTTAATGCTTGAGCCATCCCTAGATTGTCCCATCATGCAATATTCAAGCCAAATGCATTTCAACATAAACCTGTATTTTCTTCTGAGCGAATACATGCAGTGTTATTCATTTAATGGTGGTGCTTTTGTGGTCTATGAAGATCATTGGTCAGTGCTGTAGCACCACCAAATATGGAATGGCCACAAAATAAACCCACTGACTGTAATTCTTCACAAAATTATTTTACCCTGTAAAGCAGCTGAAAGAGTTTTTGCTATAGTCGGCAAGAAGAGCCCTACAAAATTTAAATTAACTTTTTCCTACAAAAACTACCGTCTCCAAATAACTTAACTTAGTATGGGCAAAAAATTCAAGTGGCCCCTATGAATTTTGCCCTTGTGCAACAGATAATATCCTCAATCAGTCCTCGGTGTCATGTCAGTGGAGGCGGATACAGCGATCGTTCCTAGCATCCTTTAATCCTATATGCACCAGAGAGGTACATGATTCACATCTCTCATAGTAACATAGATGACGAGGCTGAAAAAAAACATGCATCCATCAAGTCCAGCCCATGCCATGATCCAGAGGAAGGCAAAAAAAAGTCATCTGAGGCCATTTCCAATTTAGATCCAAGTGGGTGTAAAAAAAATTCCGTCCTGACTCCAAATGGCAGTCAGATGGTTCCCTGGATCAACAACCTATCTGCATTGAAGCCATCTGTCATAATCCTCAATATTTTTCTGTGCTAGATAGGCATCCATCGCTTTTTTGAAAGCAGTTGCATTATCTGCAGGTACAACAGCCAGACGAAAATAATTCCATAGCTTTACTGCCCTTACTATAAAAAATCCATGCCTTTGTTTTAGTCAGAAGCGCCTTTCCTCTAGTCTTAATGGACTTAGTCTCTGGTTATTAAATGGTTAAAATTGCTCTGGACACTGGAAGGCGATTGCGTCCCGTGGTCGAACTTAGTGTTGGCATCTATCATGTCTACCTCTACTTAAGTTCTCTTGAACCAAGGAGCAAGGAAAAAATTCAGATGAGCCATTAAGAATTTCTGATTATAGTAAAGTGGGAGGGTGGTTATTAGTATGAGTTACTTTCCCTTTAAGCAGCTGACTCTCAAGATACCTTTATAGTTTTATAATATATATATATATATATATATATATATATATATATATATATATATATACACAAATGGCTATCAAAAAATATAAAAATATTTTCTAATTTTCTATTTTACTTTACAAAAAAAATGTTTCTAACGCCTTTTACTTGAAAAATCTGCAGATTTTGCATTTCAAGTTTGTAAGTCCAATGCTTAATCCTTTCATTGCCAAGGGGTACCTAGAAATAAACTTCACGCTTAATTGTATTAAACAAACAAATGAGATTTTTTTGTCATTAGCTTGGATACACTCGGTTTGTAACAAGACAGTCATTACCCTTCACTTTTAAGCCTTTAATTAAATGTGACCGGGTTTACAGATGCAGAAATAAACTATGCTTGTGTTTTGTCCAAATGAGCCAGTTGCCACATTAAATTCATTAAGAACTGCGTGCATTGGAGGAGGGCTGTGAAAAATGAACTTGTAGGAGTGAATCATGGAAAACGGGGATTCATAATTCATACATTGCCTGAGAAAAACAGGTGCAGTAAACAGCCTCCCTGTAGAATGTCATTACAGAGAAATGATTCATTTTTATCTAAAAGACATATTTCCATTAAAAATAAAGCCAGGAACAAAATAATAGTAACCTGGATTTTTTTTTTTCTTAAAGTATCACTGTCTTGATATACACCAGGAATACAAAGGTGTTGGTGTCTCTGTTGGGTCCAAAACTCCTATCATCACCAACATTGGTTGTTCGGGGACGATTGGAATCTCAGTAACCAACAGTCCCCAGGATTAGCAATTGGCTGATCTAGTATTGATGGACGTCAAACAGTAAAAAGATTTCAGCTAAGGATTCTAGGAAAGGAGAGCAGACAATCTTTTGGTTGTCATTTAAACATAATGTGCAGCATCACTGTAGATCTGCTGGTTCCTATTATAGAGAATGGAAGATAATGCTTTCATTTTCCCTGTGGTATGTAGGATATAATGTTGCAATGAATACCAGTGATAATCTTTTAAGCCCCTTGGATACTGGAGACATCACCAATGCATTGTGAAATGTGCCTGGTTCTACTGGCAGTCACAGGTCCAGGCATATACTGACTGACCCCTTAACCTGTTTCAACTGGTAGCCATAGAATCACACATACACTGTTTGCTACCCCATCCTTGTTGCACTGGTAGCCACACTCCTGACACCAAATATGGTAAGTCAACCCATACCAGTTAGGTGCCAGTTTTCTTAGACAGGCAGTAGGTCCTGAATACATGAAGAAATCCCATAGTGTTGAACAATTTTAGGATCTTTGAAGTCACTGATGTGTTTAGGGAAAAAATACTTTTTTGTTTTTTTTAATAGTGCCATATTCTGGAAATAGTTGTGCATGCTATCTTAGAGCTAGTAAGACAAGTGACCACTAATTAGAGACAGCTAGTTGTCCGATTTCCAAAACAGAATGCTTTGTCTACTTTTTCTTCATTTCTGTTCTTGTTCTAACCATTTTAGCATAAGCAAGTCATAGTTGAAAAATGTATGAAAAAAATGCTAGGTTGTAGTTGGCAGAGTTTGTGATTCTGGAACACCTACATTATGTCAGCTCATACCCACAGGGTGTAATTTTTTCTTGGAATGCAAGTAGATAATGATTATGGTCATATATTCCATGTTTTTCCAAGCTATCTGCCACATTATGGAAATAGCTGTACATAACAATCTAGAGGTGACAAGTCAAGTGATCCCTAATTTGATACGGCGTGAATGTCTGCTTTCCAAAAAGATACAACTCGCCTACTTTTTCTGCATATCTGTAATGGCTATGAATTTTGTAGTGAAACCATTTTTCTCAGGCTAGTGACAGGTACTGAGTACAATAGGAAATTCTAGGCTTTTCCAACATTTTAGTATCTTTGAAGTGGTAGAATGAACCCCCCCAAAAAAAAAAAACAAATGTATTTGTTCCTACAGCTCCAGCTTATGGAAATATTTGTGCAGTTCATGTGCGGTTACGCACACAGTGAGTGATGCATTCTAGGACTTTGTTATAGGAGATATATATATATAGATATATAATATAATATACACACACATTATAAGAGAGAGAGCACTAATTTAGTTAATCGTATTCTATTGTTTGTTGTTGTTTTTTTTTTTTTCCTTACACAGACCACATTTTTTTTTCTTTCTGTATTGTTAAAATCAACATCATTATTTTGTCCTGTTAGCTATGATCTTTCTCATATCCCTATGGAGCCTCACTTTGCTGTACATAAGTGGTCTGTGATGTCACTAATTAGACTCTAATTGTGTTAAATAGAGGAGACTGTTGTTTGGTCCCAAGGACAGTACTAAATGCTTGTGTCTATTTATCAATGATAGTTATACGGGGACTTGAAGAGCTTCAATATATTTCAGGTGCCTCATATAGTTGTACTAGTGTAAAAGCCCGTGTACACAGGCCAAGGCCCGGGAGATGTTAACCCTTTGAGTGCCAGAGGGGTACGCAACACATTGCTTTACAATGCATTGCATACCCCTCTGCCCGAAAGCACAGAATGCTTCCAGCACAGAACTCCCAGCATTCCGTGCTCCAAGCATTCCGTGCTCCCAGCATTCCTATACCTCCCAGCATTCTGTGCTCTCAGCACAGAACTCCCAGCATTCCGTGCTCCCAGCATTCCGTGCGTTCGGGCAGTCTCTACTGTGCATGATGGCTCCTGACAAACATCCTAGCAAATTATTATATGGGATATTGGAGTGAGCTTTGACATCACTAAGTAGACTCTAATTGTGTTACAAAGGGAAGACGTTTGCAGAGTGGACACAAGGGCATTGCAGAATGACTTATTGAGCTATGGAGGGTATAATGGGAGAGGGATTCAAAGAGCTTATCTGAAAATACTTTAGGTAGTGCTGCCTTGAAGTGTAAACTTGATTTATTTTTTTCATCATGAGAGAGAGAGACAAACCCCTTTGAAACACAAATTGTTACCCTTCCACAGGATTCAATGGACTGTAGTTCGTAAGCGAAGACATGCAATAATGAGTGCAACATGGAGAACAGATGAACATCCCAACTAGTTGTAAATGGGGCTTTAAGCTCTTGAATGCTAGCAAGGTCTCCAGAGCATTGAAAAGACCTATTAATCAGTAGGTTAAATGCACCATTTAAGTTTATGGGAATTTTGGAAATGTTCATTCCCTACACACACCTGGGAACTTTTCTTCTGGAGTCCCCTGAGGGGACTCATTTGGTGGCGGTGGGAGGATATAAATGATGTGATTCGCATCACGAAACGCTGGGGCTTAATCATGGGTGGGGGCGGGCTTAGCGGGTTGTGCAATAAAGTGGGTGGGAAGTGGGAGGAACAGGGTGGGAAGGAGGAGAAGTGGGAGGAACAGGGTGGAAACTCCTCACCATTGGTGAATTAGCCTCTGTCCCCAGAGCCTGGAAATTCCCTACAAAAACTGGAGTCTCCGGGGCAATGCCCCTGCAGCAAACATAGCCAACCCTGATCCTCAAGAACAGTGCATGTTTCAGGATAACCCTGAATGGGCACAGGTGGACTAATTTGTGGCTCACTTTTTTTAATTGGCCCAGAAGTTGTTTCAGCCCAGAATTGCTCAATTGTTTTTAGTTTTTTTTTTTTTTTTTTTTTTTTATATGTGAGGCCCAATATCTTCAAAACATAAAACTGAGAGACGATCTTCAATGAGCATAAGGGAAATCCTGAAAAACCTGTAAAGGGGGCAGGGTTTCCTTATGAGCACAGTAAGAAGATTGTCCCTTGCAGTGATCTGTCCAGTCAAGAGACCAGATTCCACATCTGAGGGGAGGGACTTACACGAGGTAAAAGGGGGCGGGAGGGGGATATTTTATAATTCAATAACTCTTGTACTACAACTCTGACAGTATTGAAATAACACTCTTCGTGGACCAAATACTATGATGATTAATCCCCTTTAAGGATAGGCCTAATTAAATATAGGTAATGCAATCAGTGATTTCATACCTTTGATCAATTATGTATGTACAGCAAACCTGTTGGCAAGGTCTGAGGACTGATGTTGAGAATCCCTGATCTATAAGTTTTCTCTTGTAATAAGTCTAGGGTAGTCACGGGGCAGCTATAAGTTTTTTAGGGCCCCAAGCAACAAAAAATTCACACAGGGCCTCCCCTTTTACCCGATTGGTATTTCTTATAAAACATTGCCATCTTAATCTACATCCGCTCTGTGGGGTCCTCTGACCAAGTGGAGGTACTTGCTCACTATCTTTCCCTGTCCATACACAATAGATTATGAATCGGTTCAGATCTCTAATTTTCTCTGCATTCCCCAAACTGATCTACAAAATGGATTGTGGAGGTTTCTATCATCTGTGCTTGCTTGAACCAGTTACTCTTCAGATACCTTTCTATGGATACAGTGTTTAACCCCTTAACGACATGTGCCGTACTATGACCATCACGGTCCTTGAAATACTCAAGTACCAATGACGGTCATAGTACGTCACATACTTTTTACTTACAGCGCTCTACCGGGAGCGCTGTAAGTAAAAATAGGGCCTGAAATTGACCGCTCCAAGATTGGAGCGATCTCTCTCAAGCCCCATAGTGACGCGACGATACACGCAACAGGTCACGTGTACCGGCACGTCCACGTGGTTCAATGCGGTCCTTATGGGACGGAAACGTCCCAGGACCGCCGGACGTTAAGGGGTTAAAGGGATATTAATACTTTGTTTTATCTTTATTTTATTTTGTAGGCATTAATATTACATGAAGAATGATATAAGTCTTATCTCTCAAACCATTATGATTTGAGAGATATTCACAAGTAAAGTTTCCCCTCCCGCCCCTTTTACCTAGTGTAAGCCATCTCTTCTCAGATGTGGAATGCAGTCTATAGACCAGACAGATAACAGCAGGGGACAATCTTCTCCCTATGAGAACAATGAAAGCCCTGCCCCCCTTGACAAGTTTTTCAGGTTTTTCCCTTATCTTAATTGAAGATTGTCCCTCTCTGCAATCTACCTGGGCATCTCCCTGATGATCTGGCTGAGCAGTGTTACATCAGTAAAAGGGGCGGGAGGGGGATACTTTGTCATTGATTTACTCTTGAACTACAACTCTGACAGAATTGAAATAACACTGTCCAAAGTCCAAATACTATGATGATTAATTAGAGCTGCTTTTATTATGAATCATTGCTATCCATTTAACAGCTTAAATGGTATATTGACCTATCTAGCATTCAAGGGGTTTAACATTTAAACATTTAGAAACGTCCTGCTCCATTTTAACCCATTCGGTGCCAGTGGGGTATGCAACGCATTGCAGAGCAATGCGTTGCGTACTCCTCTAGCAGTGAAAGGATTAAAGCAAAAACATTGAAGTCAGATGTGATGCTAAGCACTGAAAAGAACCAAGTATTACAGTCACAGTGTTATTCCCCATACCTTAGTCTAATTTCAGCTTCTTGAAGTGCACAGAGAGATAGCGGTTTCCTTGAGATCAAACAGTCTATGTAAGTGTCTGAGGCTGGAACCATAATTAGATAACATAACACTTGATACATTTTCTCATTACTGATTAAAATAACCTTTACGGTTTAAGGATTTATTTGATTTAAAAATGGCCACTGCTTGGTCAAAATTGCCTTTGGGCATTTGCATGGTAATGCTAATAATTGGTGCTTGGGGACCTTCTATTAAATGTTATATTTTGAATGTATAACATTTTGAATTGGTTCAAAAACACACAAATAGCATCTTGGGTGACTCTAAACCCTAAAGAGGTCTTTACTGCAATGAGAAAAATGTGAATTGTAATACCTTAGACAAGGTAGATTCTAAATATTGCACATGTGGGATGTCCTTTATTTCACATAGGTTCATATCTCAGCTCAATTGATTTTTAACAGTAATTTACATGAATGAGCGGACACATTGGTTTAGGTTTATTAATGTAATTTGCCCTTTATGTTAGGAAAAATGAACCCTGCCATTTTCCTAATTCATACTTCTGCTAATGGTTTTAAATGTAAATTATGACATTCATGGCCTCTTATTAAAATGGTTACCAACTATGAAAATGTCACTTTCTCTGTCGTCCAGTACAGGTTACTGGTAACTTTGGGTAGGCGATCTGCCCTTTTAAGAAGGCAGGAACAATTCTAGAATTGAATGCAGGGGGTGGAGCCTACCTTCCCTCCTTGGCTGCAGCTAGCCAGACAGCTCCAGAAAGATTTGTTCCTTGGTGAAGATAACACAGGCAAGAGAACAGTTCTGCTATAGCTTTAGAAGTTTTTTTATTTTTCTGTTAGAAATGGAATACCACCATTAGGCATAACTGACAATGCCCTTAGATGTGGCTAGCTCAGTGACCAGGTGCTTTTTGTGGACCTTGAGCCCTGGGGGGGGGGAATCTTGGCTACAAGTTCTTTCCTTAGGAGTTTCCCACTGAGGCTTCTTCTTTAAACATGGTAATCTGAAGACAGAAGATCTGCAGGAAAGGTGAGCAAGCCTTTGAGTGCTGCAGGTCCACATGTCCCACAGTGCCCCTCCGTACAGGGGTTTTCCTTTGGAGTTCCTATTGCACACTCCTGCACTCATTGGGTTTATCTGTATGTCTGTTGGGTGTTTGGAGCAGGTTTATGTAGTAATAGAAGACAGTGGTCGACACTTGGGTGTGGAACTGTGGTGCAAAGGTTATTTTTAAGGGGATTGATAGCTTCCTTCAGAGGAGCTGAAGGTGACCCTGGATAACCCCCTCAAAAATAAACTAATCACCACTGACCCCAGGGAGACTATAGCTCCAACAGGAACAACACAGACCTTTTGAAATTTAGTAGACTAGGAATCTCAGGCAGGACAGGGCCACATGCAGCAGGGCAGTCCACTAGATCAGCTGACAAGAGAGTGGTCAGGATAGCACAGGTCGGACACAACTGGGCAAAACACTTGAATTAGCAGGCAAGGATATTACGAGGTGTTAATGTCCCTTTAACACTTTAAGGACCACAGGTGTGTGTAATGCATTGCAAAGGTAAAGGGTTAAGATACATTTTTTGGAAAGTTTTGATTCTTCGGAATGAAATGACGATTTTCATTTTGAACTAAAATGATTCTGAAAAACCTCAAGCCAAAAATCATGTGCATCTTCCGATAAAAGGTGTAATAATGAACAAACTACTTTAAACACAACATAAAAAACCACTTTCCCTTATGCATCTGCTAACAACTTAAAGTTTTTGCACTTTGCAGAACTAATAATCCTAAAGAAAGGTTCAATAATCTTCATAGCGGCAGATTCGGAATGCCAAGTATCTCCAAACCACTCACCTCTGAATAAATAAACATGCTTTCACAGCATACATCTTGTGTAATGACTGATTCAAGCTTTCTGCTGGAGTGTGAAGCCCTTGGGGATCCATATTCAACCGAGAGTACAGCTAAATTTGAAACATGTTTCTTTCTGTTCAGATCTGAAAACTTATAATGAAACTGCACCATGTGACAGATATTTACAATATAACCAATAAATGTATCTTGATTCAATTATCTTGGTATTCCAACAGGGATCATATAATTAAGTCAGAGGTCGGTGGAAGAACACATCCTATTTGAAGGAATTATAGCAAACATTAAAGTGAAGATCTAGAGGGAGAGAGAAATGTTCCTTGTTATAGGATGGTGACCTATGGAATAAGAGACTCTTAATTTAAAGGCTAACGAACACCACCTAATAATATTCCACTTTACTATAGCCAGAAAAAAATAATGGCTACTATAAATGTTGCATTTTGTTCAAGAGATAAGAGGCTGCACCGTAAAGCGTGATAAAGTGGAGATAACTTCTCCATTGATATCACTTCTCCGTTTCCTATGTTCTTCGGTAGATCCTGTGCATGAAGATCTCCAAAAGACAGACATTTTAGTGCATCAGCTCCATAGAGTAACATAGGAACTGGAGTGGAGAAGTGATACCACTGGAGAAGATATCTCCGTTTTATCACCTCTTTATCACGCGTTAGTGCATCTCCCCCAAGATGGTTTACAGGAAAAAAAATATCCTATATTATAATTTGCTAGGATGTTTGTCAGAAGCCGTCATGTTCAGTAGAGACAGCAGCTCGCACTGCAGTCATGTGCAGTACAGACTGCCCGCGCCGCAGCTGATACGGAGCGGGGTGCACCTCTCTGTGCACCTTCCTGGGATTTCGGAGCGCCTTGCTCCGTATCAGCTGCAGCACGTTCGGGTAGTCAGTACTGCGCATGATTGCAGCACCGCCAGTGTTGGCCCGTGTACACAGGCTTTAAAATTAGTCAGGAGATATTAAAGGATCTGAACATGTATAGCTTGGAGGAGAGAAGAGAGAGGGGATATGATAGACACATTCAAATACATTAAGGGATTCAACAAAGTGCAGGAGGGAAGTACATTTCAATGCAGTAAAATGTTAGGACAAGAGGCCATAGTCTAAAACTAGAAGGAAGCAGGTTTAGACGTAATGTAAGAAAGTTTTACTTCACTTAGAGGGTAGTAGATAAGTGGAATAGCCCACCAGCAGAAGTAGTAGAGTTTAATACAGTGAGGGGGGAATGTAAACATACTGAAGGGGTTACTTTGTAGCAAAAGAAGGCTTACAATGTTATCTATGGGAGCCCAGTGGGTGGCGGTATGAGAGCGAATAAATAGGATCTTTGATCAGTGAGTATTTGCTTGTTTGAATTTTTATTTTCGGGTGTTCATAAATTCATTAATTTTAAATGAACTTTAAAAAGTGGCATTAATCGCCACGAAACGCGTTGTATATGTAGAGTGATCTTGAATGTTTATATGTATGAGACATTGATGGTCTCTCTTAAATATAAAAAATGTATTTTAATAAATATTTTTGCTATTGATCTCGCTGGTAAAGTCCTGTTGGTCTGGAGTATGTGGAACATCCCAGATTTGCTTGAGCAGGGACAAGCTGACAATTTCCCTGCAAGCGCATAATAGTACCGGTGAGGAGAAGACACCGGTCCGTTTAACCTTGTGAGTACAAAACGGTTTTATTATTGCATATTGTTGCTCAGTGTAGTCCATTTAGAGTGCTCTGTTAGTAGAATCCCTGCTTGCACCTCTTTCTTTTTTGTATTTCTTGGGTCTATCGTGGAACTGTGGAGTGACACTTTGGACGGCGAAAAAAGAGCAGCTGGAACGAAAATTACCCAAGTGGAAGTAGGCTTGAGAATTACTTCCACCTGCGTGATTTGTTTGTCTGTGCATATAAGTGCCCGACAAACATATATGTTTGTGAGTATTCTATAACAAGATTCCGAACAGCCTGAATATACTGTTGCATCAATATACTACTCTATGAGGACCCTTTTTTGTGTTTTTGGAATGTAAGCATGCATGGGATAGTCAAAAGGCTGTCTGTTACAAAAGACAAGACCAAGAACCAAATTAGGTTTGAGGTTTTTACAGTAAGAAAATGGGCAGACTAGATGGGTCGAATGGCTCTTATCTGCTGTCAAATTCTATGTTTCAAGGTGTTTTATCAGTCCTGCATATCCTATCAATGAAGGTTGTCATTACGGTTGTTGGTAGGACTGAAAACTCTGTTAACTGCACCTAGTAATTGTAACCTTTTGAATACCAGATGGTTACCAAACTAGGGTTGCCATCTTTTCTTAAAAAAAAATACCAGCTATGGCATTCTGTCCATAGACTTAACATTGGACAGAAGCCAATTTTTTACCGGCCTGCCGGTAAAATACTGGTTGGGTGGCAACCCTATACCCAACTCATTTCAAAGCCAGTGCTTTGAGAACTTTTTGGCACTCACAAAGTTAAATACCAAAAGGTTTGTGCAATGCATTGCTTTGTGCAGCAATTTATCTAATCTTTTTAAAGACTAAATAGGAACAAGCATTTTGCTGCTCCGGTTTGGGGGGGGGGGGGGGCGGGACACCTAAAAGCATCTGTAAAGTCCGCCTCCATGGCTGTGAGATCCAGGAGTGATGGAGATTTTAGCTGATGAACGAAGCACAAAGGAAAATTGCTTCTAAGTAATTTGCTCACCCATGTGGCACGGAAAGGGTTAAGCTGCCAGAACACAACTCCCACTGCTTGTTTCTATGGTTCTATAGGCAATTTTCCTTCACCATTTAATGCTTTGAGTGCAGGAGGTTGCGTTGGATACCTCTCTGGCACTCGAATGGTTAATGCATTTGAGTAACTTAAGTCATTTATTTAGAGTTTAAATTGAAATGTGAACATAAGGCACGACTCCAGGATGTTACTACTAAAGTATACATCCTTTATTTCGGTGCATTTGCATGGTCAGAGAATTGGCTTTAAGCAAAGTTTGCAATGGGCAAATTATACTCTGATATGCATCATCTCGGCTGTGCAGTGCATCGAAACAATTTGGGAGACGTGCTGGAACTGTAATTTAGAAGGCACACTGATGAGAAGCCAATTACAGAGATGATCAAACCATGGCATATTTGTTTTATAACACAGCATCCTATATAATAATTCGCTAGAAAGTTTTGTAACGACGCAGTCATGTGCAGTAGAGACTGCCCGTGATGAGGCTGATACAGAACAGGGCGCCGACTGATCACGTGTGCCGGCACGCCGAACAGGGGACTGATAGAGATCTCTCCGGTCTTGGAGCGATCAATTTCAGTCCCCGCTATTACTGCAGGAGCGCTGTGAGTAAAAAGTATGTGACGTACAGGACAGTCACTGCTCCTTAAGTGCCGGTCAGCCGTGATGATCCTGGCACATCACTGGATGCGAAGGGATTAAGGACCACATAGCTATTTTTTTTTTTATGTGCGATTCTATTCAGGGCTCCCCGAGCGGTGTGCAGCCACGTGGGGAGCCCTCAAATCCATGAAGGACCAGGAATATCATTGCTCCTTATGGCAAGTTCACGCATCTGTACAAAATTCCCAACCAATACTGCAAAGGATGTAAGGTCGAAAATGTAATTTAAAGGGGATCTCTCACCCCTTTACAAGTTATGCTCATTTAGTTAGAGCATTTAGGTTAAAACTTTATTATTATTATTATTTTATTATTATTTTTTTTTTTAACCCCTTAACGACCGGAGAATCCGGAAGCGGAAGTGACTTGACGACCACGGAGCAGTTTTTTTTTATTGCTCCGTTGGGTTCTGGACTCCCCGAACAAGAGTCCTCCCACTGCTGAAAGGTGTTTCATTCAAAAGTTATTAATTTTCAAAGCTGAATTTTTTAGGTGCAATATCACAGTGGCCTGAAATTGTACAGTGGTGCTGTTGCTACACCATCCTATGGAGATTTATGGTCCTGGGACCAGAGCTGTCCATAGGATGGTGTAGCAACAGTGCCACTGTACAATTTCAGGCCACTGTGATATTGCACCTAAAAAATTAAACTTTGAAAATTAATAACTTTTGAATGAAACACCTTTCAGCAGTGGGAGTACTCTTGTTTTACTCAGGGGGATAAACCCTACAACATATTTTTTTTTTACATTTTAAGTATTACTATCCCTTTAAGTACACTTGCTCTTTGTAGAGCTGAGAAGGTGTGCGTGATTGACTGCGGTGGCATTAAGGAAGCCCAGATTTCCATGATACACATATCATAACCTTCTACTGACAAACCGCTGAATTCTCTGGAAATCCAAAACATGCATAATTGTGAATCAGGACGATGGCTGTAAGGAAACTGTATTTTGCATTAATAAAAAAAAAAACGTATATATAATATGCATTGCTGGCCTTTTCCCTAATAAATTTACTTTTAACCCTTTGAGTGCGGAGCAATGCGTTGTGTACCCCTCTGGCACTCAATGGGTTAATTAACTGGAAGACTCTCTACTAACATCTAGAGGTTAATGGATGTGTACACTTTTCTAATAACAAAATTTTATTGTTTATTATTATTATAAGTAAGGATAACCCCAGTGCTGGGTGAAGCATTGTTCCAAAGTCATTACAGTTTAAAGGGATAGTACCGTTTCAAAATAAATGCATCTCTGATTATTCGTTATAATTTTTGGGCCATGTAGAGCGATGTCATTCTCTACGATGTGTAGGTCCAGAGTAATTGAAACATAAAGTGTCCCCCTCCCTCCCCTTTTGCCTTGTGTAAAGCTGCACAGCAAGACTGTCCGGATGGATCACAGCAAGGGTCAATCTTCTGTTCGCATAAGGAAAAACTTGCCCTCCTCCTCCAATGGGGGCACGGTTTTCCCTTATGATCACACTAAGAAGATTGTCCTTTGCTGTGATTTGTCCAGTCAGGCAACCAGATTCCACATCTGAGGGGGGGTGGCTTACACTAGGTAAAAGGGGTGGGAGGGGGAGACTTTTTATAATTCAACTAGTTGAACAGCCCGTTACACGGGCCACAGTGCCTCTGGCAGCCGGTCGCGGGTCTCCCGCACCTCGGCTGATACAGAGCCTCTGGCAGCCGGTCGCGGGTAGTCACACGCAGTGGAGACTGCCCGCGCCTCGGCTGATAGAGAGCTGGATGCTCCTTCGGAGCGCCCAGCTCTGTATCAGCCGCGGCGCGGGCAGTCTCTACTGCGTATGACTGCCGCACGCACAGCAGTGTCTACTGCGCATGTCTGGCGTTACACACAACTTGGCGAATTATTATATAGGATTACTCTAGAACTACACATCATGGATAATGATGCTACCACTTTACACGGCCCCAAAACTATAACATTACTATCCCTTTAAACAATGGGAGAAATGAGCCATTGGCCTCTGTTCCTCATAGAATGTGATAACGGCAGCTTCGTCACTTCCTGACAGTTTTAACCCTTTGGGTGCCAGAGGGGTACGCAACTCATTGCAAAGCAGTGTGTTGCGTACCCCTCTGGCACTCAAAGGGTTAACCATTATAACATTGGAATAAATCCACTGTCAACATTGGAGCCCATTGGTTTTCTTAGCAGGAAATGCCTGCAGCTTCTATAACCTTTTGAATGCCAGGGTGTACCCAATGCATTGCTTTGCAATGCACTGGATACCCCTCTGGTGCTCAAAGGCTTAATAGGACCATGAAGGCTAGGTGGTTGGCCAGTATTTGTATCATTTAGAGCTGTAACTCTTCGAGACACAGAGTGATATGTAATGCATTCTTTTGCAGTACATTTTAAAATCCTCCAGCAGTGAAATTGTTAAACTTTTTTTTTTTTTTTTTTTAATATCTTTTGGGCAAAATACTCCAGAATACGAGAGGAGGAAATCCATCACATTACAATGCCAGATATGTTGGATAGCTTTCTATAACTCAAAGGGTTAAATGGGACATTTAACCCCTTGAATACTTGAGGTCTCCAATGCATTGTTTTGAACATCTTGGAGACCTCTTGTTTTAAATGGAATGTGTTTTTGTCATCGGCTTCTTTATTCCTATAAAACAGTGGTGTGTGAAACATGGCAGATCAACTTGTTGCACACACCTCTCTGGCGCTGGAAGGGTTAATTTTGGATGAGTTACGAACATTTTTGGTTCTTTTAGGTTTAACGTTTTGGTGCATTGGCTAGAAAACCGTCCAGCAGCCAATTCTCTCTTCTCGGAATTTAAATTTAATTTAGTGTGTTCAATGAAATTCAAAGTAATTATTTAATTTCATTTTTTTTCCCCTGGATGCATCATTAAACCACATCTTGTCCTTGAAGATGTTTTGCTCCATCACATCAAATGCTACTTCTAGGAGATTGATAGCAGAGGATGAAAATACTGCGTGTCCTTCAGGTGAACATCTAGAAATCCTGAAGACCCTCCAGCTGTTAAAGACTACAAAATGTGCTGGGTGCATGGGTATGATTTATAGTCCTGGTCAGTTGGAAGGACTCAGGTTGTCCATCCCTGGTCTATGCATCCCCAGAGAACACATTCATCTGAGGTTCCCATGGCTTGTTAGGAGCAAGAAGATCATAGGATACAAATGTATGTTCTTCATTTTTATATCGGATAGATTCAGACTTGTCTTCAGGGACCACTCAGGGCATGGGTTCCCAG
Source organism: Rhinophrynus dorsalis (assembly GCA_037306005.1). NCBI lineage: Eukaryota > Metazoa > Chordata > Amphibia > Anura > Rhinophrynidae > Rhinophrynus > Rhinophrynus dorsalis. Next base: position 29,702,669 of record CM074718.1, read on the forward strand.
TATCTGTGGAAACTTCACGCACAACCTTGAAACATGCTCAAAATAAGTAAAATCATCAACTTTTAATGAATATATTAAAATGTATTACCATGTCTTCATTGGTCCATACATACACTGAAGGAGAGAGTTTGATGGTGGGTACAGTCAATCAGATGTCACAGATGACATATCTGTTTGATCCACGCGTTTCACGTTCTATACGCTTACTCATGATCACTGAACATGGTTTCCTAAAAGGCAGAGCAAGCAACTGCATAGAGTTCCGAATTTTGAGGGGTGGTGCCTCAGCTGTGCTGGCCACACCCACATACTGAATTGTGGGTGTGACCACAGCTATCTCAATGCCCCATCACCAGTTTTAAAACCATTTTCTATGTAACGCATTGCATGCTAGAGAGTAGCCAATGTTTTGCAGAGCATTGCAGGGGGAACACACTCTTGCTCCCCTGAGTCGGCACTATTGATCTACCAGCCAAATCGCCTGGGAGGTCAGTAGCTGGAGGTCATCAGGATGGGTCCTGCTGTCCCACCACGAGGTCTGACTTTTTTTTTTTTTTTTTGGAAGTGGCTGTTTGAGCAGAGAACAGTTATCTTTATTTATTACGTTTTTAATTTAACCCTTTGAGTGCCAGAAGGCTACGCAATTCTTTGCAATGCGTTATGTACCCCTCTGTCACTCAAATGGTTAAAGAGTGGCACTGTTGCAATGTGTTGGATTTCTTTCTGGCACTCAGGGGGTTGAATCATATTCAAACATACATTAAAATAATATTACATAAAGGAAAAAAAAAAACAACCTCCAACGCGTTTCAGGATCGTTTCTTCAGGGAATAGCATAGCTATAAACAAACAGGGAATGAAGTCCAGACCGGTTCTTGGTCCCCGATGACAGGTTTGGGAACGGTGTTTGATAAGTGGGGGAAAGCAAATTAGCTTGTGAAGTTGAGGACGTTTTGGCAAGATGTGGGACTGTTTAAATTTCACTAAACTGCGTGTCTAGATCTTTGTGTCTTTTATCTTGTGGATATGACACAGCTCTGGATCACCTTTCCTCTGCTAGAGCCCAAATTTCACACCCTCCGGGAAATGAGTGGCACTTTGTAATATAAGAGGATGCCATGCTTGGTTGGCACTTGGCACCCAATAGCTGTGAAACTGACAGAAGCTGAGCATAATATCTAGAGGTACTGGAGAAGAAGTAAATTGGATGTGATTTTGAAAAAAAAATAACCTATACTGGCAAAAAAATAACATTTATGACACAAGAAAAAGTTAATTTGTGATGACCGTTTCAGTTAACCCTTTGAGTGCAAAGCAATGCGTTGAACACCCCTCTGGCACTCAAAGGGTTGATTTTTCTAAGGGTTGCAAAGAGTAAGCGGACTGTAACCAGAGGCATAGGAGTCCCCCACAAATCTGGGGGGGATAGAATTTTTATTGTCAGGGTATAGTCACTTTGCCACCCCCCAGCCTCCCTGTGTGTCACTTTGTCCCACTGTGTGTCATTCCCCCCCCCCAGCACCTGTATACCTTCTTTGTAGCATGGCCGAGCGGAACGCGGTAGAGGAGCTTCTGATCTTCATCTTCTACCTGGTCTGACAGGAAGCTATTTGTTGAGAGTAGCTTCCTGTCAAACCAGAGTAGAGGACACAGAATCTCCTTTACCCTAGGTCCGCTTTGCTTGGCCATGCTACAAGAAGGTGACCGGCAGGCAGGAGCTATGTACAGTGCCCTGCTCCCCCTGGGTTGGTGCGCCTAGCACGTGTGCGGAATTTATATATTATCTGTCCCCCATACAATTTCTTGTGGAGGGATGCCCCCCCCATCTTTCCCGGTTCCTGCACCCATGACTGTAACGTAGAACTCACCATTTAAATTTCTATACCAAACATTCTTTTTTTTTAAACCTCAGACACTCGAAGGGTTGACCTTTGGCTGCTGTGGCAAATTCAAGACTTTTAGACAGAAAAAAATATTACATATGTTTTTCTGACGCAGTGATTTACTGTTATTGTTTCATGAAAGATAAAACACACACATTTCTACCTTCTGCAAAAGTCACTAGATCGCTTGATAACCGTGCCATTTAGGTGACATACAGCCCTTCGGCTCGAATAGATGGCGTACCAAACAGTCATAGGTCACCTTTCCTAGTGACTCAGCAGAACGGAAGATTAGTATTGTTCATTGTTTATCTCCAAGCTTTAATACCTGTCCATCTCAAAAATCTAGATTTTATTCCACGGGAACTTCGGCTTGGCAGACTTTTCTCTATTTTAAAACTTGTTAAAACTGAAAATTCAAGCGACCCGAGTATGAAGACAAAGAAGAGTAATTCTGAAGTCAAACCAATTGTGCCACAAGGAATATATAATATTTATCATTGGTTTAAAGTCTTTATTTTAACTTGTTGAATGCTAGAGACTCAGTGACGCACACAGAGAAAGAGAGACATGTAGACGTTGAGAGACTCATGTCATAAGGAGAGGGTATGATCCCAAATAAACACAAATGGAACTCTTGGATAACAGGCCACAGCTTTTTTTATTTCTGTATTTCCAATCACATTATTATTCAACCATAATAGAGTTCATTAATCATTAACTGACATTCCTTGCCAATCCATATTCTTGAATCCAAGCATGGCCAAATTGCACAGAGCTCATGCTGGAATCCCAATATTATAGCTGACCCTAGCCTCCTTCAGCACGTACAGCTTACTCCCCAAGGAATTACCCTATTGGCCATCCACCTTGGCTTCAATGGGTAGCTTCACCACCAACGACCTAAGTCCAGGGCAAACTCCCAAAGGGCTTTTGCCCGAGGATAAATCCACATTACTTTTACCACATAAATTATCAATCTCTGCAAATTAGGCAAGGACTACCCGCCCCGATGTGACAAACAACCAACACCAAACACACACTCACAAACCTACAGAGGGAGGAATGCTTCTCCTTGCCGTCTCTTCTAACTGCAGTCCACTTCCTGTCACCAACCCTACTACACCTTTTTCCTCCTACCCACTTCCTGTCTAGGTCAACCCTCCCATACAACATGCTTCCCTTCCCTGTACACTATGTTCCCATCCGGGGAAGTCTAATGCAAAGACACACACACACACACAGCTGGTTTACTCCAGAATTACTACTTTAATATTAAAACTTCAGGGGGGTTATTCACTAAGGTTTGATAAAGTGGAGATGACTTCTCCAGTGATATCACCTCCAATTCCTATGTTATTCTATAGAGCCTATGCACTAAGATCTCCAAAGTCTGTTGTAATCTTAGTGCATTTGCTCCATAGAATAACGTAGGAACTGGAGAAGTGATATCACTAGATACGTCCATTCCGCTTTATCACCACTTAGCGCATCTTCCCCAGTTCTTCTTTAAAGCAGAACTTTCATGTTAATAACATTGCCCCCCAGTATATTTCTAACCTAGCGACAGGCAAAGTCTTACTGTCTGTAGGCTCAATAAATCCAGGTTATTACTGAAAAAAGACTTCTTCTGCAGGAATCAGAGGACAGACAGTGCAGACATCTTGGAGGAAATGTACCGCTGAGTCTGTGCTGTCTGTCCCGCTCACTGCCAGTATGGTTGAGTGACGTACATTTGTGACTTAAGGCACTGGAAGGGATTGACCGCGTAGGCGCTCGGAGCTTCTCTTGTAAGCTCTGTGCAGACCGATGCCTGCGAATGAAGTGTTTTTTCAGCAATAATCTGGATTTATTGAACTTAAACACAGTAAGAATTTGCTTATCGCTAGGTTACAAATATATTGGGGGCAATGTTATTAAGTTCCGCTTTAACCCTTGAAGAATGGTCTCCTACTAATGATGATCCCCCACATACCTTACTATAATCTGAAAATGTTAATGACCCCTAAGAATTTTTCACCTGAGCCTTTGTTCAAGAGATGACATGCAATATGTGATGTCCATGAAAGTTGGTACGACTGGCACTGGAATTTTTTTTTCCTAAATGGAAGCAGGCCTACTTAACCCTTTAAAGCGGAATATCACTCTATATCTAGTCCCCCCACGATCATTAGGCACATTGTGAGTAGCTTCTTAACAGCGCTATTATCAGGCACAAGTACCACAATCTGAAGTCATCTTCCTCCTTCTGAGACCGCTGGCCAGGCTTGTATGCAGATATTTTGGCTTAGAGAAGTTTGCTCGTCTGTGCTGTCCCGTCTCCTCTAGGAGGTACTGCACTGTGCCTTAATGCACTGGAAGGGTCTGACGGCGCAGGCACGCAGGCGGCTCTACAGAAAGAAGCCTGGCCGTCAGTCTGAGATTGTGGTACTTGTGCTGGATAATATCACTGTTAAGAAGCTACTATGCCAAATTATTGTGGGGAGGACTTGATATAGGGTGACAGTTCTGCTTTAAGATCCACAGGGGTGTACAGTGCATTGCTCCAAAATGTGTTTCACACCCCTCTGGTCCTTAAACGGTTGAGATGACAATTGCTGCGAGTGGCATTTGTGTCCTGCGGGCCTTCTAGCAACTGTAATATCAGCAACATGCAGGACTGACTTTAACCCTTTGAGTGCCAGAGAGGTATCCAACGCATAGCGTTGGATACCTCTCTGGCACTCAAAGGGTTAAGATGTTACCTCTCGAACTGACACACAAAGGCAATGTGACGGACACCTCTCTGATTCTGTGGTCCTTCCACCAACCGTCATGTCTGCCTTCATGATTCTGACTTCCTGTACTAATTAAGGATTCTATCTCTTTAGCAAAAGCTCAACGTCAATAGTCATAGGGGCCATAGGGAGTTTTCATCCATTCTAAGTTGCGGTAGGGCTGTTTTCAGGAGGTTTTACTGCTCGTTTAAAGGGTTAAAGCACAGTCCTGTCATGAAGTCCATCTCTGTATGTAATAAGTCAGCCATTGTCATGTTGGCTCTCCAGTGTGACCACAGACCATCCGTTCTCATTACCCTGCCCCATTAATGCTGGAGAAGCGTATGACACAAGCCTAACATGTGCATTCATCATTTAGAGAAAATGCATATCTTTATATTCTTCCTGTGTATAACAAATGATTTGACTAATCAAAGTTTACTAGTTTTACATGGCTCAAGCAATGCTTGCAATTTCTGCTGCTGAAGTTATTACTATTGGAGCCACAATAACTATAATTTTTATTTAGGCACCAGACACATGATACATGGCTTCCTTCAATGGTATCAGTATTAGACCATTTTTTTTTCTGCTGGTTTATGAGCAACTAATCATTTGTACAGAATTATTATTTTGAATACTAATGCAGAAGTGCACTTTATGCAAGATTAGAGACTATGATTTTCTGGAAAATCCTATCTGTGTCCTCTTCAGCAGAGCAAATGTCTTCTGAAATAAATTAACCCTGTCAGTGCCAGAGTGGTACGCAATGCATTGCTTTGCACTCTGCACTCAAAGGGTTAAAACGCAAGAGCACACACACGAATGCACCTGCATGCACACATGCAATGTGAGCACAGAGCTGGATTTACATCCTAGGTGCCCTTGGCTCCACCTGTGACCACACCCACTTCTCACATGGCCCCACCCACACACCCGTTCACTATTTCTTGGCATAGAAACTAGCCTTGGCTTATAACAAGAAAAACCAAAAAAAGGCTTTAACACCTTGGTTTCTAGAGAGATCTCATAGTAACATAGTAGATAAGGCTAAAAAAAGACATGCGTCCATCAAGTCCAGGCCATGCCAAAAACACCCCTGTTGATCCAGAGGAAGGCAACAAAAAAGCCCTCTGGAGCAATTTCCAATCTAGTCCCAAGTGTGTGTGTGGGGGGAAATTATTCCTTCCTGACTCCAATTGGTAGTCAAATATTTCCCCGGATCAACATCCTATCTGCTTTGAAGCCATCTGTCATAACTGGCATCCATTGCTTTTTTGAATGCAGTTGCATTATCTGCAAGAATAACATCCAGAGGCAAATAATTCCATAGCCTTACTGCCCTTACTGTAAAGAATCCCTGCCTTTGTTTTAGTTGAAAGCGCCTTTCCTCTAGTCTTAATGGATGACCTCTTGTTCTTAGCTCAGCTCTTTTCATAAATAATTAATTGGCAATGGGTTTGATATCCTTCTAGCATCCAGTGGATTAAATGATGGCTTTTAACCCCTTAATGACCCATGACGTACATGTATACCAGGAGGTGGATGTCTCTGCTCGTTAAGCAGAAAGGGTAGGGAGCGGAGAACTTTATTTTCACATATCCCTCAAACCATAACGGCTTGAGAGATACGAATAAGTGCAAGTACTTTATTTTAATTGTATCTACCATATAGTTAATACTTTTTTTCTGACATTACTATCCCTTTAACACCAGAGAGGTTTCAACGAATTGCGTTGGAAACCTTTCAGTTTGAAAAATACTTCCAGCAAGTGTCTCATCCTCTGCAATGCACTGCGTACCCGTCTGGCACTCAAGTGGTTACTCCTCCAGTTGATGCCTCTGATGATCTTGTGACCAGCAGTGGTTATGAGAGTGGAGGACGCGAGTGAGAAGTCTCAGTAATGGGTAAAGATGGGGAGGACGATTCAAATCAGGTCCAGATTACTTTGAGTTCCAGGGGGAATGCAATTCATTGCATTGCAAAGTAACACATTACATATTCCTCTGGCATTCAAAGGGTTAAAAAGGGCAGGTTCAATTGAACTCTGACAATCATGGCACTTACCAGACCACATATCTGAACCACACAGGAGAACTTCTACAGGCCTGTTAGCTGGACATCTCCTGCTCTGTACCCGACTCTCTTCCCACCCTTATTCCCCTCTTGTTCTTGTCACCATTCTAAGTCACATCCTCCTTTCTTGCTCTTGGCACTGTTAAATTTAAGGCCATGCTTGGGCCCCTCTCTCCTTCCCCCGTTCCTCCTTCCCGCTGTGATTTATACCACATAGATTGGGACTGACATACAGATATCCCCAGGTCCTCCATATCGATCCACAAAACAAATGTTAAATGTTACCTTCACACCTAGTAATGGGTGGTCTGCGCACTGCTCGCCAATCTAAACACCTTTTACAATGGAATGGAGACATACAGTATCTTGCATCCTACTGTGTTTGCACATTTCCAGCTACACGTCTATGAGGACAAGACACCGGTCAATGCAAGAGGAAAGCAAGCAGCCAGCATAGACAGTAATTTAAATCACCTGTAATCATGTATAAAGTAATTGGGTTTCTCCTGGAATGACACCCACTTTTTTTTTTTTTTTTTTTTTTACTTCAAAGCAGAGCTAATTTGCTGTGCACTAATGTAACAGAGATGCTTTTAATTTTTAATAATAGATTCCTTTTAATTTATCCTTTCTTATGAATATAGTTCACTGCAGTGCTGGCTGTGCAACAGTCAGAAACTGTGCTATCACTGCCAGCTCTAAAATTGGTCTTGTTGAGCTAAATCTTCAGATAATTTGTGCTATCTGTATTGCTGAACATTTGGAAAATCCCCTTCTGCTGTCCATTGGTGGAACTCGCTCTGCCGCAGGGTGTTCCAAGCAGACATATTGTACTTAAGACAAATGTTGCTACTATTACTACCCATTTACATCCGTGCCTACAATTTCACTGTTATGTGTTAACCCTTTGAGTGCCAGAGGGGTATGCACCGCATTGCTCTGCAATGCATTGCGTACCCCTCTAGCACTCAAAGGCTTAAATACGCACGTGTCTTTTAATATGTGTACCCTTCTGATCAATCAGATCTTAAAGGGATAGTAGTTTTATCTTTATTTTATTTTGTAGGCATTAAAAAAACTTGAAGAACGATATAAGTCTTATCTCTCAACTCACAACTGCGAGAGGAATAATAGTAGCAGTTAAAATCCTGAAGGATAACACAAAAGTAGTTAAAACATACATGAGTGTAGATGAGAAGGGTGAGTTGGATCAAACAAAGTACCCTTGAGCAGCGAAGAGGGGCACAGGAGTAGTAGGTCAATTGTGTTCGAGTGTGATGAGGTAAATTGCAGTATGGGGAAGAAAGAAAGGAGAGAGAAAAAAGTGGGGGGGACGAGAGAGTTGAGTGTCGGAAGTCTCGCCTCGGCCCATTCAGGTATATTCTTAACCCTTTGAGTGCTAGAGAGGTGCGAAACACATTGCAAATCCCTCTAGCACTCAAAGTGTTAATTTTCGGTCTGTTTGCTGCCCTTGAGGATCAAACTTAGACATACCTATTTTACCATCATAGTTTATCTTAAAACCATGAAACTGTATGCATGAAACACCTCACATTCAACCCTTTGAATGCCAGAGGGGTACACAACACATTGCAAAGGGTGTGTGTACGTTTTTGTAAGTTTGAAGTTGAACAGCATCATGTGATGGCATTAGCAGCCTCTGCAGCAAAAAAGGTACATAGCCATTGAATATTAATATTTGTTCTTGCCAAACATATTTTCAGAATTCTAGACTATATAAAGAAAATTATAGCCCTGACAGGCACTACTGTGCATGGGAATTCTGATCTTAAATTAATGGTTTGGTCTGTGAGAACATTCTGAACCGGTCATGCTTTCTTGTTTAATGTGGTATTTGAACATATTTCTGAAAGTGTTTGATTTTAAACTATTGATGTGCTACTGATTGATGATTGACTGTTGGGATAAATACTGATTTGAAATTTTATTGTTGTGAACGTATTAAAGCAAGGTGCTGAATAAAGTTTTGTGTGTTTGTTTTGTTTTGTTTTTCTTCCTTGCTTACAAATTACAAAGAACCTGCATCTCAAGTTTTTTTTTTTTTTTTTTTTTGAGGGGGGGGTGCTATAATTCCTTTTGTTTTGGCAAAGTATGAATTGCAGTCCAACAACAGCTTAAGAAAAATGTTGCACATCAATGGCGCGATGCAGGAAATGTTCGCAATCGTTATTTACAGTGTGAAAACCACTAGGGAATAGGTTTGAGCATGATTTTATTGAATTGCGCATGAAAAAATTAAGATTAGCGAACGGCTGCGTATACTAATTTTTTTTGTGGGCGTGGCTAAGATTAACGAATCTGTGTGAGTGGAATAGCGAATGCGTCTAATGCAGGAACTGCTATTGCAAATTAATTTATATGTATGTGTAGTGTTGTCGTAAAAATGGAATTTTGTATGTGCAATTCAAGATGCGTTCGGTATTTAGCTTCATGGATTAGAACATGCGCAAAATCTATCTGCGCATAAAAATGGCTTTATCCGATGCAAACTTTTCTTGCATCACGTCACAAGTTTCCAAAGCGTCAGTGTTTATATAGTGTCAGACATCATTACAATATTGGCCTGTTAGTGGTCTGTTTATGGATGATGGTAGTTGCTGTATCAGCTGAAGGGACATAGGCTACCCGTCTAAACCAGAGCACAAACTGAATCCTATCCACTATTAAAGATCCTTCAAAAACTGGCCTATTCTGTGGCTGGCTGAACATAATGGGAGTGTACTCCAACATCAGCTGGAGACGTGTTGGCTGCCCATCGCTATTTAAAACCATCCAAGTTAAAGATGAATTGTATACAGCATCAAGCATGATTATAACATTGCCCTGTTGTTTGGCTGGCTGAGGATAATGGTAGTTGTAGTGTTGGAACAGCTGGAGAGGCAGAGGCTGCCCATTTTCGTTCCAAGCCAGAGTTCAAACTGAATACTATCAGAGATTAGAGATCCTTCCCACTTGGCTTTTTTTTTGTCTGTCTGGGGACTTAGCACAGGTTTAAGAACCAGAGAGGTCTGCAAGGCATTGTGAAACCATGTTCTTCACACATGCTGGTCGTCAAAGGATTAATTGTCAGATTAGAAAATACAGAGGCTCTCCTGGGTGCACAACACACAGAGGCGGCTGCTTTTGCCACAGACATTAACCCCTTGAATGTCTAGCAATGTTTAAAGGGGTTTAGGAAATCAAGAAATTAGTGATTTTAATTGTATTCCAATATTCGGGGCCCTCCATTCATAATTTAACATACATATGTGTGCTATATCAGCTTGTGCTATATATATATATATATATATATATATATATATATATATATATATATATAATAGCCGCGGACAGTTAGGGGAAGGAGAGAACACACATCAGCAAGGTAACTTTACATTGCTTTGAAACCAGCGACGCTTAAGCCCGTGACATGACAATCCTGTCCTTTTGATGCGTGCAAGATTGTCATGTCGTCCTTTTCATGCTGTCGACATTTTTAACGTTCCATTTAGTTGGTCACCCACTAGTTGGCGACATTTGAAAAGGATACCATTTGTACTCTGACCTGTTTTTTGGTTGCCTAAGGCTGATGGGAGTTATAGTTCTGCTGTATTCAAATCAGTCTTTGTTCATGATGAACGACATCCAAAATCAAATGTAAATTTCGACACCGGCCTATTTTTTTCTTGGCTCTCTCTATTTTTTAATGCTGCTACAGTTACCCTTTTTATTAATACAAAATGATTATGCAAATCCAGTACTTGATGAATCTGGTAATGCAAAATAAGATCACAGTTCAGCTTACCAGATGGTGATCAATTCTATGTGGGCACGAATAGATCAGGAACTTTTTAAAGATATTTTATGAAAATGTAGACAGTTTAAAACCTCAGGCATGAATCATTTATTTAAATCCGATAATATTAGACTAAAGCGCCCATCCATAGGATTTGATATTTTGTTTTTAAATATTACAGTTTTATTATTTCAGTGCCATAATAAATGTACAGGATTGATTAACCCTTTGAGCGCCAGAGGGGTACACAACGCATTGCAATGTGTTGTGTATCCCCCCTGGCAACTGAAGGGTTAAATTGAGTGAGTGGCAGGAACAGTCCGTTGTTGGACATCCAAGATTAAAGGAATAGAAACACTTTTGTTTTTCACCTTAAAGGGATAGTAATACTTAAAATGTAAAAAATAATATGTTGTAGGGTTTATCCCCCTGAGTAAAACAAGAGTACTCCCACTGCTGAAAGGTGTTTCATTCAAAAATTATTAATTTTCAAAGTTGAATTTTTTAGGTGCAATATCACAGTGGCCTGAAATTGTTCAGTGGCGCTGTTGCTACACCATCCTATGGAGATTTATGGTCACGGGACCAGAGCTGTCCATAGGATGGTGTAGCAACAGCGCCACTGTACAATTTCAGGCCACTGTGATATTGCACCTAAAAAATTAAACTTTGAAAATGAATAACTTTTGAACGAAACACCTCTCAGCAGTGGGAGTACCCTTGTTTTACTCAGGGGGATAAACCCTACAACATATTTTTTTTTTACATTTTAAGTATTACTATCCCTTTAAAGGGATAGTATAGTCCCATAAAAAGTATGTCCTAAATCGTAGCTGCAGTAAAAAAACATTCAGTGTGCTTACTCCTTTCTCTCAAGCCGTTATGGTTTGAGAGATGTAATAAAATAAAGACCTCCGCTCCCTCCCACATCCAACAAATGCATCTGAGAGATCTCTAGCATATATGGGGTTAAAAAGTTATGGGATTGCACTAGAAGTGCTTTGCTTTTGTACACAAAGCTCTGTCCTCTCAACAGACAGCTACCAAACATATCTTAGTCATTCTTCCTTTCCTGAAATGTGAATAATGGCCTTTTCGTTGTGTACCTTTCACGGCCGTTCCTTCATAATAGCCAGAGCATTATACAGCATCTGCGAGGCAAGTAATCCGAAATCACACGGCTGCTGATAATAGTGGAATACATTGCTAATGCCACTAATTAGGTGATAATCCCATAATGTGCTTTGTGTTGCCGTATAATGCAGAATTTAGAAGGTTCCTCTCGATGAGCTATGGAGGATTTATGAGGACATGCGCGGTAACGCGGATCCAGCCATTTCACTGCAGTCTCAAACTGTATAGAAAACACAAACTTATAGCAGATTTGCTTCTTAACCCCTTAAGGACCGGACGTTATGGGACATTTCCGTCCCATAACGCCCGCATAGGGGCACTTTGACGAGCCGGTACACGTGACCTGTCACTTGTATCGGTGCGTCACTATGGGGCTTGAAACAGATCGCTCCGATCTTGGAGCGGTCTATTTCATGCCCTATTTTTACTTACAGCGCTCCCGGTAGAGCGCTGTAAGTAAAAAGTACGTGACGTACCAGGACCGTCAAGGGTCTTTCAAGCAAATTTACCCTTGACGGTCCTGGTACGTTAAGGGTCCCTAAGGGGTTAAAGTCAAGTGGCACTATGGTGCAGATTTAGTAAAATAGCCGAAAATTGCAGAGGAAATGATTTTAACCCTTTGAGTGAACTGGGCACCACTCTGGCACTCAAAGGGTTAATGTCATCAGGAGTATAATTAGCATACCTGGGAACTCTCCGGATTTGCCCCGGAGACTCCGGTTCTAACCGAGCTTTACCGAGGTCTCCGGGGCAAAGGCTGAGTCCTCCAGATGTTATGGAGTTTCTATTGAAACTCTGCCACATCTGCTTTTTCTCCCGCTGTTCCTCCTTCCCCAGCCTTTGGTGTGACACCTTTAAGCCCTGGCCCCACCCCCACTAGCATCAAGCCCCACCCCCTTTTGACACAATTAGCATCATTATTGTCACCCCCTGCTGAACAGAGGACTCCCCTCCGGGTAGCCCTCAATTGGAAGTTCCCAGGTATGATAATCAGGCCTGTCAATGAAAGGCTTCTAAAATGGTTCATAGGTTAAATGTCAAAACACAGCAACTAACAAGACTTTAAAAACCCTTTGAGTGCCGATAGCTCTTTGGCACTCAAGGTTTTAAAGACCAGATGCGTGTGCAATGCTTTACATTGAACACACACCCCTGGTCTTTAAATGGTTATATAAGCTCATACTCTGCCTGCTTAGGTTTGAAAAAACTGCCTGCAGCTGTCATGATCATGCACATGATATCAAGGACTTATTAAAGGAGAAAGTATACTTTTTTTAATGAAAATATATATAGAGATGCATATTTCCAAAGTTATTACAGTTTAAACCAGTGTTTGTTTGTTTTACATTAGCAGTGACCTCTAGTGGTCAAATTCCAATTAGTTATTCTGTTACATTCTAATGGAGAGAAAAGTCAGTGACATACAGTTCCCCATAGAATGTGATAGAAACTACTGAGTCACTTCCTGTCAGAACTATCAGGAAGTAAATACACAGTAAATTCACTTCTTGATTTTTTGAACTGTTAAAAAGTTTGAATAAAACAACTGTTAAATGTTTCCTCCTGAGCAAATCAGAACAGCAAAATTATAGGCGTCATTAAGATTTGAGCATGGGCATTATTATTAGGAAGTGTTACTATCTCTAAAACCATGTTTGAACTGTGATTACATTTGCAGTAAACCTCTCCCATCAGGAACAGTCCAGTAACATATTTTTTTGGTTCCATTTAAAAAGTTTTCTGTTACTAAAACACATAACTGGGCTACACTTACATTCACAAAGTCAATCCGTCAGATTTGGAAATGTTTCTAAAGAATTAAAATGATAAGATCTTGCCATTAAAAATGTCTGATTTTGTCTTTGAAACGGAAATTTTCAATGAAACCGTTATTTTGGTCTTTGAAACAACAAATTGCTTTCACACCTGCTAACTCTAATTTGTCTTTTCCAAGTTTAGACCATTTTTGTTAATCACACAAAAAAGTGACATTGAAACAAATATTTTTTTCTGAAAATACCTTACAGTATTAATTAAATAAAACCCACTTTTAAGATGGCTCCTTCCCTTTGACGGAGATGGCAGAATTGGATGCAAAAGATGATGGACCACATGTCTGAGAATTGATGGACAATGGAGTAAGAACTGTTTATTTTATTCTTATTACAGACAATTTCAGTTAGGATCACTTTTTAAACATCTTGTCCTTAGTGTACCTTCATAAGAAACTTAAGGATGAATAAGAAGGATTTACAAAAGTTACCCAAACATTCCGTACCTAGCACTTAAACTGTTTACCATACCTGAGAACTTGCTTATCTTCAGCCCCTGGAGAGAGATCTTATGTGCTGCCAATAAGAGGAAGTCAATGACGAGATTCACGTCATAAAAGGGGTGTGGTGTGACAGAGTGGGTTGGGCGTACATGTGTTTGTGTCCTAAAGTGGGTGGGAAGTAGGCAGAACAGGGAGGGAAGGAGCGGAAGTGGGCAGGAAGTGGGAGGAACAGGGTGGGAAGGAAGAGAAGTGGGCAGGAAGTGGGAAGAACAGGGTGGGAAGGAGGAGAAGTGGGCAGGAAGTGGGAGGAACAGGGTGGGAAGGAGGAGAAGTGGGCAGGCAGTTGGAAGAACAGTGTGGGAAGGAGGAGACGTGGTCGGGAAGTGGGAGGAACAGGGTGGGAAGGAGGAGACGTGGTCGGGAAGTGGGAGGAACAGGGTGGGAAGGAGGAGACGTGGTCAGGAAGTAGGAGGAACAGGGTGGGAAGGAGAAGAAACTCATCAGAACCGGAGCCGATCCAGAGAGTTTCCAGGTATACTGTTAAAGACTAAGTGGAGGTGTTAAGCATTGAAGCAATGCATAGCTCTCTCTCCTCTGGCTCTCAGGGGGTTAAGCTGTATGATTTTGCCTGCAGTGTTATACAGAAGTCTCGAGAAGCACATTTCCATTTCTATCCTCATTTCCTGCTGTCTTAGTCTGATAGAGATGAAGCCTTGCTTGTAGATAAAATCAATTAATTACTAAAAGCAATTTTATAAAGAAAAGTTAATTACAAAGGGAAGCTTGCAGTGATGATTTTACTGTCACAATGTGCTACTGGTAACCAGAACACAAAAGTTGTAAATACACTGAACATCAGCATCCTTATACACTAGATAATACATACCCCAAACTAAGACTGATAAAGGATGGACCAAAGATAAATAATGTTATGTAGTTAGATATTTATTTTAAAACTATTTAGAACTAGCATATGAGGCATATTTTAACTCTTCATATACATATTTATTCCAGTTATACAGTAAGTCGTATACGGCCAGTGGGCAGATTGATGTCCAGCCCTTGGATTTGTTTGACGCTACGCAAACAGAGCTTCTGCACTGACAAAACATCAGGATAAAATACATTATATCATATCATATGGCTACATACTCCATCAAAAAAAGGCAACTCCCTCTTTCTCCACCCAAAAACCACAACGTATTTGGGTAAGAAAAAGGAAACCACATTTTTTAACAATTATCCACACCAAACAATGTTCCTGGTGGCACGATAACACCCACTTGTGCAGAGACTCACTTCCAAGTCACCACAGCAATTAGCCAGTGGGTAAGGAACTCCCCAAAATTCATAGTTCAAGGTAAGGTTCATTAATCGCTGGTGGGAACCAAATCTGCTACAACAACATGAAAGAGCTTTGACAAAAGGAGACAACAAAGGAATAACAAGGAGGGGGGAGGAGGGAACAGTTTGATCTACCTTTGAGGCTGCTACCTAGAAAATAGGAAGGTGAGTGAGCCAGTAGCCCCACACTAAATAACACACACATCACCCTACAAAAACAAATACATTGAAAAATCCTAAATACTTTAAAAGTGCATGAAGACGAGCCCAGTAATCAAACCCCTACCCTTCTTTCTCCTTGTTTTAAGGAAGATCGCTCTCCCATCTCGACAGATAGAGGCCATATACTGGCATGTTAACAAGACCTATATACCCAACCAACCTCACAAGTAAATAAGAACAAACAACGAACCACTTGGAGGTTTAAAGGCCATGGGATGACCATATTCTCCCCAGACACCAGCAAAATTGCCTTAACTACCAAAGAAATACGTACCATCACCCTGGCCAACAATGCATATATCTCTGCTTGTCACTGCCAAGGCATCAGCATGACCAAATAAAAGTTCCAAAGCTGGCATTAACGGATGAATCATCCCCCTGGCATGACCACTGATTCAAAAAATAAATAATATAGAAGCAAAATTGTACAATAAATTACAAGCATAACTAACATAACCCCAGCCGACTACCTGTACTTGAATCAAAAGGATAGTAATACTTCGTTTTAACTTTTTTATTTTGTAGGCATTAAAAAAACATGAAGAATGATATAATTCTTATCTCTCAAACCTTTATGGTTTCAGAGATATTCACAAGCAAAGTTTCCCCTCCCGCCCCTTTTACCTAGTGTAAGCCATCTCTTCTCAGATGTGGAATCCAGTCCATAGACCAGACAGATAACAGCAGGGGACAATCTTCTTCCTATGAGAACAATGAAAGCCCTACCCCCCTTGACTAGTTTTTCAGGTTTTTCCCTTATCTTAATTGATGATTCTCCCTCTCTGCAGTCTACCTGGGCACCTCCCTTCTGCTCTGGCTGAACAGTGTTACATCAGTAAAAGGGGCGGAAGGAGGATACTTTGTCATTCAATTACTCTTGAACTACAACTCTGACAGAATTGAAATAACACTCTCCAAAGTCCAAATACTATGATGATTAATTAGAGCTGCTTTTATTATGAAACATTACTATCCCTTTAAACCCTACTATACTAACCTTATCTCTACATAAAAAGAATTAGTGTAAAATGAACAAGGCATGCAAAGGCTGAAAAACAAGAAAAAGACAGACACAAAAACATGCAGCAAAACATCTTAGGGGAATATAGGGGCATGCTCCTCAAATCCAAAAACAGGGTGGAAAGGAAGTCTGATTACTCTCCACCCCCGTTATAAATAAGAATCCATCAACTTACCCAATCAACCCCCAATTCACATGCTGCACCAAGTAAGGGAACCCCACCATGACCTCATAAACAGGGGCACTGATTCCTGCAATGCCCATTTCAGTCTGCTCTGGGCCCATCCTGATGACTGAGGGCCCTCCATTCTCTGCAGTGGAACAATGAGACACTTTAAGATAAAGTACCATGCTGATACAACACATCAGTTTACCAGTGCAGAGAGAACTATGATACATTGTCACTGCAGCTGCACAGCTGATAATGTATGATCAGAAGCTCAAGGAACAGCCAGACACAGCCCTCTGCCATATTCACTCACATCACAGCCGAGAAGAGGAATTGATAATGGCGCAGTGGTATTGGACGTGGGGATACAAGTGTGTCTGTATAATTTAAATAGTAAGCTTTCAATCAGGGACCCCACTTTCAGTGTTTCACTTTGCAAAACACTTGTAACCCTGTATTGCCCAAACACTTGCGTTGTAAAGTGCTGGGTATACTTGTGGCATTATATAAATAAACATTTTAATTCATTCATTCTCCATAATGTATGTGTGTATATACAAGCACATGAATGTCTTGATCATATATGTGAGCAAATAATTGCCCAGCTATGCATTGTGATATGCTGCACAGACAATAAGTGTGTGTGTGTGTGTGCGCGTGCGTGTGTGTGCGCGTGCATGTGTGTGTCAATGTGTTTGTGTGTGTAAATGTGTGGCATTCAAACAGTAAGAAATCTATATAAAAATATATATATATAAATAATTAAACATTTTAAAAGGATGTGGATGCTTTAGTGAAAAGTGTAAATGGACATGGCTTCCTCTAGTCTGTTTCTAAAAACATACAAAATCATGTCTACTGCTTTTATAAATCATCCTTTCCAAACTCAACTCACCCCTCATTTTTCTGTGAATTGATTTACTACACAGAGAATGGCTCAGACATGCACAGTGTACTTTGTACTTCTTATCGTGCTAAAAGCTTGAATCTAAAAACATTTAGCACTTAACTATTCCATATTCACCAAGCACTTTAATGATTTTCTTTCAATAAAACATTTTAACACATTTTTGCTCTTATTTTGTACCAACTTTTCACTCTAGCAATTGTATTTATATTATTGCTTTACTTGAATATGCAGTCTCAGATCTCGATTTCATAGTTCATTTGATAGCCACAAATGAAAATTAATTAAGCCATGTGTATTATGGCATTTGGAAAATAATGTGCCCAGATGTAAAAGAATGTACTATTTCTTCTGTCTTGTATCTGTGTTATTTGTATCCAAGCTGTCCTATGTCAGTGCAAAACTGTACAGAAATGTAGAGGCTGTTTTAAATTAGACTTTGCTTAATAATAAATACTCATTTACCTTAATCTGTGCAGAAAGTGCTGATGGTCAGTTCTGTTTGGATTGGTTCCCCAAAATTAATATTTAATTACATAGAGAATTATGTTGAAAAAGTATTCCAAGTTCAACTTTGACCTCACCTTGAGTATGCAGTGCAATTTTGGGCACCGGTTCTGAAAAAGGATATACTAGAACTAGAGAGGGTACAGCGAAGAGCAACAAAATTAATTAAGGGAATGGAGGACTTGACATATGAGGAACGACTAAACAAACTTGGTTTATTTACTCTAGAGAAAAGACGACTAAGAGGAGACCTTATCACATTGTACAAGTATATGAGAGGTCAATACAAGGATCTCTGCGGTGAGCTATTTATTCCAAGGCCTGATCAGGTGACCAGGGGACACCCCTTGAGATTAGAGGAAATGAGGTTTAAACTTCAGCAGAGGAAGGGTTTTTTTACGGTAAGGTCTGTCAAATTGTGGAATTCATTGCCCAGGGAGGTAGTTATGGCAGATACAATGGATACATTTAAGAGAAGATTAGATACATTTCTTTCAAAAGGGAACATACAGGGTTATACTGTTTATCAGTAGGCTGATCAGGAAGGTCTGATAAAGACTAATTTAGTTGGTAGCAGGAAAGCTATAAAATTCTCAGTTACTGAGGTATGAAGCGAAGGTTGAACTTGATGGACTTGTGTCTTTTTTCAACCTAATTTACTATGTTACAGTATATACCAGAAAATTAGTTTAACCCCTTAAGGACCAGCACGATCCCGTGCGGCCTGCACTTGCGGACCACAGGGCATTTTTTTTTAATTGTGTCTTCCGGTTCAGGGCTTTCGGAGCGGTGTGCAGCCGCGCCGGGAGCCCTGAACTCCATGCCGTGCCAGGACCGTCATTGGTCCTTAAGTGCCGGACCGCCGTGACGGTCCTGGCACAGCAATGGTCCTTAAGGGGTTAAAGTATATTTTCAAACTCGTAGAAGGGTTATTCGATTTAGCAGAACTTCCTACTTAAAGGGGAACTATCACACTCTATACAAATATGGTTTAGAATTAACTTCATATAGGAATAAGATTGAACAGTTGTTTTAACTTCTTATAGAATTCTTGCTGTGGCTAAATTTCAAGTTTTAAAAATGATCCTGGGCCGTGCTTCCGGACAGACTGCCGGTATAGCTCTGCACCGCAGTCTGCCAGTCTTCCTCTGCTGCCCTTCCCACATAGCGCCTCAATCCAGCCACCTCCAATGACAGAGGATTTCTCCATCTATTCTGGAGCGCTCTCTTTGGCTAATGAGCGCTCCAGCTTACATGGAGAAATCCTCTGTCATTGGGGTTGGTTAGATCGAGACACTTCGTGGGAAGGAGAGCAGTGGAAGACTGACAGACTGCGATGAGAGATGTAACCACAGTCTGTCCAGATGTACGGCCCAGGATCATTTTTAAAAGTTGACATTTAGCCATAGCAAGAATTTTATAACAAATTAAAACAACTTTTCATCATGTTATTGCTATATTAAATTAATTATGAGCCAAACTTGTATAGGGGTGATGGTTCCCCTTTAATCTACTAACACATAGTATAACCATACATGTTCCCTTCTACCAGAAATATATATCAGATCCAGGGCCGGACTTACATCTTAGGAGCCTGTAGGCACAGATATCTGAAGCACCTCCCCACCCCCCCACCATCTCCACAATGCTCCAAATCTCCATATTTCCCTCACATTGCCCCCCCTCACCTTCACAGTCCTCCCCATCAGCTCCACATTGCACCCCATCAGCTCCACATTGCCCTCATATTGCCCCATCATCTCAACATTGCCCCATTCAACATATTGCCCTCACATTGCCCCCATCAGCTCCATATTGACCCCATCAGCTCCACATTGCCCTCATATTGCCCCATGTCAACATTGCCCCCCATCAGCTCCACATTGCCCTCATATTGCCTTATCATCTAAACATTGCCCCATTCAGCTCCATATTGCCCTCATTTCCCCCCATCAGCTCCACTTTGACCCCATCAGCTCCACATTGCCCTCACAATGCCCCCCTTCACCTCCAACTTGTCCCCACCATCTCCATGTTGCCCTCACATTGCCTCCCTCCCATTGTCCATTTCCTACCTCCCTGGCAGATCTGTCGTCTGTGCCTCCTTTGGCACAGTCAGTCCTGTAAGTGGTGGAGCTTACAAAAAAATCCAATTGGCAGGCGCCCCTCGGTGGCGTGCGCCTGTAGGCAGGTGCCTACTTTGCCTTATGGCAAATCCGGCCCTGATCAGATCATCTCTTAAGTGTGTGTCATCACCATACCTGGGAACTGTTTGGATCTGTCCCAGAGACTCTCCCACTTCTCCTCCTTCCTACACTGTTCTCCCAACTTGCCACCCTCTTCCCACCCACTTTGACAAATAGGTGAGTAAACCCTGCCCACCTGATTAAGCTCACCCCCTTTATGACTCGAATCCCATACCATATATAATAACCACATTTAGAGAAACTAACTGGAATAAATTCCCAGATATAGATCACTATAATTTAATTATGTACTGATTTAAAAAATTCATACCTTCTGAATAAAACATATAAATTGCAATTAGTATAGTTAATAATGGATTATACCAAGAATATACATAGACTCAATCCAATAATATATGTTTAGACAGCATATTAAACGTCTTGCAACATATCACAAATAATAATAATATAGGAGTCCTATGTTAACCCTATAGTGTACTCCAAGGGTTAAATCACTAGTAAAATATAGGATGCCACACCCAAGATGGCTACTTCTTTTGTTTAGTGAGATGTTTAAAGGGATAGTAATACCTCGTTTTAACTTTTTTTATTTTGTAGGCATTAAAAAAACATGAAGAACGATATAAGTCTTATCTCTCAAACCTTTATGGTTTAAGAGATATTCACAAGCAAAGTTTCCCCTCCCACCCCTTTTACCTAGTGTAATCCATCTCTTCTCAGATGTGGAATACAGTCCATAGACCAGACAGATAACAGAAGGGGACAATTTTCTTTGTATGAGAACAATGAAAGCCCTTCCCCCCTTGACAAGTTTTTCAGCTTTTTCCCTTATCTTAATTGAAGATTGTCCCTCTCTGCAGTCTACCTGGGCACCTCCCTTCTGATCTGGTTGAACAGGGGGGGATACTTTGTTTGTGAATATCTCTTAAACCATAAAGGTTTGAGAGATAAGACTTCTATCATTCTTCATGTTTTTTTAATGCCTACAAAATAAAATAAAGTTAAAACGAAGTATTACTATCCCTTTAAAACCTTTTCACTGTACAAAAGTTTAGATTCAAAACCAACACAATGAAATACAAGAAACACTTCGAAGTAAATAGACAGACAGCAGTTGAAGGGTTAATACATGAATTCAAAGAATTCCCCAGATCAAATATTAGCTATTATAACATTTCCATAAACACAATCTATTATTCTCAAAATATAAAGAATTATATTACCTAATATATAACAAGGATCTATATATCTCACTGCTATAACCTATTTTACTCTTATCTGGCAAAATATTACAATTTACCAATAATAAATAAATTCTGCTTAATTTCAGAATTTCTATAGCTAATATAGCTTATTAACATTGATCCCAAATGGTTGGCCAGTCCAGTTAAGACAAATTAAGAAAATTAGGTTTCTTCAAATATAGAAGAAATATGTATATGATAAATTTAAATAAGACAATATATAGTTACTAGTCCAAGTGTTTCTTAGGATCTCCCTATCAGTCAGCCAGGAACCACAGGAAAGGAAAAACCAGCCAAGACCCAAGAGGAAGAAACCCCTTCTCTCTCAAAAATTACATATTTATAACGTGAATTTACTCTTATCAAAATCTGCTCTGATTGGTTAAAAAGCCATCTCATTATGAAGTGACATCATGCATATTATCATCATGATTTTTGGAAATTCTTCAAATGGTAATAATGCTATATACTCTAAAGAGGTCGCTGTTACTCCACACTACAATTCACCTTCCTATCAATAGACAATAAGGTGTTCTGGTTACTGTCATTAGATAAAAAAATGTCTAAGGTTATTCCACTGGATATCAATCTGTCACCCTAGCAGACTTTCTCACATGGGAAAATATATTTGTCTTAGAGTTTTTGTCTCCTACTGGATATCAATCACCATAAAACTCACTTAGATATTTTTCATTCCCATCTAGGTAAATAGAGGCCTCTTTTGTCCAGAAAAATGAACTAATTTAAACATATTTTAAACACAGATTTTTTAGAGAATTTGGTTTAAAAGAAAAATTTAACAATTCCTCCCCATCATGGCAATTTCTCTGACAGATGGAACCTGTAGTATTGCTCCACTAGATGGTATGATATGAAACAAAAGACAGAGTATCAGAGGTGAGCTCCAGTTCTCTGCTAAGCTACTTACCTAGTATATTAAAAAGGAGTCCCAGCAGGAGATCCTCCAGAATCCCGGGCCAGCCTGGTCATCGTTGGGCCTCTTTATTAAACAGGGCTCCCCCGCATGACTGGAGCTGTGGGGTAGTCCGTGTCTGATTGGGAAGGTGGACCTCCCTGCATGGCTGGGCGCTATACATGGGTACTGCCTGTAACCCCCTAATGGCAGAGCTGGTTACTATCACATTCTATGGAGAACCGTTGTCAGTGACTCACCTCTCCCATTCAGTGCATCTGAACTGTCTGAAATCTGCTCACTACCGGGAACTGTAAATGGGAATAAACAACAGTTTTAAGTGTACTAGCTTTGGAAAGACCCATCTCCCATAAGCGGAAGCCTCACTGTTGTACTCCGCAAAAAATACCCTACATAACCCCCCCCCCACACACACACACACACACAAAAGTGTACTGCTCCTTTAAATGGGGCTTTTAACCTGCTAAAGTAGTCTCCAGCATGCATTGGGGTAAGACCCCCATTTAAATCCACAGAAATTCCTGGAAATGTTCTTCCCTATGGTGCATTTGGATTGCTTTAGAATTCCTCCAGTTTTTTTTCTTATTAAATTAGCCTTTTAGGACCACAACTGCATTTCAGTTCGCTCCTGAGCATTTTCTATAGTTACGGAGGCCTGAATTGATTTATAAAACTTAGTGTTGAAAGGTCTTAGTGTGCACTTCTACTTTGGTAAACAAATGCACAATAAAATCAGATAGATTCATACATACCTCCTCTGCTTTTTATATTCAATTAGCATTGAGTAGTGTGTTGGAGGTAAGCCTGCAATCTATTTAAAGGGGCCCATCACCTAAAAACAATATAGGAGGATTTTGAAAGTGCATTCCAAATCGCCTGTCTGTAGTATTACCCTCTTTTTTTTTTTTTTGTAATTTAACCCCTTAAGTACGGCCGGTCACGCATGCGGCCGTCACTTAAGGACCACGGAGCATATTTTTTTCTTTGCTTCCAGATCAGGGCTCCATGAATGGCGTGCAGCCGCGTGGGGGAGCCCTGAATTCCATGACAGTCCTGGCACGTCATATGTCCTTAACGCAAATCTACCCATGACGTGCCAGGACCTTCAAGGGTCGTTAAGGGGTTAAGAACTATTTTAGAATTATTTAGATGAATAAATTATACTAATTTATGGTTACACCATGCAGGCATTTCCTATAACCTCCAATGTTTTGGCCACCTCCCCTAACACTGAAAGGGTTACGTGTCATCGAGAGAGGGGACATTCACTTTTTGAGTGCCAGAGGGATATGCAATGCGTTGGATACCTCTCCGGCACTCAGATGGTTAATATAGGGTTTAGGCAGGAAGTTCCTGCATGGCATGCATAGTAATGTCTGCCACAAAGTAGCTCTCCGAGTCTTCTCTATTGTAAAACAAACCCATTGTGCTATGTTTAAAGAGATAATAATGGATCGTTTTAACTTAATATTTAATATTGTAAATATTGTAAATAGTAAAAAAAATTATATATATATATATATATATATATATAGTGAGCTCAGTTAGATCTCGCAAACCTTTATAGTTTGAGAGCACACAACGCCCTTCTTGTTACACCATCCACACCCTCTGCCCTCTCCCGTCCCAAACCTTTCTCGCTTTCTGGTCCCTACCTCTGGAACTCCATACCCCTCTCCCTACGTCTAGAACAATCCCCCTCTGTGTTTAAGTCTACCCTGAAATCTTATCTCCTGGAGCACTAGGACCATGCACTACCTTTCACCAACCGCAGCACTTGTAATCTCAGCACTTGTAATCTCAGCACTTGACACCCTCATACCCTGTTATCTGTCTCCTATTACCCATTTAGACTGTAAGCTCCTTGGGACAGGGACCTCTCTCCTAATGTTTCTGTGAATGTGGCACTTATTTTATCCCCTCTTGTATAATGTAACATAGTCTATTGTAAGGCGCTGCGTACACTGTGTGGTACCATATAAATAAAGACATGCACACATACGATTACAAAGTTACCCCCTCCCTCCCCTTTCACTGACATCAGCCTCTAGCTTAAAGCAGGAGATCCTGCTCCCAGTACTGTCCTGCGGCTCTTCAGCAGAGCCGAAATAGTGCAATATAGAAATAAATACAGAACGGTCTACAAAGTGTGCCTGGTGTGCAGGACGGTCCCGAGATCATAATCTTCTGCTGTCAGCTAGAGCCTGGCATCAGTGAAAGGGGAGGGAGGGGGAACTTTGTAATTGTGTATCTCTCAAACTATAAAGGTTTGAGAGATCGGACTGGCCTCAATTACTTAATTTTTTTACTAGCTACAATATTAAATATACTTAAAATGATCCATTACTATCCCTTTGATAACTTACTTTTATGTAGTCCAAAAGATATTCAATGTAAAAAGATCCCCCTCCTGCCCCTTCTGGCTGTTACGCTTCTTCTTACTGTGGTCCAGATGGAGAGTGGAGAGGGACAAACTTCAGTAAGAAAAGGAAAATCCTGCCCTCCTTTGTCAAAGGGAGCAGGGTTTTCCTTATACTCACTGAGTGAAGATTGTCCCTCGCTGCATCCCTCCAGATCCACAACCAAATTGCAGCTCTTAGGGGAGGAGATCAGAAGGGGCAGGAGGGGGATCTTTTTACATGCAATATTTTTGGAACTAGATAAAAGTAAGTTATTAACCCCATAAAGACCTATGACGTTCTAGGACTGTCATGGGTAAACTTCCGTTAATGACCCATGATGGTCCTGGTATGCCATGGGTTAAATGATGGCAGCCCGCCTCCGTGCGCGCTGCTATCATTCTTTTCAGGCTGAAACTGAGCGCTCCGGTACCAGAGCGCTCAGCTTCAGTCCTTCTCTAGTCTGCCAGTTCACGTGATTGCACCCAGGAGCAATCACATGTACTGGCATTTAGGCTGGATACTGCAGTGTGCCAAGCACACTGCCTTTGTGTCTGTGCTGTGCCTCTCTTCCTTACGATCAAAGTAAGGGGGAGAGAAACAGAGAGGAGACACCTAGTGTAAAAAAATGCAGCACCTGTGGGGGTATTAACCCCTTCAATGCTGGCGCTGTGGGCTGGCTGGATGCAGGTCCATTTCTGACCTGCTAAAAGCAGCATGTTTTTTTTTTTTTTTTTTATTTAAAAAACAAAACATCTTTCAGTTAAATATTTTATTTATAACATAAATATTTAAACTTGAAACAATACAAAATTGGGAGTGTGTTTGGAGCCATCTAACACAGTTATACACACCGCCAAATCTTATAGATAAAAAAGTGGGAAAATAGGGAGGGAAAGAGGGACATGGGGATTTTCACCCTGGGGAACAGTGCCCACTTAAAACGGCCCATTGTGTAGGTATGACTGACCGGCCATACCTTTCATGCAGTCTCCATAAAAATGTAACCCATTGCGCCCAATTAATGGCAAGAAAAAAAATAAAAATGGCTTTTTTTACAGTTTTATTTAATTTTAATAAAGTAAATGGTGGGTTATCCATGTAAATGTTGTATCAAAAGAAAGTCCTATTTGTGTGTAAGAAAATGGTATATAATTTATGTGGATGGACTAAAAGCCTTAGAGGGAAAACACTGTTGAAGAAAGTCATAGTCAGGTCAGAGTTGCTCCGGTCCTTAAGTGAAATCCATCTCGGATTTTTCCGGTCCTTAAGGGTTAAACAGCACGGTGTGTTAGATTTACACTGGAGAAGACTCAGAGATCTACTTTATGGCAGACATTACCGTCGCTTTCATTAGCATAATCTCTAGGTGAACAGCTACTTTACTAAATAAGAAATGGCTAATGCATCATGAAGGTGAATTGGAAAAGTCTTTCAAAATATAAAAAAAAAAAAAAAAAAAAGTTTTTTTCTTGGGTAATAAAGTTTCATTAACCCTTTGGATGCTGTAGATATCTCCACTGAAATGCACTGGAGAAGTCTTTAGTCTCCTGGAGGTTAAATCAACATCAGTCCTAAGGAGGCACACACACACAGACGGGTCCGGTTTTCAGGATTTCCCTGCTGGATCACGCGTGGGCAGTCTGTGTGTGTCATGTGATCTGTGTGTGTTTAATCAGGGATATCCTTACCCCCTGACCTGTTGATGTGCCTCAGAGACTGGAGCTGAGAATTCCTGAATTAACCCTTTGGGGGACAGAGGGGTGTTTAGTCATAGTGTTTTTAACCCCCCTTAAGGACCCTTAACGGTCCTGGCACGTCATGGGTTGGCGAGCCATACTGACCTCTTCCTCCCTGTGGACTGAGAGGTGTGTGCATGTATATATGTGTGCATGCATGTCTGTGTCTATATGTGTGTGCGTGTGTGTGTATATATATTCTGTGTCTTTATATGTATGTGTGTGTGAGATATATATATATATATATATATATATATATATATATATATATATATATATATATATATATATATATATAATGTGTGTATATAATGTATATTTATAATATCATATGTGTGTATTTGTGTATAGATATATATAATATAGTGTGTGTCTGTGTGTATATATATCTAATGTATTTGTGTTTGTGTGCGTATAAATGTATATAAACATACAAGGTTACATTTCTTCTGATGATGTTTCCTGCATTGCCCCATTCATGTGAAAACCACCCAGAACGGAGACCTATGACGTTCTAGGACTGTCATGGGTAAACTTCCGTTAATGACCCATGATGTTCCTGGTATGCCATGGGTTAAATGATGGCAGCCCGCCTCCGTGCGCGCTGCTATCATTCTTTTCAGGCTGAAACTGAGCGCTCCGGTACCAGAGCGCTCAGCTTCAGTCCTTCTCTAGTCTGCCAGTTCACGTGATTGCACCCAGGAGCAATCACATGTACTGGCATTTAGGCTGGATACTGCAGTGTGCCAAGCACACTGCCTTTGTGTCTGTGCTGTGCCTCTCTTCCTTACGATCAAAGTAAGGGGGAGAGAAACAGAGAGGAGACACCTAGTGTAAAAAAATGCAGCACCTGTGGGGGCATTAACCCCTTCAATGCTGGCGCTGTGGGCTGGCTGGATGCAGGTCCATTTCTGACCTGCTAAAAGCAGCATGTTTTTTTTTTTTTTTTTTTATTTAAAAAACAAAACATCTTTCAGTTAAATATTTTATTTATAACATAAATATTTAAACTTGAAACAATACAAAATTGGGAGTGTGTTTGGAGCCATCTAACACAGTTATACACACCGCCAAATCTTATAGATAAAAAAGTGGGAAAATAGGGAGGGAAAGAGGGACATGGGGATTTTCACCCTGGGGAACAGTGCCCACTTAAAACGGCCCATTGTGTAGGTATGACTGACCGGCCATACCTTTCATGCAGTCTCCATAAAAATGTAACCCATTGCGCCCAATTAATGGCAAGAAAAAAAATAAAAATGGCTTTTTTTACAGTTTTATTTAATTTTAATAAAGTAAATGGTGGGTTATCCATGTAAATGTTGTATCAAAAGAAAGTCCTATTTGTGTGTAAGAAAATGGTATATAATTTATGTGGATGGACTAAAAGCCTTAGAGGGAAAACACTGTTGAAGAAAGTCATAGTCAGGTCAGAGTTGCTCCGGTCCTTAAGTGAAATCCATCTCGGATTTTTCCGGTCCTTAAGGGTTAAACAGCACGATGTGTTAGATTTACACTGGAGAAGACTCAGAGATCTACTTTATGGCAGACATTACCGTCGCTTTCATTAGCATAATCTCTAGGTGAACAGCTACTTTACTAAATAAGAAATGGCTAATGCATCATGAAGGTGAATTGGAAAAGTCTTTCAAAATATAAAAAAAAAAAAAAAAAAAGTTTTTTTCTTGGGTAATAAAGTTTCATTAACCCTTTGGATGCTGTAGATATCTCCACTGAAATGCACTGGAGAAGTCTTTAGTCTCCTGGAGGTTAAATCAACATCAGTCCTAAGGAGGCACACACACACAGACGGGTCCGGTTTTCAGGATTTCCCTGCTGGATCACGCGTGGGCAGTCTGTGTGTGTCATGTGATCTGTGTGTGTTTAATCAGGGATATCCTTACCCCCTGACCTGTTGATGTGCCTCAGAGACTGGAGCTGAGAATTCCTGAATTAACCCTTTGGGGGACAGAGGGGTGTTTAGTCATAGTGTTTTTAACCCCCCTTAAGGACCCTTAACGGTCCTGGCACGTCATGGGTTGGCGAGCCATACTGACCTCTTCCTCCCTGTGGACTGAGAGGTGTGTGCATGTATATATGTGTGCATGCATGTCTGTGTCTATATGTGTGTGCGTGTGTGTGTATATATATTCTGTGTCTTTATATGTATGTGTGTGTGAGATATATATATATATATATATATATATATATATATATATATATAATGTGTGTATATAATGTATATTTATAATATCATATGTGTGTATTTGTGTATAGATATATATAATATAGTGTGTGTCTGTGTGTATATATATCTAATGTATTTGTGTTTGTGTGCGTATAAATGTATATAAACATACAAGGTTACATTTCTTCTGATGATGTTTCCTGCATTGCCCCATTCATGTGAAAACCACCCAGAACGGAAAATGAGTTATCTGTACAACCCTACCAACTACTGATCAAATACACAATACCACTCATTTAAATAGGGCTATTAACTCCTTAACGCTTTGAATGCCAGAGGGATACGCAATGCATCGCTTTACTTACCTTACGGTGGATAATGACCTCTATGAATTCTGTCCATCTGCCACTGTTCGAGAGAATTTCTTAATTCAGTCCTGGAAATAATGTCCATCAGGCAGACATGACGGGTGCTTTTTTTTATTTTTTCGCAAGGGCACATGATCTGCCGGGGGGGGGGGGCAATTCCCCCTCAGATTTAATAAGCAGTGAACCAGTTTTGGGTGCCTTGAATGTTTTCCCCCCTCACATCCTGCTAAACTATCCTATATAATAATTTGCTAGGATGTTTGTCAGAAGCTGTCACGCGCAGTACAGACTGCCCGCTCTGCAGCCACGAGCAGTACAGACTGCCCTCTCTGCAGTCATGCGCAGTACAGACTGCCTGCTCTGCAGCCATGCGCAGTACAGACTGCCCGCTCTGCAGCCATGCGCAGTACAGACTTCCCGCTCTGCAGTCATGAGCAGTACAGACTGCCCGCTCTGCAGTCATGCAGAGTACAGACTTCCCACTCTGCAGTCATGCGCAGTACAGACTTCCCGCTCTGCAGTCATGCACAGTACAGCCTTCCCGCTCTGCAGCCATGCGCAGTACAGACTGCCCGCTCTGCAGTCATGAGCAGTACAGACTGCCCGCTCTGCAGTCATGCGCAGTACAGCCTGCCCGCTCTGCAGTCATGCGCAGTACAGACTTCCCGCTCTGCAGTCATGCGCAGTACAGACTTCCCGCTCTGCAGTCATGCGCAGTACAGACTGCCCGCTCTGCAGTCATGCGCAGTACAGACTGCCCGCTCTGCAGTCATGCGCAGTACTGACTGCCCGCTCTGCAGTCATGCGCAGTACTGACTGCCCGCTCTGCAGTCATGCGCAGTACCGACTGCCCGCTCTGCAGTCATGCGCAGTACCGACTGCCCGCTCTGCAGTCATGCGCAGTACAGACTGCCCGCCCGCTCTGCAGTCATGCGCAGTACCGACTGCCCGCTCTGCAGTCATGCGCAGTACTGACTGCCCGAACGCGGCACAGTTGATACAGAGCAGGGCACTCCGAATTCAGACCGTTGTCCTCTCTGTGCACCTTCCTAGGACCAAGCGATCCCAGGAAGGTGCACAGAGAGGACTGTGGTCTGAATTCAGGGCGCCCCGCTCTGTATCAGCCGCCTTGTGGGCAGTCTGTACTGCGCATGACTGCAGAGCGGCCACTGAGGACAGAGGATCCGGCCACCAGCCGAGGTTGCTGGGTGGCACTGTGGCTTTAAAACTAGTGTCAGAATAAAGATGCAGCACCTGTGGGTTTAGAGTAAAACAAGGTCAGTACAAGCCTAATGATCCCAACCACCTACCCCAGTATTAC
This sequence comes from Rhinophrynus dorsalis, assembly GCA_037306005.1. Classification (NCBI taxonomy): domain Eukaryota; kingdom Metazoa; phylum Chordata; class Amphibia; order Anura; family Rhinophrynidae; genus Rhinophrynus; species Rhinophrynus dorsalis. Next base: position 29,733,159 of record CM074718.1, read on the forward strand.
TCTGTATAGTATAGACAGATCTCACTAAAGATACGTTCTGACTCGTCTACCACATGGTCACACTCATAGCAAGTAGAATCTCTGCAAAGAGGGACACAGGTACATAACGAAACTTGCAAAATGAGCGGTCCATGCGTTCTTTGAAATATCAACCCTTAATGTGGATTTCATGTGATATATATCCCTGCTGGCAGTAACTTAGAGGTGCCCCAGTTAGTCATCAATTAAACTTGATATAATTTATAGAATTCCCTGTCCGAACACAAAGACAACAAGCAGGACTACTCCCTCTGCCTTTCTGCTAGAAAACGAATCAATTTAGAAATTTAAAAAAACTCTAATTTGTGCAGATCATGTAGCAGGTACCGCTGGCCTCTAGTCACCCTGAGAATTCACCCTAAGATATGAGACAAAACCCGGAGTCTAATGGCCCAACCGTGAGAGTTCCCAGGTCTGCACAGGTATCATATTAACCCTATAAGTGCCAAGTGGGTGAGAATGCATTGCAGAACAATGTGTTTCTGTCCTATCTGGCACTGAGATTTGATTGAACAAAAGCTGAAAAATCCAGTTCAACCCTGATATTGCAAACTCTCTTCATATAAAATTATATACTGTATATTTTACATTTGAATAAACGTTATTATAAGTGTTGATGATAAACCCCATGAGTGCCATAGGGGTGTCCAAAACATTGTCATTTCTAATTTAGCCCCCAAGTGGGTAAAGAAATTCCTTCCTGACTCCAAATGGCAGTCAGATATTTCCCTGGATCAACATCCTATCTGCATTGAAGCCATCTGTCATAATTATTAATATTGTTCTGTGCTAGACAGGTATCCATTGCAGTTACAGTATCCCAAACTGCCCTTACTGTAAAAAACAATCCCTGCCTATTGAAAAAGAGCACAAGGACAAATCTGTAGGGGCCATTAGGATTTTTTGGCAATTGTAAGGTAAGTGGTGGGGTTTACTATTAAGAGGTGTTAGTAATCGCCCAAATAAATTAAGAATAATACATATTGGCCCCCTTATAGTGCACTTGAATTGACCCACAATTATTATATTTTTGTCTGTACACAAATGGCTGAAAAAATTATTTATACTCTGAATCTTTAACCCTTTGAGTGCCAGAGAAGCAACCCACTGAGCACTGAAAGTGTTAAGAACTCCGATTGTGGATTTCTCTGTTATCATGCGCAAAGCACTTAACTGCATGGGAAACGATACAGAATTTATCAAATTGACATTTGAGGCATGTTATCTTACAGGGAAGCTGTCATTTCAATTCCCAGTGCCATTTTCACACAAACATGGGCTGGAAGTGACGAGTAACATTTTCCATTTAGCTTTTTCACTTCAGGATAAGCTAGATCACTAATCATTCAATGGACCTTTTCCTTAAAAAGTGTTGCCTATTAATTAAAAATGAAGTCTACTGTACATTGTTTTGTTTTTTTTCTAAGATGCAAGTTTTGTTTTGTGTTTTTTTTAAGAAGACTTGGAGGTTTTTCAAGCCGTTCTCTTAGTGACAGCTTCTATCCTGTAAGGATCTGAATGATAATTACTCCTTATTAAATTATTCCACCCCTCTGGTGGAAACTGATAGGTTCTAGCAGAATGTGGAGAGAGGGGATTTTCTGGATATGTGAGTAATTAATTATGCAGTTTTAGCTGACAGATCAGAGAACGCCTCTCTGCTGAGATTAAATTAGATTCCCCAAAGAGTGAGTTAACCCTTTGAGTGCCAGAACAATGCAATGCGTTGCATACCCCTCTGGTACTCAAAGGGTTAAACATCTCTAAAACTATTAACCTGCTTGCAAAACAAATTGCACAAATCATGGGCAGTTTAAATAGACTTATTTAGTGAGACTAAGACCTCTGTAGATAATGGGTCCACGTCGTTTTGATTACGTGTTGCTGGTAATGCAGATGCCTCCCTAAATCATTTTCTTGAATTCCTTAAGGGAGTTTGTACACACCTCTGGTGTGTAACGGGTTAAAATATAACTCTTTGAGTGCCCTGGAGTAATCTAACACATTGAAATGGTGCTTTTATCCCTTAGAGTGACAGAAAGGTATCCGCACAACACATTAGCTAACTCTCTGGCACTCAAAGGCATACCTCCCAACATTTCAAATTGCCAAAGAGGGACACTTGTGTTTTAGGGGGTGTTGCTGGGGGCGTGGCTGATGGGCGGGGCATTACTGGGATTTTTTAGGCTATTTCATTACTTATTCATACCTCTTTGTGTAACCTAATAAATGACTTATAACAAGACCAAAGTATTTTATTTACACATACTAATTTATAAACACATATACTGACATTTAAACAAACAATAATGCAAGATATTGCTGTAGAACAATATGATACACTTACCTACACACCACTAAGTCTGATCTCCTAAAAAGAGGGACATCGGGGTGGGAAAGAGGGACAGAGAGATTTGGATCTCAAAGCGGGACTGTCCTTCCTAAAGAGGGACACTTGGGAGGTATGCAAAGGGTTAACTCCTTGCAATAGAGAAGTGTACAGCGCAGTGTTTTAGCTATCTCAATAGTATTCAATGGGTTAAAATCCTAATTTATATCTCCCCTAAGGTGCAGATGCTTTGCTCCAATATTTCACCATTTAAAATGTTGTACATCTTGCTCTAAAAAGGTTTATTTTACTTTATAATAAGAGCACACACATTTCTAAGTGAAGAGAACTTACTACCAAGTTCACAATGCATTACACACGCCCCTCTAATCCGCAGTAGGGTGAATTAGCAGCTTCACAGTTAGAAATGAATTAATAAGAATCATCAATAATCCACAAAGTGTGAGAGCACAAGGCTGCTGTAATTGTACACTCCATTAGCAGCGGTCACACTTACCGAGGTCAGACGATCATTGTAGAGGGGTACGAGACCAGGCTGCGTTAGTCTTTCCACCTGACCAGTGATTAAAATGCTGCCCCTGTCACTTCTCATTTTTTTTTTTTTTTAATGGGAAGGAAAGACTTTGATTACTTTTTTTTTCTTTTCTTTTAAATGGAGAGACTTGATTACTTTTTTTTTTTCCCTCGAGGATGGCTATAAGGAAAAGTTTAATATATTTCAGTCATATAAATATAGCCCTGTTCCATATAAGCGTATACACTTGAGATTTGGTATAATAAGATTTATTTCACATATGTTTTATTGCTAACCGGTTGAAGCTTCATAAAGTTGATATGTGTGCGCAGAATTTACAATCTGTTGACCATATGGATTCCTGTCTGCATATAGTATGTGAGAGGGATAAGAGTAGCGGCCCTTTAATTGACCTGTTATCGATTTTAAAAAAGAAATACTTTGAAAGCAACTGGATTAACCCTTTGAATACCGGCAGGTTGTGCGACACATTGCTCTGCGTTACGCCACTCCTAGTTGTTTGATTCATAGCTCACATTAGAGAAGAGACATCTAAGGGGTGATATGATTAACATTTACAAATCCATTCAAGGTCAAAGAGCTGAGCTAAGAATGAAAGGTCATCCATTAAGACTAGAGGAAAGGCACTCTTGACTAAAACAAAGACAGGGATTTTTTTTTACAGTAAGGGTGGTAAAGCTATGGAATTCTTTGCCTCGGAATGTTGTACTTGCAGATAATGTAATTGGTTTCAAAAAAGTAATGGATACCTATCTAGCTCAGAACAACATTGAGGATTATGACAGGGGGTTTCAATACAGATAGGTTGTTGATCCATGGAAATATCTGACTGCCACTTGTAGTCAGGAATGAATTTTTTTATCCACTTGGAGTTAAATTAGAAGTGGATTCAGGGGGCTTTTTTGCCTTCCTCTGGATCAACAGGGGTGATTTGGCTAGGGTGACCACATTTTCCAATCTGCCGTTCCGGGACATGTGGTCACCCTAAAGCACAGCCACTCAGTCTCCCTTCTCAGCCACTAACCATGGCGGGATTCTGCAGCGTGCGCTGTTCTCCAAGTTCCTTCTGCTCACTCTTCTCTTACAATCTTGCTCAGTGCTGCGGCGCTGCCTCACTCAATCACATCATCACATGGCATGTGTCGATGTATCAATTCACACAAACCAGCCAGCCAGTGAGGAGAGGGATATAGTGCAAATACTCTCTTCATTGGCTGGTGGGGGTACGTGCCTGTTGTTCCTTACAGAGTAGGCTGACTCTGTGATCACTGAGCTCAGCTGGCCTGCAGTACCGCACAGAAGCAGAACACAGGGCTCACAGAAGATAATAGGGCTGACCTGACAGTGAGTGACTTCTTTATTGATTCCTGGACTCTTTATTGTCGCGGAGGGGTATCATTCGTGACGCGGGACACACTGCAAAATTAAGGGACAGTCCCGGGCATTCTGGGACACATGGTCACCCTAGATTTGGCATGGGCTGGAATTGATGGACGCATGTCTTTTTTCAGCCTTGTCAACTATGTTACTATGTCACTTACTATGTTACTGTCAGTATGTCACTATGTCACTTAGTATGTCACTTACTATGTTACTATGTCACTTACTATGTCACTTTGTCAGTATGTCAATTACTATGTCACTATGTCACTTAATATGTCACTATGTTACTATGCAGTAAGCAAATTCTGGATTGTAGCGACTGCACCACCAATGGAAAAAAACATAAATTAGATTTAAATGGAGGTTTAACCCGCTATTTAGCATTCAAAGTGCTAAAAAGACCCATAGAAATCCGCGTGAATTTGGATACTTTTTATTTATGTAAGACTTTCCCCAGGGGCATCCTGAAATCTCACCATACTGTTGTCCCAAGCTCCTCTTTGATGACTTCTCTGACATTCAAGGGATTAAACATCCCATTTAACCCTCTGAGTTCCAGAGGGGTACGCAACGCATTTCAGAGCAATGCATTGCATTACCCCTCTGGTACTCAAAGGGTTACTTTAATGTATAATGTGGTTAATTTTGTATTTTCTCTCTATGGGACATTTAGTTTTGCCCCAGAACTGTCCAGGTTCTTATTATAAATATTCCCCTAAAATTAGGTCATTGGAAAGATCCTTTTTAATATAGTGACCCCAGCGTGGTATTGCACTAGGAATAGATAACGTCTCCATCATGTTGCATCCACTAATTCCATTATTATTCTTTGGAGACAATGCATTAAGATCTCGCAGACTGGTGACATATTAGTACATATGCTTCATAGAATAATGAAAGAACTAGTGAATGTATCACCCTGTAGACATTCTCTCCCCTTTATCACACCTCAGTCCATCTCTCCCCATGGTTTATAACTAAAACTCTCACATAAAATAACATATGAACTTGAGAGATTGTCACACTGGAAAAGTTCTCTCCTGTTTATCACACCTTAGTACATCTCCCCTGTAGTCTATAACTAAAGATCTCCCAAAGAATAGCATAGGAACTGGAGAGATTATCTCACTGGAGAAGTTATCTCCTCTTTATCACACCTTAGAACATCTCCTATCTATTACTACATCTCTTTATCACATCTCCTATCTAGTATATCTCATGTATATAACTAAATCTCTCCCACAGAATTATACAGGAACTGGAGAGTTTATCACACTAGAGGTTATCTCCTCGTTATCACACCTTAGTACATCTCCCCTGTAGTCTGTAACTAAAGATCTCCCATAGAATAGCACAGGAACTGGAGAGATTATCTCACTGGAGAAGTTCTCTCCTCTTTATCATACTTTAGTACATCTCCTATCTATTACTACATCTCTCTATCACATCTAGCACATCTCCTATCTAGTATATCTCATGTCTATAACTAAATCTCTCCCATAAAATTATACAGGAACTGGAGAGTTTATCACACTAGAGGTTATCGCCTCGTTATCACACTTTAGTACATCTCCCCTGTAGTCTACAACTAAACCTCTCCCATAGAATAACATAGTGCATAGTAGTCTATAACTAAAGAATAACATATGTACTGGAGAGTACATAGAATAACATATGTACTGGAGAGTTTATCTAGCTGGAGAAGTTATCTCCTCTTTATCACACCTTAGTACATCTCCCCTGTAGTCTATAACTAAAGCTCTCCCACAAAATTATACAGGAACTAGATAGTTTATGATACTGGAAAAGTTATCTCCTCTTCATCACACCTTTGTAAATCGCCCCTGTAGTCTATAACTAAATCTCTCCCATAGAATAACATAGGAACTGGAGAGTTTATCTCACTGGAGAATTTCTCTCCTCTCTATCACAACTTCATGCATCTCCCCACCAGTTCCTATAGGACAGGACTGGGTAACCTTTTGGTTTTCTAGCTGTCGTGAACTGCAATTCCCATTATCCCCTACCAGGCATCCTAGTCCTGATACAGGATATGCAGACTGTTGTAAGCAGCGATCTCTGGCAGGCAGCAGAATGGTAGGCAGAACCTGTTCCCAACATTATACAGCTCCCAAGGTGACACTTAATAATAATATTGAAAGGCCGTGAGTGTTTATCGGAGATCACCTTGAGTACTATTGAGCCTGTGACTTTGTCACTATCCCTTATTTCCCATTCAATGACTTTCTTGTAGGTTGCATTGATCCGTAGAGCACCCTTCTTTTACTGGAATTCAAGATGTTAATTATGTTCTTTTCAAACTCCAGTGCTCTCCAAAGAACCGTTTTATGGCTGCTACAATGCAAAAACAGGTTAATCTGGAAGGCACAGACCTCCTTAGATTTGAGTATGTGTTCACTCTGAAGTCTTAAAAATCCAATCAACCCAAGCCAAGTCTGGTAATTTATTTTCAGGCTATAGTTTCTCTACAGAGTTGGCGGTGGCTTCTTTCTTTTGATGACGGGGCACATTTAAGGACATAGATTCCTCTTCAGGAAATAATAAATGTTCCTTCAGTGCTTACACAGGGTGAAGGACGTATTAGTTATGCAATAGTGGGACTGGGAGGAGACAGAAGGAACAGTAAAACATGGGTCTGGAAAAGGTGCTGAAGATGCAGGAAGCGAACACTGGACTGTTTTCAATACGCTATATAAGGTGTCGACTTGGAACCATAGGAGAAAAATAAAGCTTTCTGTTGAATTAATCCTTTGAGTGCCAGAGGGGGTACGTAAAGCATTCCAAAGCAACGTGTTGTGTACCCCCTGGCACTCAAAGGGTTAAACCAGACCTGCTACACCATAAAACTTGTTTCACAGAGTTAAAATTTAGCCACTTTTTAGTAAAAATATTTTTTGGAGAAATTGACTTTTCTGTTGTAATGGCACAGCGTGGACCTTTATGTTAATTCACAGTGCAGTATGAAAATGAGTTGGAGACCATGCTTGAAACTCACTGTGCTAATAGAAATTAGAGAGCCAGAGGTTTAGATGTAATGTGAGAAAGTTTTACTTCACTGAGAGGGTGGTAGATAAGTAGAGTAGCCTACCAGCAGAAGGTGGTAGAGGTTAATACAGTGAAGGAATGTAAGCAAGCATGGGATATAGGCATAACGCTGTCCTGAACATAAAGCAACAGCAAGGCCCTAATAAGATCTGAGGTTTTTACAGTAGGAAAATGGGAAGACTAGATGGACCGAATGGTTCTTATCTTCAGTCAGATTTTGCCTAGATTCATTCATAGCACAGTGTGTGGCAATATTGGCCCAGCACATACATTCATTAGCATAAAGTGCCACGCTAATTGGCATAACAATAGGAGTCGCCAAGGGGCCCGGCCGCCCCCTGCGAACTCATCGCCACTCGCCTGCAGCCCGTGACTGCAGCAGCTAAGCTGATCTTCCGGCGCTCTAGTAATGACATCATCTCCCAGCGCTCTGCATTCCTGAGAACCGCGCGGGAGCGGGTGATGGAGGTAGATGACATGGGGCAATGTGAAGATTGGGGGGGGGCCCGGTGGCAATTTCTGCACCAGGGACCGGTGGCTTCTAGTTACGCCACTGGCCACGCTGTGCCATTAATGAATGAAGGTTAATTTCTCCAATTTCTTCACAAACACAGACGCACACGGGCACACATACAAAATGAAGTAAACTTAAGATGACCACTTAAGGTTCACCTTAAAAGCCCATTTAACCATGTGAGTGTCAGGGGGGGCATCCAGCACCTTGCTTTGCCATGCATTGGGTCCTCCTCTGGCCCTGGGAGAGTTAAATCTTTAAATGCCCCTGTAGCGCGTTGGTTTGTTCCAGAATTGCACCTTTTATCAGCCATTAAGCGTGTGCGTACCAGAGAGGTATGCAACGCCTTTCTTCGACACTCTGGTACTCAAAGGGGTCTAACCCGTAAAGAGTTAAAGCCCACATCGGAATATCAGAATGAGGAAAACTGCATCCTTGCAGCTGATAAGTGTGTTAATATCCTGTCTAAAGCAATTATATGAAGGGAAACTGTATTCACAGTAACTGACTCCTCCGTTATTAGGAATAAATCTCTGCTAGCCGGCACTGTTGTGCTCAAAAAAGTGCAGACATAATTAACCTTTTCATAAAGCCTAATTTTTAGAGATGTCACTGTGGGGTTTGATCGATTGGCTAGTCTGTCGAATACAGGACAAAGAAAAGACACAACCAGTTTTTCATTAAGGACTGCATGTTAAAAGGGCCTCCGTGGCATGCCATACAGGGCTGATTAAAAATGTTATCTCTTGAACAAAGGCACAAAAGGGAAAAAACCATAAGGGCCATTAGAATTTTCTGTCCACCGTAAGATAAGGGAACGTATTAGGACATGGTAGTTTCCTTTAACCCTTTGAATGCCATAAGGGTATGGAATGCATTGCGAAGCAATGTGTTGCGTACCCTTCTGGCACTCAAATGGTTAAAAACTCGGATTAAAGTAATGTGAGCTGGGGTGGGGGCCATGAGATAGGTTAACCCTTTGAGTGCTAGAGATGTATCCAACCCATTGCAACTCAATGCATTGGATAACTCTAAAAACATAGTAACGTAATTGACAGGGCTGAAAAAAGACGTGTGCCCATGCCTAAAACACCCCTGGTGATGCAGATGAAGCAAAAAAAAAGCCTGCTGAAGCCATTTCCACTTTAGCCCCAAGTGGGTAAAAAAAAATTCTTCCTGACTCCAAATGGCAGTCAGATATTTCCCTGGATGAATATCCTATCTGCACTGAAGCCATCTGTCACGATTTCCAACACTGTTCTGTGCTAGATAGGCATCCATTGCTTTTTTGAATGCAGTTGCATTATCTGCAAGCACAACATCCCAAGTCAAAGAATTCCATAGTTTTACCACCCTTGCTGTAAATAATCCGTGCCTTTGTTTTAGTCAAAATCGCCTTTCCTCTAGTCTTAAAGTGTTAGTAATGTCCAACAAAAAGTTTTTTGCATATAGAAGAGAATAAAAAGCTGAACTATATGCAAAAAAAGTATCTCTCAAACCACTATGGTTTAAGAGATACAGGCGTTTAAAGTTCGCTGTTTCCTACTGACAGCTGTAAAAGCTGTCAGCAGGAGATCCGTGTCGGTCGACACGGAGGTACTTGAGAAGTGCCGAGATCTTGTTACTTACATGGAATCCCTTCATTGGAATGGTCTAAAACGTGTACTTGAACACCAGGCACACGTTTTAGACCATTCCAATGAAGGGATTCATGGTAAATAACAAGATCGCGGCTCTGCTCAAGCGCCACCTTGTCGGCCGACACGGATCTCCTGCTGACAGCTTTACAGCTGTCAGTAGGAGAGATCAAACTTTAAACGCCTGTATCTCTTAAACCATAGCAGTTTGAGAGATACATTTTTTTGCTTGTAGCTCTTCTAAATGCAAAAAAACTTTTTTGTGGACATTACTAACACTTTAATGGATGACCTATTGTTCTTAGCTCAACTTTATGGCACTCAAAAGGTTAAAGCAACATTAGTTTCCCAGCATTGGGGAGCTTGAGATGGAAAATAGCAGAATTATTATGAAGTATTAGATAAATAGTGTTACACGGACTATTGTCTACCTTTACTGTTGTGTCAGAACTTACTGCTTCTATATAACAGACTTTTCCGTTCGCGCGGCACCAGTATGTGTTTATTAAATGGGATATGTACCCGGTGTACATCGCTTGAATGAATTCACTCTCAAGCATGACCTGTCTTGAATTAATTTGACATTTTTCTTTAGCACATTCTGCAAAACATGTTTGTATTCCTCAGTGTAATCACCTTGCTAATACCTATACTCCTATAATGAATTAGTAATGACTGCACTTCTTTACTTCTAAGGAGAATACAATGGAAATTGTTGTTAATAATGTGCAGACAGTTGGGTACAAGGTTGTCTTTTTACTGCAGTCTTTTGCAAAAGGTTGGCTTTTAAAAGCTGTAATTGAGTTCTGGTTTGAAAAAAACATATTTTTGTTTGCTGTTTTACCGACAGCTGAAGTCTTCTGCAATTATTATGTGTTTAATCCCTTAAAGGGATAGCGATGTCTGCTGTTAATAAACTTTAATATTGTAGACGTTAAAATATAAATTCAATGTTGTATGCGTTGTCTCTCAAACATGTATAGTTTGAGAGATATAAGGTTTTAAAGCCCCCCCCCTTCCCTGACATCAGAGTCTAGCAGATAGGAGATTCGGGTTGTGTGACCCGATGGCGGCTCTTCAGCAGAGAGGAAATAGTGCTATCTAGACCATTCATTGGAATGGTCTATAAAGTGGGCCTGGTTTGCAAGCACACTTTGTAGACTGTTCCAGTTAAGTAATTATTTTTAGATGGTGGTTTTCAGACTGGAAATAGCGATTGCACATGTTTCCTGCATCCTGACGTTAATGTCTTTGCGCTGCATCCACCATGTTTTACAGTCAGCCTGGTTGAGGACCAGTGCCCATACCTGGGAGCTCTCTTGATTTCCCCTGAAGAGTCCGTTTTTAAGAGTACTTTACCGGGTTTCCGGAGCAGAGGCTAATTCTCCGGATATGGGGAGTTTCCTTTAAAACTCTGCCTACTTCTTCTCCTTCCCCACCCTGTTCCTCCCTCTTCGCGCCCACTTTAGTGATGACTCTGGGAAGCCCCGCCACCACTTACGGGTAAACCCTGCCCCCTTTTTGCTGCAAATCTCAGCGATTATACCCCCCAGCGGCATCAGAAAAGAACTTTCCCAGGTTTGCCAGTGCACCTCTGTCTTTCTCAATCTCTTTCTCCCCCGTTTCTGTCTCTCTCCCCGTCTCTGTCTCTCTCCCCGTCTCTGTCTCTCTCCCCGTCTGTCTCTCTCTCTCCCCCGTCTCTCTCTCTCTCTCTCCCTCTCTCTCCCCGTCTCTCTCTCCCCCTGCTCTCCCCCCTCTCTCTCTCCCCCCGTCTGTCAATCCCTCTCCCTGTCTGTCAATCCCTCTCCCCCTGTCTCTCTCTCTCCCCCCCTCTCCCTGTCTGTCTCTACCTTTTTCTCACTCTGTCTGTCTCTGCCTATGTGCATCTGTCTCTCTCTCTCTTGGTCTCTCTTTCTCTCTCGGTCTCTCTTGGTCACTCTCTCGGTCTCTCTCTCTCGGTCTGTGTCTGTCTGTCTGTGTCTCTGTGTTGGTCTGCCTCTCTCGCGGTCTGTGTCTCTCTCTCGGTCTGTGTCTCTGTGTTGATCTGCCTCTCTCGCGGTCTTTCTCTCTGTCTCGGTCTGTCTGTCTGTCTGTCTGTGCCTCTACCATCTATCTCTGTCACGTAGAAGTAATGCAGTACGGAACATTTGCCCTAGATATTTCAGTGCAGGTTTTGCAGTGGATGATTAGCTGTGCTGCAGCTGTAGGGAGACTTGTGCTACACAGTAACAGTTGCATTGCCCTCACATACAAGTATCTAGGCCATCAAACTGGAAATCCAAGCAAACCTCCCTTTTTTTTTTTCAAGCTGCCCTTGAAGGGGCTGTAGACTGCCCAGGCACCACAGAGTTAAATCTGTTATATATTTATTTAGTAACTACCATACAGAATCTTTTAAAAATATTTTACTGTGGACAGGCTGTCAGATCACTATTCCGTTAATGAACTACCTGCTCATGGAGGCAGAATTGGAAATTGGAGTGGCTGATTTATCTCCTGAAGGATGCAGCTTACGTTGGCAATCTTAATATGATTCCCCACTGCCCTGTGACTGACCTCCGTATTGACCTGGCTAAACCACGCTGCGGCGAGTCAATGCTGATTTACTGGCCCTGATTCGTAGAACTCATCTGCTTGGCAACATCCTAGGCACTTACACAGTGACTGGGTCATTGTGCTTTGGTGAAATAAACTTTACTTTTTTCAATAAAATTCCTTGGGGCGCATCTATTATTTAGTCGTGGGTGTCACATGGATTGTTATTGAATCTAATAGACGCTGGAAGCTGACTTAACCCTTTGAGTGCCAGAGGGGTACGCAAAGCATTGCTGTGCAATGCTTTGCGTACCCCTCTGGCACCCAGAGTTAAAAGGATAGTAATGTTTCACAAAAACAGCAGCTCCAATTAATAATCATAGTATTTGGGCCATGGAGAGTGTTATTTCAATACTGTCAGAGTTGTGGTTCAACTGAAGGATAAAGTTTCCCCTCCCGCCCCATTTACCTTGTGTAAGCCATCTCTTCTCAGATGTGGAATGCAGTCCATAGACCAGACAGATAACAGTAGGGGACAATCTTCTTCCTATGAGAACAATGAAAGCCCTGCCCCCCTTGACAAGTTTTTCAGCTTTTTCCCTTATCTTAATTGAAGACTGTGCCTCTCTGCAGTCTACCTGGGCAGCTCCCTTCTGATCTGGCTGAGCAGTGTTACATCAGTAAAAGGGGCGGGAGGGGGATACTTTGCATACCTCCCAAGTGTCCCTCTTTAGGAGGGACAGTCCCTCTTTGGGGCCCAAATCCCTCTGTCCCTCTTTTCTACCCTTTTTAGGAGTCCAGAATGAGTAGAGTTTATTACATTGCTCCACAGCAATAAAACGCTCATGATGTTCAGTTAACCTTCAGTATATGTGTTTATAAATTAGTCTGTGGAAATAAAATACATTGGTCTTACTCTAAATCCTTTATTCATTTATACAAATAGGTGTCAATAGGTTATAAAATAACCTGAAAATTCTTTGTAATGCCCCACCCATTAGCCACACCCCCAGAAACACCACCTAAAGCACAAGTGTCCCTCTTTGGCCATTTGAAATGTTGGGAGTTATGACTTTGTCATTGAATTACTCTTGAGCTACAACTCTGACAGAATTGAAATAACACTCTCCATGGCCCAAATATTATGATGATTAATTAGTAGGGATGCACCGAAATTTCGGCAAAAAGACGAAATAAAAAAATGGCCGAAACGGAGAGCAGAAACAAGTAAAGTAAAATCTTCAGCACAGTACACAGACGCACTTCAGTGGGTTGGTACCGAGGCTTTGTTAGATGAACTGTGATTGGTTGTAAATGTGGAAAGTGGAGTGCATAATTTCCGTTGTCAAGTGCGCAGTGATGGAGAGCCGGGGTTGGTGAATGGTGGAGGCCTGGTCGCTTGGTGCATCTTACACACCGAGCATAACCAGGGAATGAGTCTTAAGTGAAAAATCCGGGGCGGTTGCACTCTGAGGTGAGAAGAAGTAGAGGGTGCATGGTATCGGGGAAGTCAGTGTTATATAAAGTGATTGACGTATGCTTGGGTCCATGAGAAGGGTTAATTGTGTGGGGGGACTCTGCTTGTAGTTGATCAAGGGTATAGTTGTCCGATTAATGCGAGGTCTGTGCCTAGTGCTTTGAGAATAGGAGCTTTTTTGCAACGCGATGTAGAGAAATATGTTGTGCATCTTAGAGTGCTAAGTGCAGATGTAGTAGCGCCGATGGCAATAAGGTATTATGTGATAAACGTCTTACGGAGTAGAATACTGAGAGGATTAGACTAATGCTAGATGACTATGGTTTCAGTGGCTTTGTATATGGGTGAAACACAAGGACATCATGTTTGGGGTCCATTACTATAGTAAAAGTAAAGATGTCAGGCTTATTATAGACGAGCATTTTCTGTCTATCCTTTGGAAAAATGAAGATGTGGATTAAAGCAGAGCATTGTCTTGTTATCTCTCAGGGAAAATAGCAATGTTCTCACTTCTTTTGTAGCAACCTCCAGAAACTTTATTGATTTGTAAACAATGGATCAGTTTCAGTTTGGTTTGGTGTGTTTGTAAAATTGTTGAATTTGGAGCTGATGGGCAAAGTAGAGCTGATGGGGGCAAGTTGTAGCTGATGGGGGCGAAAGTTGGAACTTGGAGCTGATGGGCAAAATAGAGCTGGTGGGGGAAAATTGGAGCTGATGGGGGGCAAGTTGAAGCTGGTGGGGGGCAAGTTGAAGCTGGTGGGGGGGCAAGTTGGAGCTGATGGGGGGCAAAGTGGAGCTGATTGGGGACAAGTTGGAACCTGGAGCTGATGGGCAAAGTAGTGCTGGTAGGGGGTAAGTTAAATCTGGTGGGGGCACTTGCTCTACTATATTTTTTATTTCTTTTGTTAGGCATCGCCCTATAAATTAAAAAGTCATTTTTCGGTTTCGGTTTTCGGCCAAGAGCATCCTGAAGTTTCGGTTTCGGCTCAGAATTTTCATTTCGGTGCACCCCTATTAATTAGAGCTGTTTTATTATGAAACATTACTATCCCTTTAAAAAGTAGTGACTGGCAAGTGAAAAGACAAAAGAGAAGCAAACCAACCGCATCATAGAGAAGGAATTAAAAAGTGTTTGTTCCCTTTACACATTCAATCCTTTTTTTTCCCCCCGAAATCAATCTTATTATGGAGAAATTACTTTCTATAAAGTTACCTCATGGCGTCACTTGCTGTGCTACATCTCTGTATCGCAGGCTGTCAATCAGGGACACATAATACAATATGCATAATGTGTAGAGCCAAGTATGAAAACTCTGTATTGTGTGAAGATGGATGTGAGAACCCAGCATTGGTGAAGATGTGTGAAAATTCTGTGAATGAAGGTGTAGGCATGTACTCACACAATCCTATATGTGAATGTACCAGCTGTAGAAGTCATAGGTTCTAGTCCTCAGTCTTTCATCCTTTTGAGGTATATAAAATGAGTATCATTAAATTGGGTAATAATATTTATATCCCAGGACGTACTTGAAAATGAGGGACAGTGTCAATGTGTCATTCCAGGGAAAATACTTTGATTCTATTTAATTCAACTGTTGAGCACTTAATATAAACTTAAAGGGGACCTATCACCCCTTTACAACTTTGCCTAAATCGTTTAGTTATATATTGTATAAAATGAAAAGTGTATAATTGTGTACTTTTTTTTAACCGCTTGTTTGGTGAAATTAAAATAATAAATACAGCTCTGTACTACTTACGGGAAGACTGTGGATAGCTGATTTGTGCCGCAGTCTGCTCCTCTCCCTCTCTCTGTCCAGCCTCCTCCGATGATGTAGGCTTTCTGTTTGTAAGCTGGAGCAACCTCATTGGCCACAAATTGATCTCTGCCAATGAGAACGCTCCAGCTTACAGACAGACAGCCTCCGTCATTGGAGGAGGCTGGATAGAGGGAGGGACACGGAGGAAGACTGCAGTACAGATCAGTTAACCGCAGTCTGCCCGGAAGTAGTACAGAGTTGTATTTATTATTTTAAGGTCACCAAACGAGGGTTTTTTTTAATTTATACACTTTTCATTATATACAATATATATTATTTTAAGGTCACCAAACGAGGTTTTTTTTTTAATGTATACACTTTTCATTATATACAATATATAACAAAACGATTTAGGCAAAGTTGTAAAGGGGTGATAGATCCCCTTTAAAGATGACATGTAATATTTTCAAGTCTTCCCCACAGTGGGAGCCTCTCCTCTCCATTAATGTATTCCAACCCGTGGTGGAAATTGATAGGTTCTATTAGCCATATAAGTGGAGGGAAGTGATTCCTAGACATGTGGATGTTTAATTATGCAGCTTTATCAAACCATTCAGAGATAATAGAATCCCCTACTACCTAACCAAAAATGTTAAAGTATTAAACTGATTGGACAACAAAAAACACACTGTATAGGCTGTTTAAATGAATACTTTTAATGAGACTTTGTTGCTTAATTAATAGGACCAATTGTTTTCTTCTTGCAATGGTAAATGGGTATAATTAATATTGATTCCCTTTGGTGCCAGAGAAGTCTGCGATGAATTGCAGAGCAATGTGTTAGACACCCTACTAGCAGCAAATGGATTAACCCTTTGAGTGCCAGAGATGTATCCATTTCATTGGAATGCAATGTAATGGATACCTCTCCAGCACTCAACGGGTCAAAAGGTATCTCTACTTTTATATTTTGCTCAGGGGTCAGGCCTGTCACCTTGGTCCATGAACAAGATTTTCCTGCTTATACACTGTTGAGTATATTAAAGGGATACTAATGTTTCATAATAAAATCGGCTCCAATTAATCTTTGGGCCATGGAGAGTGTTATTTCAATTCTGTCAGAGTTGTAGTTCAAGAGTAATTGAATGATAAAGTATCCCCCTCCCATCCCTTTTACTGGTGTAACACTGCTCTCCTCAGAACAGAAAGGTGGTATCCAGATGGCTTGCAGAGAGGGACAATCTTCAATTAACAAAAGAGAAAAACTTGTCAATGTGGACATGGTTTTCATTGTTCTCGCATTAAGAAGATTGTCACTTACTGTGAGCTGTCTGGTCTGTGGACCAGATTCCACATATGAGGGGAGGTGGCTTACACTAGGTAAAAGGGGCGAGAGGGGGATACTTTATTATTCAATTACTCTTGAATTACAACTCTGACAGTATTGAAATAACATTTTCCATGGCCCAAATACTATGAACATTAATTGGAGCTTCTGTCTTTGTGAAACATCACTATCCCTTTAAAGGGTCATGTATACCCAAGAAGAAATCCTTGGATCAAGGGTTGTCAATCTTTGGACTTCTGGAGGTTGACTGGTTAGCAATGATGACTGTTATAATGTCCAACATCAACAGGTCCAAAAATGGATTATTTCTTCCTTACATCTTGACCTGTCTATACTTTGTACCTAAGAACAAATTTGGGAACCACTGGGCTAAAAAACATCTTTTTATCATCCATGAAAGGCTGGTGGTGCTGAGAAGTGGTCTTTGAGACAGAGAAACTAAAGTGATATGCACATTTTGATCGGGTTAAGATACTTTTATATAAATAAAATAAGTAGAGAGATTATGAAGTGCAGTAAGCCGAGGGGGGAAATACTCATTTGCCAACTGTTGGAGCAAAAGCAAATTTGATCAAATCAAACCAGAGGAGGGCTGGGAACTTGTGGCATGGGGGGCAAATACGATCTACTGGCCCATTTCTTCAGTCGCTCCAGCCCAGCGTCCCAGCCCATCCCCTTAGGTACTTTTAATATTGGCATTAAAGGAACAGTAAACTTCTTTTATGAAAAAATATATATTGTAGGGATTTTCCTATTGAGTAAGATAAAGGTAGTCCCACTGCTGAGAGATTTACATTTCGAGGGTTATTACAGTTTAAACCCGTGTTTTTTTACATTAGCAGTGCCCTCTAGTGGTCAAATTCTAATTAGATTTCCTGTTAGATTCTAATGGAGAGGAAAGTCAGAGACATACAGTTCTCCATAGAATATGATAGAAACTGCCTGTCACTTCCTGTCAGTTAGAACTATCAGGAAGTAAACACAGTAAATTCACTTCCTGGTTATTTGAACTGCTATACATTTTGAATAGAACATCTGACAGAATTGGGAGTGACTTTGTTTTATTCAGCAGGAAATGTTCTATAAAATGTGTTTTCATAAATAAAAGTTTACTTCTCCTTTAATGCTGTTAAGTAAGGCAAACGAGACCACATAGCCTACAGCTGAAATGTGGCTACTCTAGTGATACCATAAAGCTTACAATTTAAGTACAGAGACATGACTGATACCATAGATCTTACAAGAGAAATGGGTTATGCTGTTAGTGTAGCTATATTTGGATTTTAGCTCTGTAGTATCATTTGTGTAGTTCCATTTCAATTGTAAGCTCTGTGGTATCACTAGTGTATCTTCATTTACAGCAGCGATTGGGAGACTGAGTGAGGCAGTGGTCCGAGGGCCCAGACATGTGACCAGCCCAGGGGGCAGTTGTCCCTCTGCCCCCCAGGCCAGCCCTCCCCTGAATCAAACCTTATCTAGCACACACTACAGATCAAAAGAAATATTGATTCATGTTGTGAGTGAATGACTAGAACATGTTGGGGATTTCTAAAACAAAAAAATGTTTGTTTTAAAGTCATGAGATAGATAGATAGATGAAAATGCTGGGTTGTAACTTGGGGAGACTCAACTACCCCCCCAACCCCATTTCCTACATAGTAAGTTTAGGGAGTAACTTTGAATTTCCATTGCGTTTTGATAGCATGAATGAGAGCTAGAACATTTGCTTTGCCATAAAACAATGCAGGAAAAATACAGCAACTTAACAAAG
The DNA here is from genome assembly GCA_037306005.1 of Rhinophrynus dorsalis. Taxonomy (NCBI): domain Eukaryota; kingdom Metazoa; phylum Chordata; class Amphibia; order Anura; family Rhinophrynidae; genus Rhinophrynus; species Rhinophrynus dorsalis. The sequence continues at coordinate 29,751,574 of CM074718.1, forward strand.
GAAGAAGAGGTGGATCATATCGATTCCAAAGCTGACTTGAGTCATATTTAATAGCAGCAGAAGTACTTGATACAAACTTAGTAGGCAGCGAAGGCCAGCTGTCTTGGGTTTTATGATGTCATAAGAGCCCTCAATGTCATTTGCAATTACAATGCAGATGTAGGAAATAATTGTTCTATATGTCTCTTGGCATCATCAGTAAAATTCTCACATTCCGAGGTCCAGAATTAATTTACTTTGAAATAATTCTACTTAATATAAATCGTTCGTTAGTGATTGATTTAGATTGAGGTTATTGTAAAGATCTGACTCGACGATGTCAAAATAATTTATGGGGAACAACAAAATATAGTATAGCTGGATTAAAACAGAGCCGCATTTTTCAACATGAGATATTGGTGGGCTGTGCATTTACTAGGTACATAAGCCTTTAAGGACCAGAGGCGTAACTGACATAGTGCAAAGCAATGCATTGTACACCCATCTGGTTTTAAAGGGTTAGTGAACTATTTTCAAATGAACTTTTAATAGAAACTACTTATGACTGGCTGTCCAATCTAGCTATTGGTATAAAGATCACTGGACATTTTTAAATAATCATAGAAAACTATAGAATTTGACATCCATTAAAAAAAAAAAACTGTCCCATCTTGTGCAGCCATTTCTCGCTATCAGTAAAATAGCCTTAACCCTTTGAGTGCCTGAGGGGTATGCAACACATTGCTTTGCAGGGTTAATATTTTTTTAGGTGTATTTATTGTAGGACTACTTAATGGGATAGTAAATATCTTTATTTTATTTTGTAGGCATTAAAAAAAACATGAAGAACGATATGTCTTATCTATCAAACCTTTATGGTTTGAGAGATATTCACAAGCAAAGTTTCCCCTCCCGCCCCTTTTACCTAGTGTAAGCAATCTCTTCTCAGATGTGGAATCCAGTCCATAGACCAGACAGATAACAGCAGGGGACAATCTTCTTCCTATGAGAACAATGAAAGCCCTGCCCCCCTTGACAAGCTTTTCAGGTTTTTCTCTTATCTTAATTGAAGATTGTCCCTCTCTGCAGTCTACCTGGGCGCCTCCCTTCTGATCTGGCTGAGCAGTGTTACATCAGTAAAAGGGGCGGGAGGGGGATACTTTGTCATTGAATTACTCTTGAACTACAACTCTGACAGAACTGAAATAACACTCTCCAAGGCGCAAATACTATGATACTATGATGATTAATTAGAGCTGCTTTTATTATGAAACATTACTAACCCTTTAAAGGAACATTAACATACTGCATTGGATCTCTCTCTGCCACTCAAAGGGTTAACTCATTGAATGCTACACCTCTATACCATTCGAGGGATTAGAATTAGATAAATCATTAAGTATATTTATATGTGTAGTTGGTTCACTGCAGAATGTCTCCAGTTTCACAGTGGTGCGGGTGGCCCTAACTCTGTGTGTTTATAGATTTTTTCATAGCGTGTGTTATATGTATTAAAGCAATAGTGTTTTATTTTTGTTACAGGGTCAACTAATTTGCCTGTCAGCTTTCTTGTTCTTCAGTTATGCCAACCAACATTGAGCCTGATTTTTTTTCACTCGTTTCCATGATGTGAGCAATTGAGCACCCTTTGTGCATTTCAAAGCAAAACATTGGTAACTCCAAAACCTCTGAGTAGTAGATGGATGTCCTACACATAGATCTGGCACTCAAAGGGTTAATGAACCTTCTAGATGAACCTAAGAGGGTGTGAGGGATTAATTTATACAGTCTATTGTTTTTTCTATCAGAAAGAGTAATACTATAGAGGGCGATATCAGACAAGTCATAGTAAGGCAGTAACACAGCTGACGCGGCTGGGAAAAAAAGACGCACGTCCATAGAAACATAAAATTTGATGCCAGATAAGACTCATTCTTCGACGTTGTTGATCCACATGAAGGCAAACAAGAATCCCATTGAAGTTATTTCGTTATGCCTCAAGTGGGTAAAATAATTCCAAAAGGCAGTCTGTCTTCTGCTTTGATCAACAAACAACATGTCATCGTTTTGATTTCATTTTTACCTAACAAGGTATGTTACACAGCTTCCAGAGGCAAATATTGCCAGGCATTTGCTGCCCTTACTGTATAAAATGCTTGTCTTTGCTTTAATCAAGCTCCTTTGTTCCTGTCTTAGTGGATGATCCTTTATTACTCAACTCTGAGTAAATGGTTTCCTAGTAAAGATGGTAAAAAACGTTTGCAGTTGGAATAAATAGAAAACGGCATGCTTTACCTCTTGTGACAATTTCCATAAGAAATCTGTGCTGGTTTGCACTAAGAAGTGATAAAGAGGTTGTAAAGATATGATAAAATGGAGGTGGCTTCTCCAAGTCCTATGTTACTCTGTGGGGCTCATGCACTAAGATATCTTGAGTTGGAGAAATCTTAGTGCATTGGTTCCATACAATAACATCTGACTTGGAGAGATAGTCACACTGGAGAAGTTATTTCCATTTTTTCACCTATTTATCACACATTAGGGTTTCTCTTCCTATGGCCTCAAATATCTTCCCGTGTAAAGTGAAGTGTATGTGTGTGTGTGTGTATACCCACATATGCATGAATGGAGATGTACGCGTGTGTGCGCTCATATTTGAATGAATGAAGATGTGTGTGTATGTGTGCTCAAATGTGCATGAATGAAGATGTATGTATACGTGCTGGAAGGTAAGCTTACTGAAATCATTGGGGAAACCTTCTATCCAATTTTGTTTTCCTTTCTGTGGAAACTTCCATAAAAATGAGAAATGTCTCCTTTTCCTCTGAAATTCCCACAAAAAGTAAAATAACCATTTTGCTCATCTGTATTCCACAGAGAAGAGTTTATATTGATCGTAAATGTATTTCTAAATAATAATCATACCCCCCCAACACCTCTAATGTAATCATAAGCAGTTTTTGCTAGTCTCTCTTTATAATTTAAAGTTTCCATTCCAAACTATTTCTTTACTACATTAGAATTGTGTCCCTACATTTTCATACAGTAAAAAGGGATAGTAATTCTTAATACGGAAAAAAAAAATCTCGTATGGTTTATTCTCCTGAATAAAACAAGAGAATGTCTACTAGTGAGAGGTGTTTTAATCAAAATGTATTACAGCTCAGTTATTTTTTTTTTTGTTAGGTGGAATATCATGGATCACTTTTAAGAGGTTGCACGAAAAAAGCGTGATACTACACTGCACATTTACTATGTCGCCATGATAATAGTGGCAACCTGAGTCTTGCACTGCATGAAAGCATGAGATTCTCAGATCGCGCTATGAAACGTTGCAAGCAAAGCAATCTGATATCCAGGACTTGAGCAAAAGGATACTAATGTCTACACACCATTTCTTCTCCTCCAGGACGTTGGGAGAGAAACGGAATGCATTGCTTCTTAAGGCATTGTGAGTGTCCCTATCATCCCAACATTGGGATCAGGGTATAACTGCAGCACTGGCCAATTAACCTCTTGGATGATGGGGACAAGTCCTGGATATCGGGCTGCTTTGCTTGTGATGTTTCATAGCGCGATCTGAGAATCTTGCACTTTCATGCAGTGTGAGATTCTCAGGTTGCCCGACCTTTGAAAAGGATACCCAGTATCACAGTGGCCTGAAATTGTGCCGTGGTACTGTCCATCCTATGGGCTCTTCTGATCAGTTGATCATAAATCTCCATACAATGATATTTCAACAGTGCCACTGTACAATTTCAGGCCACTGTGATACTGCACCTAGAAAATTCAAGTTTGAGCAATTGTAAATGTGTGTGTATATATATATATATATATATATATATATATATATATATATATATATATAATTTTTTTATTATTATTTTTTTTTTTTTTTTACATTTTAACTGATACTATTCCTTTAAACCTTGTATGTTAGTCATGTCCTCGAATAAACCACACATACTAACGCTGGATTTAATTCAGGATTATGAACAGGTTGTCTCCTGGTACCTGACATACTGGGATGTTTATAACTGAACTAAAATCCATCTGAATTGTAGCTAGAGGGTAATGGACTTCTCTCACCCACACAGAGAGGATATTCTAAATAAACAGTCAGTAGAATGAAAATTATTCTCTTACATTTCTACTTGGAATTTATCTTTTTTACTTGTACTTTTATCAAACACAGAGAGATGGCTTAATAAAAACAAAGAAACAAAAAAAAAACACTCATAACACCAAATATTATCAAATCCAGAACCTTAACCCACTGAGTTCTACGGGGATGGACAATGTATCGGACACATCTCTGGAACCTAAGGGATTAACCCCTTAAGGACCTGCCACGTGTCCAGAACTTAATGACAACGGGGCATTTTTTTTCCCCAGATATGGAACCGGGTCCTCGAATGGCTTGCAGCCACGCAGGGACCCCTGAACTCCATGACATACGTATACGTCATGGGTCCTTAACGCAAGTTTTCCCATGATGTATATGTACATTGTGGGGTCCTTAAAGGGTTAAAGGAACAAATAGGGAAGACATTCCTAATAGTTGCAAGGAATATGAATTCCTCGTGGAATGATTTTTCAAAGTTAAAAATTAAATTAGTACTGTATTGCATAGAGGAGGAGGACTCAGTTTCCTTTTTCAGAAGCCAAGGACCCCTAACTCCTCCTTCCTAAGAAGTCTTACAGCTTACGTTAATCTGGGCATAAATGTCTTATGACCACTATGACCACCGGGCTGGTGATAAATCTCAGTGGTAAATGCCCTGACTACAGAGCCTGTTCGAACCACAAGGTTACAGGTTTGAATCCCGGTAGGGTCAACTCAGCCCTTCATCTCTCCAAGGCTGATGAATGAGTAGCATTGATTGGGTAATAATAACACCTATTATTCCGCTGCCGATTTGGTTAATTCCGAGACCGTGCGCTAAAAGTGCTTTGCGTCCCACTGGGAGAAAGGCGCTATATAAATACTAGCTTTTAATATTATTATTAGGTACTTTCCTGTTATGCGGAACCATTTTCAAAACTAATTCCATCAGAAGTTTTTGTTTAACAGTGTTTGAAAAATATTGTGATAAAAAATTTGTTTAAAAATGTTTGAAAAATGTTTTGAAAAATGGTTGTTTTTTTAAAATTGTTCCGGATAACAGGAATTACCTATTATTATTATTATTATTACTATGAATTGGCTCTGGGTTATTTGCTTCTCCACATTTATCATAAATTAATATTGGATATAACGTCCATAGAGTGGGACAGTGCTTTTTGTCATACTCTAGGACTGTAAAACATCACTTCTTTAGAAGATGTAGGTGAACAGTTTTAGGTCCTGTAATGCAGTAACAAAGAATATCTACCTCCATGGACAATACTAGTGAAAGCTTACATTTGCAGAGTAAATCCATGCAGAATTGATTCCTAGTGGTCATTCTGATTTTCTGCCAAGATTAAGGTAAGTGAAAGTATATATTTAAAAGGGTTTAGGGTGAGATGTTCAAAAAGTCATCATAAAGAAAAAAAAGTTGCGTTATGAGTTGGGGGTAAAAGAAGGACAGTATTTTTATTCTTAAGAATTAAAAATGACGGTAACAAGATCCTGATCAACGTTGCCTTTAAATATTCTGATGTTAAAAGGGAGAAATGGCACTAATTAGACAAAAATGTTGAATAAATAAATACCTTACATTATGACGGAAGATTAAACCACACCCACTTTTAAGACGGCTTTTTCTCTGTGACAGCGATGGCGGAATTGGATGCAAAAAAATGACAGAAACATGTCTGAGAACTGATGGACAGTGACGTAAGAACATTTTTTATTCTCAATATCGATAAGTTCAGTTACCATAACTTGAACGTCTTGACCAAAGTGTTCTTTTTTTAAATACTTTGAATGCCAGAGAGATATCTAACACATTGCGTTGCAATGTATTGGATACCCCTCTGGCACACACTGGGTTAATAGTTTTTAGAGGTAAACATTTTCTGGTGCAATAGCCCACAGATCATGGTTCATTGGTAGAATTAGAAGCTCTGTCTTTGCTGAGATTGATGTATGTTTGACATTTATACAAGCGGAACACTGAGCAGCGATGATGACCTTAGACTTCTGAACTGGAAGGAGCTGAAGAGGTTATAATCTATTGGGAAATTCTAAGCATTCATACTGTGACACTAGCCCCTTCATGGGATACACAGTTAATGGTTGATAAGATTTAGAATGATATCATTGACAACATTAGTGTGGTTAGTCACTGGACTGAAATTGCGGAAATGGCCTATTATAGACCGGCACACACTGCAGAGGTCATACACTGGCAGAAATCTATAATTTTCATTTTTTATATTCCAACGAGGAGACAGCTTGTCATTTGTGAAAGAATCTAAAGGTGGGGGACATGAGGTGGGGGGACATGGGGTTGGGGGAGGTTAGGTTATCACGTGGAGAAGGCATTTGATATGTTGAGTACAGAACAGTATTTACAATCTGATGTAAAGTCATGTTTCACCAACCAGTTCTTTTTGTCACTATCATAAAATAATAGCCCATATTTTATAGCCTACTTACAACATAAAAATGTAATGTAGGTTAAAAATGACATGTGTGTTTTATTGGGTTACATAATTTGTTGGTTACTTAACCCCTTAAGGACCAGCGGTCCTGGGGTGTGCGGTCCTTTAAGGACCACACAGGAAACTTTGACGTGCCGTCCCACGTGACTGATAACGTGGTGCGGCACGCCGAACACAGGACTGAAAGAGATCGCTCCAGTCTTGGAGCGATGAACTTCAGTCCCTGGTATTACTCACCACGCTCCTACAGGAGCGAGGTGAGTAAAAGTACGTGACGTACCAGGACCGTCACTGGTCCTTAAGTGCCGGACCAGCGTGTGACGGTCCTGCCACGTCAATAGTTCTTAAGGGGTTAAAAAACAACAATGCAGTCTACTAGAATTATTATATTTTATAGTAAAACTAGTTGAAGAGCCCGTGTACACGGCCCACAGTGCTACCCAGCAACGGCTCCGGTGCAGTCATGCTCAGTAGAGACTGCCCGGTCCGCGGCTGATAACTGAGCGGGCCGCTCCATGATCAGCTGCGGTGTGAACAGTCTGTACTGCTCATGACTGCAGCACTTGCAGCCGTCTGTACTGCGCATGATGGCTTCTGACAAACATACATTAGCAAATTATTATATAGGATAGGTTTTTGCTGCATTTCTTTAATTATTAAATGATTATTAAATTCTAGAAATAAGTGCATCTTAACTTGTTTAATCTATTTACCCATCTATATTTTTATAACTGTGTCTTTGGATTCATGTATATAATCTTTATTGAAGTCTTCTTTTAGTACAAATTTCCTTACCACTAGCAATGGGCTTCAATAGACCTGAGAGTCACTTGCTCTTATTTTATTGTAAACAAACAGCTAGCAGTAGGCTTCAACAGAAATCGAATTCAAGTTAAATGTGACTTCTATTACATCATCTACCTATGAAAGTCTTTTTGCTAAATTAGTTTCCAGTACCTTGGGGTTATTCACTAAGACATGATCATACCTGGGAACTTTCAGTTGAGGGCTACCCGGAGGGTAGTCCTCTGTTCAGCAGGGGGAAACAAAAATGATGCTAACCGCGTCAAAAAGGGGTGGGGCTTAATGCATTCCGTACCACTCTTGCACTCAGAGGGTTAAATGTGTCACACAGAAGGCTGGGGACGGAGGCACAACGGGAGAAAAAGCAGATGTGGCAGAGTTTCAATAGAAACGCTCCACATCCGGAGGAATCAGCCTCTGCCCCGGAGACCCGGTAAAGCTCTGTCAGAACCGGAGTCTCCGGGGCAAATCCGGAGAGTTCCCAGGTATGGACATGATAAAGTGATGACTTCCCCAGTGATATCACTTCCCCAGTGATATCACTTCTCCAATTCCTATGTTATTCTGTGGAGCCTTTTCACTAACATTTCTTAAGTTTCTGATATCTTAGTGCATTGGCTCCACAAAATAACATAGGAAACGGAGAAGCGATCTCACTGGAGAAGTCATCTCTGCTTTTTTACATCTTTATCCCGCCTTAGTGAATAACCCTCCTGGAGTTCTAAAAGTTGATATCCCTAGTGCAGCTTTGTCCCACAATTACTACAATATTTGTGTGTGTGTGTGTGTGTGTGACTGGTGGAGTATTCAGCCTTCCTGGTAAGGTTTTCAGTTTCTTTAATGAGTACCTGCTAGTTTAGTGCACAATATCCCAGCCTTCCGCTATGATACACCTTTGTCAGTTGTGCTACAGTTTCTTACCTGATTTAATTTGCGGTGTGTAATTAGCAATATGCTTACTAAACAAACTGACCTGATCGCATCTGGTTTGTCAATACTGTCTAACCTAAGCTAATTGTTATGCAGAGGTCAGGGCTGGTAGAAATGCTGAGTAGCATTCACTTCCATAAACTGTCCCAGTCTGTTTACTAAAGCAGCAGGCTCAGGAAATCTGCAATCTGTGGGAACACACCTTAGGAAAGTCAGCTGGCTGGCACCCAGGTTTATATGGATTAAAAATGTGACCTTGGTTTGCTCGTCTTACACAAAAATGTAGAACAGTTCTCTGGTCGTCTTCCTAAGGTTAATATGGTTGTACTGCCTGACAGTCATTATATAATCACTGCATATATCTTGCCTTCTAGTGTTCAATTAATACTGTATCAGGATGATGGCATGGACTGGTGACAGGTCTATTAAAGTGATAATAATGGTTGATTTTAAGCTTGTTTAATATTGTAGATATTAAAAAAAGAAACAATTGATTTAAATCCGGTCTCTCAAACCTTTATAATTTGAGAGATATAAGCTTCTAAAGTTCCCCCATCCTGCCCCTTTCACAGATGTCAGCCTGTAGCTGACAGCAGGAGATTCTGTCCTGGAACTGGACGGCTGCCCTTCAGCAGAGCCGAAACAGAGCTATCTAGAAAAATATACTTCATTGGAACGGTCGACAAAGTGTGTTTGCAAACCAGGCATACTTTGTAGACCGTTCCATTGTAGTATTTATTTCTAGATAGAGCGATTTCGGCTCTGCTGAAGAGCCGCCGTCCAGTCCCAGAACAGAATCTCCTGCTGTCAGCTAGAGGATGACGTCTGTGAAAGGGGCGGGAGGGGGGAACTTTAGAAGCTTATATCTCTCAAACTATAGAGGTTTGAGAGACCGGACTTACATCATTAATAATTTTTTTTAATATCTACAATATTAAACAAGCATAAAATCAACCATTATTATCTCTTTAAAAGGGAAATTATGCCTCAGGAATAAGTTATTCTTAATTTATGAGAAGGACTTATTGAGTGAGGTATATCTAGATACAATTTTAGTTGCCCTTTGACCTCTCTTGTAATCATTTCTTTTTGCAGTCTAATAAGAACCATGTTAGATCAATTTAAATCGATGGGAATTTTTCTTTCTCCCCTGTACTGCAGGTGGTTTGCCCCAGTTTGCTTTGGTATATACAGTAAGGCCCATTTACCAGTTAACGACTACCAGATCCGGGGGTGGTTGGCCGTTAAGGACATAACGGTTTTCTTTTTCACAATGAATTCTGGGAAGTTGGAGCGGCATGCAGCCACACTATCATTGTAGAATTCTATGATGTGCCAGGACTGTCACCTGTCCTTAACCCCATCGTGACAATGGACTTACCAGGTACGTCATGAAAAAATGTCACTTAGTGACAGATGACGTACCTGGTAAGTCCAGGAAGTAATTCGCTACAATAAAAAAAAAACTTTAAGTACCGGACTGTCACTAAGGGGTTAACTGGCATGATTGTCCTGGCACGGCATTAGGCCGCGAAGCTCCCTGTCTTCGTAACCACACATGCACAGTAGAGACTGGCCAAACGCGCTTTTCTGGAGCGGGGAGCTCCGAACGGCCCACCGCCTGCCTTTGCTCCCAGCTCCGAGACAGTAGCCCTAAAATATTAATGCAGCTCACACTTTAACCCTTTGAATGCCAGAGGGGCAAATCAATGCATTCTTTACCCCTCTGACACTCAAGTGTTAACTTTTTTAGGTGCATTACTTCCATGGCCTAAAATTGTACAGTGGCGCTGTTGCAAAACCATTTTATGGACTGATCTGGTCAGTTGACCATAAGACTCCATAGGATGGTGTAGCAACAGCGCCACAGAGATATTGCTTAAAAAAAAAAAAAAAGTTTGAGCTGCAATAACCTTTGAGTGGGAGTATCAGCGGGACAAACCTTATAATATGTTGTTTGAATATTAACCCCTTAATGACCCATGATGCGCACAGTGGTTCGGCACTTAAGTACCAGTGACTCCCTGAAATTCAGGGGTCTGCACGCAGCTGCACGTCACTTGTAGACCCCTGAATTCGTTGCACCAAAAAATAATGCCCGTGGTTCTTAACTGCCAGCTGCATGCCAGGTCGTTAAGGGGTTAAGTGTTACTATCCTTTTACTCCATTGTTGACCAACTTTTGCACACCATTATAGGCAAGCTAATATGTTAACTTATTCCTAGGGTAGATTCCCCTTTAAATTAAGGAAAACAGGTAGATTATGCACTAAGGGGTGATAAAGCAGAGATGACTTCTCCAGTGATATCACTTCTCCAGTTATTGTTATTCTATAGAGACAATGCACTAAGATTTCTTCAACTTTGGAGATCTTAGTGAATAGGCTCCATAGAATAATATAAGAAATGGAGAAGTGATATCACTGGAGAAGTTATCTCCGCTTTATCACCTCTTTATCCACCTTAGTAAATCTCCTCCCTGATATTTTTAATGAAATCAAGGGATTTTAGTTTCTGTTTTTACAGGCTAATAATACAAAATATTTTCTGAGCATACTTTCCATAGAATATAAACTCATTGTGTGTGTGGAGTGTGTGTGTGTGGAGTGTGTGTGTGTGTGGAGTGTGTGTGTGTGTGTGGAGTGTGTGTGTGTGTGTGGAGTGTGTGTGGAGTGTGTGTGTGTGTGGAGTGTGTGTGTGTGTGTGTGGAGTATGTGTGTGTGTGGAGTATGTGTGTGTGTGGAGTGTGTGTGTGTGGAGTGTGTGTGTGTGGAGTGTGTATGTGTGTGTGTGTGGAGTGTGTGTGTGTGTGTGTGTGTGGGTGGGTGGAGTGTGTGTGTGGATGGGTGGAGTGTGTGTGTGTGGATGGGTGGAGTGTGTGTATGTGGATGGGTGGAGTGTGTGTGGATGGGTGGAGTGTGTGCGGGTGGGTGGAGTGTGGGTGGAGTGTGTGTGTGTGGATGGGTGGAGTGTGTGTGTGTGGGTGGAGTGTGTGTGTGGGTGGAGTGTGTGTATGTGGAGTGATCACTTAACACGATTGTATAGCATTCAGTAGCATGGGGTGGCAGCGGCATCAGGAGGGTCCTAATGTCCTAACATGGTCTGATTAGTTATTTATTTATTGTTAATTTAATGAGAGGGAGGGGGTTGCCAAGCGGTACTCTTTTTCAGGATTGGACATGGGACTGAAGCTGACTGGGGAACTTTCCAGAGACAGGGGTCTCAATCTGAGAACTGTCCCCTAAAAAGGAGGACATCAGGCCATCCGATTTTAACCCTTTAATGCATTGGATAGCCCTCTAGCACTTGAATACCCCTCTGGCACTCAAAAGGTTAAATGGATATTTTAGCCCCTTGTGTTCTTGTTGTGTCTCCAATGTTTTGTGAATAATTCAAAGAGTTAAAAGCCAAATTTAGATGAACCCTTTGCATTTCAAAGGGTCAGTGTGGGTCTGGAGGATTTCTTTGTCCCATACTGGTCAATTGCCTTGCCCCTAAATCGATCCACTTCCTTTGTGCATATGACACTTTTTTTCCTTTCAGAACCAAAATAAACCTAATTGCTTCACTAAAATAATTCCTGCCAGTCATGCAAATAAAACACTGAAGACTAAAAGAAACAAAGACCATATTTCACACAACAAATGACCACACTTGCATTATTCTGACCAAAATAGAGTGCACATTTAGCTGCTGTGTGCCTCCTCCCTATCCGACCCAACGTCTGTCACTTGATTTCAGCACTTACACGTTCACGTTATGACTCCAGTTGGGATGCCACCTGGACAGCTTTCACCAGCCTGGCAGATTCCTGTTTTATGTCCGTCTGTTTGAAGGCTGGAATATTAAAGTGACCATGTTTTTTTCTGCTTGCAGACACCACATGGGGCACAAACAACAAACATAACCATTAGTGTGTTTTCAAGCCTTAAAGGAGATATGACACCTATTTAAAATGCAATGTGTTGGATACCTCTCGGCACACAAAGGTTTAAACATGGTTACAAAGTGTAACTAGACAACACAAACTTTTATTTTAAAGGGATAGTAATACTTACAATGTAAAAAAAAATATGTTGTAGGGTTTATCCCCCTGAGTAAAACAAGGGCACTCACTTCTGAAAGATGTTTCATTCAAAAGTTATTCATTTTCAAAGTTGAATTTTTTAGGTGCAATATCATAGTGGCCTGAAATTGTACAGTGGCGCTGTTGCTACACCATCCTATGGAGATTTTTGGTCAACTGACCAGAGATGTCCATAGGATCGTGTAGCAACAGCGCCACTGTACAATTTCAGGCCACTGTGATATTGCACCTAAAAAATTCAATTTTGAAAATTAATAACTTTTGAATGAAACACCTTTCAGCAGTGGGAATACTCTTGTTTTACTCAGGGGGATAAACCCTACAACATATTTTTTTTACATTTTAAGTATTACTATCCCTTTAACTGCACATGGTATCTCGGATTGGAAACTGGGTGAAGCCATCATGTTTGGGAATTGCCCGACCTTCTTTCAGCTACACTCCCTATGCAGAATAACCAGTGTGTGAGATGATGTTTCAACTGGCGACACCTTCCAGTAATTTAATACATTTGTGCTTATTTGCACAATTAATATTTAATTCAGTGATGATAGCTTTTTTTTTTTTTTTTGACCAGATGTTGTCCATGTCTTAAAAGAAAAAGGCTTTTTTGTCTTATTTTTTTACTTATTTCTATATTTTTTCTATCTCACGGTTATTTACAGCAGTGAATTGTTCCATGTCACTTGATTTCCTGAAAAAATAAAAAATAGAAATCGTACATTATTTTGATGAACAAGTAAATGTAAGGTCATCAATTCTCTTATTATTCCTAATTAATATCCAACCTCTACTGCATTGGATACCTCTCTGGCACTCAAAGGGTTAAGATAAAGCACCTACAAATAAATATAATACAGATTGGTTCTCCATAATCATTTACTTGTAATGCTTGCCATGGCTGTGGAGGCGGGCATTACATTTTGTTTCAGGACTTAAAGGAGCAGTAAACTATTTTTATGAGGAAATATATTTTGTAGAGATTTTCCTATTGCGTAAAATAAGGGTACTCCCACTGCCGAGAGATTTATATTTCCAGAGTTATTACAGTTTAAACCCATTTTTTTTTTTACATTAGCAGTGCCCTCAAGTGGTCAAATTCTAATTAGATTTCCTGTTAGATTCTAATGGAAAGGAAAGTCAGAAAAGTCAGAGATATACAGTTCTCCATAGAATGTGATAGAAACTGCTGAGTCACTTCCTGTCAGAACTTCCAGGAAGTAAAGACAGTAAATTTACTTAATGATTATTTAATCTGCTATAAATTTTTAATAAAACATCTGACAGCGATGGGAGTGACCTTGTTTTATTAAGCAGGACATGCTCTATAAAATGTGTGTTTTCATAAAATATAGTTTACTGCTCATTTAAGAACCAAAGATTTCATGCACTAAACCTTCTTGATTCTCCTGAGACGGAAGTTTGGAACGGAGCATTTTAGAACTTCAGTATTGCCTAAGGAAACAATGGGGAGGGGGAATCATTAAGCGGTGATAAAGTGGAGATTACTTCTCTGGTTCCTATGTTATTCTATGTATCCTATGCACTAAGATGTCTACATCTTTGGAGATCTTCGTGAATAGGCTCCACGGAATAACTTATAAGTGATAAACTGGTGACGTCATCTCTACTTTATCACCTCTTTATCACAATATTGTTAATCTCCCCCGATGACTTTTTGAATTCAATAGGAAGTTATAACAATATTCTCACTGCATAAACTTGGCCCTAAGTCTCAAATCTGAGTGTGTACACAATACGTTATTCTAGCTTTCACCCAAATATTTAGTTCATTTTCTTGGACAAAGACAGCATACGACAGAAACTGCCAAAAACTGGATTCCTCTCTATAGACACATTTTCAAAGCACCATCCATGCCACATTCTCACAGATGCCTCATCAGGGAACACTTCAACAATACGTCTGTCCCGATTTGTAGGAACTGAACAACACTGAATGGGCCATAGTAAATAACATGGACAGCTTGTGCTTATCTCCTAATAAATAGGGGTGGGCATGTATTTAGACTGAAGATGGCTGTACACATGTAAGAGACACATAAGCAAGCATTCACTAGGCTAATAAAACAAAAGGGCACATAGGCTAATTAAAAATTACAATGACCGGTTGAAAATTTTCCAGGAATACAATTCTGTTTATAAGCAATGCAGGATATTTTTGGCATGATGAAACCGTAAGTGTGAAGTCATCAACCAACAATGCCTAATTAATTACTTAAATTTTAGAGAGGTCTCCTTTATTTTGAAAATAAAAACAAAAACATATTTAGCATCCAGTGATTTATAGATGTAGAATATCCTTTATTCAAGAACGTGAAGGCTATATAATTCATAAGATTTACACACACATATACAGTAGTATACTATTTTTCAAAACGTAAATGGCAAAATTAGATTTTTAAGGAAATCCATGTATTTACAGATTAGTGCTTTTCTTTATTTCTTTCAATGGCTGAATGTTTCTCTCTTACGAAAATAATGAAGACACTTTTTTTTCATCTTCTAAGAATATTTCTCCTATTTTCCCAAAACTAGTTATCAGGCCGTTAAGGTTGAGAAAGCATCTTAGTGCTACAAAATTTTTATATTTTTGAGATAAGAAGAACGGCTGCTCTTATTTGTTTTTATTTTATTTTTATATTTTTTTGTATTTTGGTTACTCCTTCATTATCTAATATGTATTGACATAGTTATCATTGGATTTAAGTCATTGAACGCGTTAAGTCGATGACAGGCGTATGTCTGACTGTTGACATCTTTTGAATGTGAGTTGATATGATGCCCTTGTTATATAATATATCTATATATTGGATAACACACTATTGGAGCACCTTCTTTTTTTTTTTTTTTTTTTTTTCGCATATTCTACTGCCATACCTTGGTTGAGTATATTTGGAAGGATGCTGCCTTACCTGCAGTAAAGGGGGCGGTTATACTATAATCCCTTGAGCCTTATAGCTAAGTAACACATATGTGTGTCTCAGCCATTGTGTTTGTGAGCATAATATCTTTTAGTGGTGGTTGGTGATTTTGGATCCATTTATTTGAAGATATTACACTAGGAGCGCCTCCTTTTTTTCTGTTTTTGCACTGAAATTTTAGATTGACATTTTAGAATGGAAATGTAAAATGTTTGGAAGACTGTTCATATAATGACATCCTGACCTTGGTCCTCATGTACCTCTGGCAATGTAGGTTTTCTGAATTTCCCTGTGTTATCACGAGTAAAATCAGAATTAGTGGATTTCCCTTTACGCACGCCTGTGTTCAGTTCTTGAAAACTCGCACTGTTAGGGGGTATTGCATGGCCGGATTTACATCTGAGAAGCCCTAAGAAAATATCATCCAGGGTGCCCTTTTGCATGACAACTTGTCACCCTTACTTATCATTAGACTCCGTCCTCTAGACTCAGCCACTATTGTTGGGAAAATAAAATATTTAACCTATAAGGAAAACTCTTACACCCTTGGCTTCAGGATAGTTCTCCAATGCATTGCTAGGCAATGCAGGCAAGGAGTTAAATTATGGTCAGTAAAGATGGTAAGTATGCTGGTAAATAGCCATATATGACTAGAATAGCTAAGGCTACCCTCAGAACTTAGCACTCTAGGTAGCTGCCTAGTTTGCCTAATGGTAAAGCCAGCCTTGAGTATTTGAAAACCTTAGAAATTATTATGCTGAGGAAAAAAAAAACAGTACAGTAGAACTCTAAAAATCAAGAGCAATATATTTCTCACCCTCCAGGGGGCACTCCATTTTTACAAGAGATTTAATTAGGATTCAGAAACTTTTGTTGCTTGTGAATCTTCTGCTGTTGATATATCTTTCTGTCCACTGGACTATACCCCAAAGGATTAGGAATGGAGGCCACTGGCAGCATAATCCATTTATTTATTAAAATACATTTCAAATCAAGAGCTCGTTAGATTAAGCTATATATTTTTTATTTAGAATTCAGCACCTTATTAAAAAGGTGTGTAAAAATAAATGTAATCTAAATTTGTAATCCTTTTCTGAATAAAATATTATAATATAGAATTAAGCAAGCATGATATTATCATGAAGAAACCAATATATAATGTGTTCTGATCCTAAACTGAAAAAAATACCTTTACATTTGTAAAGGACACTAAATAGATACAAAAAAAACTGAGTACTTGCTTTTTTTCCCCTTTAAAAATAAAATATTCGTGATTAATTTTTCTCTCGTCTTCAAAATGTCCTGAAATTTACAATTTCTACTTATAACTGACCCTTTGAGTGCCAGAGGGGTATGCAACGGATTGCTTTGCAATGCGTTGCGTACCCCTCTGACACTCAAAAGGTTAATAATTCACAATCCATGCCTTGAATTATTTGTTTTACTTTTATAAATCATACACATGAAAAATTATTTTGAACAGTGAGGCTGGATATTTTAACAGTTTTAGTGCCAGAGAGGTATCGTGTGCATTGCAACTCAATGCATTGGATAACGCTCACACACTCAAGGCTTAAAGACTAACTTTAGCTTATTTTTTAGTTTAATTTTCCATGTAATTATATAGATTTGTAATTGTGGTATTGATGACATTCATATATCAATGCTTCTCAAGACAAATATCTGTGGAGAGAGGAGAGATTGAAACTTAATTTTCTTCATCTCAATGTATTGAATGAACATTTCATGAGCATGGGCAATATTCACGCAACAGTTTTGTTTCACAGCAATTCTGGGGCCTCATTGTACATTCTACATTTAGATGTTGCTTCCGGTGAACTATGATTGACAGCAATGGGATTTGGGAAAAAAATCCTGGCAGATGTGCATTCCTCTTCATATAGAATACAGATCTCGGGGGAGAAGCTGATTATTTTGTTTTATTCATGAAAAGCACAATATAAAACAATTCTTTTGTTTAAGGTCAGCTTTTTACAGTATTGTGATCAAAGCTGTAAGAGGAAGTATAGTATGAATGCACTTTCATATATAAACGCACTATATATATATATATATATATATATATATATATATATATATATATATATATAATATTTAAATAAATATTATAACATACATACATATACACACAAAAGTGCTTCGTTCCTTGGATTGCCACCAAACCATTGTTTTAGTGTCAGACCAGTATATAGTAGACTTGGAACACAGACATATGCAGGAAGCTTGGTTTAGAATAATCAGTAAGATTTAGACATTTTCATAATGTTTTGCACGCAGAGACTATTACAATGTTATATAAATGGTATAAAATGTGAGACCTGCACTTTGATACTAACCCCTCAGTGTCTTCTAACTGATGGGTTTGAATAAAAGAAATTGGAACAATAGTACATCTGGTTAGATTGTTTGTTTTTTTTTCCTTTGATACTGATTGCCACAAAATTAGGGGGACCAAACCTCACCTTTAACCAGGAACGCATATGAGAAATGCATACTGCAGGGCTGCTTTGATTTTGGTGCACTCCTGAAATATGCCTATTTCCTATGTGTCCCTGGTTAAAGGTGAGGTCTGGTCAGCCTACACAAAATTCCTCGGTTATTTTACTGAATAAAAGTCCTTTGGGTTACTCTTTAACGAAAGGTCCCTTGCTATTAATGGGGAGACAGAAACCCACATTGTTTCCCATGGTAGAACTGTGGACAGCAGGATTATTACATATTTTCTCTTGAAAAAACTTATTGCATCAAGCAGAATGAAAGAGAGAAAATTTGGGACTCCTTGGTTACCTTACCACTGCCGTGGTAGCCATAGACCCACACAATCTAACCCCTTCTCCTTGTAACAGTCCACTGGTGGCCACAGAATGATACAGTCTGACCTCTGAGTCCCAGGCTTGTCCTTTTGCATTGGTAGCCATAAAGCCAAGTCTGGCACCCCTCTTCCATGGAGGGAATTCTCAGGCATAAGTGGAAACTGTATCCATACATTATAAACAGAGTAGTATTTTATTCAAAGTGCTAACCTCCTTATTGAGAAGAGGGTTGGTTTTTTTAATGGTAGATGGTTTCTACCATACTTATGAAGTTATGCTTATTGCAATTAATTGTTATTGTTTCAAAAACCTCTTAAAGTGTTAGTAATGTCAAAAAAAAGTTTTTTTGCATTTAGAAGAGCTTAAAAAGCTGAGCTAAATGCAAGAAACCGTATCTCTCAAACCACTATGGTGTAAGAGATACAGGCGTTTAAAGTTCGCTGTTTCCTATTGACAGCTGTAAAGCTGTCAGCAGGAGATCCGTGTCAGCTTTACAGCTGTCAGTAGGAAACAGTGAACTTTAAAAGCCCGTATCTCTTAAACCATAGCGGTGTGAGAGATATGTTTTTTTGCATTTAGCTCAGCTTTTTAAGCTCTTCTGAATGCAAAAAACTTTTTTTTTTTACATTACTAACACTTTAAAGGGATAGTAATACTTAAAATGTAAAAAAAAATAGGTTGTAGGGTTTATCCCCCTGAGTAAAACAAGAGTACTCCCACTGCTGAAAGGTGTTTCATTCAAAAGTTATTAATTTTCAAAGTTGAATTTTTCAGGTGCAATATCACAGTGGCCTGAAATTGTACAGTGGCGCTGTTGCTACACGATCCTATGGACAGCTCTGGTCAGTTGACCATAAATCTCCATAGGATGGTGTAGCAACAGCACCACTGTACAATTTCAGGCCACTGTGATATTGCACCTGAAAAATTCAACTTTGAAAATTAATAACTTTTGAATGAAACACCTTTCAGCAGTGGGAGTAGTCTTGTTTTACTCAGGGGGATAAACCCTACAACATATTTTTTTTTACATTTTAAGTATTACTATCCCTTTAAGCCCTTCTTAAAATTAAGAGGTTAACACTTTACACACCACTGCCCACACAATGCTTTTATTCTTAGGGATATTGAAACGCATAGATTGCATAGTTAAATAAGAACAATTGACCAATCAAGTCTTTCCATTGGGATACAGTGCAATTAATCCACCTATTTTTGAAGTGATTATCATCGGTTCCTACCATACTGCACTTGTATGTGGCTGCCTCCATATAATTTTGTTTTAAGGTTGAACGATTGTTGAGTAGACCTTTGAAATAAAATGTCCAGTGACCTGTTCGTTTGGTTATTATACTATTTATCATGTTAAATCCATGTTGTGATTTGATCATTCTCCCATTTCACAAGGTCTATAACTAGGCATGACCTTATGGATCCCATACTAGCCATACTAAACATCAGTAACACTGTAATGATTTCCAGTCACTGAAGGCCTCTCATTGATTTTCAGTAATAGCCAAGATGTGAAAGGTCCTGTATGTTTAAAGCAATACATTTCCTCATGTCATCGGATTTCATAAATCAAAATTCTTTGACATTAAATGCTAGTAAACCAGGCATATTATCTCAAGAAACTGTTCAAGGTAATAGACATCTGAAATGAACAAATATGACTGTCATTTGTTTTCTTTCTTGATTTGTACAAAACAAGTGCTTCTACAGTTGTGGCTCTCTCCCTAAATTCTCTCTCCATGAGTCCTTTACTCGTCTATTCCTTTGGATCTCTGTGCTGTTTTAGTCCATATTTCCTGAATAGTTTCTTTTAACGTCTTAATAAATTATATCAGGGCTGTCCAAGTTCAGTCCTCAAGGGCCACTAACAGGCCAGGATGTCAGGATTCCCCTGATTAAGCACACTTGAGTCTATCAAAATGAATAAGCCACTGTCTAACTGTCACGGTTTTCAGGCAAAGAAGGACAGACACGAATATAAAATATAAATCCACCTTTATTTAATAAGTACAGGTATAATAATATAGCCCACACAGAACCCCAGACAAATGTAAATAGGACCCAAGGTTCCTCCGGAGCTGCACACTGTGTTGTGCACTGCACTATTCCAGATCTTGAGACTACGGAAGTGGCTCAAGTGGGACAACAGAAGAATGGTAGAATACTTGTAAGTCACCACTTGGTCTGGGAATGGAGACAACAGAGAGCGAGAGCAGACCAGAACCAGCAGGCACTGAGACTACAGGTCAGGAAAGCAGGTAGTGTAGGGAGCGAGTAGGCAACCAGAGTCACAGGTCAGACAAGCTGGGGACTACATGGAGTGAGAGTAACCAGGCCACTGGTCAGGCAACCAAAGACTATGCTGAGTAAGTAGGAGCCAGGGCCATTGGTCAGGCAAACCAAGGACTACAAGGAGCGAAAGTAACCAGGCCCTCAGGAAAGGCAACCGGAGGTTACACTAAGCGGTTAGTAGCCAGGGCCACTGGTCAGGCAAGCCGGGGTCATACACGGAGCGAGTAGTCAGCCAGAGCCACAGGTCAGAACCGATGTGGGTAGTCAGACAAGCCGGGGTCATACACGGAGCGAATACTCAGATAGGCACAGATCACAACGGAGCAAGCAGAAGCTATCAGGAACATCACGTAAGGGCAATGACTCCCAGGCCCAAGGAGGTTATAAAGGAGCAGAAGGAGACGGGACCCAATTAGGTCACCAAGAATAGGCCCCTAAACAGGCGTCCGTGCTAGTGCCTGTTACCTGAGGACAACAATGAGGAAGTGGCCGGAGGCCATACAGAGGTAGGAAGCACAGGAACACTGAGCCTCTAAGAGAGACTGTGATACTAACTCACCTGTGCTTAATCAGGGAAATCCTGGCCTGTTGGTGGCCCTTGAGGGCTGAACAGTTCTGCATTACATTATGATTTTAACCATTTGAGTGCCAGAGGGGTAGTCAAAGGGATAATCTTTTGCAGTGTTCAAGCTATATTGTATTAATGCTGACACCTACTGAAAAGATTTGCTTGTAGAGTCTAGAATAATCATAAACCTCACCTTGGTGTTTGTATTCTCTCTGTGAAAAGATCACCAAATGAAATATCACACAGAAGCGATAGTTAGCAGCAAAAAGAACTTTGATCACCGGTAGAGGAATCCTATTTTTTTCTAAAGCTTAGTACTTCCGTGACAAGTCATTATATTAGTCCATTAAAAGTTATCACTCAATGCTGTAGAATTTCTTCAGGGCTAGAAATGAGGAATCTTGTTGCAGTATGTGCTTGAGAACAGCTCTGCAGATAGGACCATAAGGTTTTCTTGGGCCTTGTACACCGAAGGCAAGTCAGATTCAATTTGGATTTTAGAAAGGTATTTATTCTTTTGCTATTTGATTTAGAGCTCTCTTCCTCCCAATGTGTGAACTCTTTGAGGACCACTGACTTGCAACGCATTGCTTTGAAAGAATATTTTAAAATAGTTAAAGGAGCAGTAAACTTTTATATATATATATATATATATATATATATATATATATATATATATATATATATATATACATACATTTAAAGAGGCACTCACGCTTCCAAGGTCCATTGCCTGGGTGCTAAATTCCCGCCATATTTCTATCAAAATCCAATTAGAAAAGTACTCTCAGGACTTCTGAATCGGTGAAAAGTGGGTTTATTAAAAAAGATCTTTTTTAATAAACCCACTTTTCACCGATTCAGAAATCCTGAGAGTGCTTTTCTAATTGGACTTATATATATATATATATATATATATATATATATATATATATATCAATCAGGGCTTATAATTTTAAGTCCTTTGTTACTAACCAGACCTGAAACGTTACTCGCCACTGCAAGTCATAACATACCAACCAGGGCTGAATTTCTACTAGCCAGGGCTAAACTTTCACTCTCCATTGGCTAGTGGCGAGGGGAAATTTTGAGCACTGACATATTATATATATATATATATATATATATATATATATATATATATATATATATATAAAATATGTTGTACTGTAGATGTTGGAATGCACTCGCCGTCAAGTGATACGAGGAGACCTGGGTGCACGTCAGAGAAAGCATAAGATATATACCGTTCATGTAGAAAGACGGCGCTCACAGGGTCTTTTTAAAGCTTGCACAAAGTTCCGTTTATTGGAATCGACCTTTCGGCTGTAATCTTGAGAGAGGCTGCGGTAACAGCTGAAACGTCAATTCCAATAAATGGAACT
This sequence comes from Rhinophrynus dorsalis, assembly GCA_037306005.1. Lineage (NCBI taxonomy): Eukaryota > Metazoa > Chordata > Amphibia > Anura > Rhinophrynidae > Rhinophrynus > Rhinophrynus dorsalis. The sequence goes on from CM074718.1 coordinate 29,773,997, forward strand.
TCATGCAAGCTTTAAAAAGACCCTGTGAGTGCCGTCTTTCTCCATGAACTGTAATATATGCAGTGGAAGTATCCCTATTTCCAGTTACTACAGTTTAAACACACATTTTTATTATTATTTTTTTTTTTACATTGGCGTGCCCTCTAGTGATCAAATTCCAATGAGTTATTCTGTTAAATTCTAATGGAGAGGAATGTCAGTGACATACAGTTCTCCACATAATGTGATATAAACTGCTACGTCACTTCCTGTCAGAACTATCAGGAAGTAACCACTCAGTAAATTCACTTCCTAATTATCTGAACTATTATAACATTTGAATAAAACAACTGACAGCGGTGGGAGTGACCTTGTTTTACTCAGCAGGAAAAGCTCTATAACATATAGGTTTTCATAAAAGTTTGCTGCTCTTTTAACATATCCAAATGGGAAGGGTTAAAGTCCCAAATATGTCTTACTCTAATCTCATTTGACAAAAGAAAGGCTTGTTTGTATGAAGAACAGTAAATGTATTGAATTCCTGAACATGGGAAGTCAACTAGGCAGATTCAGTTGAAATTGAAAAAGGATAAGTAACATCTCCTAATAATAACTAGTATTTATATAGCGCCTTTCTCCTAGTGGAACTCAGTGCTTTCAGCGCACGCTCTCGGAATTAACCAAATCGGCAGCTGAAACTCTAGATGTTATTATTACCCAATCAATGGTACTCATTTATCAACCTCAGAAAGATGGAGGACTGAGTTGACTGTGCTGGGATTCAAGCTTGCAACCTTGTGGTCTGAACAGTCTCCATAGTCAGGGAATTTACAACTGCGCTATCTCACCAGCTAATAATCCCCCACATTTAATTTCCTCTGACCATAAAATCCAGATGGTCCATATGAATTTTGTCCTTTTGCCTTTGTTCTAGAGATAACAGATCCAATCAGTCTTAGATGTCATGTCCATGGAGGCAGACCTGATGGTTTCTGGTAGCTTTTCCAAACTGAAACAGGCAAAATACATGGGCCTACTCAACTCTTTAAAGGGATAGTAACACTTCGTTTTAACTTTATTTTATTTTGTAGGCATTAAAAAAACATGAAGAATGATATGTCTTATCTCTCAAACCTTTATGGTTTATGAGATATTCACAAGCAAAGTTTCCCCTCCCCACCCCTTTTACCTAGTGTAAGCCATCTCTCCTCAGATGTGAGTCTGGTTGTATGACAGGACAGATAACAGAAGGGGACAATTTTCTTTGTATTAAAACAATGAAATCCCTTCCCCCCTTGACAAGTTTTTCAGCTTTTTCCATTATCTTAATTGAAGATTGTCCCTCTCTGCAGTCTACCTGGGCATCTCCCTTCTGATCTGGTTGAACAGGGGGGATACTTTGTTTGTGAATATCTCTTAAACCATAAAGGTTTCAGAGATAAGACTTATATCATTCTTCATGTTTTTTTAATGCCTACAAAATAAAATAAAGTTAAAATGAAGTATTACTATCCCTTTAAGGACCAAAGGGTTACACAAAGCATGGAAGAAATTTTTGAACTCCCCTCCGTTCCTTAAATGGTTACGATTATCAAGTGCAGTGGGTGGGTCACCTTTTAAGAACTTGGATGCTACAAACGTCTGCAAAGAAATGCTTTAGACATACCATTGACGACAAAGAGTCTATCGCTTTGAATGGGGTGTGCAATACATTGCACGGCGATGTACTGTGCACCTCTCTGGCAGTCAGAGTTATGGTAGATGCTATATATTTTATTTTTGCAAAGCAGACCCTCCTAATCTCCTCTCATTTTCCCCTAAGCCTGTTTATATCTCCATTTCAAAATACGCCTGTCCCTCTAGATCAGTCATTCTCAATGTCCGTTCTAAAGACACAACAGTGTATGTTTTCAAGATATCCCTGCCTGAACACAAGTGGATAGCTCATTGATTGTGATGATCTGTCTGTGTTTAACCCCTTAAGGACCTATGATGGTCCTGGCACATCATTGGTTGGAGTGCCATAAGGACATATGACGTGCCTGGACCGACATGGATTTCAGGGATTCGATCCCCTCATGGCTGCATGCCGTTTGGGGAGCCCTGATATGGATTTGCTTTAAAAAAAAAAAAAAAGGTATGTGGTCCTTAAGAGCCTTCCGCATTCACGCGTCACCGGTCACTTAAGGGATTAAGTAGGGAGATCATGAAAACCTGACCAGGAGCTCAGACTACCTTTCTAGATCGCTCTCCAGAAATTTCCCCTCCAAAGAAATGATTCTGTTAGACCAAAGTGTTCTTCATATCTCTCTACCAGACAACTCCCACCATACAACTGTTTCAGAGAAAGTAAATTGCAATGTTTCTTATGGCAGAAAATGTTCACTGCTGAATATGTTTTCTCTAATAACATGTCTCGCAGATTCCAGACCAGTAGCTTTGTACAGAGATATGTATTCTGAAAATTGTTAAAATTAAGTCACAGCTTTTCAGTGTACTACATGATGGCAGATGGAGAAAGTGCATATCAGCTGTTCTAAAGAACTACACCGATACAAAATGTTACACCACCTATGATGTAATACATGAATTATAGTTTTTTATGAACTTTAAGATCTTTGTATAGTATTCATAAGTGTTTTCATTCTTTCATGAATATCAATATACCTAACAAACTGAACAAGTACCAAACTGCAATGGCCACATACTGTTCCATTTAGGCTTTACTGTGGGCCAAGGAGACATTGATCTTTTATTTGTTCAATTTTGTAATATACAGATTCTCGGATTCTTATGATCGTTTTTTGTGCACATTATAATTGATTATTTGTATATGTAAGGCCTTACATAGAAGACAGTCATCTCATGATGAATCCCTTTCATATTGGAACTGTAGTGAAGACTTGTTACTCCTATTCTGAACTATCAACACTTAAACATGATTCTTTTCCTAACTCACTCTATCTGTGATAAACTGGTTCTGTTTATCCACTTGCATGCCATTTTATGAATCAATGTGAATTTATCTAGAAGCCAATAGGATATACTAATCGATAGGAAAGCTATGTTTTTCTCAGGCATCTGACATTAATATCCAAAACTTGTGTAACCATTGTGTCTGGTAATCATTCGTGGTAAAACTTTTTCTAAATAAAAATTAATGTTTTTATTTAAATAACTTGATAAAGCAATGCATTAGAGATACCCATAAGCATGAGCGTAGGAACTGGTGGGGGGAGGCAAGTACCCCCCATACACATTTAACAGTAAAAAATGTCTAATTTCATGGGCCACATCCATGCTGTATCATTGTTATGGACTCTGTATATAAGCGTCTTTGTGGGTGTTTGTATGCGTGTGTGTATGCATATGTGTGATCAGGGGCATAAACAGTGGTTGTATCTATGTTTATGTATGCATGTAAATAAATGTATGTGTGTGTCTGTATATATGTATGTATGTGTGTATATCTATCTATCTATCTATCTATCTATCTATCTATCTATCTATCTATCTATCTATCTCACAGATAAGCACTCAAGCTCACCAAGACAGAGATTCAAGGTGCAGCAAAGTAGATATATATAGTAGTAGTAGTATCACAAATTTTACTGGTACAAAATCATAGCAATGTTTCGGTCCATGTTTGGGACCTTCGTCAAGCAAACATGTTTTCTCAAGAACATCTATAACCTTCAATATTCTAAGTGAGATCTAACTAGAGGAGATCTGTAGAGTGGCATGACCACTCCCCTTTTTCTGTTACAAATAACCCCTAGATATACAACCCAGCACCCTGCTTGCATTCCCCATGGTAGAGGGACACTTTATAATATAATTACATAGAAACTAGAGCGATATGAAAAAACTATAAGGAATGATCGAACCTTACATTATAATGAACCATTACTATCTCCTTAAGTGTCAGTTCTTTTTAATTCAGTGAATGCCAGAGCATTCCCCAATACAATTGCTCTTTGTGAGCTGTACCTGCCCCGCTGGTCCTTTAAAGGGATAGTAATGTTTCATAATAAAATCAGCTCTAATTAATCATCATAGTATTTGGACTTGGGAGAGTGTTATTTCAATTCTGTCAGAGTTGTAGTTCCAGAGTAATTCAATGATAAAGTGTCCCCCTCCCGCCCCTTTTACTGATGTAACACTGCTCAGCCAGATCAGAAGGGAGGTGCCCAGGTAGACTGCAGAGAGGGACAATCTTCAATTAAGATAAGGGAAAAACCTGAAAAGCTTGTCAAGGGGGGCAGGGCTTTCATTGTTCTCATAGGAAGAGGATTGTCCCCTGCTGTTATCTGTCTGGTCTATGGACTGCATTCCACATCTGAGAAGAGATGGCTTACACTAGGTAAAAGGGGCGGGAGGGGGAAACTTTGCTTGTGAATATCTCATAAACCATAAAGGTTTGAGAGATAAGACTTATATCGTTCTTCATGTTTTTTTAATGCCTACAAAATAAAATAAAGTTAAAACGAAGTATTACTATCCCTTTAAGGAGTTAAATCTTTCAACAAAAATCTTATCTTCCTCCTTGGACACTTGATAGTAGTCTGTAAACAGCTGGAGCCCTAGCAACTGACTGTCCCTGCTTTACTGACTGGGGAAAAAACCCGCAACCAAAATAAATATATTCCACACAATCCTAGAGCTTTGAGGGGTTGTAGACACAATTCTGACAAACTAATTTTCCTCGTTCATGTACCAGTATTCCCAAAGAAGACTGGAAAGAGATGGTGAGAATACGGAAGCTGTAATATAGGTCTTTTAGTGATGCTTGTCACAGCCCGATTACTATTCCCACTTGATGTGAATGGTATTAATATACCTTGGTGAGATCTGTTTGACACTACTATTTTTAGAGAGTATATGGTCATTTTCTTCCTCAAATTAAACTTTTTTTTTTTTTTCCCCTTTCAGTCCTGACAGATTTCAGTTTATTAAATGTGAAATATCTCCCAGAGGATTCTTATTCTCCTTGAAATTGATAATTACCACTGTGCTATAGTCCTACCAAAGAGTTGTCATTTCAGTTTAAAATTTCTTCATGAAATGTATTACATTATAGTGTCGGTTGGGAAAAATCATTTCTCTCGAGTCAGAATGCAATGGGTAATTTATTCAAACATGGTTTTCTTTATTAAACAAGATGGTCTAGTTTTAAAGGATCTGTAAATATGAAATTTAAAGGGGAATGATCACCCCAAATCAAGTCCCCCCCCCCCAAACAATTAGCTATCTAACGATAAGCTTAAAGGGATAGTAATACTTCGTTTTAACTTTATTTTATTTTGTAGGCATTAAAAAAACATGAAGAACGATATAAGTCTTATCTCTCAAACCTCTATGGTTTATGAGATATTCGCAAGCAAAGTTCCCCCTCCCGCCCCTTTTACCTAGTGTAAGCCATCTCTTCTCAGATGTGGAATCCAGTCCATAGACCAGACAGATAACAGAAGGGGACAATCTTCTTACAATGAAAACAATGAAAGCCCTTCCCCCCTTGACAAGTTTTTCAGCTTTTTCCCTTATCTTAATTGAAGATTGTCCCTGTCTGCAGTCTACTTGGGCACCTCCCTTCTGATCTAGCTGAACGGGGGGGGGGGATACTTTGCTTGTGAATATCTCTTAAACCATAAAGGTTTGACAGATAAGACTTATATGGTTCTTCATGTTTTTTTTAATGCCTACAAAATAAAATAAAGATAAAATGAAGTATTACTATCCCTTTAACAGTAGTGGTATTAGCCAGCATAATCACTGTTTTACTGAGAAATCCTACCTCTTCCGAGACGGACAGCCAGGCAACAGCACTTGAGAGGAATCTGCGCGTCTGCGCCGCCAGTCCCTTCTGGTACCTAAAGGTACCATGCAACTCCGCCTAAAGGAGACCGGGACAGAGCAGGCATGCAGATGTTTTTAAGCAAAGATGTCTGTGCCGAGCCTGAATTCATGAAAAATTGCTCCGTAATGTGTTGTGCACCCCTCCGGCGCTTAAAAGGTTAAATTAGATAGTTGTCTAAAACAGCATGTTAGTTCAGATTCCTATCAATCTTATGTTAAAACCAAATTATGTAATAATTCTGGTTCAGCCATAATTTCATAATTTCACCTATTAGAAACCATTAGGAAGAGTTGCAGTGCATACCAGGAGATGTTTTTATATATATATATATATATATATATATATATATATATATATATATATATATATATATATTAGTATAAATGCCCGTGTGCACGGGCCAAAGTGCCACACAGCGGCCTTTGCCGCTGCCCCGGAGCCAGGTGCAGAGACAGGAGCGGGCCTTTCAGAGCTCCCCGCTCTGGATGGAGGACGCCGCGTTCGGCCACACTCTACTATACATAACTGCATCGTTCTGGCAGTCTCTACTATACATGACTGCATCATTCCGGCAGTCTGTACTGCTCATGACTGCACTGTTCCGGCAGTCTCTACAGTGCATGACTGCATCGTTCCGGCAGTTTCTACTGCGCATGACTGCATCGTTCCGGCAGTTTCTACTGCGCATGACTGCATCGTTCCGGCAGTTTCTACTGCGCATGACTGCATCGTTCCGGCAGTTTCTACTGCGCATGAGTGCATCGTTCCGGCAGTCTCTACAGTGCATGAGTGCATCGTTCTGGCAGTCTCTACAGTGCATGACTGCATCGTTCCGGCAGTTTCTACAGTGCATGACTGCATCGTACCAGCAGTCTCTACTGCGCATGACTGCATCGTTCCGGCAGTTTCTACAGTGCATGACTGCATCGTTCCGGCAGTCTCTACTGTGCATGACTGCATCGTTCTGGCAGTCTCTACTGTGCATGGCTGCATCGTTCTGGCAGTCTCTACTGTGCATGGCTGCATCGTTCCGGCAGTCTCTACTGCACATGGCTGCATCGTTCTGGCAGTCTCTACTGCGCATGACTGCACTGTTCCGGCAGTCTCTACTGCGCATGACTGCATCGTTCTGGCAGTCTCTACTGTGCATGGCTGCATCGTTCTGGCAGTCTCTACTGCGCATGACTGCATTGTTCTGGCAGTCTCTACTGCGCATGACTGCACTGTTCCGGCAGTCTCTACTGCGCATGACTGAATCGTTCTGGCAGTCTCTACTGTGCATGGCTGCATCGTTCTGGCAGTCTCTACTGTGCATGGCTGCATCGTTCCGGCAGTCTCTACTGCACATGGCTGCATCGTTCTGTCAGTCTCTACTGCGCATGACTGCATCGTTCTGGCAGTCTCTACTGCGCATGACTGCATCGTTCGGGCAGTCTCTACTGCTCATAACTGCATTGTTCGGGCAGTCTCTACTGCGCATGACTGCATCATTCCTGCAGTCTCTACTGCGCATGACTGCATCGTTCCGGCAGTCTCTACTGCGCATGACTGCATCGTTCGGGCAGTCTCTACTGCGCATGACTGCACTGTTCCGGCAGTCTCTACTGCGCATGACTGCATCGTTCGGGCAGTCTCTACTGCGCATGACTGTATCGTTCTGGCAGTCTCTACTGCGCATGACTGCATCGTTCCGGCAGTCTCTACTGCGCATGACTGCATCGTTCGGGCAGTCTCTACTGCGCATGACTGCATCATTCCTGCAGTCTCTACTGCGCATGACTGCATCGTTCGGGCAGTCTCTACTGCGCATGACTGCATCATTCCTGCAGTCTCTACTGCGCATGACTGCATCGTTCCGGCAGTCTCTACTGCGCATGACTGCATCGTTCGGGCAGTCTCTACTGCGCATGACTGCACTGTTCCGGCAGTCTCTACTGCGCATGACTGCATCGTTCGGGCAGTCTCTACTGCGCATGACTGCATCGTTCTGGCAGTCTCTACTGCGCATGACTGTATCGTTCGGGCAGTCTCTACTGCACATGACTGTATCGTTCTGGCAGTCTCTACTGCGCATGACCGCATCATTCAGGCAGTTTCTACTGCGCATGTGCATGTTACACACACAGATAGCTACGTATTCTACCAAATTATATATATTTATATATAGTAAAAACTATTGTCACATGTCTTTGGTTAGGGGTGATAGACGCTTTGTACAGCTGGAGAGCCAGTTGTTGCCTACCAGTGGATTGGCTGTGCTGTAAAAATCGTAGTTTTAATCAGATATACATTTGCTATCATACTGTGACAGTATGTGTATAAAGGAGCAAAGTAACTTTTTGATAGGGCTGGTGTATTTGACCAGAGAAAATATTGTTCCATATTGAAATCTTAATAACGAGCCCATTTTTCACTAGTCAAATTCTTACTCACTGACCTTTTAAAGGTCTTAGTAATAAACTGTGTATGCAAAAAAAAATAAAAATAAAAAGGCCATTGGCAGTTCGCTTGTAACAATTATAATGAAACCCACATTTTTCAGCGAGTTTGTAGAACTGGCGAGCAAAACGAATTGCAGCTTGTTCTCTCACCTCTAGACATAACCTTTAGACGTACTGCACAAAAGAGAAGGAAAATTGGATTTGGGGAAAAAATAGAAATTACATGAATCAGAGCATCACTTTATAACTTTGAAGGCATCTTAAGGTGGAACTATCGCTGTCCCGCATTCTTGTCTTAGTGGACGCATCCTCTTGATTGGATATGAATCTGTTAGGCAGTTTTGTGTATGCTGGCTATTACTAATCCACAAGGAGGGGGGAAGAGGGAGAGAAGTGTAAAATGTTCGTACGTGGTGACCAGCTGAGGCAAGTGGAAGGAAGAGCAGTGTGGAATGTTAGTAACTGTCCTGCAGTGTGTGGAATGTTAGCAACTGTCCTGCAGTGTGTGCTAGGTGAGAGGGGGGAGAGCAGTGTGGAATGTTAGCAACTGTCCTGCAGTGTGAGGTAGGTGAGAGGGGGGAGAGCAGTGTGGAATGTTAGCAACTGTCCTGCAATGTGTGGTAGGTGGGAGGGTGAGCACAATGGAATGTTAGCAACTGTCCTGCAGTGTGTGGTAGGTGAGAGGAGGGAGAGCAGTGTGGAATGTTAGCAACTGTCCTGCAGTGTGTGGTAGGTGGGAGGGTGAGCACAGTGGAATGTTAGCAACTGTCCTGCAATGTGTGGTAGGTGGGAGGGTGAGCACAGTGGAATGTTAGCAACTGTCCTGCAATGTGTGGTAGGTGGGAGGGTGAGCAGAGGGGAATGATAGCAACTGCCCTGCAGTGTGTGGTAGGTGGGAGGGTGAGCAGAGTGGAATGTTTGTGGTTGTCCTTCACTGCGTGGCTGGTAGGAGGGAGAGCAGTGTGGAATGTTAATAACTGTCCTGTAGTTTGTGCCAGGTGGGAGGGAGAGATGAGTGGAATTTTAGTGACTGTTTGGCAGTCTGCGGCTGGTGGGAGTGAGAACAGTGTGGAAAGTTAGTAACTGTCTGGCAGTATGTGGCCTTTAGGTGGGAGTGCAGAATGGAATGTCAGTATATGGTCAGTAGTTAGTGGCAGGGGGAGGAAGAGTAGTGTCTGCATTTCATATTACATAAACTGGCAAACCTAAATATTGCAAACTATTGTTTTAAATTTAAAAAAAAAATTAGTAAAAAGTTAATAACATTATATTACTAACCTATAGGTCATTTTTCTTTATAAAGCACAATCATTCAGTTGTTACAAAGTGATTCCAACTTTAATTTGCCTAAGATTAGAGAAGCCGAAAATTGAACGGTTCCTTTGCTCAGAAAGGAAACATGAGTTTTGAATGAAGCTACCCCATTCTGAAATATATTATACTAGTGTAAAAGTCCGTGTACACGGGCAAAGGTCCGGGTGATGTTAACCCTTTGAGTGCCAGAGGGGTACGCAACGCATTGCTTTGCAAAGCGTTGCGTACCACTCTGGTACTCAAAGGGTTAAGAGGCCAGTCCTGCTCTACGTCCTGGCACCGATGCTGTCATGCAGTGTAGAGACTGCCCGAAAGCACACAATGCTCCCAGCACAGAACTCCCAGCATTCCTACCCCTCCCAGCATTCCGTACTCCCAGCATTCTGTGCGTTTGGGCAGTCTCTACTGAGCATGACGGCTCCTGAGCAAATTATTATATAGGATTATACAGTACATATATATTTGTCTTGCCTCTTCTTGGTGCAATCGGGAGATGATTTTTTTTTTATAATTTTTTTTTTTTTTAACTAAACATTTCCACCTTCCTTTGGGCATTGGTAATGGGAGGGCTGTTGATTCCAATAAATCCTGTCCTGTTTACACCTAAAAAGAGGAACCTAAAAGTTAAGTAATTTTTCTTTGCTCATTATTGACTAGCATGCTGGCTTTACATAGTGGGCTTAACCCTTTGAGTGCCAGAGAGGTAAGCGATGCATTGGCACTCAGAGGGTTAATGAGTGTCTCTGGAGCAAACCATCTTCACCATAGCAAAGAAAATATACCCCAAAGGGTATTTAAAGGGGAGCATTCACATTCAAGAAACCTGTGTCGATATGCTTTACTTTGTAGAACTAAGTTAGTGTTGTTGTTTTTTTTTTTTAAAGTCAAACTTTCTTGGTATTGGAGATATTAAGCCTTAAAATTTGCCACTTCCGTGTTTGCGGCACCCTGTATGTGCCGCACGAAGCTGCAGGACTTCCCACCTCCCTACAAGCTGCCCCAGGGAACGTGTTTACGCTTCCCTTCATAGCTGTATTTATGTGGTGTAGCGTTACAGCAAGCGCTGTTTACATGCTACTGAGGGAGCGTGAACGTGTTCTCTGGGGCAGCTGGGAGGGAGGTGGGATGTCCTGCGGCTTCGTGCGGCACATACAGGGTGCCACAAACACGGAAGTGGCAAATTTTAAGGCTTAATAGCGTCAATACCAAGTAAGATTAACTTAAAAAAAAAATAAATAAAAAAACCCCCACTAACTTATTTTTATTAAGTAAAGCATATAAACACAAGTTTGTTCAATGTGAATGTTTCCCTTTAACACCTTAAATGCAAAAAGTCTCCACATTGCTTCACAATGCATTAGAGGCCTTTCTAGCTTTTAAGGGATAAACCTCTCATTTAAATGAATTGGGTGTTTTAATTGTCCCCTCTTGTGTCATTGGTTTGCTCCAGATTTTCTCCACGGCTGTATGTATCATCATTTCATGTCACTGAAAGTTCACAAACTATTGGAATAATCACCACCACCCAATAATCACCTGCTTGCATTACTGTGGCTAGAAATTTCTTATGGCCCCTATGAATTCCCCCTTGTGTTTTATGTCAAAGTTTGCATACCCTGATCTAGAATATGCCGGCAGTCACTTGACATAGATTGAATTGGTCATTGATCCTTTTTCCACTGCTTAGTAAATCTGCCCCTCGTTCTAGCATGAAAGGAAATCAGAAATTTGAAAGGATTTATATTCAGGGAAATCAATAAAAATACTGACCTTCAAGCTTTATCAATAAAAATTGTTTTAACCTCTGACAAAATATACTGGCGCTCACTTCATTTGCAATTTGAACTGCACTGCTGGGAATATTATTTAGTTATTTCGGTTAACTTGACAGATGCAATGAAGAATACTTCGAGGAATGGGCCGTTCAATATATCTTAACCTCTTCAGCCCCGGCGAGGCATGAAAATCCTTCCTCATCTATTAAAGGCCTCTCTCTAACACAAAACACTCAATGCCATTACCTTAAGCAAACACGATCCAGGATTCATTTTCCTATGGTTTTGTGTATTCAGGGATAAGGCTGTGAAATTCAAAAGATGAAAATGTATAATCTAGTTAAGTGGGAGACGTGAAAAAATATCAAGACAAAAAAAAATGTATTTGATTATTTGATTAACCCCTTAGACGAAATGAGTTAGACGCATCGCTTGCATCCCAGTTGTTAACCCTTTGAGTGCCAGAAGGCTACACAACGCATTGCTTTGAAATGCGTTGCATACCCCTCTGGCACTAAAACGGTTAAAGGCCAATGAACATGGGGGGGATCCAACACATGAACCCCTAAAGGACCAGAGGGGTATTCAACGCATTGCGCACCCTTCTGATCCTTAAGGGGTTAAAACTTAAAGGCACAGTAATGTCCCCAAAAATATTTGCAGTTTTGTAGAGTTTAAAATATTAATCAATTTCTTTATTCTCAAAATATTTGAAGATTCTTAATACTTTGTTATGTACTTCTATGTTGTGCATTTGTCCTTCAGTTTCCTCAATGCTCTTCCTTTCACTGTTTGTAAACTTTATAACTTTAATAAAGATTGAATAAATATAAAAAAAAATTGAAAAAAAAGAAAATATCAATGTGCTCCAAACCCTAGCTCTCAAACCGCTATGGTTTGAGAGATATAGGGATTCAAAGTTCCCCTCTCCCTCTCCTTCTTCTGATGTCAGCTGTAAAGCTGACAGCAGGAGATTCGAGTCATACAACTCGAGGAGGCTCTGCAGCAGAGCCGAGATCGCGTCATTGCTAAATAATTCATTCTTTGGAAAGGACTACAAAGTATACCTGGTTTGCAAGCACACTTTGTAGACCTTTCCAGTGAATTAATTCTTTATAAGTAACGCAGTTTGGGCTCTGCTGCAGAGCCGCCTGTTGGTGCCTGGACCAGGACCTCCTGCGGTCAGCTAGACACTGGCATCAGGAGAAGGGGAGGGGGGGCACTTTGAATCCCTATATCTCTCAAACCATAGCGGTTTGAGAGGGATTGGAGCATATTGATCATTATTTTAAACTCTTCAAAACTGCAAATATTTTTTGGGGGCCATTACTGTCCCTTTAATGCTTTATTAGGCCAAAGAACACTAGCCACTCCTAGTAATTATGGAGGAATGAAAAGAGAATTTAGATTATACTCCTCAAAAGGGATTAAGCCGCAGATCTGAACACTGACAGATAGGGTGCCACGGCAGTATCCTGTATTGACAAGAAAAAAGAGAACTTTTTTTTTTCCCTATGGGGAAGAAAAAGGAGAAAGACTGCCCTTTCAATTGCGCTCCAAAGTGTATCCCAAAAGGTATATGTAATGTCATAAAATACTGAAAAAGGCAGATAAAAAGCTAATCTTTATTAGGTGTATTAAAAAGTTAATAGCGTGAGCACTACAACTGGGTTGAAGAACTAGTCACTAGATAAGTGTTAACGGGTTTTTTCAATTAGAAAACGGAGGTCCTGAAAGTAATTTAGTCACTGACTAATTTTTCACCAGTGTTCCTGCTGTTTTTAGTTTAACCCAAAAAGGCTGCAGTCCACCATGATGGACACATTTCACGGAAAATGCCAAAGAAATGTCCTGACGGAATTCTTTTTAGTGCAAAATATAGACTGTCTCCAGCTTGATGAATAATCTGAGGCTGTAAGGGTAAACTCCTCAGATATATTTATATATAAATTAACCTCCACTGAGATAATCTGAGGAGTTTACCCCTACAGCCTCAGATTATTCATCAAGCTGGAGCCAGTCTATATTTTGCACTAAAAAGAATCCCGTCAGGATGTTTCTGTGGCATTTTCCGTGGAATGTGTCCATCATGGTGCACCACAGCCTTTTTGGGTTAAACTAAACACATCAGGAACACTGCATTACTGGTCAAAAATTAGTCAGTGACTAAATTACTTTCAGGACCTCCGTTTTCTAATTGAGAGAACCCGATAACACTTACCTAGTGACTAGTTCTTCAACCCAACCCATAGATGCCATTCTCAAGGTTGATCCTACCCAAGGATCAACCTTAACCAGGAGTTAAGAACCACTGAGGCCCCTGTCGTAATCATGAATGGAGGATCCATTTATATGTAAACATGCAGGATAATCTTAACCCTTTGTGTGTCAGATGGTGTTCCAATGCATTGGACACTCCCTTGGCACTCAAAGGGTTAAGTTTAGCTACAGGTTTTTTTTTTCCTTTTTCCTTTCTAGCTATAGGTAGCCATATTTTACGTGTTGTTAATGCAGGACAAAATCTCTCTTCCATAATTATCTGACCACAGAATTAAACTGATGCCTTCCTGTAAAACTGGCACTCCCGAAGCCAGTGTTAGATCTCTGACAAAGTAGCCCCCCAAACTGAACGCTCAGTATGCCAATGCATTAAAATGCCCCCCCGAGTATTACATTAAAGAGAGAGTGATGCAAGGTATAAATGCCAATCTATAGCAGTTCTTAGAACCATGAAGATTATTTCCTTAGATATAACAAGATGACTGACTTAAGCAGACCTGTATACTAACTGACAAGACTCGAGGAGATAGATATACGAGCACAGCAGGCGTCTGTCAGGTGGTTATTTCAGATAACTACTTTTTGTAATTGGACCAGCATGAAAATTATGCTTGGATGTTGTGCGTTACCTTTCACCACCAAGAATCTTTCATTCCTGGGTCTAAATGGAGGAAATGGATGAACCAAACGTGGTGACACAGAGAAAATTACCACTACAGGGGGACACGTAAAATGGTGAGCAGACTTTGATCTATGTTCTACTCCCTCAAGATGGAATTTCAGTGTTGTAACCTGACTCCCAGATAGCCTAATTGCCAATAAATTCAGAGATGCATAAATCGTATTAATCCTAGTAAATCCTTCAACAGAAATACAGGATTCAAGTTAATAATACAGTCATAAGTGAACAGTGCTGAAATATTTACTACATCGCTTTACAGTCTTTGCATGCATAACACACACAAGGCCACTCCGTTCTCCTGGGAGATGTGCTTTATTCTGCATTTTTATGGGCCAAGGCTCAAAGAGGTCTTGCAGTTTCAGATGCATCATCAATTACTTGCTTATGAGCGAATAGATTTGAGACTTGGTATAAGATGGTGATTTTTGTTAACTCATAGGATGCTAGCTAAATGTCCATCCTCAATGCAGTAGAGATGCCTCTAGCATTCAAGATGTTAAAGGGATAGTAATACTTCGTTTTTTCTTTATTTTATTTTGTAGGCATTAAAAAAAAAAACATGAAGAACGATATAAGTCTTATCTCTCAAACCTTTATGGTTTGAGAGATATTCACAAGCAAAGTTTCCCCCTCACACCCCTTTTACCTGGTGTAAGCCATCTCTTCTCAGATGTGGAATGCAGTCCATAGACCAGACAGATAACAGCACGGGGCAATCTTCTTCCTATGAGAACAATGAAGGACCTGCCCCCCTTGACAAGTTTTTCAGGTTTTTCCCTTATCTTAATTGAAGATTGTCGCTCTCTGCAGTCTACCTGGACACTTCCCTTCTGATCTGGCTGAGCAGTGTTACATCAGTAAAAGGGGTGGGAGGGTGATACTTTGTCATTGAATTACTCTTGAACTACAACTCTGACATAATTGAAATAACACTCTCCAAAGTCCAAATACTATGATGATTAATTAGAGCTGCTTTTATTATCCCTTTAAAGAAACATAATGGTCTCTTTTCCGGTGACAGAAAATGGTTCTTTTAACTTAGAAGCTAAAAAGTTGAATTATTAATGGTCACTATGCTGACTTCCCGAAGAGAGAGAGATTATTAAAAACAAGAGGGGTTGGTATCACATTAAAGTTAAGCATTAGTGTTGAGCGAGCGTGCTCGGCCGATGCTCGGATCGGCTCGAGCATCGCTCTGCTCGGCACATGGCGGTACTCGTACGAGTACCGCCATGTGCTCGCCCGACATGTTCGGGTGAAGGGGATCTGTGCCGGAAGAGGCACAGATCCGAAGACTCCGCTGGACCACCAGGGACTGGAGGTACGGGGGCATTGCGGAGATGAAGGGGGCATTGCGGAGATGAAGGGGGACATTGTGGAAGAGGGGCATAGACTCTATGCCCCTCTTCCACAATGTCCCCCTTCATCTCCGCTATGCCCCTCTTCCACAATGTCCCCCTTCATCTCCGCTATGCCCCTCTTCCACAATGTCCCCCTTCATCTCCTATGCCATAGAGGAGATGAAGGGGGACATTGTGGAAGAGGGGCATAGCGGAGATGAAGGGGGACATTGTGGAAGAGGGGCATAGAGTCTATGCCCCTCTTCCACAATGTCCCCCTTCATCTCCGCTATGCCCCTCTTCCACAATGTCCCCCTTCATCTCCTCTATGGCATAGGAGATGAAGGGGGACATTGTGGAAGAGGGGCATAGCGGAGATGAAGGGGGACATTGACCAGGCACCCTCCGCTCATCAGAGCAGGGGGTGCCTGGTTTAATGCTCGAGTGCTCCCATGCTTTTCAATGGGGCTCGGGTGCTCGGCCGAGCACTCGAGCCTCAGGGGGTGCTCGGTCAGAGCACCCGAGCACCCGAGCATCGGGGTGCTCGCTCATCATTATTAAGCATAGATCAGTCTCAATCTCACCTCAGAGCCTTAATATGGCCATCAAGCAGTTCTTCTGTGTGTCTGGTGAATCCAGCATCTATCAGTCCCCAGACCTACTACATGGACCTGCATAGGTGATAGCGTCTTGGTTCAGACAAACCAGCATCGCTATATTCTGGCTGCAAATCTGTAAAGCCAACTAATTATGGAACAGGTGGTGGTCCAACAGTTTCTCTTGCAACTCAATGCATTTTATGGCTTTTAACGAACAACTTCATCAGTGGAAATGTCTTTCACAGAGTGTCCTAGTTTCCTAATCGGCCTCAAGTATCAAGACGCTGGATTGTTGGAACCAAGAAGCCATCACCATTGCTACTCCATGCATTGCAGGATTGTTTGGAGAGGATTTGAAGACTCCATTCTGGGTGAACTGTCTTGCCTTAATGCCAGTGATAAATAACATTAGGCCTTGGGGGAAACCAGCACGGCATGTTTTCAATATATCCTTGCTTGATCACAGGTGGGTAATCAGTAGCTCACTGAATTTGATTAATCTACCAGTGCTTAAGAAGGGCTATCCTCAGAGGCATAGGAACCCCCACAAATCTGGGGGGATAGCATTTTTACTATCCCCCTGTGTGTCACTTTGTGCCCCCCTGTGTGTCACTTTGCCCTCCCAGCCCCTCTCTACCTTCTTTGTAGCATGGCCGAGTGGACCGAGGTAGAGGAGCTTCTGATCCTCTCCCCGGTCTGACAGGAAGCTGCTAGTTGCACTCACAAGCAGCTTACTGTCAGTGCGGGGCAGAGGACACAGAAGGTCCTCTACCCGCAGTCCACTCTGCTCGGCCACACTACAAGGAGGTGACCAACAGGAGGGCACACTGTGCAGTGCACTCCCCTCCTGCCAGTCACCCAGAGCCTGAGCACCCCGGGCTGGTGTGCATAGCACCTGTGGAGGGATCCCTATATTATCTGTCCTCCATATGATTTCCATCCACCCCAGTTCCTACACTCCTGAAAGTAAGACCTGTCAGTGTGCCCTAAGGATTGGAGTTAAGAATCACTACCTTATACAGTTACACAATGCAAAGCGTTGAATACCCCCTGTGGCACTCAAACTGCTAAATAAGAGCAATACCATTCCAGCTCTTTGTTTTTAAGTGAAAATACAGATATTGCTTGTTATAATATACAACGTGTGGCTCTTTCTTCCATCCCACCTCCTTTTGTTATTTTTTTTTTGTCTAAATTCCGTGGACACAGAAGAATGTAGCTGCAGTCTGGAGATTTCTCTCCTTCGCTTCACATCTTGGACATTGTCATCGTTTGGTGACCTTTTTGTGTTTACATGTATTTGGACATATCAGCGTGTCACCAATTAAAAATTATGTTACAAATGCAATAGAGACTGCTATGATCCTAGTAGTAGTTATTGAACAAAATCATTACAGAAATGTAAAATTGGCAACAGAACCGATCAAAACTCAACTTGCAGAAAATTAAATGGTGCCCGTTAGTGACCTCAAATATATCATAACCACTTAAGTTTGTGTAAGAGAGACAAAATATTTAACATACACAAAGATTTAGCACTTGCTCAACACGGACATGGTAAAATGGATAAGGACATAAGTAAACATCCTAAAATGTTGTTTAATTTGTAAATTATACATTAATGACACACGTGGAAATCTTGCTATTAACCCCTTAATGATGAGCAGTCCGGGGAATGGATTCCCTTTAAGAACTACTTTGATGTCGGTCGGCACACACGATTGATGACATGAACTGGCTCCCTGAATGGGGGGCCTGAGAGAGACCGCTCTGGTCTTGGAGAGGTCAATTTCAGACCCCACTATTGCTTACAGTGCTCCCACAGGAGAGCTATAAGCACAAAGTACGTGACTTGTCAGGCCGTCACCGGACCTTTAGGCAAGTTCAACAGCGACTGTCCTGACATGTCACCATGACGTGCCGGGACTGTCATGGGAAAACTTGCTTTAAGGACACATGACGTTCCTGGCACATCATGGAATTCAGGGGATCCCTGAATACATTTGCACAAAAAGCCCCGTGGTCTTTAACTGTCGGATGCAAGGCCAGTCGTTAAAGGGGTTAAGACACCTTTTCAGGTTTAAAGTTGCACTACTATGGAATAATGTGATATACACTTATGTAGAAAATTTTGCAGGGTGCGGAGAAGTTTATTTTCATATATCTCTCAAACCATAATGATATGAGAGATAGGAATAAGTGCAAGTAATCTCTTTTAATTGCAACTACCATATAGTTAATACTTTTTCTGACATTGCTATCCCTTTAACCTTGCTGGCTATAAAGGAGTTAATTGAAAATGGTTCAAGAAGTGCTTAGTGTATAATATGATGCAGTGTATTGACAAACACCATTATCTCCAAACAAGAGCTTATAAACTTTATTGCATCTCTCCCTGGATTTACATCTGTTAGTCTTCAGCAAGATGCCATTAGCCCCGCCCATTATCCCACCCTGTTAACACATGACACCACCCCAATCTTTATCAACTATTGTCAGGCACAAAAATGCCCTTTGCTTAAGGAACAAAAAAAAAATGATCTGAACTCTTAGATGCTCACTCTGTCTTCTGTGCGTTGCAATGCATTGTCTGGTAGCCAAGTGCTATCAGTGTTATGATAGTTTTCTAATAAAATCTTAACCCTTTGAGCGTGAGTGAGGTATACAACGCATTGCATTGGATACCTCTCAGTAACGTGGAGTTAAACCTTTGGACGTTAGATGTCTCTAATGCATTATTTTGCAATACATTAGAGATGTCGCTAATGCTTTGCAAAGTAAGGAGTAGAATTGTTATCTACAATCCAAAAGGCTTAATGTTGTCTTTCAAATAAGCATACAACCTTTTAGAAAATTCACTCATCATATATTGACGTTTAAGTATTGCATAATGACTCCAAATTGCCCTTTTAACAGCAGATTTTTTTTTTGAGTTGTACTGTAAGGGAAAAAAGGTTTAAAATAATACTTCATCCAAAAAATGTTCTTATTTCAATTTTAAATATCATGAAATAAAAAAAAATAGTTAGATATTTATTTTATCTTTTTCTCGGATTTATATGTAGATGTTCCCTTATTCATTGAGCTTTTTAGTTGTTTAATTTAAAATCTAAATATAAATCATGATGTTCAGATCGAAACAGTTGATGTCAGCAGCCAGAATTAACTGTGAAAGTGCAGGTTTAATAAAATAAATTGGTAGGAGTTCTGAGAAGACCAAGTGCACCACAGGAGATGGATTCAATTTTCTATTTATTTAAATGGACTTTTTAAACTCTTCAATGCTAGAGAGGTCTCTGATAGATTGTGAAGCAATACATCTGAGACTTTGCTATCGTTCAAGTGGTTAAAAGCCCCACTTAAATTGATTGGAATTAAGGGAATTTGTATTTAATGCCTACAATGTAGTAGGTTGTCCCCAGAATTGCTCATATTGATTTTATACAAAAGATCAGTTGAGTCACATTTTCTTGCTGATATATATACTCAGTGGCCACTTTATGGGTACAACTGCTCTTGAACACATATAGCTAAACAGCGAATAACGTGACTGCAACTCGATATATAAAGCATGCATACATGGTCAAGAGGTTTAGGTGTTTTTTCAACCAATCGTTAGTGTTGGGAAGACTTGTGAGCTAAAAGACTTTGATGGTGGTATGAATGTTGGTGCCAGAAGTGGTGGTTCCAGCATCTCAGCAGCTGACCTCTTGCAATTTTTATGCAGTCCCTAGAGTTAACAGAGAATGATGTGATCAACAAAAAAGAGGAGAATAGCTACACATGTTCAGGTTGAAAGGCCAAAAATACTCAAATGACTACTCAGTAGCGCTCAGAAGGGCATCTCTGAACGTACAATACTGTAACTCTTTACTAATTGGCCTTCCTCTCACCCGACTAACCCCACTACAGTCCATAATGAACTCTGCTGCAAGACTAATCTACTCACCCATCGTTTCTCTGACACCAAACCCCTTTGTCAATCCCTACACTGGCTCCCATTAGCATACAGAATTAAATTCAAAATTCTGGTGCTTACTTATAGAGCCCTCACTAACACCGCACCACACTATATTTCATCTCTCATCTCCAAATACACTCCCACCCGCCATCTTCGCTCTGCACACGACCTTCTCCTCTCCACAGCTCTTATCACATCCTCCCACTCCCGCCTACAGGACTTCTCCCGTGCTGCACCTCAGCTCTGGAATTCCCTCCCCCACCCAATCAGACTCTCCCCCAGCCTTCAGATCTTCAGACGCTCCCTGAAAACTCACCTCTTCAGGGAAGCCTATCAACTACCTCCACAAACAATATCACTAAGAATCACCCCTTGCCTTGACAACTGCACTCAACAGCACTTCTCACTCCCACCCACTGACTGGCAGGTCAGGTGGCAGGAGGCACTTACACCCAATAGCACTTACTCCTCCTGTGTCATACCTACCTTCCTCTAGACTGTAAGCTCTCACGAGCAGGGTCCTCTGATCCTTCTGTTCTCCACATTTGATTGGACTATTTAATACCTCTGTATTTCTACTCCCTACTGTTAATCGCTGTGGAATTTGTTGGCACTATATAAATAAAGATTAATACTAATAAAAATAATAATTGAATCTTGAAGTGGATGGGCTACATAAGCAGAAGACCACATTGGGTCCCACTCATGTCAGCTAAGGACAGGAAGTTTAGGATACAGTGGCCATGTAATAGCCAAAACTGGATTACAGATGACTGGAAAAATGTCTCCTGGTCTGACAAATCTCAATTTCTGTAAAGACATGCAGACGGTTGGCTCAGAACTTGGAATTAACCGCATTAATCCATGGATCCCTACTGCCTTGTATTAATGGCACAGACTGGGATAATGTTTTCTTGGCACCCATAGTCTCCTTAATACCAACTGGCCATCATTTGAATGCCACAGCACGCCTAAGGCAGATATAGTTTTTGATACCTTTTATTGGCTAACTAAGCAGATTTAGAATGCAAGCTTTCAAGACCTTAGATCTTTTCCTCCTGAGGAAGAGACATAAGGTCTTGAAAGCTTGCATTCTAAATCTGCTTAGTTAGCCAATAAAAGGTATCAAAAACTATATTTGCCTCCTGTATTTCCACAGCTAACACGGTACCAACTCTCATCTGTTAACAGCATATCTAAGTATTGTTGCTGCCCATGTGCATCCCTACAGGGTTCTACCTGGTACTAGACAGGTGAACCTAATAAAATGGCAACTGAGTGTATAACCCCATTAACCTTTTAAGTCCAATGCAGTGCACTGTCTTAAACACTAAAATACCCCACTTTGGGTGCTAAATTGGTGCATCCTCTTTAGGTTTGCATTATGCAAAAACAAGTCTAGTAGCAACATTAAGAAGAAAAATCTATTTCTAAACAGATATTCTCATTTTTCAATTTTAATGGCCGATTAAGAAAATCTTGTGCTCTGAATTACAAAAGCATTACTTCTGACCTAATGTCTCACTAATTATAACGAATGAGAATTGCATTATAAAAATTTTATAAAATCAATCTGCATATAAATAACTTTTCCACTATAAGAAAGATCTCATACATAGTTTATTAAATGTGGGTCAGGATCCAAGTGGTGTACATTGCTCATACTAGGTCTTGATTAAAATAACAGTAATAAATAGTTTCTGTGATGTTTGATTTAGTTTTTGTCTATTAATCCAGTCACTCTAAATTTAGTGCTAACATTAGGAATGTGCTGAAGGTCTAATTTCTTTCCCGTTAGATTACCGACAGAACAGAGGCTATATTTCTCTTTTCCATGATCATTCCCTCAGAGAGGAAATGTCAGTAAAACTGATGTTTGGAAGATGTCCCTGTGCCAAGTTTCACGTTCCCTTGTGGAATTCTGCAGTCTCTATGACACATTTTCTTGACTGCCTATGGGGCACATACTCCAAACAAATACAAAACCTCTTCCCACCCAAGAAAATAGACTGACAACTAACTTGGGTAAGAAAAGGTCACAACATTTATTAAATATTAAACCAAACAATAATGATATGCCTGCATTCTGGAATGGGCCAGGTGGCACGATGGTACACATCAAAACCAGAGTCTCTGTCCTCCCCCGAGCCATTAGCCAATGGCGGATGGACTAACTCCCCAACATCCATAAGAGTGAGATAACAGTTAAACCCCACTGGCGAGGACCATAACCGCCATCTATCTCACTGCTGTGACATTAAATAAATGTAGGGGGAGGCTGGGATTCTTGATGTCTCCATGAGGCTGCCAGACAAAGAAAAATGTTGGTAGCCCTGCTGGGAGAATATTTATAATCTCCCCCCCCGGAGACACCCACCCTTCAGAACTACCAATGACCATGGAGCACAAACCCCAAACAAATCATCCTTGGATATGTCCCCTGCAGGCAACCACCCCCTTTCCTTGCCGTGCAAGGAAGGAAGCCTTCCCGTGGTGACACTGCTAAGCATGCAAATTACACATGACTCATACCTTTGTGCATACACGCATAGGGATGGTGCCTCAGTTAAGTTTTCCACTGCCATGTGTCATTACAGAGAAGATATTTCCTCCCTAACATGGGCAAACAACGAAATCTCACTGATGAGGCCCACTATAGATTGGTACATGAAGGGTTTTGCTGATTTTTTTTTTTTTTTTTTTTCTCTTGTGCAGAGATTTGTCTGTAATTTCAGTTCTGGACTCGAGGACTGAGTTCCCAATAGGCAAATAAGACAACTGCCTAGAGCTCCGAAATTATGAGTTTACTATTTTATTATTGCCCTCTATTTGGTGACCATCAAAATGGCAAGATCATAATGTTGTCTGCATCAAAAGGGCAAGATTCTGCTCATGTATGCTTAAAGGGATAGTAATCTCAGAAAAAAACTATTAACTATATGATAGATACAATTAAAAGAGAGTACTTGCACTTATTTGTATCTCTCAAACTGTTATGGTTTGAGAGATATAGGAAAATAAAGTTCTCCGCTCCCTCCCCTTTCTGCCTGATGATCTGTAAAGCTGACACCATACCCAAAACAAAATACATTTTATTAATTGCATATACTGTAACTACTTTCAAAAATGTAATGAATACCTATCTAGCACAGAACAATATTGAGAATTATGACAGTTGGCTTCAATGCAGATAAACTGTTGATAAAGGGAAATATCTGACTGCCATTTGGAGTCAAGAAAGAGGTTTTTTTTACCTACTTGGGGCTTAGTTGGAAAAGGCTTAAAGTGTTAGTAATTTCTAAAAAAACTTTTTTGCATTTAGAAGAGCTTAAAAAGCTGATCTAAATGCTAAAAACTGTATCTCTCAAACCGCTATGGTTTAAGAGATACGGGAGTTTAAAGTTTGATTTCTCCTACTGACAGCTGTAAAGCGGTCAGCAGGAGATTCGTGTCGGTCGACACGCTGGCGCTTGAGAAGTGCTGGGATCTCGTTACTTACACGGAATCCCTTCATTGGCATGGTCTAAAACGTGTGCCTAGTGTTCAGACACATGTTTTAGACCATTCCAATGAAGGGATTCCGTGTAAGTAACGAGATCCCAGCACTTCTCAAGCGCCAGCGTGTCGACCGACATGAATCTCCTGCTGACCGCTTTACAGCTGTCAGTAGGAGAAATCAAACTTTAAACTCCCGTATCTCTTAAACCATAGCGGTTTGAGAGATACAGTTTTTAGCATTTAGATCAGCTTTTTAAGCTTTTCTAAATGCAAAAAAAGTTTTTTTTAGACATTACTAACACTTTAAATGCTTTTTGTTTGTTTGTTTTTTTTGCCTTCCTCTGGATCAACAGGTGTGATTTGGCATGGACTGGACTCAATGGACACATCTTGTTTCAGCCTCGTCAACTATGTTACTATGCATATGTAGCTTCATCTTGTAGTAAATACTCTTGCTGTATCTTGTGAGTGAAAACATACTCTGTACACCTGAATTACTCATAAGTATTACTTGTCTTTATCCAATTGTAAACTGGAAAATAAAGAAAATGATACAGATTCCAGGGCGAGTACCCTACGGGACAGTTGGTTTATCCCAAGTCGTTCTTTTTTTTTTCCTTTTACATATGGCCTATAGGATTCACATGGGAATCGTGTCCCCTGGAAGATTTATACTCTTGTCTCCAAATAATACATTCAAATTCATATCCCAATTGCCCAGCGAATCATAATTAATTTTCTTTATAACAGATTTAGCATAAATACATTTGTACAATATAAATTTTATATATATACATTCATCATTTACCTGGGTGGTTGCATACATTGAAATAAAAATGATGGAGGTAGTAAAATGGATGAATCAAGTAAATTAATAATGTGTTTAATAAAAATGGGGCCACCGGGTCTTCCTGCTCCGTTTCAGTGTCAACCGATGAGGCAGAATAAGGTTAGTAAATTAATTATTTAGCATTTTATTGGTACTTTAAAACACTGGTAGACGAGGTTCTATGAAGCTGATGCACTGGAGCAATTCTGGAACATACCATCTACACCTGTAGCGGACAAATACAGATTTTCATTGAGTTTCAAATGGGATCATTAACCCTTTGAGTGCCAGAGAGGTTTCCAATGCAGTACTTTTGGACACCTTTCTGACACTTGAATGGACTAACCTCTCGAATGCCTCACAATGCTTTGGAGACCTGTATTTAATATAAAAAATTTGGAGTACAATTTTACATGGTCCTGCAGGGGTTAAATTGTGTGTGTTATCTTCTTGTCTCCAATTGTATGTGTACTAGGAATGTCACACTGTCTGGTCCATGTTTGATTAGGTCTTATTTCCATAATCCCTTTACCGCTGTTGTGAATTCACCATTGTTGTCTGTGTGATTAGCATACCTCCCAACATTTCAATTTGCCAAAGAGGGACACTTGTGTTTTAGGGGGTGTTGCTGGGGGCGTGGCTGGTAGGTGGGATGTTACCGAGAATTTTGAGGCTGTTTCATGACCTATTGATACCTACTTGTGTAACCAAATAAATGACTTATAACAAGATCTAAGTATTTTATTTACACAGAATAATGTATAAACACATATACTAACAGTTAAACAAACAACAATGTGAGTTTTATTGCTGTAGAGCAATATGATACACTTATATACACACCATGCTATCCGATCTCCTAAAACGAGGGACATCAGGGTGGGAAAGAGGGACAGAGGGATTTGGGTCCAAAAGAGGGTGTGTCCCTCCTAAAGAGGGACACTTGGGAGGTATGGATTAGAGCAGTCTGGTGCTGTGGTTGTCTGTATAATCTGCTTCCATTGTGTTAACAGTTAAACAAACAATAATGTGAATTGTATTGCTGTAGAGCAATGTGATACACTTATATACACACCATGCAATCCGATCTCCTAAAAAGAGGGACATCAGGGTAGGAAAGAGGGACAGAGGGATTTGGGTCCAAAAGAGGGACTGTCCCTCCTAAAGAGGGACACTTGGGAGGTATGGATTAGAGCAGTCTGGTGCTGTGGTTGTCTGTATAATCTGCTTCCATTGTGTTAATTGGGTTAATCTATTTCCTATTTCATGTCATGTCCCCCTTGTCCTGGCAATGTGACTATATAAAACATGGCCATTTCCATTGAAGTGCACATTGTTCTTTTGCATCCTGACTGGTGTGTCGTGTTGTGACTGGTGGTAATGATCTTTGGTAGACCCCCGAGGAGCACTTATACTCTGAGGACCGGAGCCGCTTCCTTTCTTATAGCCAGCTTTTGCTGCAAGAAAGGCGGCAACGACGGCAAGGGATGGTATGATCGTCCTGGTTCACATTACACTGGGGTTCTACTGCTCCTTTAACTTATATGTGCAAAGGAACTGGGTAATATAGAATAAAGGGACATATTCAATAAACTAAACAGGTTAATTTCTGGAGCTAGTCAACTGTATCAGAATAGTCATTATTTACCTAATTTCCCATTAAAGCGGAATGATCACCCAAATTAAAGTTACCCCCAATAATTCTGCACATAACGATAAGCAGATCCATACTAGTATTATCCGGAATAAGTCCGGTGTTGTTGAGAAATTCAACTCGTTCTGAGACGGTCAGGCTAGCAGAGTGCTGTAGAGGCATCTGTGCGCCTATGCCGTCAGTCCCATCCTGTACCTTAAAGGGAAAGTAAAGTCTGTTTTTATGAAAATCTAATATTGTAGCTATTACAATAATAAACTAACCAATATAAGTTCCATCTCTCAGACCTTTATGGTTTCAGAGATATACGAAGATAAAGTTCCTCCCTCCTCACCTTTCTCTGATGTTCCCTGTAAAGCTGTCAGCAGGAGAATCTAGTCACGTGACCAGCCAGAGGCTCTTCAGCAGAGCCGAAATAGGGAGATCATGAAACAAATACTTAAAGGGATAGTAATACTTAAAATGTAAAAAAAATTAAGGTGTAGGGTTTATCCCCCTGAGTAAAACAAGAGTACTCCCACTGCTGAAAGGTGTTTCATTCAAAAGTTATTAATTTTCAAAGTTGAATTTTTTAGGTGCAATTGGGTCCCGTTCCCCATTTGTATAGATGGCCATTTTTACCTGCTCCAATGGTGCATTTGTCCTGTTCCAGGACTGCCTCTCTTTAACATAACCCTTTCAGTGCCAGAAGGGATACACAAAGCATTGCAAAGCAATGAGTTGCATATCCACCTCTGGCATGCCAAGGGTTAACCATTTTTAGCGCTAGACTGATAAACAATGCACTGCACTGCAAAGGTTAATGACTACGTCCTATAGGGCCTTCCGCTGACCGCAAGAGAGGAACCTTTCTGGATCACAGGGGACAAATGCCCTGTCCCTAAATTCCATTCATTTAAATGGGGCTTTTAACCTCTCTCGCATTTAAGGGGTTACAAATACTAATTTAAATTACTGGGCATCTTCGTTTCAACCCCCCCATGGGTCAGATGGCTCGATCCAGAGTTAGAAGCACTGAATACAACACCTGATGACTATATTTCTGTAAGCGGTTAATAAGGCATAGGGTTGCCACCTTTTCTTCAAAAAAAATACCGGCCGTGGCATTCCCTCCATAGACTTAACATTGGACAGAAGCCAATTTTTTACCGGCCTGCCAGTAAAATACCGTATGGGTGGCAACCCTAATAAGACTTGTTATTTTTAATTCCTAATTGATTTATGAAGCTCCTAGATATGAATCCCTAAACACCAATTACTTCAATTAGCCGCTTTTCAAGTACTTATTATTGCATCATTTACATCTGTTTTAACCCCTCGGATACTAGTAACAGCCTAGCACACTGCTTCTCAGTGCATTGAAGGTGCCACATCTGTAGTTTCCAGAGCCTTACAGGGGAAGTATCTGGACAATGAAAAGTGGCTGTTCATTTGTCTCACAGAATGATCCAGCAAGTCACGTGTTCTTCCTGTACCAGCCCTACTTGTCTACTGTTATTGCACTGGAAAGGGACTGCGGTCCAGGATTTCCCAAAAGGTAGATCAGGCAACTGCTTAGAGCGCCTCAGCTGTGCTGGCCACACCCACATTCTGGATTGTGGGTGTGGCCAGAGCAATCTCGGTGTCTCTCCATGAGTTTTATACACCTTTACATGCTCTTATTTAACCCCTTGGATGCCAGAGAGATTTCTAACACATTGCAAAGCAATGCGTTGGTGGTCTTTCCAGCAAACAAGGGGTTAAACTTTTTGTTCTGTTTTTTTGTTATTCATTGTTGTGGGCCAAGATCATTCTCTGTGCCAGGAAACTGTGGATGGAACTGGGGGGGGGGGGGTCAGGTGAGGAGTGTGTGTGGGTGGGGGTGTGGTGTGGGTTCAGGTGAGGAGTGTATGTGGTCAGGTGAGGAGTGGGGGTGTAGTGTGGGTTCAGGTGATGAGTGTATGTGGTCAGGTGAGGAGAGTGTGTGTGTGGGGTCATGGTTGACGCTAAGCTCACCTAGATTGCATTGCAGATAGGTTGTTTATCCAGTGAAATATCTGACTGCCAACTGGAGTCAGTAAAGATTTTTTTTTTCCCACTTGAAGCTTAATTGTAAATGGCTTCAGGGTTTTGGTTTTTTTTTTCGCTTCCTCTGTATCAACTGGGTGATTTGGCATGGGCTGGACTCAACTATGTTACTATGAATGTAAATTCGGCCCTGCTGCAGTCTATAGAAAGTAACTCTCCATTCATAAAGCGCAAATCCATATGCCAAAGAATTTCACATTAAAAAAATTCCCCAGATGCCCATTAAGTTACACAAAACTTTTAACCTAATAAATGCTAGAGAGGTCTCCAATGCATTGTGAAGCAATGAACAGCTCTGGTCATTTGACCAGATGGTGCATCAACGGCGCCACTGTAGAATTTCAGGCCATTGTGTTACTGTACCTAGTTTGAGCTGTAATAACTTTTGAATAAAACACCTCACTGCAGTGGATGTACACTTGTTTTACTTAGGGGAATAAAACCTACAACATTTTTTGTTTTTACGTATTAAGTATTACCATAGCTGGGAACTCTCAGGATTTCCCCCAGGAGACCCCGGTTTTTGCTGCTAATTACCAGGTCTCTGTGGCAGAGGCTGATTCTCCAGATGTGGGGAGTTCTTAAGCAAACTCTGCCCACTTCTGCTACTTCTCACTCTGTTCCTCCCACTTCCCGCCCTCTTCTCTTCCTTCTCCAGCCTATTCCTCCTGCTTTGGTTATGCATATTAAGCCCCACCCCCAATTATGACTAAACCACGACCCTTTTTTTGAAACCCGAATCACATCATTTTTCTCCCCCACCGAGGCACCACAGGACTCCCCTCCAGGGAGACCAAAAGTCAAAGATAACAGGTATAAGTGTTACTCTTCCTTTAAAATCCCAGTATAAATTAATGAACATTTTCTTAATTTCCGTTGTCACTATTTTCCTCTGTTTTACTCTACTTTTTCCAGTATGCATATGCCCTCGTTGAAAGTAAGAGGATTAGATACCTTGTTCTTGCAAAAGCAGGAGAATACAAATATTCACTGCAATGACCTTGTGTTGTATCTTTAGATTAATTGATACAGTGTTCCTGCTTTGATTTCCATTCATTGGTGTCCTCCATTCTAAGCTGCAGTACTAATAATTGTATTGGTTGTTGTCATGTCAAGCTGGGTCTTTGGGGACATGGTCTTAGAGCACCAGTTCAGTTCATGCCAAGTCCAGCTAGACGCTTTTTGACAGCAATGATTTTCTGTCACCATCAACATGAGCTGAATATGAACCAATGACCCTCAGACAAAAAGACCAGCATCTTTAAAAGACTGAAACTTTCACTTTCCTAGACCTGTCTACCAAGGGACAAGCAGCATTTTGTCAAGAAACTGCTAATTCCTTTATCACCAGATGAATTTGGTCTCAAAATTTCAAGATGAGATAATATAAAGACGTTTTTTTAATGATAAATAAAGTAGAATTAAGTATCCTATATAATAATTTTCTAGGATGTTTGTCAGAAGCCCTCATGCGCAGTAGAGACTGCCGAACGCACATAATGCTGGGAGGTATAGGAATGCTGGGAGCACTGAATGATGGGAGGTGAAGGAATGCTGGGAGCATGGAATGTTGGGAGTTCTGTGCTGGGAGCATTCTGTGCTTTCAGCCAGTCTTTACAGTGCATAACTGTGTCGGCTGCAGGATGCAGAGCAGGACAAGCCTCTTAACCCTTTGAGTGCCAGAGGGGACGCAACGCATTGAGCTTTTTTTTATAGAGCTTTTCCTGTTGAGTAAAACAAGGTCATTTCCACCTCTGTCAGTTGTTTTATTCATGTGTTATGACAGTTCAAATAAACAGGAAGTGAATTTACTGTGTTTACTTCCTGATAGTTCTGACAGGAAGTGACTCAGCAGTTTCTATCACATTCTGTGGAGAACTGTATGTCACTGACTTTTCTGTCCATTAGAATATTACAGAATAACTAATTGGAATTTGATCACTAGAGGGCACTGCTAATGTAAAAAAAACACAGGTGTAAACTGTAATAATTCTGGAAATATGCATAACAAAAATTCTTGAAAAAAAAAGGAGCAAAGGCAGTATTCATAGGGATCATTAGAATCTGCTGGTCTTAGTAAGGTAAGTGGTGAGGAGGTCATTAAGAGGTGTTACTTCTCCTTAAAATGTGTTTTGGTAAACACTTGCAAGTAACATTTATATGAACTGGGGTTAGTATGCATGGGCGTCCACACACAGGGAAGGGAGATAAAGGGCACTGCCTCTCCCCATACGCTTGCCCCAATTGATACACGGGGTTGGGACAGAATGGCCTTTGGGGGGAATGCCGTGGTGCCCATGTTAGTACAGCTCTTAAACTTCTTGAAACAGTTAATTTCCAAAATATTCAGAGGCATATATACCATGCAAATTGCCAAAAATTCATTAACAGTATTTATTTTTTTGTTTGCAACTCTGGCACTCAAAGGGTTAAAACAATGTGTTGTGGAACAGGCACTGGGATATTTTTGTGTGCTCTGATCCTGCCTGCACAATCTCACAACGGCATTGCTTCCCATACATTTTTACAAATTGTAAATGTAAAAAAATTGCTAATTGTTTTCCTCCTTTTTCATCCCTTTGTAAACTTTTTGATAAATATTGGAGAACTGACAAATATCACCACATTTAGCAAGTAGCACTGGTGAGATATTGATAAATGTGTCTGTGTTTAGGAACAGAACAAAAGATCAGTGCTCCACCAGCTCTCAAGTTCAGTCCATAGAGTGCAACAGTTGGTCAGGTTTTAAACGGAACTATCCTCCTATAGAATAATTCACTAGGATGTTTGTCATGATGCAGTCATGCGCAGTAGAGACTGCCCGCATTCGGACAGTCTCAACTGCTCGTGATTGCATCGCGTGAGTGAGAGGATGCAAGACTGCATCGCGTGGAGCAGTGAGGTAGCGGCCGCTTAAAGGGATAGTAATACTTCAAATGTAAAAAAAATATGTTGCAGGGTTTATCCCCCTGAATAAAACAAGAGTACTCCCACTGCTGGAAGGTGTTTCATTCAAAAGTTATTAATTAAACTCCTGGCTGTGCCTCCAGAAATACATGAGCAGTGCTCTCATAAACTCATGATTCTGTGCAGCTCATGAAGCTCTGCAGTCAGAGTAACTTCTCTCCACCCCATAGAATCCCTGTGCTGACGAATCCACCATCCATGGAACTCAAAGGGTTAAGGTTATCCAGGATTTACGCAGGTTACTCGATCACAGTGACCTGAGACTATAGTAGAAGTCTTTCATCCAAGGGGCTTACATGTGATTTAGCAATTGCAGATTATTGTAACATAATATAGATTTTTTTTTATTAAATAGATGAATATAAAAGTTAAGCAAGCCACTGTACTTGTGCATATTAGAAACAAAGGCTTTACCCAACTAATTAACTAAAAGGAATGACAGATCAATGGGAAATTGTGTTAATCATATCTTAAATATCAAGTAGCAATTTAATTTAGGAAATGTTCTAGTTTTCATTTATTAAAGCAATATATTGTGTAAGGTTACAGCATTAGCTGGGTATTTGCTGCAGTATAATTCTTCCGCTTTTGATTAAGTTCACATCGGTGACAAGAATGCTCAGCAATGCAAATCCACATATACTTAATTACCTACAATGTCTTGCAATCACCCGGTGAGTCATGATTGGTGAGGGTGTGACAGATGGCCTGCCCACATCCACAGATGATTGGATGACTCTACGTAGGTTGGCCAGTTATTGGATGTTGCAAAGAACACAGCAACCTCCATTGTGACTTGTGTGGCCAATCCGTATGGAGGCCCCTACAGGCCATTGTGCAGATTTTCTATCCTGCAACTGGATGTTGTCTGTTGAACCCCAGCAAGCTGCAGCATGCAGAAACACCCTGAGGTTGATCTCCTAAGAAAATGGAGCAACTCTGGGACAAACCAACTGCACCATAGGGGACAAATAAAAATCACCATTGATTTATCACCTTGAAAGATTACCAGTGTATTGTGTCAGGTTGAAACTCTCTTGCATTCAAGGGATTTAAAGGGATAGTAATACATCATTTTAACTTTATTTCATTTCGTAGGCATTAAAAAAACATGAAGAATGATATGTCTTATCTCTCAAACCTTTATGGTTTATGAGATATTCACAAGCAAAGTTTCCCCTCCCGCCCCTTCTACCTAGTGTAAGCCATCTCTTCTCAGATGTGGAATGCAGTCCATAGACCAGACAGATAACAGAAGGGGACAATCTTCTTACTATGAGAACAATGAAAACTCTGCCCCCCTTGACAAGTTTTTCAGGTTTTTCCCTTATCTTAATTGAAGATTGTCCCTCTCTGCAGTCTACCTGGGCACCTCCCTTTTGATCTGGCTGAGCAGTGTTACATCAGTAAAAGGGGCAGGATGGGATAATTTGTCATTGAATTACTCTTGAACTACAACTCTGACAGAATTGAAATAACACTCTCCAAAGTCCAAATACTATGATGATTAATTAGAGCTGCTTTTATTATGAAACATTACTATCCCTTTAAAGCCCCCTTAATTCAAAGGATATGCTGGGACTTCTTAATCTGTCCGCTGTCAATCAGCTGGTGTGCCAAGAATTGCTCCAAAACTTCTTAATGCATTCGCCTCCATGGAAGACAATGTGCATTGTGTGAATTATTAATGCGCTGAAGTTTCTGGTGTGAACACAGCCTTATAAATCAACAGGAATATTCTCACACTCTCACCAAAATAATAACAATCTGAATTTATTTTCATTTCATTTTCTCTAATTCCTTTTGTAGTCTATATGGGAAATTTTGTTACCAATTTTATTTATTAAAAAAGATAGGCAGATGTGTACGTAAGCATGAATTTATATCTGTGTGTATGTTTATATATATATAATATAATGTGTAAAATAATGTTTCTATGTTGCTGATACACACACTATGAAGACATTTGTAATAGAAATTTGCCCTCAGGCCAAACATCATTGATCTATAGGAAGGAATACAATGAAGCGATGAAGCACTCTGGATGGAGAGAAACATTGATTTGATATATATGTATGTATGTCTATATATATATATATATATATATATATATCCTAAATAATAAAAAGCTAGAAAGTTTGTCATGATGCAGTCATGCGAAGTAGAGACTGCCCGCATTTGGCCAGTCTCTACTGCTCATGATTGAACGGCATGAGTGAGGTGGCGCAATCGCATGGAGCAGTGAGGTAACGGCAGTACACAGAGCAGGTCTGGGTAATGTTAACATTACCCGGATCTGCTCTGCGTACTGCCGTTACCTCCCTGCTCCATGGCCCGTGCACACTGGCTTTTACACTAGTGTGTCTATATATATATATATATATATATATATATATATATATATATATATATATATATATATATATATATGTAAAATAGTAAAGCTGCAACCATTGTCATTCAACTGCAGGCTGAGGATATGGACTGCAACCTGCTGTGCTGTTCCAATGGTTGCTGGAAGATATTTGACCATGCCTGGGAACAAAAACCTGCAACCCTGTGGTTTGAGCAGATTCCACAGTAGGTGCATTAAAGGAATAGTAATGTTTCATAAAAAAAAAAGAAGCTCGAATTAATCATCATAGTATTTGGGCCTTGGAGAGTGTTATTTCAATACTGTCAGAGTTGTAGTTCAAGAGTAATTGAATGATAAAATATCCCCCTCCCACCCCTTTTACTGATGTAACACTGCTCACATCAGCGCAGCAGGGTGATATCCAGATGGCTTGCAGGGAGGGACAATCTTCAATTAAGACTAGGGAAAAAGCTGAAAAACCTGTCAAGGGGGGCAGGGTTTTCATTGTTCTCACAGTAAGAAGATTGTCCCTTGCTGTCCTCAGTTCGCCCTGTAATGTCCGGTTTTCAGGATATCCCAGGTTTGTATAATGAGTAGATGTCATTATCATAGCTTCACCTGCATTTAATTAGGGATATCTTTAATCATGACTTGCTGGTATGCCCCATAGACTGAAGCCACAAATCACTGCCCTCGATCAGCGTTTTCTCAGCTACAGTCCTCAAGGATTAACTAATCTGTCTGAGTGGAATAGCAATTGTGCCTAATGCAGAAAGTGCTATTGCGAATGATTTTATCAGTCTGTGTAGTGTTGTCGTACAAGCAATATTTTTATGGTGATTCAAGAAGCGTTTGACGGCTTCCTGGATTAGAATATGCGCAATATCTATCTGCGCAGGAAAAATACCTTCAGTGCATGCACACGTTTCTTGCATCCCACCCATCCAGGACATACTTGAAAACGAGAGAAATCTCAATGTATTCTTCCTGGTAAAACATTTTCTAAATAAATAAAATATGCGGCTACTGTTTTACTCATACATTTTGTGGTTGTGGGGTTGTTAAAGGAAACAAGGAACAACTATTAACTGGATTACCAAGTGCATTGCATTGTAGACTCTTACCTCGAAGAAATTCAGTATACTAGCATTACTCTGTAGTGAAATGTCATGTCTGTGAGAGACACCAAAATATAATGATACAACTGATTTGTAATTAAGCATACAAGCTGAGTGATTTAGTATCCCCAAACTGGTAGTTTATAAGTGAGATTGCTGTATTTATCTTCATGAATGCTCAAGGTAAATCTATCTTCAGTGGATACATTTAGTGATTAGCCAGCAAATCTTTATTACCTATTAAATCATAAGACAACCATTTAATATACTCCCTAAAAACTAGAAAATGCATAAAGATTGCACTTTGTTTCAAAATCATAAATCTAAAGAATCTGAATCGGTGTGAACAGTGGAATATATATTATATAAAATACAACAAATTATATTCTGTGCTACTGCTAATGTCCGTGTCCATTTAACCCCTTGAATGAGTTGGAGACCTCACAAGAATTGAAGTTTGCTAGTTAATAATTGGCACCTTTCTTAACCTTTTGAGTGAATTGCATACCCCTCTGGTACTTGTATTACCTAATGCGTCTGGCACTTTAAGTGCCTTTGGGATCGATGTTAGAGGAACAAGCCGAACACACACACCAAGTAATACAAGTTTATTACTAGTAGTCACTTCAACAACACAGCAACAATACACACCTTATCATATCCACACATAGCAGGCTCTTGTATATAGCATTACTAAGATTACTTATGGTCACTTTAAAGGGATAGTAATACTTTGATTTATCTTTATTTTATTTTGTAGGCATTAAAATAAAATGAAGAACGGTATAAGCAAAGTTTCCCCTGCCGCCCCTTTTACCTAGTGTAAGCCATCTCTTCTCAGATGTGGAATGCAGTCCATAGACCAGACAGATAACAGCAGGGGACAATCTTCTTCCTATGAGAACAATGAAAGCCCTGCCCCCCTTGTCAAGGCACCTCCCTTCTAATCTGGCTGAGCAGTATTACATCAGTAAAAGGGGTGGGAGGGGGATACTTTGTCATTGAATTACTCTTGAACTACAACTCTGACAGAATTGAAATAACACTATCCAAAGTCCAAATACTATGATGATTAATTAGAGCTGCTTTTATTATGAAACATTACTATCCCTTTAATAATACAGCAATAATAAACACCATGACATATCCTACATAGCAGGTTCTAGTATATAACATTACTAAAATACAATAACAATCAATACTATATAATATTATCCTTCCTCTATCCTTCAAGTGTCTTAGGTTACAGCAGAAGTAAATAGATAACATTACTGGGATACTATAACAATCAGTACTATTTCAACATCATCAGCTTCCCCACAATTTGTGATAATTGGGTCACACATTATCCTATAAGAGTTTTGTCCCTTCTCTGTGTAGACAAGTTAGTGTCTGTTCACTTGACAAACTCAGAAGATAGAAAACATACGTCTGAGGATGGTAGGGTCCTCTTGTTTAGCACATCACTGCTCACACTTGCTTTCCCCTGAAAGGGGGGACGTCTTGAAGCAGCACAATCATATGCCGTGAACGACCACTTTCACACTGATATAGTGGGTTTTATTACATCAATATCCCATTTACTCACACATGCATAACAAAAGATGTTAGACAATTCAACAAATATCACATTATCCTATATCTATCCTTCTAGCGTTCTAGCTACAGCAGGAAGAGATAGATTGGATCTACATTACCCGGAATGCTTGCCACATCGTTCCTTGCCGCACTTCAATGGAGTCTTTGGACAGCAGGCAGGAGTCTCCTGGGTCGTCACGGGGCTACGCGTCTGTACCTCCGGA
This sequence comes from Rhinophrynus dorsalis, assembly GCA_037306005.1. Lineage (NCBI taxonomy): Eukaryota > Metazoa > Chordata > Amphibia > Anura > Rhinophrynidae > Rhinophrynus > Rhinophrynus dorsalis. The sequence continues at coordinate 29,810,516 of CM074718.1, forward strand.
ACTCAGTGAGAGCCCGCTATCTGCTGTACATCAGTCCCCTCTTCTTATACTCTAGGGTTACATAACAAGTGGGTGGGCAGTCTAGCACTGTCTCCCCCTGATAATCTTATCGGTGCAGCACCATCAGGCTATGACCTAGGCATTGAGTGAATCTCGTGAGTTGGCCAGACTCAAGACCGCTGGTCGCATCTAATAGTTCTTGTTCCGGTGTAAACGTTTAGGCAATACGCCTTGAAATCTCTTCTTCCGGTGCTAAAGTTTTAGGCAGTACGTCCTCACCTTGTTTGACTCGAGCACACTGTGCTCTGTTCCCAGAAAAGTGTGCAGAAGTCTTAGGCAGCATGTCCTGACCTTATTTGACTTGAGCAATCTGGGCTGGAGCGCCAATCTTTTATTTTCAGTTTTAAACAAGCTTCGTTTCTTATCTTCCCTAACACGGCAGCTTACTTGGTACAGTTCCTAAATACACTTAGTCACTGTGTCTAGCTAATATTTGTCTAGCAACCGCTGGCTTTCCAGCTGTGCATCTATCAGCTTTTCGGTTTACTCATGGGTAATCAATCTTTAAATTATTACTTTTATAATTACTTTTACCACAGTACTGAAAGGGTTAAGCATCTCTATGTTGTTATGCCCTGTAATGTAAGTGGATGAATGAAATTGGGGTATATCGTGCACATTGCTACCACTGGAATGTGCAACACCGGGAAAGGCTTACTGAGATATGTAATTGATGCCCAAAAGTACAAATGATAAAAATGAGTTCTCGGATCCCTAGAAACATTCCTTATGGTGATATTTGTGCACTGGACGGAGAAGCGTATTATCAGATCAACTAAAAATTAAGTTGTGCTCTGACATTTCTACTAGCAGGGACGTCACCAAGTCCACTTCAGCCCAGACAGACTACCACATAGCCAATGAACCAAGCCTAAAATAATAACTCATCCCAAATATATAAATACTAATTTAAAGGGATAGTAATACTTACAAATTACTATCCCCCATCTTGTAGACAGTAAAATGAGTTAAATGAGGCCAGCGGCATCTCTCAAGCCTTTATGGTTTGAGAGATATCCGCTTTCAAAGTTCCCTGTCCCGTGACGTCAGTGTTCTAACTGACAGCAGGGGAATCTGGTCCTGGGACCGGCGGAGGCCCTGCAGCAGAGCCGAGATCAAGCACATATAGAAGACCTTTTTAGTGAAGAAATTATTTTTTATTAACACTATCTCGGCTGTGCTGCAGAGCTGTCGGCTGATCCCAGGAGAGGATTCCCCTGCTGTCAGGTAGAATGCTGACGTTAGTGAAAAGGCAAAAAGCACAACTTTGAAAGCAGATATCTTTCTGGTTTGAGAGATGCCACTGGCCTCATTTAACTCTGTTTTTTACTGGCTACAAGATGGTGTATAGTAATTTTTAAGTATTACTATTCCTTTGAAAGCCCATGTACACGGACCACAGTGCCACCCAGCAGCCTCGGCTGGTGCCCGGAGCCTCTCTGCTCCCCAAGCGGTCCCAGGAAGATGCGCAGAATTTGGAGCACCCTGCTCCGTATCAGCCGTGACACATTTGGGCAGTCTGTACTGCGCATGACTACAGCGTGGGCAGTCTTTATTGCTCATGACTGCAGTGCCAGCAGTCTCTACTGTGCATGGTGGCTTCTGACAAACATCCTAGCCTTTTATTATATAGGATAGTCTGGGACCCTGCCACATGGGATCACTCCCCCAGAATCCCCTACTGAGCACAATGTTCAGTGCCACAGACATGGCTGCAGAATGAGTAATAACCTAAAACTTATGCTCCATCCACAACACTCATAATACTTATACTGATACACTAAAGCACAACCGCTTAAGTGCAGAAAGTAAACAGAAATCCTGCCGATACAAAAAGATCACTGTCCACTATTGCACATTACAATAATTACACAGTCCCACTAGGTGTAATTATAAATTAGAATTGTAATTCTATCAAGCTATAATTAGACATGCATTTCAAATTGAGGTCATTACATCCTAGCCGGTTTACAAAGCTCAGCACTTTTTCACTGTGCCATCCCAATTGATAAGAATATCCTCAGTGTACCTGTGGCACATTCTAATCCTATAAAACAATTTGCTAAAACGTGTGTAACGACACAGTCATGCGCAGTAGAGACTGCCAATGACGAGGCTGATACAGAGCGGGGAGCTCCGATGGAGCGTCCCCACTCTGTATCAGCCTCGTCATTGGCAGTTTCTACTGCACATGACTGCCCCGCGACCGGCTGGCACTGTATCAGCCGCGGCGTGGGCAGTCTCTATGGAGCATGACTGCCCCGCGATCGGCTGGCACTGTATCAGCCGTGGCACGGGCAGTCTCTACTGAGCATGACTGCACTGCGACCGGCTGGCACTGTATCAGCCTCAGCGTGGGCAGTCTCTACTGTGCATGACTGCCCTGCGACCGGCTGGCACTGTATGTGCCACGGCAGCGGGCAGTCTCTACTGATCATGACTGCACCGCGACCGGCTGCCAGTGGCACTGTGGCCCGTGTAACGGGCTCTTCAAGTAGTATGGTATAAGTAAACAAATGCAGACTCGCTAGAAGATAAATCCCTCTCCTGTCACCCCAGGTACAGGTATTCATACTAGGGGGCATAACAAGACCCAGTTGCAGTCTCTGGTAACCTGGGGGTAGTGGGTGCCATAAAAATAAAAAAATAAACAAACAAAAGTTATTGTACTATCTAGACATAAAACATTCCATCAAAACACATAAAATTTATGTACGATATCCATGTTTTTATATTTAAGAAATATTCAGTTGCCATAAAACCTCTATCACGGAGTATATCTGAATATAAGCTTTCTACATTGTCTCACTAATATGATATTATAATACAAATTATATCTATCTGATTGCCTTAATTAATCATTTGTGTCTAAAACAAGCAACATTCTCCACTTGATGAATAAGTGCACCATGATTATTGAGCTGAACAATTATTTGCAATATTTACAAAGTGCAATAGGTCTCTTAAAGGGATAGTAATACTTAAAATGTAAAAAATATATGTTTTAGGGTTAATCCCCTGAGTAAAACAAGAGTACTCCAACCACTGGGAGGTGTTTTGTTCAAAAGTTATTACAGTTCCAAGTGAAATGTTTAGGTGCAGTATCACAGTGTACAGTGGCGCTGTTATTACACCATCCTATGGACAGCTCTGGTCAGTCGACCATAAGTCTACATAGGCTGGTGTTAGGAACAGCACCACTGTACAATTTCAGGCAACTGTGATACTGCACTTAAAAAATTAAAGTTTGAGCTGTAATAACTTTTGAATAAAACACCTCTCAACAATGAGAGTACCCTTGTTTTACTCAGGAGGATAAACACTGCAATATATTTATTTTTTTACATTTTAAGTATTAGTATCCCTTAATGATTACATGATCTAAGCAGAACTTTGGCCAAAATAAGCACATAAGGACATTATGCGTTGCATTCTTAAGGGTATTACTTGTATAAGGACAGTAAACCATACATTTATCACAGGGATATTATACCTAATGATATTGTGTAATTTGACACATAAAGGTTTATTGGGGTGTTAATTATATATATTCATCTTCTTGTGAGTGTTTTGGGTGGGACACTGCATTAGGGCTGTTGTCCTCAATCTTCAGAGCACTACTGTTGATTTTAACCCTTTGAGTGCCAAAGGGGTGAGCAACAACCGTCACTCTCTGAAAATATTAATGATCCCAACCAGGGCTTAAAATTTGAAGTCATTTGCTACTAGCCAGACCTGAAAAGTTACTCGCCACTGCAAGCCATTACATACCCACCAGGGCTGAATTTCTACTCGCCAGGGCTAAATTTTCACTCGCCATTGGCTAGTGGCGAGTGGAAATTTTGGGATTCCCAACGACGCTGTACAAACAACAAAAGCTATTTCACTGCTGCTTTGAACATATGGGCCCAAAGTCTACTTATGACTATTACCCACCAAGCTTTGCTAGCTCACTGCCAAAAATTGTTGTGTTTTGATATTTTTGTCTGAGACGTTAATCACTTTTTTTCATGTTTACCCTTAAATGCTTTCTCTATTTTTTCCATTCATATAGCCTATTCCAAATAAATATGTGTGTGTTTTCATTTTTTCTTTCCAAAGTAGTATGGACCGTAAAAAAATTCTTCTTATGCTACATACGCAGTTAAACAGCCAATACCTTAAAAGTGAATGAAAAGCAAAATGCTACAGTTGTAGATGGATCTGTGACACTTATAACCTGAACTATTGATTTTTTTCTCTCACGTTATCTAAAGTATGGACATATGTATTCTCCACACAATAAACATCTGTGTGGGTAGACTGCAAATTCTCCTCAGAGAATCAAAGACTGAATTGGATAACCTGTTTCTCAAAACAGAATCATCGTAATCTCTGAAAATTACATGTGGCTAGAGGTATCGTCTCTCCATATTTCTTTGAATCACTTGGAGAATTGGGCTTATACTTTGGTCTGTGTTGTAAACAAAATAGCACCTGTTTTAGAAGATGTTTATTTTCTTTTTCCTTTTCATAACCTAACATATGTAACAATGAAAAAGAAAAGCACAATTATTTAAGAAGTGAGGGATACAAATAGATAAATAACAATTCACAGTAATAAAACACTACTTTAAAGGAATAGTAATACTTCGTTTTATCTTTATTTTATTTTGTAGGCATTAAAAAAACATGAAGAATGATATAAGTCTTATTTTTCAAACCTTTACGGTTTAAGAGATATTCACAAGCAAAGTTCCCCTCCTGCCCCTTTTACCTAGCGTAAGCCTTCTCTTCTCAGATGTGGAATGCAGTTCATAGACCAGACAGATAACAGAAGGGGACAGTCTTCTTCCTATGAAAACAATGAAAACCCTGGCCCCCTTGACAAGTTTTTCAGGATTTTCCCTTATCTTAATTGAAGATTGTCCCTCTCTGCAGTCTACCTGGGCACCTCCCTTCTGATGTGGCTGAACGGGGGGGGTACTTTGCTTGTGAATATCTCTTAAACCATAAAGATTTGAGAGATAAGACTTATATCGTTCTTCATGTTACATAAAACATTTATCTCTTAATACTTCTCCATGTTCCAAACAACAAGCCTTGTCAGTATGTTGTGACCATAAACAGTGGTAGCTTTCAGATCTCCTTAAATGAGCACACATCGTAATCAACAAGTAAAAAGATCCCAAATGCCAGAGCCATTGGTGACTCCTCTTTATTGGAGAGTTAGACATGGAACAGTCAATTGCCAAACTTCAAACTGTTGGGGGACTTGAAACAAATAATTTGAGTACCCACCCACCATGTTTGGGTGTTTAACACAATTTTTTGTACATCTCTCTAAGTTGGAAGGTTATGTGAGGCATAGGCCTTTATTCTCCAAGGGAATTGGCTGCACCAGACCGACAAGGCCACGTAGGCCGAAACATATGTCTGTGGTTGAGCTGATTCTCTCATGAAGAGAAGATTTGCCTGATATTTTGGAGCTGGTGTGCTTGTCGGTGAGATTATTTTGATATGGACATGGAGATTTCCTCTTTGAAATGGCACATGGGGAGTGTAAAACGTGACTTGTAGAACCACTGAGAGGCCATGACTTAGAACAAAACACTTTATTTTGTTCATCGGTTGAGTGCTCGTGACAATCTTTCTTTGTATATCTTCAAACTGTTGGGGATTGCAACTCCTTTCATCTGCAAGCAGCCAATGGTTGTTTGACGATGATGGGAATTCTGACCCCCAATAGCTACTGGTCTGAATATTTCTTTTTTTTAATATTTATTTTATTGTAAATCAATAGAAATTATGATATCCCCAGAACACTTTCACCAACTAATACGCGGGCTGTACTTAAGCTACATAACGCTGTGAAAAATGTATTCCTTTAAAGGGATAGTAATACTTCGTTTTATCTTTATTTTATTTTGTAGGCCTTAAAAAAACATGAAGGATATATGTCTTATCTCTCAAACCTCTATGTTTTGAGAGATATTCACAAGCAAAGTTTCCCCTCACTGACCAAAACGGTCAAGTCTGCCATCTAGCTGTCAGATTTGGAATCCGGTCTGTGGACCAGCCGTGGCTCTACAGCAGAGCCGAGATCGCGAGCTATAAGAAGAATTACTTTGAATAGTATACAAAGTGTGCCTGGTTTGCAAGGACACTTTTTAGACCTTTCCAATGAAATAGTTATTTTTATATCTTGCAATCTCGACTCTGCTGAAGAGCCAGCGGTTCATCTGCGGACCAGATTCCAAATCTGACAACTAGATGGCAGACTTGACCGTTTTGGTCAGTGAGGGGAAACTATGCTTGTGAATATCTCTCAAACGTAAAGGTTTGAGAGATAAGACTGATATCGTTCTTCATGATTTTTTAATGCCTACAAAATAAAATAAATATAAAATGAAGTATTACTATCCCTTTTAACTGGGAGTCAGATCAGCCTCCTGCACTATTTTCATTGCTTAATAAAATCCAACAGCTATGTTCCTTGGACCACATACAATCGCTTACTCTGAGAACATTGGATTCCTTTATGTCTAAATGGTCCCATGGCTTACATACTGTGACTCCCACCGGTTAATATCCAGTTCTGCTCATGTAAATGGTGGTCCTAAAGCAGGTAACCCTCGACCTGTGAAAAAGTTTGGACTTTACCCTGTGCTGTGACCGCACCCATGACTACCCTTGATTTTCACGCAAAGTGTCCATAAACCAATGCATTTTTGTCAAGGAATTAAACAAAGTCCATTTAACAAATGAGCATTTTCTTTTTACAATTCTAAGAACTGATATTTTTTTTAAGCATGCCCACTGCTTCACCATAGCAACTTTAATTTACTTGATCATTTTGGGACATGTTGTTTAGATGATATTTCAATGTATAAGCTCATTTTTATTTTTGTAAAGAAGCAAAATAACCTAGCTGTTCATTTCCCTCTCAATGCCTGTAACATCTTCAGCACGCAGCACAATATTATCACATTCTTCAGGGCTGATGGGATTTTTTTGTTTTGTTTTGTTTTTGTTTTATTGTTTTATGTTATCTCTGCTTTCCGTGGGAAGTTATTTACAGAAAGTTCGACCCTTACAATTTTGTCACGCGTTTAGATGTGCAAAAAAAAGTGTCCGTTTTCATTTTTCATTCTATAAATATCATGCAGTTTATTGAAAAAAGGTACAACCAAATATACCTAGATGAATTCAGTTTGTTTCATTGTGCATCAATGCTTATTGATCACCGTTCTGATCTTTGCAGTTGGACCTTTCAATAGAAATTAGAATCCGCTCATGTTGTATCTGCCCAAGCTTAATGTGCAAGCAATAATTCAATAAAAATATGACATGGATCCCTACATCATAAGATATAATCCTTTATCACTGAAATGTATGAGGTTAAATTTAGATAAGGTTGCATTTGCCAGTTGATTCTGAAGTATAATGACATTTAAAGGAGCAGTAAGCTTTTTATGAAAAAAAAAAAAAAACATATCTCATAGGGCATTTCTTGTTGAGTAAAATAAGTGCACCCCCACTGCTGATAGATGCATATTTCCGAAGTTATTACTGTTTAAACATGTGTTTTTTTTTTACATTAGCAGTGCCCTCTAGTGGTCAAATTCCAATTAGTTATGCTGTTCTATTCTAATGGAGAGGAAAGTCAGTGGTATACAGTTCTCCATAGAATGTGATAGAAACTGCAGAGTCACTTCCTGTCAGTTAGAACTATCAGGAAGTAAACACAGTAAATTCACTTCTTGATTATTTGAACTATTATAAATTTTGAATAGAACATCTGACAGCAGTGGGAGTGGCCATGTTTTACTCCGCAGGAAAAGCTCTATAAAATATGTTTTTTCATAAATACAAGTTTACTGCTCCTTTAACATCATCTCCACTTTCTTGTGCCCTCTGTTTTGCAATTGATCTCTTTGGGCAGTAAAAAAAAAAAATGGAGTAATTCTGGGACAAACCTTTTGCACTAAATGGGAGGACTACAATCTCCTTGATTTTAAAGGGGGAATTTAAATAAATGGGAATTTTTAGAAATTTTACTTTTTCCCTATAGTTCGAATGGTTTGCTCCATAACGCCTCCACTTTTCTTTTGAACGTATGGCCCTTTAAATGACAGAGGTATTCAGCATATTGCAATGCACCTCTGGCATTAAAAATTGTTAACCCCCTGAGTGCCAGAGAGATGTGTAATGCATTGCACATATCAATATAACCATCAAAGTCTTAAACCTTTGAGTACCAGACAAAGCAATACATTGTGTACCCCTCTGGCACACAAAGGGTTAAAAAAGTAGCCCATTTTAGATGAAAAAGTTTTATACGGCTTTTGCCGGTAAGTGAAATAAGTTTAACTCCACTGCTGGAAGATTATTTGAAAATGTATAACCACATTAACTACATTTTCTTGTTTTGTTTTTTTTTTTCACTTACACGAAACTGCAATTGCAATATTGGTCACCAGGAAGTGCTGTTTTAATCACTTCTAATGGAGCGTTATGGCCAATGACTCAATCTCTTAGAGTAGAGTGTATTATTAAAAAAAAATTGCCTTTTGTACAATAGGTGTTGCTAACAGCTGACTATTTAAAAAAAAAACAAAAAAAAAAACACTGAGATATAGTAAATTTCCAGCCATGCAAGTACCCCTGATTTTCTCAACAGGACCAGAAAAGCCATATAGATGCTGTTCCTTTAAGTTTGCTTGCGTCATTACCAAATACCAGAAGTGATATTTTCTTGTGTTTGAGTTACTAGGACATGCTTTTACATTGTAAATCAGGGCTGTCCAAGTTCAGTCCTCAAGGGCCACCAACAGGCCAGGATTTCAGGATTCCACTGAGTCGAGTGAGTCAGTCACAAAGAATGATCCACTGTTTTGTCACAATGAATGATCCACTGTTTTTGTCAAACAAGTAAAAAAGGCATGAAAGTCTGCACCATCAATTTTAAAGGTTAACGATCACCCCAAATAAAGTCCCCCCAATAATTAGCCATATAACGATAAACTTACCTATAGTCCTATTACCCAGCATGATTATCACGTTAGTCAGAAATCTTACTTGTGCCAAGACTGACGGCCAAGCAACAGTGCAGACATCTTTGCTTACAGATATCTGCGCTCCTGCACTGTCCGTCCTGGTCTCCTCTAGGAGGCGTTGCATGGTACCTTAAGGTACCGGAAGGGACTGACGGCGCAGGTGCGCAGACTGCTGTAAAGCAATAAGCCTGGCTGCCAGTTTTGGCAGAAGTAGGATTACTGACTAACATGGTAATTATGCTCGATAATGTGACTATTATTAAGCTGATCGCTGTATGGCTAATTATTGGTGGTGGTGGGGGGGTGACTTTATTTTGGGTGATGGTTCCCCTTTAATATTAAACTCTACTTAATTGGTATAAGTCCTTCATGCCACTGTCAAGAGTCTCGGCTTATACATATTTGCACCGTTTCCTGTATTTTCCTTGCATCATTTTAGGCCTACACAATAAATTGTAGACTTAGTCTGAGTTTAGCATAGCGAATGCCATGGCTATTATTTTTTAGATCATAAGAAGAACCTACTGAAGACAGTAATAAAAGCAAAATAAATAAATAAACCCCTAAGAAAGCAGTAAGCTATCCTGTCCCTGTATCACTACCAGGAACACCTCAGCGGTGCAGCAGGGATATGCTAAATCCTCCTTTCTGTTTTCTGTAGTATTGGTGGGAACAGTGTTTACAGAATAAGAAGGTCTAAGCTCAATGTGTGCTATGGTAGGTAATTTATGACCTCATGTCCAGATGATGTCATGGCTTACTCTCCTGCACTTCTAGTAGTCTACTGTAGTCTACTACTACTTGCTACAATAACAATTCAACTCCCACACACAACTTTCTCCTCCTCAGTCCACCCCCCCCTCTGCACACCCTATCTCCCCTCTCAGTCATTGCCTACTCCTGCACATTATCTCACCCCTCTATTCCATGGGCCTTCTGCTAACCTACGTCTCCTACTGGCAAGTGTGTGTGTGCGCGCATGCGCACTGTTTTCCCATGACACTGCCAGTATTCACCAGACTGAGCATCTCCAACATTGTAGAGAGGAGACAGGAAGTAACTCAGCAGTGAGGCAAGTGTGAGAGAGTCTTTTTCTGCATATTGGCAGCATCAGAGGAAGAGGATGGGTTGTCAGACATGTACATGTATATGTATATATATACATCCATATATTCACTTGATTTCATTTGAAGAAAGACCTGTGAGTGTGTTCTCAATATTGGATGTATATTACTATTGATGTGGAGGATAGCACCCAGGCGAGTGTGGACTTAACAGTGAGTGCATATCATGAGACATTTATATTTATATATATATATATATATATATATATATATATATATATAATAGTACAGTCCAAAACTGGTATTCTTTGATAATTTATTATAAGGCAGTAGTATAATCAGCTGATACTTATTATTCAGGAATACATTAACGCTGAGACAAATCAATATTTTATCTTTGTTAAATAGTCATTTATATAAATATCCTCTTCACACACCATTTGCTTATATATTTTAAAAACTTGTAACACTAAATATTTAATTCAAAGGGTATGTGAATCTTTTAATGATTAACACCTGCTATTAATTCTATTAGTATTGTCCTGCCAGTGGTTCTACTGGTGCCTGAAATACATTTTAAAATACCTTTCATAATCAACAAGTTGTTCTCCTGAGTGCTACAAAATTGCCCAGAGCCAAATTGCAGCTAAGATGAATATTTCTAAGGGGGCAGTACAATGCACACCGAGGAGATTTTCTGAAACCAAATCATTTTCATCCAAAGGAAGACCAGACCGACCTAAATTGACCACACCATCAGAAGACAATTCTATCACGCTAACATCATTATGGAATAGAACAGCACCTGCATCAATTCAAGCCCTGCTGAACCAGACAGAGTTAAAGCAGTCGTTATGGCACAAGGTGGTCATACCAAATATTGAGAATTTTTGATTTTCATTATGTACTAACAAACATTTTTTTTTTATCTTTAATAGTGAAAATGATGCATTTGTTTGAGAAAAACTATATTTTATCAAATTAGTTTTTTAGAAATGATGAAAAAAAAATCAGCTTGTAGATGTCTCAGACTTTTGAGCCTACCTTATGTGTGTGTGTGTGTATGTATATATATGTATGTATATATATATATGTGTGTGTGTGTGTGTGTGTGTATGTATATATATGTATATATATATATATATATATATGTATATATATATATGTGTGTGTGTGTGTGTATGTGTGTATATATATATATATGTGTGTGTGTATGTGTGTGTGTGTGTATATATATATATATATATATATATATATATATATATATATAATACATATATATATAATACATACATAGTTAAGATTGTAGACGTATTAATATATTAACTGTTTTAACTGTGAATTCTGTGTCCTTGTACTCAGAAATGCTTTAGACTTGAGAAAGGGAGTTTATCCCGAAAGCTTGTCAGTCCATAATTCTGTTAGTCCAATAAAAAAGGTATTACAAGATATTAATTTTGTTTGTTATTTTACATATATATATATATATATGTATAGCCTTCATTGCGTACAAAAAGGCCTTTGACTCCATGAAACAGAAAGCAATAATTGATGCCAGGATCAACCAAGCAATAGATAGACTTACATCAATATCCTACAATCAATATATGAAAATGTAACTGCATCAATACAGGTCAACAATAATAAAGTCATGATCAACATTGGGAAAGGCTTCTGTCAAGGAGAGACGATCTCTCTCAAACTATCTTCTGCTTGTTTAGAAGAAATTTTCTACAAACTAAACTGGGATAAAAAGAGTACTTAAGAGCAACGGTGACTACGTACATCACATGTTTTGCAGATGATACTACACTCTTTGCCAGTAGTCCTAAAGAACTGCAAGAACGCATTGAAGAGCTTCAATAGGAAAGCAATTTGTATGGTAACAAATTTACCGCACCAAGGAAAATCACAGGATATGGACTAAATAGCAAGAAGACATGTTGGTAGATGGACCCAAATGCATTTTGGAATGGATTCCACTTGATACTAAATGCCCAGGAAGAAATCCAAAGACAAGATCGATAGAGAAAATTACCACATTTGTTGGTGCTCAGTGGCAACAAAAAGTACAGGACCGAAGTTGTTGTAGGTCTTCATCCTGCGGTGGATTGACAACTGCTGAAGAAGATTTTATATATATATATATGATGAATGAAGGGCATATTCTCGAGTATTCTAGTAAACCTATTATGAGCTGCTTATGTCCGGATACTAGTAAAAAAAAAAAAAAAAAAAAAAAAAAAAAGAACCACTTTGAGGACCACAGGAATGTGCAATGCATTGCTTTGCCGTGCATTTCGCACTTCACTGGTTCTCAAGCGGTTACTTCGATCTGCTCAGCACTCTTAAAGGGATAGTAATGTCAGAAAAAAAAAGTATTAACTATATGGTAGATACAATTAAAAGAGAGTACTTGCACTAAGTTGTATCTCTCAAACCATTATGGTTTGAGAGATATAGGAAAATAAAGTTCTCTGCTCCCTCTCCTTTCTGCTTGACGAGATGTAAAGCTGTCAGAAGCAGATTCTGGTCGCTTGACCAGATGTGGCTCTTCAGCAGCATTGATATAACGATATCTAAAGACAAATACTTGATTTAGAACGGTCTACAAAGTGTGCCTGCCTTGCAAGTACACTTTGTAGACCGTTCCAATGAAGTATTTATTTCTAAATAGCGTGTTTTCAGCTCTGCTGAAGAGCCTCTGTCTGGTCAAATGACTGGAATCTGCAGCTGTCAGCTAGATGGCAGACTTGAGTGAAACAGCCAGGAAAAGGTAACTTTAGCAAGTTATATCTCTCAAACCATAAAGGTTTGAGAGATAAGACTTACATAGATGCTAACCTTTTTTTGTCTACAATATTAAATCAACTTAAAATTAACCATTACTATCCATTTAAATCTGAGTCCTAGAGAGCAAAGACAATGCAGACTCTAGAGATCTCCTGGCTTTTCCATCTATCAGTCATTTGCTTGCTTTGCAAAAGCAGAAAGATCCCAAACACCTGCACTGTGTGTGGCCTCTATGAATGCAGTCTGAGACCCATGCTGTTTATGTCTAGGAAACAATGAGTATATCCCTTTATTGGAACACAGGATTTTGAAGCTTTGTGTATGAACATCACATCACATCTAACAATCCCGTCTTCTATCTGTCTGTAACTTTTCTCTTGTTAGGTTTACTTTGTAAAATGACGACGAGGTCTGTTTTACAGCAGTAACACAACCAGATGTTATAGAGAATAGCAACTGATAAATGTGCAAGTTGAAAATCTCAATAAATAAAATTATTGAGAAACATATCATAATGATCTATATACTTCAAATGTGACAGTCAACTGCAAAATCTCATTGCTGCGACAGCCAGGAGAATTATATGAGATGAAATTCTCTCTAAGACAATTTTCTAGCCACAAATTGGCAGGTAATACACTGGATCAGGTTGTCAGTGAGGTTTATGGCATTCATAACCAGATTAATTCAAAGTGCTATGGATGATATACATTTTCTTAATGCTTTAATATTAACATACAAAGTAAAGGCTGCATGACTTTACCTTTTTATGTCTGTATACATCAAGACAGAGTTAAAGGGATAGTAATTTTTCAAAATAAAAGCATCTCCAATTAATCTTCATAGTATTTGGGCCATGGAGAATGTTATTTCAATACTGTCAGAGTTGTAGTTCAAGAGTAACTGAATGATAAAGTATAACCCTCCCTCCCCTTTTACCTAGTGTAAGCCACCTCCCCTCAGATGTGGAATAGGTCAAAGCAAGGGACAATCTTCTTACTGTGATTATAAGGAAAACCCTGTCCCCCTTGACAGGTTTTCCCTTATGATCACTGAAGATTGTCCTTCTCTGTGATCCATCCGGACAGTCTTGCTGCTCTGAGGTGATCAGTGTTACATCAGTAAAAGGTGTGGGAGGGGGATACTTTATCATTCAATTACTCTTGTACTACAACTCTAGTACACTCTCCATGGCCCAAATACTATGAAGATTAATTGGAGCTGCTTTTATTTTAAAACATTACTATCCCTTACATTCAGATGAATGAAGGCACGGTACCTAGGCATGTTCAGCCTTACCCTTGGCCATACATCCATTCCTCACATGACCATAACCCCACACCAATCACATCTTTCTGACACCAAAAACACCCATAGCCTATATCAAACAGACACAAAAATCTCTTAACCTCTTGATTGCCGAAATTGCCGCCTACTCTTTTGCTGACAATGCGTTGGGTATCCTTTTAGCAACTGTGGTGTTAAAGGGATAGTAATACTTCCTTTTAACTTTATTTTATTTTGTAGGCATTAAAAAAACATGAAGAATGATATAAGTCTTATCTCTCAAACCTTTATGGTTTATGAGATATTCACAAGCAAAGTTCCCCTCCCCGCCCCTTTTACCTAGTGTAAGTCATCTCTTCTCAGATGTGAGTCTGGTTGTATGACAGTACAGATAACAGAAGGGGACAATTTTCTTTGTATGAAAACAATTAAAGCCCTGCCCCCCTTGACAAGTTTTTTAGGTTTTCCCTTATCTTAATTGAAGATTGTCCCTCTCTGCAGTCTACCTGGGCATCTCCCTTCTGATCTGGTTGAACAGGGGGGGGATACTTTGTTTGTGAATATCTCTTAAACCATAAAGGTTTCAGAGATAAGACTTATATCATGCTTCATGTTTTTTTAATGCCTACAAAATAAAATAAAGTTAAAATGAAGTATTACTATCCCTTTAAATATTGGCCAGGAAAGATTGGTAAATAACCCAGACAATTTAGTATATTATCTGTTAAATAGCCATCCTCCATAAACCACCTGGAAGAACCCCACATTGAGGAAAAAACGAGAATATCTATAATATATAGTTCAAATTATTTTCCTTCTGTGATTTGTGCACATTATGCAATATATGGTGTGTGTGTATGTATGTGGGTCTGTATGTGTGTGTAGGAGCATGTGGGTCTGTGTGTGTGTATCCACTAACGTAATCCAACATAGTGTGCATCCCTGTTTCATATGCCAGAACATCTTGTCAGGATGTCTGTATTTTATGAAATCCAGTAGTGGACAACATGAAGACTTCCAGCTGCTGCCAAACTGCAACTCCCATCATTCCCCATGAACCATTGTACACAATGCTAGGAATATCATCACATGGAGAAGATTCCGTGTACACAATGCTTGGGATATCATCACATGGCAAAGATATTCCGCCTACATAATGCTAGGATTATCTTCAGATGGCTACGATTCCACATACATAATGCTAGGATTTTCTTCAGATGGTGAAGATTCTGTGTACACAATGCCAGGAATATCATCACATGGAGAAAATTTTGCGTACACAGTGATAGGAATAGCATCACACGGAGTACGTTCCGTGCACCCAATGCTCGGTATATCAATACATGGAGAAGATTCCATGTACACGATGCAAGGGATATCATTACATGGAGAAGATTCTGTGTACACAGTGCTAGGATTATCATCACATGGAGAAGGTTCAGAGTACACAAAGCTAGGTATATCAATAAATAGGGAATATTCCGCATACACAATGTTAGGATTATCTTCAGATGGCGAAGATTTTGTGTACACATTGCTAGGAATATCATCATATGGAGAAGATTCAGCATACACAGTGCTAGGAATATCGTGACATGGAGGCGATTCTGTGTACACAATGCTAGGTATATCATCACATTGAGAAGATTCTGTGTACACGATGCTAGGAATATCATCATATGGAGAAGATTCCACATACACAGTGCTAGAATTATCAGATGGTGAAGATTCCGCATACTCAGTGCTAGGATTATCATCACATGGAGAAGATTCCGTGTACACAATGCTAGGATTATCATCACGTGGAGAAGGTTCTGTGTACAAAATGCTAGGATTAGCATGACATGAAGAAGATTCTGTGTACACAATGCTAGGATTATCATCACATGGAGAAGATTCCGTGTACACAATGCTAAGTATATTATCACATGGAGAAGATTCCGTGTACACAATGCTAGGATTATCATCACATGGAGAAGATTCCGTGTACACAGTGCTAGGATTATCATCACATGGAGAAGATTCCGTGTACACAATGCTAGGATTATCATCACATGGAGAAGATTCTGTGTACACAATGCTAGGATCATCATCACATGGAGAAGATTCCGTGTACACAATGCTAGGAATATCATCACATGGAGAAGATTCTGTGTACACAATTCTAGGAATATCATCACATGGAGAAGATTCTGTGTACACAAAGCTAGGAAAATGAATGATCACAAGGAGAAGATTTCATGTACACAACACTTGTAGCCACCGGTCTCTTGTTTGCTGGTAAGTTAGGAGTATGTATTAAGCCTGTTAAGTAAACAGTGAGACATTAATCTCGGGTGCATTCTCCACCACTTCAAAGAACTTAAATGATAACCACCTCATAATGGTAAAATACACAAAATAATAATACAAATAGCATGGTCTAATAAGTTGGTACTGTAAAGTTTGTCTTTTGTTTTTCTGTCTGATTTATAGATATTCTTTTACACAGATGCAATTGGATATCGTTACCATGTCATAAATCTGGCACATCAGAGGTCAAAGGGGTCAGAGATCATTTTCAGTTATTGGTATAGCTTCACTCAAAAGCACTTCTCTCCCCAACCCACTGACCTGCAGTTCATGTGGCAGGAGGCACTTACACCCTCTTACTCATTTGATGTCCCTTCCTGTAGACAAGCAGGTCCCTCTCTAATCCTTAGGTTTTCTATGTTCCATTTCTACCGTTTAATATCTCTGTATATCTATTCCCTATCATACAGTGCTACAGAATAAGTTGGTGCTACATACAGTCTAATAATAATTTGATCCTTTGCAAAGTGTAAGACCATGTTCATCTAGAAGACATGGCTGTGCTGTGTCCAATCCATCTATGTGTTATTTCCCCTTTGATCTTCTGCATTCCCCTGGGGCTGCCTTTACATGAGGAGGTATGGCTGAGGTGATGGCTGGGCATCTGACTTATGTGATTGACACGCACATTTGTTGGCAGTTAATTGAAGTTGCAGAGAGCATCAAAACCTCCAATATCACTCATGCCGATAGGCCGCCTTGCAAATTGGTCACGCTGAAACCTGGATATACCCAATACAGAACACATCTAAATTACAACATGATGCAGCCTTCTGCGTAACTTAAAGGGATAGTAATACTTAGTTTTATCTTTATTTTATTTTGTAGGCATTAAAAAACATGAAGAACGATATAAGTCTTATCTCTCAAACCTTTATGGTTTGAGAGATATTCACAAGCAAAGTTTTCCCTCCCGCCCCTTTTACCTAGTGTAAGCCATCTCTTCTCAGATGTGGAATGCAGTCCATAGTCCAGACAGATAACAGAAGGGGACGATCTTCTTACTGTGAGAACAATGAAAGCCCTGCCCCCCTTGACAAGTTTTTCAGGTTTTTCCCTTATCTTAATTGAAGATTGTCCCTCTCTGCAGTCTACCTGGGCACCTCCCTTCTGACCTGGCTGAACAGTGTTACATCAGTAAAAGGGGTGGGAGGGAGATACTTTATCATTGAATTACTCTTGAACTACAAGTCTGACAGAATTGAAATAACACTCTCCAAATACTATAATGATTAATTAGAGCTGCCTTTATTATGAAACATTACTATCCCTTTAAGGTTCAGGTTGATTGTGTGGAGAAGAGCAAAACTAGGGGAAAGAAGTTTAGTTTTTAGGTGATTAATTCATCATTCAAAGTGCTAGGCTGTCACTTTTTCTGTATATACCCAAAATGTCGTATTATTAATCTCTTGAATGTTGGAAGTGTGTCTTTTAAATGCAGTGGAGGCACTGGGGTTAAATCATTGCATTTGTTGCTAATAGAAACTGCATATTTTGCTTGGCTATATTTATAAAGACGTACCAGACCATGAGACATCTGTTACAATCTGAGTGCCTTTCAATGCTGTGATGGCTTCTAACAACACCATTTTGTTGGTCTCCCCTAAATCTTTTTAACTCTTTAAGGATCTGGGGGGGTGCAGCATATTGTTAAGCAAACATTGCATATTCTTCTGGTCTTTAAAGAGTTGCATTGACTTTCAGGTCTAACTTGGAAATCTTATATCTGGATTGTACAGAAAACAGTCACTGCTAGTCATGTGCAATATCTCTGCAAACTGGTACATGTCCGTCACACTGGACCTCAAGCTGTTGGGCACTAAAACGTTGATCATCCCCAACCAGTCGAATAGCTGGCTTTCAGTGATGGAGGTTATTGTCCCCAGCAACTGGAAATTCAACAATTCCCTACTCTTGCTTCAGAGTTTATAATCTAAATTAAAAAAATGTGGTGGGTTGGTTTTAGCAATGACATATAAGAGAACCTGGTCAGTTTTGGAGAAGCTAATTATACATGGGGTAAAATAAATAAGAAATCTAAAATCCCCATGCGTTTAAATCTGGGTCCATCATCTTATGGTCTACCCAGTCACACATCATCCCCAAGGTAGTTGATTATTAAAACTGTGCCATACTGAAAGCCTTGTTGCCTGAACAGTACACGGAGCAGAAGGCCCAGGCTCAGCAGAAGACGGCCACTGCAATATCTTTGATTAGAACTCTTTTCTTGTCTAAGGACAGTGGTTCTCATTTCAAAACCTGAGAGTTTAATCAAAGTCCTAGACTAGAGCCTAACTAACTTGTGCTCAAGCATGAAAATCTTCAAGCTCTACCCTGTTAGCGCTTTCTGAGCATGTTGGTTGAGAACCACTTTCCTTGGAGATAAGGGAACCAGAAGGTTAATCCGAATGCATATTTCGTACAGACCTTTTAGTCACATGCAGGCCACCTTTGGGATTATAGAAGTAAAGAGAAGCTGTGACAAAGCAGGTCAAAACCACATTAGTGGATCCAAGATATTTCTTTGGGGTTGGGGAAAGAAGGCTGTAATAAGTGTCTCTGTTGGCTTGTAACACAGAGAAATCTTCTAAATAATCAAGATCTCTAGGAGCTAAACTTATATACTTCAGTATATTGCAATGAAGATTATTTAACTAGGTTTAATTTATATTTTATTTGAACTTTAATAAAACACAGCTCAACTGTGGAGACTTTTAGTAAAGTACATTTAAATACACAACAGAAAAGAAAGTTGCATACAAAAAGCAATATATTAGTGGAGGTTTTAGCCATGCTCAATGTTGTATCATGTGTAAAATGAAGGTGAAGATTATTATAAAAGGACTCTCACATTTACACCTTGAAGCGTAAGGAG
The DNA here is from genome assembly GCA_037306005.1 of Rhinophrynus dorsalis. Lineage (NCBI taxonomy): Eukaryota > Metazoa > Chordata > Amphibia > Anura > Rhinophrynidae > Rhinophrynus > Rhinophrynus dorsalis. The sequence goes on from CM074718.1 coordinate 29,829,985, forward strand.
CTAACTGCTCAGAAAATGAATGCATGCGCAGTAAATAGCAATGACCTTGTCCTATTACTATCAAGCATTTGACCTTGAATGGTACATAATGACCGCAGAACAAGTATACTTTAAACAAATGCAGAGAATGACGATGAAGTAAGGAGGATTTGCCTTGAATTGGTGTACTGCAGCTTTTAACACTAATAACACTTAGTCCCTTGGAAGCTAAAAACTCCTCCAACGCATTGCTTCACAATGTGTTGAACGTGTTAAAGGGATAGTAATACTTCGTTTTAACTTTGTTTTATTTTGTAGGCATTAAAAAAACATGAAGAATGATAAAAGTCTTATCTCTCAAACCTTTATGGTTTATGAGATATTCACAAGCAAAGTTCCCCTCCCCGCCCCTTTTTCCTAGTGTAAGCCATCCCTTCTCAGATGTGAGTCTGGTTGTATGACAGGACAGATAACAGAAGGGGACAATTTTCTTTGTATGAAAACAATGAAAGCCCTTCCCCCCTTGACAAGTTATTCAGCTATTTCCCTTATCTTAATTGAAGATTGTCCCTCTCTGCAGTCTACCTGGGCATCTCCCTTCTGATCTGGTTGAACAGGGGGGGGGGATACTTTGTTTCTGAATATCTCTTAAACCATAAAGGTTTGAGAGATAAGACTTATATCATTCTTCATGTTTTTTTAATGCCTACAAAATAAAATAAAGTGAAAATGAAGTATTACTATCCCTTTAAGGTAACGTGGAAATAGCTTAAAACCAATGGTCAAGAAGTGACACGGCATCATTAGTAATTAAATTTACTGTAGATTCATTCTACAAAAAAAAAAAAAAATTATGCAGTACAGCAATTCTTAATGACAGCTCCCTTGGACCATATAAGTCGATGAATTTCAAATGCAACCATCTATATTAAATAAAGTTAACATGGATAAAAGACTGACTATTTTAATGTGCTGCAAAGAAATTAAAAAGCCTCCAGCGCTTCATAGAGAATATCACACATTCTTTTGAATGGAATTCTCATTACTATTGATGACACTTTTTTAATCCGATGGCGGAAACAAAAGACACAAATGAAATGCATTGGATTGATTTGCGTTAATGGGTACACAGACACAGACATGGCTTTTGTTTAATTCTATCATTTAGTAGTCCTCTTACAAATCAACAATTGTCCCAAATTTTTTTAAAACCTTTCTGTTTGAATTGCACAATGATGACAGTTAAAGGTTTAGTAATGCACGTATTTAAGTTGATGCAGTATTGTAGATGTTAAAAAAAAAAAAAAAAAAGAGAGAGTATCTGGAGAAAGTCCTATCTCTCAAACCTTTATGGGGCGGGAGGGGGATATTTTATCATTCAGTTAGTCTTGAACTACAGTTCTGACAGTATTGAAATAACACACTCTATGGCTCAAATACTATGAGGATTAATTGGAGCTGCTGTTTTTGTGAAACATTACTGTCCCTTTAAAGGGATAGTAATGTTTCATAATAAAAGCAGCTCGAATTAATCATCATAGTATTTGGACTTTGGAGAGTGTTGTTTCAATTCTGTCAGAGTTGTAGTTCAAGAGTAATTCAATGACAAAGTATCCCCCTCCCGCCCCTTTTACTGATGTAACACTGTTCAGCCAGATCAGAAGGGAGGTGCCCAGGTAGATTGCAGAGGGGGACAATCTTCAATTAAGATAAGGGAAAAACCTGAAAAGCTTGTCAAGGGGGGCAGGGCTTTCATTGTTCTTATAGGAAGAAGACTGTCCCCTGCTGTTATCTGTCTGGTCTATGGACTGGATTCCACATCTGAGAAGAGATGGCTTACACTAGGTAAAAGGGGCGGGAGGGGAAACTCTGCTTGTGAATATCTCTCAAACCTTAAAGGTTTGAGAGATAACTTATATTGTTCTTCATATTTTTTTAATGCCTACAAAATAAAATAAAGATAAAACAAAGTATTACTATCCCTTTAACACCCTATAATAATGCATCATAACCCTTAAATGGCTTGTGAGGTAGAACTAACATTGATAAATATATTTATTGAAATATAATACTTAATTTTTTGACAGAATGCCTTTCTGAGCAATCTTTCAACACTGTATATTGATAAATTACAGTTTGCATTCATTCTTCTTTTCTAATACATAATACACTCTTTTAAATTGGTAACATTTCAAGCAAGTTTAACAACTGACTTGATGGATTATATTTGTTATATTTCTTTAAATATTCTCACCACATTGGGAGGATGGCGTTATAGACCCCCAACAGCCGGTGATTAAAGGTTGCCTGCTCCCAGTAAAAACAAATACTGTGCACGCATCACTTGTCAGGACTTTTCAAATGGGTCCAATGAAAAAAGTTTAATTGATGACATTTTGGCACCTCTCTTGTGTCTTTCTGAGAAATTAAACTCATAACACAAAACACGAATCAAGTGGAAACTCGCGTTCATTGAGGAATGTATTAATTTTACTAATTAAAGCAGAATTTTCATCAGATTAACAGAGCGCCACAAATGCTAATTACGTTAGCAATATGCAAATATGTATTTTTATTTTCAAGAATAATTGCTGCATTAAAAAAAAAAATAGACCTTTTTACACGGACAGGCACCGGCTGGGATCTTGCAGTAGGCACTCACTGCTCATGCACGGTCAGTCACTTCTGGTGCCTTAAGGCACAAAGGCATTCAACTCACCAATCAGGGAGTTGAAGGGGACGGACAGAGCAGACTTAGAGATGCTGGCTCATCAAGATGTCTGCACTGTCCCCCGCTGCCTATCTGCATAAAAGGTTATATTTTTCTTTAAAGGAGCACTAAACTTTTTTTATGAAAAAATATATATTGTAGGGATTTTCCTATTGAGTAAGATAAGGGTACTCCCACTGCCCAGAGATTTATATTTCCAGAGTTATTGCAGTTTAAACCCATGTTTTTTTACATTAGCAGTGCCCTTTAGTGGTCAAATTCTAATTAGATTTCCTGTTAGATTCTAATGGAGAGGAAAGTCAGAAAAGACATAGACATACAGTTCTCCATAGAATGTGATATAAACTGCCTGTCACTTCCTGTCAGTTAGAACTATCAGGAAGTAAACACAGTAATTTCACTTCCTGTCAGTTAGAACTATCAGGAAGTAAACACAGTAAATTCACTTCCTGATTATTTAAACTGTTATCATTTTTGAATAAAATATCTGACAGCGATGGGAGTGACCTTGTTTTATTCAGCAGGAAATGCTCTGTAGAATGTGTTTTCATAAAAAAAAGTTTACTGCTCCTTTAATGCAGCAATTATTCTTGAAAATAAAACTATGTGTGTCCATATCACTAATGTGATTATCATTTGCAACGCTATGTTAATTTTGATGAAAGTTCCGCTTTAAGACTTAGACCAATAAGTCTGATCTCAACTTATGGCTTCATCATTAATCAATTAATATCCATCCTTCCACTGAATGTATAATGTCCAGTCTTGCAGTACACCTGTTCATTACAGCATATGATGATTATTCAATGTCTCAATTAAAAAAAACACAATCCTGTTTATATCTAGAACACCCCCATAAATTCTTCCTGGTGATGAATGGGTTAAAGGAGCAGTAAACTTTTTTATGAAAACGCATATTGTATAGATCTTTTCCTGCTGAATAAAACAAGGTTACTCACATCGCTGTCAGATGTTTTATTCAAAATTAATAGCAGTTCAAATAATCATAAAGTGAATTTACTGTGTTTACTTCCTGATAGTTCTAACTGACAGGAAGTGAATTTACTGTGTTTACTTCCTGATAGATATAACAGACAGTAAGTGACTCAGCAGTTTCTATCACATTCTATGGAGAACTGTATGTCTCTGACTTTTCTGACTTTCCTCTCCATTAGAATCTAACAGGAAATCTAATTAGAATTTGACCACTAGAGGACACTGCTAATGTAAAAAAAATGGGTTTAAACTGTAATAACTCTGGAAATATAGATCTCTTGGCAGTGGGAGTACCCTTATTTTACTCAATAGGAAAATCCCTACAATATATATTTTTCATAAAAAAAAGTTTACTTCTCCTTTAAAAGTAACACATGAAGACGTTCTGCAAAATAACTGATGGCATGATATATGATTAGTAATGACGTGCTGCTAGTTGTAGCAATTCTTAATCAAAGTAAATACAGTAGATTAGTGTTGAGTTCCACATCAAGGTGATTGCAGTAGGATATTACAAAACTATAGCTCACACATAATTGAAATTTACAGCACATATGCAGAAAAAAAGGTGTTCCTGAGTGATGATATTGGTAATCCAAATAAAGTTACATTGCCTCAGAAAGTCGCACAGAGGTGCTGTAATGTGTGGAGAACATCCCAACTGAGCCAACAAAATTGCTAAATGGTCATAACTAACAATATCTGAAACGGTTAAATAGAAACATTTTAATGTGCCGGTAACATTTCCAATAACCTTGTCTCTATCGTTGAATGCAGGCATGGCATTGTTCTGGAGACTTTGTCTCCATATGTATGTGTATTTAGCCCAACGTTTTATCCAGAAGAAGGAATGGTTCACACCACAGTTTACCAAATAGTTTTCTCACTTGTTCTTACCGCAATGACACCCAATTCAGATGTGCTGTACACAAGGGCACTGACCCTCACTGGTGTTTTGTGGCAATCCAACACCCACTAAGTTTTGGTGGTTGTTCCTGTTACCAATGAACACAGAGAGTAAATAACAACAACTTTAACCCCTTCAGGTCCGACGATCCCACGGTGTCTGGTCCTTTAAGGACCAGATAGACAAGTTCGACGTGCCATCCCACGTGACTGATCGCGTGGGGCGGCACATCGAAAGGAGGACTGAAAGAGATCGCTCTGGTCTTGGAGCGATCAATTTCAGTCCACGGTATTACGTAAAAGTATGTGACGTACCAGGACCGTCACTGGTCCTTAAGTGTCGGACCAGCGCGACGGTCCAGGTACGTCACAGGATGCAAAGGGGTTAAAGGGATAGTAATACTTAAATGTTACTATCCCCCATCTTGTAGCCCTTAAAAAGACTGAATTAAATGAGCCCAGCGGCATCTTTCAAACCTTTATGGTTTGAGTGATATCCACTTTCAAAGTTTTACTTTTTTTCCCTCTCCCCAAAGACGTCAGCATTCTAGTTGACAGCAGGAGAATCCAGTCCCGGGACCAGCGGAGGGTCTTCAGCAGAGCCGAGATCGTGTTATGGAAGAAGAAATCATTCACTGAAATGGTCTTCTACCATAAAGCGGATATCTCTCAAACCAGTATTAGGCCAGATCCCCTTACCCTCACAACCATCAGCACCACACAGCAGGATTGTCAAGAGGAACATTGCAGGGTGAGTTCAGAGCACAGGGGACAGAACTGTAGCAAGCTCCTGCTGTATTTTCAGTCCTATGAAAGAGCGGCGAGCCCTAACGCTCCAATCTGTGTATTTAGTATTTATTTATGTTTGAGTTTATTGTTTACACTATCACCTGTCTACTCACTATGTAAATATGTTAAACAGAATGCATTTGGATGAAAGCAAAGTAAACATGTTTTAGATAAAGTAAAAGCACAGCACAAAATGCAATATATTTTGTTGTCTGTGAGATCTGCTGCTTTTTTTTTTTTTTTAGTGAAATAAACATTTTTTTTTGCCCTGCAAAGACCTTTTGTTCTCTTCCAACAATAGATACTACGATTCCTTTTGCGTTTTTGTATCTATGACACCAGACACTGTAAACTGAACAATTTAGGTGATTAGAGCAGAATGCCAAATAAATGCAGGGTTAGAGGTAACCGATGTCATAGATGATGTCAAATGAGGAAAAAGAGAAATTATTAACTCCTCAGAGACCGTCGAGACTCATTGATGTACTGTGTGTGTGCACGCAAACCTTTGTAACCGGGATAGATTGACTGTTGGGTCACATGTCCAAAAGCAAAACTGGAGAAACCAACTAAAATCTAGAAGACAAATGGAATTTCTCCTTGATTTTAACCCTTTGAGTGTCAGAGAGGTATCCGAGGCATACCACTCTGCCACTCAAAGGATTAAAGGGATACTAATGTAAAAAAAAATAAATCATTATATGATCGTTCCATTTAATTTTTAGAGTGCATAGTACTGACAGTTATCTGTCATATATTGTGTATAAGCCTTCATTGTTATTTTGCCTGAAGAAGAGACCTAAGTTGTCTTGAAAGCGTTCATCCTAGAGCACTGTTAGCCAGTAAAGGTATTACTTTGACTGTCCCAGTCTGCTCCTCACAAATACACACTCTTAAAGGGATTGTAATGTTTCAGAATAAAAGACGCTCTAATTAATCATCATAGTATTTGGACTTTGGAGAATGTTATTTCAATACTGTCAGAGTTGTAGTTCAAGAGTAATTCAATGACAAAGTACCCCCCTCCCGCCCCTTTTACTGATGTAACACAATTAAGATAAGGGAAAAACCTGAAAAACTTGTCAAGGGGGGCAGGGATTTCATTGTTCTCATAGGAAGAAGATTGTCCCCTTCTGTTATCTGTCTGATCTATGGACTGCATTCCACATCTGAGAAGAGATGGCTTACACTAGGTAAAAGGGGCGGCAGGGGAAACTTTGCTTGTGAATATCTCTCAAACCATAAAGGTTTGAGAGATAAGACTTCTATTGTTCTGCATGTTTTTTTAATGCCTACAAAATAAAATAAAGATAAAACAAAGTATTACTATATCTTTAACTTACACTGGCCAGACGTCCTTGGGGGAGAGGGTCTAACGAGTGATAAAAAGGTGATAAAGCAGAGCTGTCTTCTCCAGTGATATCATTTCTTCACTTCCTATGTTATTCTACGGAGCTCATGCTCTAAGGTATTTCAAGTGTGAGAGATCTTAGTGCATAGATTTCATAGAATAACATAGGAAATGGAGAAGTGATATAACTGAGAAGTTATCTCCGCTGTGTCACCTCCTTTGATTCAATCGTAAACCTAGTCAATCAGGCCTAGATGTATTCTCCATGGAAGCGAACATGACGGTTGATAGCAAGAACACAGGACACAATCTCCTTCTGCTGTATATGATATCCTTATCTCTTTAAAGGGATAGTAATACTTCGTTTTAACTTTATTTTGTAGGCATTAAAAAACATGGAGAACGATATAAGTCTTATCTCTCAAACCTTTATGGTTTGAGAGATATTCTCAAGCAAAGTATCCCCCTCCCACCCCTTTTACCTAGTGTAAGCTATCTCTTCTCAGATGTGGAATGCAGTCCATAGACCAGACAGATAACAGAAGGGGGGCAATCTTCTTCCTACAAGAACAATTAAATCCCTGCCCCCTTGACAAGTTTTTCAGGTTTTTCCCTTATCTTAATTGAAGATTGTCCCTCTCTGCAGTCTACCTGGGCACCTCCCTTCTGATCTGGCTGAGCAGTGTTACATCAGTAAAAGAGGCGGGAGGGTGATACTTTGTCATTCAATTACTCTGACAGAATTGAAATAACACTCTCCAAAGTCCAAATACTATGATGATTAATTAGAGCTGCTTTTATTATGAAACATTACCATCCCTTTAAGTGGGCTTATGCACTCTGCCAACTTCATGGGGAAACAAACTGCTAGCAACTGTCATCATGTCCATCTCCATAGGCATGACATCCAGGGATGGTTGAAGATGTTATGTCTTAAACAAAGGCACAAGGGAACACTTTTGAGGGGACATTAGGCTATTCTGACCCTAGTAAGGTAAATAGTGGGTTCATATTAGGAGCTGTTACTTCCCCTTTAACCCCTAAAGGATCAGAGGGGTGTGCCCAATGCTTATTCCACCCCTCTGGTCCACAAATGGTTAATCAGTTTTGGATATCATGTTCATGGATAAACGGTGGTACCTCGTTAGTGTCAAGGTTTGGCTGAGCTGCTCTAACTCTGCTGCTTGATTCTGCTGTCTGAGCTAATCCAGTGCTCTGCTATCCATTACTGCTGCCTTCCCTTTGCTGAATCAGCTGACCTCTCTGTGATTGCTCACCTGACTGCTATCAGCCAACCATACCTGGGTATCTAAAGCAGCTTGGCTCACTTCCTGATTGCCCTTGTGTCTGATTCTGGCTGCAATAGAGCGTTATCCTGAATTGCTGATTATCCGTGCATGACCTGGCTTCCTTTGACCGTCCCTCCTGACTCCTGGATTGTTCCTGGCATCATTGATCTCCGTATTCCTGACCCCGGCTTGGCTGAGTACATGTCTTTGTTCTTGACCCCGGCTTGTCTTTTGGTTTACCCTTCTGGATCACGATTTTGTTTTTTTTGCTTGCTATCTTAATAAAGGTGTTTTGCATTTTACATTCTTGTGTCTGTCTGGTTCCTGGTCCCTAACAGCTGCAGAAAAAAAGCATGAAATTGGGTAGCCCAGCCAATAAAGCTATCACTTTCACTCTACCAGATATGTACTACAAACTCATCCCACTGAAGGCTTTCAAATACAGAAGTGGGAGGGGTTTGGAATCCTGTAGTCACACAGAATTAATCTTGTCCGCCACAAGGGACATAATATCCATTACTTAAGGTTAATTTTGGAGAACTAATCGATGCAGAAACAATTCTTAAATGATTCCTTGGCCAGATAACAGTAAGTGGATGTTTATTACTGGGATTTGTTGTGTGTTCCTTTAAGATGCTTTCTAATACCAGAAGATGTCCTTTGGCGTATACCTACTAAGTAAATGTGGGCTATTCTCTCATTCACCTCCATGACTCTATTACAACACATTTAACTTGCCTACAGCAACATTATACATTTCGTCTGGTGAAAAATATAATTATGCAAATATAAGATGAACAAGGAAGAGTTATAATGCATGCCTTTGACAAGGTATTAATTTTGAATTTGCACATTACAGAGAGCCTGTGGCATATTGTTTTCCATTTCATTACTCAATAAAGCTGTGGAGCAAAATTGAAATTATTCATTGTACAGTATGTGCTTTTCCTGCGTGGAACTGGGGTTGGGGGATAGCAGGTTTATTAGCATGCAGGGTTAACTTGCAATCATCTCTAATATACCTTGTAGGCTGGGTAAGCGTTTAACCCATTTGGTGGCTTTGGTGTTTGATATGCTTTTTGGGACCTTATTGATGTCAAATGATTAAAGGAATGGAGTACAATCAGACTCCTAAGCACATATCCGGTTATCTGTCTGTTTAACCCCTTGAATGCTAGAGAGGTGTCCAATGCATTGCAAATTAACCCCTTAAGGACCCATGACGTGCCGGGACCGTCACGGCTGTATTGCACTTAAGGACCATGACGGTCTTGGCACGTCATGGAATTCAGGGCTCAGCACGAAGCTGCACGCCATTCAGGGACCCTTGAATCCAACTGAGAGAAAAAAAAAGATGCCCCATGATCCTTAAGTGCCATCTGCGTAGCTGGTCTTTAAGGGGTTAATGCATTAGAGATCTTTCTAGAATTCAGGTGGTTAAAACAAAAATTTCAATGAGAAGTTGTGCTGGTATTCTTAGTAAATCAACGTAACTGTGAGGCTGAATGGCTAAGAAATGGTGTCTTATTAAAATGTCATCACCTACATGGCAACCCTCAAAAGGGCGACATCAGAATGTCGCCGGCATAAACAGGGAGTCCTCTAAATGTCGCCCGTGTACAGGTTGTCCAGAGAAAACTGCAGCATCATGCCACTGCAATGCCAGTGCAGTATTACTCCAATAAAATCATAGTGTGCATCTGACTGGGTTGCCTACAGCCACACACAGCGCACCCTGCAGGAGGAAACAAGAAAGAGGAAATAATTAGTGATGTGTGTGTGTCAATCGGGCAGCTCTCCAAACATGCACACAAAAATCTCCTTGGTCCTGCAGTGCACCCCACAGTCCTTAAAGGGACAAGCATCCATTCTCAAAAATGAACAAGAACTCATTTTTATCAATCTCCCCTACTGTGTTTTCGAAATGTATAGAGGAGTTGTCCTTTTAGGCCTTATGCAGAGAAACAGAGTACAGCAGTTTTGGAATACCATAGAGAACATATGCAAATGATTCCAAGACCCACTGTTTAACCATTTGAGTGCCAGAGGGGTGCGCAACGCACCCCTCTGACACTCAAAGGGTTAATCAGGGTTTTTAATCTATTAACTGCTAAAGTGGTTTCAAACATATTTCTCCACAATGTGATCTAGCCCTCCCTCTTTCGCAAGAGGTGTAATCAATGGGAGCTCTTATTAGTTGTTCCAGAATTTCTCTGGTTCCGTTAGGACAGTGGTTCTCAACTCCTGTCCTCAGGACCCACTAATAGGCCAGGATTTGATGATTTCCTTGTTAGAGCACTGGTGAGTTAATCAATGTGAATGAGCCTCTGATCACATGATTTCCTTGTTAGAGCGCAGGTGAGTTAATCAATGTGAATGAGCCTCTGATCACATAATTTCCTTGTTAGAGCACAGGTGAGTTAATCAATGTGAATGAGCCTCTGATCACATGATTTCCCTGTTAGAGCACAGGTGAGTTAATCAATGTGAATGAGCCTCTGATCACATGATTTCCTTGTTAGAGCACAGGTGAGTTAATCAATGTGAATGAGTCTCTGATCACATGATTTCCTTGTTAGAGCACAGGTGAGTTAATCAATGTGAATGAGCCTCTGATCGCATGATTTCCTTGTTAGATCACAGGTGAGCTAATGTGAATGAGCCTCTGATCACATGATTCCCTTGTTAGATCACAGGTGAGTTAATCAATGTGAATGAGCCTCTGATCACATGATTTCCTCGTTAGAGCACAGATTAGTTAATCAATGTGAATGAGCCTCTGATCACCACACCTGTGCTCTAGCAGAGAAATCCCTAAGTCCTGGCCTGTTAGTGGGTCCTGAGGACAGGAGTTGAGAACCACTGCGTTAGGACATCCGACTCACTGAAATGTGTATGTGATTTTGTTATATAGAGTATTTGACATTTTATCTTCCACCTTTGTTTCCGTTCCTCTTCATAAGTGCAGCTGAACGTTTTCTGTCAATATAATCTTGTCAGTAGCACAGCAGGCAGCTCGTAATAACGTAGCCAAAGGCTCGGTACACAATCCAAGTTAGTTTATGTCCTGAGGCACTGATAGACATCCAGAACACAAGCACATCTACACCTTTCTGCGCTTGGCAGGCCGGCAAAGTGTCGTTGCCAAGAACAGGATGCAGTGGGTTGAGGAGAAGGGAATGCCTTAATCATTAGGAACAATTTTCTTTCACTTAGAACAGGTAATGAGTCCTGAGCCATTACCCATTTTTGTGACTTGTTACACGTGTGCTGGCTAGGGATGGGGAAATTTATATTCAAAGTCATTTTGGAATATAAGTGTCAAAAACGATATTTAGCATGTTCAGCAGATTGTTAATTTTAATTCAAATTGCATTTAATTTGCTTTTTATAGAATGATCATAAAAATACAAAAGATAAGAATTTTGAAAAAGCACCACTGTGGAAGGAATAAGCAACTGGAAGATCCAGAACATAGCGCAATGTTATCCAGCTTGTTCCCTATTAGGCAGAACAGACAGTCAACTTGAGTGGCGCATTTTGTAAGGGAGAGGTGGCCGTTCCCACTGCCAAATTCAATATGCTAATGAGCTACATTTCTAGGGGAGACCAGCTGCAGAGTAGGGGAGGAATTAAAATATGCCAGGGTTTAAATGTGGCTTTTAACCATTTAATAATGAAAAAGAGCTATCCATCACACTGTAAAACATTGCATTGGGGACCTCTTTAGCATTCAAGGGGTTAAATGCCCCATTCAAATTAATGATCATTTTTAAGAAGAATAGTTGGCCTGTTGATGATGTTGGGAGTTGTAGTCTAGCGAAAACTGGAGCTTGTTTTTGTGCACCTCTTGACTTAAGCCCAAACCATATCTCCCAAGTGTCCTTTGTTCTTAAAAAAAAAAAAAAAAAAAAAAAAAAAAATTAGGGTCCATATCTCCCAAGTGTCCCTCTTTAGGAGATATTAGGAGTCCGTACCTCCAAAGTGTCAGTCTTTCGGAGATATTAGGGCTTATACGTCCCAAGTGTCCCTCTTTAGGAGATATTAGGGATCCATACTTCCCAAGTGTCCCTCTTTAGGAGATATTAGGGGTCCATACCTACCAAGTGTCTCTCATTAGTAGATATTAGGGGTCCATACCTCCCAAGTGACCCTCTTTAGCTGAGATTATGGATCCATACCTCCCAAGTGACCCTCTTTAGCTGAGATTATGGATCCATACCTCCCAAGTGACCCTCTTTAGGATATATTAGTGGTCCATGTCTCCCAAGTGACCCTCTTTAGGAGATATTAGGGGTCCGTACCTCCCAAGTGACCGTCTTTAGGAGATATTAGGCGTCTGTACCTCCCAAATGTCCCTCTTTAGGAGATATTAGTGGTCCATACTTCCCAAGTGTCCCTCTTTAGGAGATATTAGTGGTCCATACTTCCCAAGTGTCCGTCTTTAGGAGATATTAGGGGTCTGTACCTCCCAAGTGTCCCTCTTTAGGAGATATTACGGGTCCGTACATCCCAAGTGTCCCTCTTTAGGAAATATTAGGGGTACATACCTCCCAAGTTTTCCTCTTTTACGCTCAGGCCCCCAGTGTGTCAGATAAGCAGTGCAGCGAGATCAAAGCAACTCCGGTTCTCTAGTTAGAGTGATGACATTAGGGCAAGTGGGGGTGACTCATTTATTTATGAGGCTTCTGTACCAACGGCATAACTGATTAGCATTTATCTAAAATGTGTTGGACATCCCTCTGGACTTGAAAATATTAAAAGGAAAGGGTTAACTCTGTTTCCTGAGCTTTCTGTAAAGATTGTTTTTCCTCCTTTTTTAAACAATCCATTTTCTAGCCTTTTGTTTTTAATCAGCCATTGTCTTTCTAGCAGAATCCAAGAGGACCAAACAACATAACGCTAGGTTTCTATTAGTGGAAAGGTTATGCAGCTCTAGAATCAAGCATAACATTATTAAAGAGATTAACATTCTGCAGTACCACACGTCCAGCTCCATATTTGAAGATTTTCATTATAATTGCACATAAAAACTCATAATAGGATTATAAAATGGTGTAATTTGATTAAAGGGTATTTTTCTAAAGGCCAACAATGTTGAAATTCACATTTTCTTTAAATAATGTACCCAGTGAAAAGCATTTATTTGACTTTAATACAGAGAATTCTGCCCTAGAGACTTTCCTCTTCTCAGCACTGTGTGGCAGGAACGGTCACTGGGAAGTAGTGAGACACGTACAGGCACTGTGGGTGGATTTCATTTTTCCCATAAGTTTGAGAGAGAATAAAAAATATAGGCTTTTTGTCCCCTCTTATTTAATGTAACCTACGTCTATTGTAAGGCGCTGCGTACACTATGTGACACCATATAAATAAAGATATACATACATACATGCTTGAACTCACTTTAAAACCTACAAACACTATACTGCTCAAAGGAACTTCTAATCGATTAAGTCTCTGTAACATTATGGTAGACATGCTAACCTTGGTGGATCAGTAATCCTCAGAGGTCTCCTTGAATTCTTACACAACACGATAAAGAGGTTCTATCTAAGTATCAGACTGATAGAGTAAAAGTCATACCTTTACTGGGTAACTAAGTTAACCGATATAGGTATTATTTTTACCCTACCAGTGTCCCACCCTTTACCCATATATCTAAGTAGGAAGAGCTTCTCCTTTCACTAGTCCCCACTGATTTATTCACTCACCATTTAGTCTTTCCTGGTGCATTCACAGAACAACCATGACTTTTATACTCGAGCACACACTCCGAGAGGTTGAATTC